>BSBK01004329.1:122500-735707 GCA_027943335.1 Chamaecyparis obtusa | reverse complement strand
TATATATATATATATATATATATATATATATATATATATATATATATATATATATATATATATATATATATATATAACTTTTTGTCATGGTGATTATTATTATTAATTATAGTTTAAAATATACTTAACATAATTACATTTTCTCCCTAATTGCTTTTGATTAATACAATTATATATAGCATGATTAAGCTATGCTAATTAAATGGGTTGTAATAATTATCATAAAATTCACATGTTAAGACCTACAATGAGACAAATCTAGAAATTGGACAAATTTTGGAATGGCATGTCTGCACTATCACAAGGTCGGTCACTTAAGTAAAGATTGTAGAGACTGAGCACCAGTACCAAATTCTTATATGAATGAGAACACCATTGATGGATTCAGAAGATAGAAGAGTCAAATGTGGAGAAGATCAACAAAAGAAAATGGAGGAACAAGCACAATAGTCGGTGATGCCTCATCCCTTGGAGTATGTGATTTCACCACTTCTACCTAAAAAAATCAAGTAAGTATGGGTACTATATTTTAATCAATTATATTTTACAACATTTCCTTATATCTATCACATGAATACCATATCGACAAGAATAAAGATGCACTAGGTTGTTATATGTTTTGAACTTGAAATGAGTTAAGTCAACAAAACATGACCGAGTAAGAGTTTTTTAGTCGGTGAAAGTGGTAAGGTTAACTGAGTTGCATAGTCAATTGACCATTGGTAGTGTTCACCAAGCCCAAGTATCTAAAACAGATAATCCAATATTTTATCTTTAACTGAGTTGTGTTTGGTGAAGCATTTAATGCAATACATTTATGTCAAGAAATATTTTTGGGTATAAATACACGTCGAGCCAACTCATTTTTCACATTATAAAACTAGAGCGAAACCAAAGCGAAAAGAGAGAGATTCATGAAACATGATTCCAAGCTATTTAAAGTGATTGGTGTATTTCATGGAGTGTTTGGAAGTCATACACGTAAGTTTGAAGAGAAATCGAGTTATTTGAATATAATTTTCACCAAGCCCTAAATTGTTATCAGCGAAGGCATCCACATCGAAGAAAATTCAATTGAAGACCCATAAGGAGAAGGGTAACACTAATCAAAAGAACAAATTATGAAGAACCAAACTATAAGCTGCATCCTAAGGTCGAATCATTGGTCGATGATAAGGGTCTATTATCATCTATACTGCCTAGGGTTTTGTTGGCGAAAGATATTAGTTCTTATGTATTCATTGCAAGATTAGTAAAATTGGTGATTTTGAGTTGCAATCCACTTACCAAGAGCTATGCACGGATGGGAAACTGAAGGATGAACATAAACATCTAGAAGTTAAAGGGTTAACAAATGCCCTTCACTTCTTGAAGGTATTCAAAACTGAGTGGCTCAGGATAGTACTCACCCAACTCCACGAGGAAAAAATGTGGCTAGATGAACTAGTCAAGATCACCAAGGACATTATTCACATGGTCAATAGTTACCCTATATGTGAGAAGGAGAAATTCCTAAGGCCCCCGCTAAAGAGAGAGATCGAGAAGTTAACTAGAACCGAATGGGACGACAAAGGAATGAGAATCAACACAATTGATGACACTGAGACTAGATATGTGATTGCCTACAAGGTATTCCAATATATAGAAGACCGAATAGTGTTCCTTGTGGTGCTATTGATATTGCCTATAAGATTGTGAAGAAATTACTTCAACTTGACCTAGCCGAGTTGATGTTGAGGCAATTGTAAGAAAATATGAGGATAATCTGAGTTGCTAAATCCAAGACCTATAAGTTTGGATCACTATTGGTATGTCTTTTTCTACTTGAAAAATTCATTTCACTCAATCGGTGATATACAATGATATGTAAATAAACAAGTCATCATGCAAATTGGTGAATTCATAAATAAGCTAGGTCATAATTTTGAGCGAGTCATGGAAGACTATTTTGGGAAATTTAAGGAGAGAAAGCACAAAAGAAGTAGAATACCTGCATAGTTGGTGGAGAAATATAAAGATGAAATTTTGTTCCTAGTGTACCCAGACTCCACTTTAATAAAGGTAGTCGAACCGAGGACTACATGGTTTCCACCAATGGTTATGAACTTGACATTGACCAAGATACTAGGTGAATAAAGGCAATACTTATAGAGCCTAAGGATAAAACTGCAAAAAGATTTGGCACTTATGAGGAAGCAAAAAAAGGAATAAAAATTGATTTGGTTGGAGTCAAAATTGGTAGAAAGACAAAGAAAATGCTATGCACACTAGAAAAATAACTTGGAGAAGAAGCATAGAAGTCGGTTGAAGGGGGAACCAAGGAACAAAAATTGATCGGTAATAGTGAAGGTGAGGAAGAGATTGAGTCGAACAAGGAGGTACATGAAAAATTGGTAAAGGAAATGAAAGGTAAGAGGAAATAGGAAGAGACCCCTTCACAAGCAAGGACAAGGTCCTCTACAATTTTTTCCCCACCTCTAAAACATGGAGTAGAAAATATAACAAGGCCTACACCAACCAAGACCTATCAAAAAAAGAGAGGTACACAAGCATCTACTGAGGTACCCAAGAAAAGGAGAAAAATGATAAGAAATAAGGATGATATAGATTCTGATGAAGATGATACTAGTCAATTTAAGGTAGTTGTAAATAAAGCACAATCAATTGACAAGATTGCATAGGGAATAAAGGGAAAAGGAGGACTAGATCATCCTAAACTCCATAGATATGCAAACTTGAATGCAAAAGATCAAGTTAAGCTAGAAGAGGCAATGATCGGTATAATGATCAAATTTAAGAGATTTATAGTTGAATTTTATAACAGTATTCAAAAGGAATTATATGATAAAATATCAGCAAGGTGGACATATGCCTTGTACACCAAGAAGAAAATGAGAGAGAGATCACTGATTTTGGTAATGCCAAATCTATCGGTAGAATAGATTGAACAAATGATGAAGCAATATCCAAAAAAATCTTAATGAAAGGAAGAGAATTGAATAGTTTAGAAGGTAAGCTTCAAGAAGTTGATGAGGAAGGAAAGGAAATATGGACTGAAATTCTGAAGTCCATAGCTGAAGTAGATAAAACTGCACTTGCAGTTATTTTTGAGAAGAGTACAACAGGAAGAGGAAAAGGTGTACACACTAGTGATGATGATGTTATTGCACAGAGGCTAGTTTAAGAGCCTATTCACATCTCAGACACCAATCAACCAAAGGATGATACTTATGCAGAAGATTTTTATCCTCCTAGCCGAACTAACAAAGAAGATACACTAGATAAGTTACAAATAACTAGGGATGAAGAAGTCTTAATTGAAAATATTACTGAAGAAGACCCCAATGATGAAGCTAAAGAAGATGAAGACATCACAGCTACCAAAGAAGATAAAGAAGAAGAATTGACTACCAAAGTAGTCAGAGAACAAGTATCAAGTAACTTATTGATTCTAGTACAAGCCATTGATATTGTTGCCAAGGAGAAAAGTAAGGACACACCACTTGAGAAACCAATGGATACAACCGAAGAAAAGGGTGAAGAAAGAGAAAAAAAGAATGCAAATACAGAGGCAGAAGTGAAAGAAACTCAAGACGAATCAAAAGTAGAATAGTTTACTACTGACACAAGGCCACAAGCACAAGGACCTTAGACTGAAGGAATTGCAAAAGGGAAAAACAAAGAATAAAGTGTCTCAACCAAGAAACAAAAGTCAAATCTAGAGAAAAAGGCTCTAGCTCCTTATGGTCAATCCCGACCTCAAGCAAGAAAGAAAAGAAGAAGAATAAGAAACATGGAAAAGGTCTATTCACACTCGATGAAGTCATATAAATACTTTCATGTGACCCCATAACTTTGGACCCCGAAGCTCTCAAAAGCTATCGAGAACTTTACACCAGAAAAGTAGCTTGAGAGAAGCAGAGGAAAGAAAGAAAACACAAACAGGTGGTAGAGGATGTTAGAGAAACATTGATGCAAGTTGTACTTGATGTCAATGTTGATGATTCTACTCCCATCATTGACCAACTTTCCATCCTTACCAACAACATCAATTCTCCAACAACATATGCAAAGAAAAAGATTGAAGAGAGGGTTGAAACAAAAATTCAATATAAGATCATTGAGAAGATCAACGAAGAAATGGAAATTCACAAGGTAAAGTTATCTGAGACTGTAAGTGAAATTGAAAGACTTATTCAGCAAATACTCACTATTTTGAAAAAGCTTTGCACAATAGATTCCTTCATTATAGAGATACATGACAAATTGAAAAAGATAGATGACGATGTGTAGAAGAGTGAAAAAACCTTGATCACAAAACTACACGCATTCAAACTGCATTATGCAAAGGTCAAGCATATACATGGGTTAAGGAATGAATTGAGAAGAGAAGAAGATAAGATAAAAGATCAAACAACTAAGCTACAAGATGAGTTGTTACCATACATTGAGGTGATGCAATGACATGTAAAGAAGACAAAGGATTTAGTTGCCACTCTTGAGTTATCAGTGGTAGATCACATTTTTGATATGCATGCCCAGGTAGGTCTACAGATGATTGCACTTGAGAGTCTGAAAGAGGAATGGGAAAACCTCTTGACCAACCTTAAGAAAACTCATCAGAATATGTTTGGTAAGCTGTAAGTATACATTTTTGGCATTATTGTAAAAAATGGGGGAAAACAATGTATATAGTATACTTACTGAGGCATATAGACAGGGGGATTCTACAAATTTTTGAAGTCTATAAGTTTTAAAAAATTTTAATTTTGATTATGGCATACATATGTGTTTTTGTCACTAATGCAAAAGGGGGAGAATGTTATGTTATGAGTTGTCATTAGTGTCACGCCTATAATTTCTAAAGGAAGAGAACATGCTAGTTGGTCAACACACTAAGTATAGTAATCAAGCTGAGCACAAGGTGGAATGACAATGTAACCAACCACAGTCTTGACCGAGCACATATAGCGAGCTAAATGATTACTGAGCACTAAGTATAGTTATAAGTGAGCATCCACATTTACCAAGAAACAATATTTTACCGAGACAGTCCAATGCAATATATACCAAGTAATATATGAATAACATAGAAGTATGGAATGGCACAGAATACAAGGCAAACAATTTATACCAAGCTAGAAAATGGTTTACATAAATCAAGGTGAAAATTTATTAAAGATGTAATAATTAAATGGTGATGATCTCTATGTAATATTATTTTAGGTTATTCACTTGGATCATAGATCTAATACTTTCTAGATTATTCCATAACCCTAATTAGGTCAAATCGTTATGATATAAGAATTGTCAAGATGTCATTTTTATAAGAGAGAACACATGAGAAGTAACTGCCTATAGGAGACATCTAAAGATCAGATAAGGTTGTGAAGCTAAGCATTGAACAAGTATTCAAAATTGAAATAGTATCAAAACAGAGGCTACCAAGCAATATTCGAAGGATAAATCTATCATAGGAAGGTGATATCAGTTTGAAATTCAGCAAAGTAAGTTTCTACATCCAGATCAAATTTACTATTACTTTCTAACAACTGTGGTAGATTAAATCTCTTAACAAAGTAGACCTCACAAGTATTTTGTAAATCTCTTAACCGAGTGCACACTTAACAATGTTTCTTAAATCCTCTAACCAAGTAGATCTTAAGAGGTCTCAATTGCTACCCCTAATAGGGTAAAATCATCAGAAGTGATCAACATTGTAGCCCTCACAGGAAAAATTTATTATTGCAGTAGTGAAGCTTTGTGAATGTCATCCCTACCACAGTTTTTACCTTCTAACAAGGGTTTCTGCGATACCAAAATACTTATGTATTGTGTATGAAGTTTCCTGAATGTTTACATGTTAGATTAGAAAGTATTTTTTGTTTCAGTTATGTTAAGAATGAATGAAAATGATAACATGACAGTCGGTTAATGAGTTACATTATCTTAAGGATAAAGAACCAAAAAAAGTTAGGGTTACTGATTCACCCCTCCCCTCTGAGTAACTCACCTTTTCATAATCACAACAAAACATATCTGTATAAAATGTTATTATTAGGTATCAAATTGAAAATAACAATTCAATTTACTTTAATGCAATTTTATTTCTGGATTCTTGCACTCTCTAATTTTGATGATGGACCATGGAGTGTGATCTGAAGCATTGATGCTAAAAATCGTGCACAAAACTGAATCCAGAAACAAAATTGCATTAAAAATGGATTGTAGAAATCTAATAATGTTAGTCAGTTTATTTTAATATGAAATAACATTTATTGATATAATAATTTATGTAAATTTTATTAACATTTGACTCTTAAAATTTTATCCAGTCTAATTTTGTCCTATGATAATTTTATTTAATTATTATCTTTTTTAATATAAAATATATTATCATTAGATACATAGAACTATGGTAGAAACACTTCTTTGATAAAACAACTGCCAAAATACAAACCCCTAAAACCTATGTCACAAGGTTTGCCAAATTTCCAGCTTCAAGTTTGAAATTTGGTGAACTTGTAAAAAAATAATAAAATTCGTTAAATTTCGTATGGAATTCTTACATTGAAATAGTAAAAGCGGGTAGGGCACAACAAAGGAGCAGTGGTATGAAGACGCAATAGGCTAGGGCACAATGAACTTGTGGTTGTCTATAGACGTGATATTTTATCTTGCACATGGTGGCATGCCCTTGACATGCCATTCCATTGTTCTTCTAGTGTATGCGCAGTGTCATCATCTCCCGAAGATCTTATCTATTTTGCTGGTAATCTCCGCAATTGCTTGTCTAATAATAGCACTCCCCGCGCACTCCAAGCTTATGTTTTCAATGTAAAGAAAAACAAGTGGGACAGTCTTCCTCCGATGAATCCCGAATCTACAGAGTAGAAACCAAGGTTCGCGACTGTAGAAAAATGACAGAGGCATTTTGCATTTCTAGGATGAAAATCTCGAACAAAGTAAAATAATATTTAAGAAAATTATACCAATGATTTTATGTATTTATAATAGCGGTAATAAAAATTGTTCATTTTACTTTACTTATTAATCTTACGTCGTTTAAATAGAACAAAAGTTAGTAATTTTTATTATTTTTATGTTTTTAAAAAAAAAAATTTATTGTTTTTATTTGCTTTTATATTTTCCAAATACAATTTAATATAGATATTTTATTTTTTATAATTTAAAATTAAAATATTTTATTTTTATTTTTTAAATATAATTTAGTGATCATTTTATTTAATTTTTTATTTTAAATCTATAATGATTGCAAACCTATTTAGTAATGTTAAACTATTTTGATAATTTTGCACATATATTACTTATTTTTAAAAAAAGTTAAATTTATATAAGACGAATTTAATGTTGATTTTTTTTTCAAACTGTTTACCTTGCCGAACTTCATCCGAATTTTAAGATTGCCAAACTCGAACTCGAACTTGAACCTTATGACTTAACATAAAACTATTGAACTTGCAAATCTTGTACATCCACTAAATCGTTGTACAAATAAAAAACCCACCCAATTTCCTTGAATCTATTAGATCGTTGAAGAAATGTACTCCTTACAAAAAAAAATGTTTCCTTAAAACATGGCACGAATTTTACAGTTAAAAACATAAAATATTATAATGAACATTAGTGCTCTATCAAATCTTACCGAGACAATAACAATATATGTCAATCATAAGTCGCCACTATGTTTTCCAGATATTGAGAATAAACGTTTAGATTGTTCCTGATCTCTGTGTGACAACTGCTGACCAATTACGTATGGTTGAAAACCAAAAACCGGCGAATACAAAAACAGATGGAATTGAACGGTCAGGATCTCGCATCCGCCCCTTTCCAAAAGTCTGTACCGTCGATTGTGAAAGGCAAGCGGTCTGAAAACGATGAACGGCAACGATCCTCTCAATGGTCGTGCATTCAATTGCACGAGTATTCACCGTTGATTCGCCATAATCAGGTTGAAAAGCGATTTTTAGTTTATGTGTTCAGTTATCTTGTACGATTTGTCTTATCCGTCATTTGGCTATTACAAGTGCAATTTAATAGATATACTAGTGTTTTCTCTAATTAATGAACAGACTTATCGCATTTATGTTAAAGCGAAAAAATCTCTCCGTCAAACTTCCTCGTCAATCTTGCCGTGGAACTCCCCCGCAAACAATATTAGGACCACACTAATAACGATGTGAAGAATTTCGGAAAGAGCGAAGAAAAAAACAATGAATTTCGAATCATTTACTTTGTGTACCGGCAAATTCATGTTAGCGCATTCCTGCCATCCTTTCACTAACCAGAAATAGAAAAAATCAAGGGACAAAATAATTGCAATGGTCGTCCTTCATTCTTGGAAATGCTGAGCCGTTGATATGAAAAGGTAGGTCGTCCATGGACGTTATAAACGGTCAGGGCTAGGAATAAATTAAAATGTATGCAAAGGACATTTTGAGATGGCCAAGCTCTGTCAGCCTCCACCCACCCTGCTATTCCTATGCTGTGCTGCTTCTCTTATTTTTTCATCACATGCACGAAACCATGGGTTTCACTTTCCTCCTATCACAACAGATATAATAACCTTAAATAATGCTACTACCCTTTCTTCATCTGAAGATGGAGCCAAGCTGGAGCTCACTGTAAATCAAGCATACCATGAGGGGCTACACAACAGTTCCGGGTGGGCGTTTTATAATAAACCTATTCCGCTATGGGACAGCTCCTCTCGGGCTCTGGCAAATTTCTCTACCTATTTCCAATTCGTTATCAAGCAGGGCAGTTCTTCTCGATTGCTCTCTGGAGACGGACTTGCTTTCTTCTTGGCGCCTTTCGAGTTGGAGCAACCCAAGAGATCTTCTGCTGGAAATCTTGGTCTGTTTAACGACACAGCTGATTATGTGTCATCCCATCAGATGGTTGCTGTGGAGTTTGACACTTTCAAGAATCCTAAGGTCGATCCCGATTACAATCATGTGGGGGTGGACATCAAAGGTATTGACTCCAGGGTAACCGTTTCACTGTCAAACGAAGCTGCAAACTCCAGTGATTGTGATAAATGTCTCAAGAATGGAAAGCGGTGGGACGCGTGGGTGGATTATGATGGTGGAGCAAAGAGACTGCAGGTGTTTCTCTCCTGTAACCCAAATGCCACTAGTGTTTCTAGGCCTCCAACTCCAATCTTAGTTTATGACATAGATCTGCGGAACTTTCTCCCAGAAAACATCAAGGTTGGCCTCTCGGCTGCCACTGGAATCTCAACAGAGACACACACAGTGAACGCGTGGAAATTTTCTTATGAGTATTCGTGGGAGATCGCACCTGCACCATCTCCAAGTAACACTTCCGACGAACAGAACCCTTCAAAGCGCAAGAAGAAGAGCAATTCTGTAAAAGTTATTTTGATAGCACTGCTGTGCAGCGTTGTGGCTCTCTGCGTTCTCGTATTCTTTTGCTGGCATTGGAAGTTCAGAAGAAACATACATCCTGACGAGGAAGGTGGAGAAAGCGATGTGGAGTTGGACGAATGGTTTTCTCAGGGCCCCCGAAGATTCTCCTACACCGAGCTCAGTGCCGCGACGAGAAACTTCAGCGAAGATGGAAAGCTTGGGCAAGGTGGCTTTGGCGAGGTCTACAGAGGCATCCTGCCCGGCACGGGAGAGGCGTTGGCTGTGAAGAGAATATCCCAAGGATCCAAACAAGGAAGAAAGGAGTATGTGTCTGAGGTTACCATAATTAGTAAGCTCAGACACCGTAACCTCGTGCAGCTCTTGGGATGGTGCCATCAAAAGGGCGAATTGCTTCTAGTCTACGAATATTTGCCAAACGGGAGTCTGGATAAATATATTTTTGGGGAAGAGGACGATACCCTGGATTGGGACCGAAGGTATAGGATTGCCTGTGACGTAGCCTCTGCTCTTGTTTATCTTCATGAAGAATGGGATCAGCGCGTTGTTCACAGAGACGTGAAGGCCAGCAACGTAATGTTGGATTCCAATTTCAATGCCAAGCTGGGGGATTTTGGTTTGGCAAGATTGGTGCAGGAGCGTGACAAGGCGGCTTCCCATACGACCGCTGTGGCGGGTACGCCGGGGTATCTAGCTCCTGAGTGTGTCATAACGGGGAAGGCTAGTGTAGAAGCTGACGTTTACAGCTTTGGGGCAATACACTGGAAATTGCCTGCGGAAGGCAGCCCTATGACAGCACACTTATTAATCATAATTGCAGATTGGTCGAATGGGTTTGGGATTTGTATGGACAGGGAAAGCTTTCAGATGCTGCGGATGACAAACTTAGAGGAAAATGCAATGATGAGGAACTGGAGCGGCTGATGTTGGTGGGGCTGCTGTGTTCTCATCCAGACCCCACATCAAGACCCACAATGAGGGAGTTGTTAAAGATTTTGAAAAGAGAAGCAGACTTGCCATATGTTCCTCTGGATATCCCAGTAGCTGTTTACAATCAGCCTCTTCGTCCGAAAGTTACGTCAGCCTCGTCTTCGCCGTCTGCCCTCCAGTCCTCCCTCGTGAAAGAAATGTTGTCGTCCCTGAATGCATCAGTTTTGTCGTCATCTACGGCATCAAGCAGCTCGGTCAAATGTTCAGCCCTCTATTGTCCGGCGCGGTCTATGGTGCAACTAGAATGCACTACCATTGTGGGTAAATACTAGCAATCATATTTAGGTGGGGAATTGGTATGTCAAAGATGTTTGGAAGATCTATTATAAAAGTTTTTTTTATACAATTCTGTAGTTAATAAGATCAATTGATATATAAACTGTAAATGATGGTTTTGTGGGAAAAATAGTTCAATTGGAAAATCATAGATACAAATCAATTATGCCATCCATTAATTTAAAACTATGCATAAGACATACATACATATAGTAATACTTACTTTTATATATATATATATATATATATATGTACGTATGTATGCATGTATGTATGAATTTATTTCGGTGCGTTCTTATAAAAACAAACATGTATAGTAATAATAAATATTTTTTGTCTTTTTATTAGGTCTTTGTTTTACTTTCTAAATATTGAACTTCTTTATTTTGAAATATATTTTAAAAATTATTATGTAAAATTAATTTTATAGATTTTTGGTACCTTGTTTAAATTATTTTATAGTTTGAATTAATTAAACTTGAACAATTAGTCGCAATACAACTATATTTACTATTTTATATAATATTTTATATAGTAATAATCAAATTATATTCTAATACATTATATTATATGGTTAAATTAATAACTATATTTTTAATTATTAATTTCATAATTTGATTGATAGAAAAATACTTCTTCTTTACACTATTGATTTGTGATTGATGATTTTCTACCCTAGTTTAATCACTGGTGGCCTTTTAGACATAATATGCCATGTAAAAATTATACTATTACATGTATATTATATAAATCATATATATTATTAAATATTTTGTACATATTTATTATTATTCAATTATATGTAAATCTAAACTATATAATATAGATTATTAAATATAAATGTTTTATATAATATTATTTAATTAATTTATAAAGAAACCAATTTGAAGGAAAAATGAGTATGAATTAAAAAGATTTTCGACAAAACAAAAAATTCAATGGAATAGAAAAGAAATATTTAAAGAATAGAAAAGAAATATTTAAAGCATTTTAAATGTTTTTATAAATAATAATAATAAATATCAAAACAACGAGGATAGGAATAAATTATTTTATTGCACTCTTTAATTTAAAAAAAATAATTGCTAACATAAATAATGGAAGTGGTGATGTGTGTTAGATAAGCTATTGTATGAAAAAAAAATGAGGGTGATTAGTAATACACATCAGAGGAGTTGATTGGTGAAAAGGAGCTCAAACATCAAAAATTGGGCATGGAAATGATCAGGGATACTTAAAGTGTTGACTTGGTGGTCAGCACCTCCTTGGAGATTTGTGACATGTCTTAATCGCTTCCCGTGGATTGGGTTGAGTCTGGCATTTGTATTGGGCATTGACAGTTCAAGCTTTTGGTGCAACGACAAATGATTCCAACAATTGGTATCAGAGCCTTGGGTGACGGGTTCGAATCTCCCTTTAGTGGGTGCTGAAGGCTTAGTCGGTGCTGAGGGGGAGATTGTTGACTTGGTGGTCAGCACCTCCTTGGAGATTCATGACATGGCTTAACCGCCTCCTGTGGATCAGGTTAAATCTGGCATTTGTATCGGGCATTGATAGTTCAAGCTTTTGGTGCAACATAAAATGATTCCAATATAAAGAACCATGAAAAAATGTGAATCTGTATAAATGATGACATGTAGAAAATGACAAACAGCTCTCGATAAAAATATCAATGACCCAGAGAGTTTCAATGGTCTTTGCAAAGGATTGGATGCCAACTTAGAACTAGGAATTGTCCTGATTTTCCCAATGGTCGTCCATGCCCTCTCCCTAGCTCTCAATCGTTGATCGTAATAATTGGGTGGGGCTTTTTCAAATAAAAAATGGCTTTAGTGTAAAAATAATCTTCGAAAAAAATGCATTTTGCACATATACATTCTAATTGACCCATTGTGAGCAACTTAATAGAAGAATTTGCTAGTCATAAAGAAAAATAGACTTGTCTCTAGGTGTGGATATCTATATCTAGATATTCATAATATGGCTTTCACTATTTGATATCTAGCTCTATTATAAAAATCTTTTTTTAATATAATTATGTAGTTAATAAGATCAATTAATATATAAATTGTAAATGATGATTTTGTGTGAAAAGGAGTTCAATTGGAAAATCATAGGTACAAATCAATTATGCACTCCATTAATTTAAAATTATGCATAAGAAATACACGCATATAGTAATACTTGTATATAGCATGCACAAACACACACACACATACATCTATGTATGTATGTATGCATGCATGTATGAATTTATTTCAGTTCGCTCTTATAAAAACAAAGAAATATAGTAATAATAAATATTTTTTGTCTTTTTGCTCAGTCTTTGTTATTTTCTAAATTTTAAACATATTTTATTTTGAAATATATTTTAAAAATTATTATATAAGATTAATTTATAGATTTTTTGATACCTTGATTAAATTATTTTATAGTTTAAATTAATTAAAACTTTAACAATTAGTTGCAATACAACTATATTTCCTATTTTATATAATATTTTATTCAAAATAAAATATAATCTTAATATAATATATACTTAATATATAATATTCTATATAGTATAAATCAAATTATATTCTAATACATTATATTTTATGGTTAAATTAATAGCTATATTTTGTTAATTATTAATTTCATAATTTGATTGATAGAAAAATAATTCTTCTTCAGACTATTGAGTTGCGATTGATGATTTTCTACTCTAGTTTTATCACTGGTCACCTTTTAGACATAATATGCCATATAATAATTATACTATTACATGTATATTATATAGTTGTCCAAAGCAAACAAATCAAACAATATTATATGGTTTGAATTTCTAATTTTTCATTTCTTCTTTGCTCACCATTTTGGAAAAGTTTATGAAAAAATACTGTAAACATAAATGTTAAATAGTATATGTCATGAATTCTTTATACAATTGACTATGTGGTACCAAATTTAACTAACGAGTTCAATTGCTCAGTCGTTAATTGAACCTAAAAAATCTTTATAATATAATGTATGTTAACAAAAGTTATAGTATAATGTATGCTAAAAAAAATTCTAATAGCTTGCATGTTATTAAAAGTTTATAGTATCGTGTATGTTAATAAGTTTTTCTTATAACTTCATCTTCTAATTCCTCAATTGGTACAAGTATGCTCTGTCAAGATGAAAATTATGGGTTCGCATGGATGTTGATAAGATACTTTCATATATTTAGTATAGTAGATTTCCAATTCGATAAACTGTATATTTAAATTTAAATATATTTAATTATTATAGTTAAAACTATATTTTAAATTTAAATCATATACATAAAATTAAATATTTTGTACATATTTATAATTATTCAATTATATGTGAATCTAAACTATATAATATACATTATTAAATATAAACATTTTATATAATATTATTTAATTAATCTATAAAGTAACTTATATCAATGGAAAATGAGTATGATTTCAAAAGAGTCTCGACAAAACAAAAAATTAAATGTAATAGAAAAGAAATAACTAAAGCATTTTAAATATATTTATAAATAATAATAATAAAAATTAAAATAAATGAGGATGGGAATAAATCATTTTATTGCACTGTTTAATATAAATAAAACAACGGCTAGCAAAAATAATGTAAGTGGTGATGTGAGAGAAAATTGAAGGTGATCAGTAATACACGTCAAAGGAGTTAATTGGTGAGAAGGATCTCAAACATAAAAAAAAAAATAGCATGGAGATGACTAGGGATACTTAAAGAACCATGAAAAAATGGAATCTGTATAAACAATGACATGTAGAAAATAATAAATAGCTATCGATAAAAAAATCAATGACTGAGAGAGTTTCGATGATCTTTGCAAAGGATTCACTTCCAACTTAGAACAAAAAACTATCCCTGGCTCTCAGTCGTTGATCGTAAAAAACAAGTGGGGCTTTTCCAAATATTGCCGAAAACCATCACCATAAATTAAAACCACGTTGCATTTCCCTTCGAAAACCACATTGTGTTTCCTTTTGAAAAGATAATATTTTTGGGAGGCGACAGAAAGAAATAATCTGTGATTTTCTTCTACGCGGGTATTTAGATAATTGTATTTTTTTCTTTCTTTCATTTAATTTAAGAGCATGAGATTTAAAGTTATTGTCAAATTTGACTTCATGATCTATATAGCAGAAAGCTTGAGAAACACATAGAGGGGAGAAGAAAAATTTCACAAAGATTTGAGAAGAAAATATTACTGGGTCACAAAAAATTTGTGAAGAAGCTAACAGGTGTTTATATTTTGTGAAATATATTTTATTTTTGTAGATTTGAGAATTTTTTAATTTAATTTTATTATTTTAAAATTTTACCATTTCTTTTTTCTTTCTATTAAAGGGTTCTGGTTCTTCTTGCAACTTCATCTGGTGTGTGTTGCTGTGGTATTTTCCTGAGTTGTATTCACAGATAGTAGCAATCACTAGGTTTTATTCTCATCTTTTAATGTTTATCGCCATATGTATTAGTTTATTTTTAGATAAACTTATATTTTCTATGATTTTTATTTTGCAAATTTTAATTTACATTGTGTTCAGAGGCATGTTGTTCAAATAATATTAATAAGAAATTTTCAAAAAATCATTTCTACCAAATTTTTAAGCATTAAGAAATTAATTTAATTTGTTAAACATCAATGGTAATATGATGCGAGGAAAGACAGATTCTTATAATAGATTTTCTCTATGTTTACACTCTTCTTGTTATTTTATTTTTCTCATATTAAAAACCATATTTTATTAATAAATAGTAGATTTTAATAAGTTTATACAATTCAATCAAATGAATTGATGCTTCATAGAAATATGCATGAATTAAATTAAGTTTAAAATTGAAATTGTATGAAAATGAATCTAATTAGCTATATAGATCTAAATTAATTATATAAATTGATACACACATTTTTCATATTTCATTCTTATTAAAAATATTTTTGATCATAAATTATTTTTTATTCTTTTTGATTATATATATATATATATATATATATATATATATATATATATATATATATATATATATATATATATATATATATATATATATATATATATATATATATATACAATTTTAATTTCTAATTCATTAATAAATATGGAGTCAAATTTGGAATAAAATATAATTAATTCATAATTCTATCCTATATTTAAATCTATTTAATAGAATACATATTAATAAATTTAACTTTAAAACTATAAATCAAGTGTAATGAACCTATAATATAATAGAAAATTGTTAAAAGTTGAAGTATTTGAATAGTTTTTATTTTATTATTTTATAATGAGTTTTGATCAATTAGAAATTAAAAAAAAAATCTTAGTTTAAGTAAAACATCATCTATGAAACTATTATTTACATACCAAGTGATAATTGAAACAAAAAATATATGAAATAAAAAAATTGTTTCTTTGTTTTTTGATATTAGAATTTTAATAGAGTCAATATTATTTATAAATATTTTTTAGAAATTTTTTGAATCATAAGGGTTGTGTTTTTTCGTTAGATTTTTAAGGGAATAGAATGATTATAAGAAAAATGTAGTATGTTAAAAAATATTTTCGTTATCACTTTGTTCTTCAATTATAAATGTGGGAAAGATAAGAAAAAGATATGAATGTGACTTAAACCACTACATTTTGCTTCCACTTTGTCTTGCATTTGAAACTACAACTATAATGGACGAAAAGTGTAAAACAAACAATAGACATAGAAAATATTTATATTTTCAAAATCAAATAATACATAAAATGTATTTATATTTTCCAAAAAATCAAGAGAATATATTCATTCAAATAATATAATTATGAATTTTGATGGCACATAAATTATTTTCTATGAGTTTTTCATCCCAAGAATTAATGACCATGAGAAAAAAGTTCCTGTGAGTAGTACCTATCCAATATATCTAAAAGGAGAATAAACAAAGCTTGCTAAACCAAGACCTAAATAAAATGTTAAAATGTAGGGTGAGGGATTATGAATATACTAAATGTAGATTTTTCAACCAAGTCAAAATGGATTTTGAACTGCAACAAAGTGGATACATTGTTAAAAGAATCTTACCTTGTGAAATATTGTTTAACTATATTGACAGCATGATATACTTTAATACGTAGAAACATGATTCATTTGAATATGGTGATGATTTATATAGTACCATAAAATACATGAATAAAATTGATTTCAATCTTATATCAAGATTAGTTATACTGACCAAATGGTGTGGAAAGAAAATATGTGAATATTTTGGTTAAATATAATAAGTCGTAAACTAAAACAACATTATCTAGAAACACATGTCATAAAGTAATTTGATTGTTGTAATGAAAGGTATTTTTACCATTTATTTTTTACTATTAAAGTGGTATAATTATTTAAATTTAAATATAAATTATAATAAATAGTTAGAACATGTAAATCTTTTTATTTAGCTAGACTTATACTTATTTATTTGTATAGTTTTTTTTCTTAAAAAATTTATATTGATATTATATTTATAATTTTATAAAAAAATTTAAATAAATACATCTCTATATTTTTAATAGTATATTTAGAAATATTTATTTTTAAAACTATACATTTATATTTTTTAGATTAGTATATCTTGTTATGATGTTTATTTTTATATTAAAAATTAAAATAGTCAATACATTTTTAATATATTTTATTAGTTCATATTATTTGCATACATTGTTGAAATAGTTATTATACACATTTTTCTCATAGATAAATTCAACAATATATATTGTAATATAACTTATTTTGACACTAACAAAATGATTAAAAATTGATTTAATACCCTATTTTATATATTTGTTTGACCTAATCATAGGGTTCGTATTTAAGAGAAAAAGATATGGATATGTGACTTAAACCACTACATGTTTCTTCCATTTTGACTTGCATTTGAAACTACAACTATAATGCATGAAAAAAGCAACATCAAACAATAGATTAATTATTAGGTTCAATTTGGTCTAGTGAGGGCTGCATCTTGTTTTATGTTCAATTAAGTTTATGGTTATAATTTAGCATTGTTTAGTGTTAGGTTTAGGGTTCAAGTTTGTTTAGGATTAGGAATTAATTTTATTTAGTGTGATTTTTAGGGTATAATTTGGCTTAGGTTTAGAGTTCATTTTGGCTAAATATAGGTTTAGCATTTTCTTTCAATTCTAATTAGAATTAGGGTTGAACTTGGTTTAACGTTAGTTTTAGGGTTTAATTTTTTATAGATTAGGGTTAAATTTTATTTAGTGTTACTTTTAAAGTATATTTTTTTTAAATATAGGGGTCAATTTGGTTTAATGTTCAACTAGACTCAGGGTTATGGATCAATATCATTTATTGGTCAATTTGATTTAGTGTTATCATTAGTATTAGTAAACATCAAAATATTGACCATATTTTAATAAATATTAGGGTTGGAGGTTTTGGTATGGGGAGTCCATGTTGGGGTGGTATTTTGGAAAGATGAATTTCAATGTAATACTTTACATTGTAAACATTAATAAAATAAATATTTAACCAATCAAAAAACTATTGGGGTTGGATTTTGTTTCCTAGCTAATTAGGTTTAGGGTTAGTTTATTTGTTGTAAGAAATGTTAAAAATATAATAGCGTACACACCTCATAATGATATGTTTATTGAAAAATATCTTTAAATTAAATTATAATAATTTAACAAAATAAAAAATATATAATAATATTGTACAATTTCCATAAAGCCATTTTCCCCCCACCCCAATCCCCCCTTATTATTAAGGAGGTCACCCAAGATGTTTCACTTGAGGGAGCCAATAACCCCTCTTAGTCCCTCTCCCTATCTATCTAGGAGACTGACCTAGTCCTGCATGATGGTAAAGGCAGAAAGAGATGTGTAAGAAACCCCTTCAAATGGGCAAATGATTTAGAGGAATCCCATGTCTCTAAATCCATGGAAGCTAAGGAAAAAATGGTGGTTGATAGCACCCCTGAAGATGAGAGGAAGACTAAAAATCTAAAAAAGTCAGACAGTCAGGTGGAGTTGGAAGTCAATTTGGGTGGTACTATCCTACGGTCCAACAGAATTTCCAAGGAGAAATGCAAAAGAAGACTCAAGGAAATGGCCTCTAAAGACACGTCTCATTCAAAGGATATGGAGACCTCTGCCTCCTCTAGTTCAATCAAGGGCTCCTCGCCTAAGCAATTGAGCTCACCCAAGTCTGGCTGCACTCCTCCTTTGAAACCCCAACCAGTGGTGAATGAAATCCCTAGCAGTAGCACCCTGTGACTGCATTCCCCCCACAATCAACAAGTCAACTCCCCTCACACTGAGCACAATATCATGGTGATGGTTGAGAATGACTAGTTTGAATGCTCTCTCAAATAGAAGCTCAACAAGATGGATAAGGAGATTGTTGGCCTCAAGAAGGATTTGAGGGAAATCAATGCCCGCATCACTGATTCAAATAAATTTTCCCTTAAAGTGATGCACATGTCGGTCATGACACTGTGTAATATGTAGGAGATCGTTGGTGATAAATTCGAGAATGATGAGGGTAATAGAGACCTCTTCTTGTTTCTGTAGGAAGAGTGAGCTACTACCCTGATGTCAAAGCGTCTGGGTGGGAGACCTTAGCTATTGTTCTTGCCATGGTGTTTTTGTTTGGTTTTGGGCCTGTTGGCCTCAGGTTCTTTTTTTTTTTTTTTTTTTTATGGTTAAGCTCTCTAGACTTTGGATTAGCCCTACGTGGCATATTACTATTATTATGTTCAATACTTTCTGGTTAAGATACTCTGGTTCGTTCTTTTTGCTTCAGGTCTTTAAGTTTATTTTTGATAGAGGTAGACTAGATACTATTTGCTCCTGCTGATGTTTATCTATTGTTAGACTAGGGTTATTAATGTGTTGTTAATGTGCTCTTAGTCTTTCTGTTCCACAGGCCAACACCCTCTTGTTACTTTTTTCTATTAAAAAAATATAATATTAAAATAATTTAATATTATTATCAAATAAAATAAGTAATAGAATTAATATATTATAATATAATTTAAAAGATTGCTAAAATAAAATATTATATTGAACCTCCCAACCATGCATATAGAAACAAACATAAACATCCATAAAATTTATGTGTGGCTTCGTCTTTAGTATTGTAGACAAAAATACATTGACAATTCAAATATGAGAAAAATAAATGTAACTTCTCACCATTGATTTTCAATCTTTTTATTAAATTTTATATATACATGTATATATTACATAATTTAAAAAAATATAGATATGTTAGTTTTTAATTATATAATTATGATTTAATTTATTTAGTTTATATTATATTATATATTAAATATTATTACAATATATTAATAATTATACAGATTATTGAAATTTGAGAGCTTTAACAAAGTAAATTACCAAACTAAGCTATACAAATCATCAACCTAGAACATAGACTCAAAATCAACTCTTCTTTCACTTGGGTTGTCTTTTGAGGTCTTGTCAAAATTTATTTTAATCCAATCCTCTGCTGGGAGTCACCTTTCTAAATTTCCTCCTTTTCTATTGAAGGATTATCCCTTCAATGCCCTTGAATAGGGTTAAAATTTGATGTATGGCCATCGAGATTGCATCTTTCTATCCTCTAGGGTAAATATGATAACATTGACCATTATTTAATAAATATTAAAATTAATTTTTCTTCACTATTTAATTAGGTTTAGGGTTAGTTTTTGTTTTGTAATGGTTACATTTAAAAGAAGGGTTTTGTTAAGTATAAGGATGAGGTTTAAATTAAATTTATGGTTAGGGTTTAATTATGTTTATAATTTGGGTTACGATTAGATATATAGTTAGACTTAGGATGAGGATTAAGATATTAATTAAAATTTAATGTGTTAGGGTTCAATTTATTTGTACTAAAAAATATTTGGTATCAGAGTTTATCTTTGTTTACTATTAAGCATTGGATTGGTTTATTATTAGGGTTAGGGATGTATTTGGTTTAGGTTAAGTATTAGGATCAAGGTCCAATTTCATTTAATTGGGTTTAGGGTTAGGTTTATTTTTAGTTTAGTGTTATATGGTTAGGGTCCAATCTCATTTGGGGTTGCAATCAGAGCTCAATATAGTTTAGTAATCAATTAGGTTCATGATTAGGGTTTCATACTTGGGTTAGGATTCGATTTCTATTAGGATTTTATAAGGTTTAGGGTTCCATTTATTTTAGTGTTCAATTAGGTGTTGTATTAAGATTTAATTGATGTTGATTAATTTAATAGTACACTATAATGAATGAATAATAAGATGAAACCCAAAGAAATGGAATTTATATGATATCTTACTAATTTTGAAATTAAAAATAGAATGTGTAAGATCTAATTACTGATTGAATAAATTGTTGATTCAGAATTAGGATTACATGAAACTGATAATGTAATATTATGTTGGTTAGTCCATCTTTGTCTTCTTTAGCATATCTTTTTTTTTTTTTTTTTAAATTATTAAATTTGCAGTGTAATTATGTTGGTTTTTATATAATGGTAGACCATAAAGCATAAAATTATATGAAAAGAAATTAGTTAAAAAAATACTTATTCAATCTAATAAAATTATTAGGTATATAATATCTTATAAATAACCTATTTTTAATGTAAAATTATGTGTAGAATTGTTGTGTAAAGACATGAGACAATTTCTTGAACAAATACCTCAAACTAGAAAAGAATTTTATCAAAAGTCTAAAATGATATTATGGTTGTTCAATTAAATTTAGTTATATGCATTCTTAAGTTATATCAATGAACATCACCATTATTTAAAATTGGCACACCTTCATGTATTAAATTTACATAATAGTGAAGGGTTTCTTACTAGTCTCTTTATTCATTCAAAAATGCTTCACACTCTTACTTATAAACCAAATTTATATCTATTTGTAGGCATTTGAAAGCTAGTCCATAGTCATATGTAGTGGATCAAGTTGTTTCCTTATATTGCACTCTAGAAATAAGGTATTGAACTTATTTGCAATGTTTCTTTTTCAATATTTTGCTTCTACAGATCTCATATATATACACCACCATCATATTATCTATAATCACATAAAATCTTCATAGACATCCTTTATCCATTAACTTGTACTTGTCCCTCATCACCAAGATAGGTTTTACTTTCCTATAGGATCATCACATAAATTTATCACCTCTTCATAGAACAAAATATATTAAGAAGGATATAATGGTATTAATGTAGTTTTTCATGCATGTTTTAACAAGATAGAGGGTCAATAACCATCTTAATATTGTAAAAAATGGGTAGAGGATGGAAATGGAAATCACTCATTCAAGTAGATGTCCAAGACATTCCCAAAATAGGAAATTATTTTTCAATGAATGATCTTGAATGGACACCTATTGGAAATGAATATGTTCAAGAGCTTGAATTATCTATTTCTATCCCTCTTGGGAGACTAGCTAACTTTATCAAAGGAGATGGTTTATTACAGAATGCCATAAAGACACATTTTTTACGTAAAGTGCATAGAGAGCCCAAATTGGAAAACCACACTGACCATAGAACCATTATGTATTCAAGGTATGCCTAGATTTATTATATAATAATTAAGAATGCAATATTTAATATTTAATATTTATCATATCAATTAATACATTTATTTTTACATGTATAAACAAATATCATTTTTCTTTTGGGCCCGAGGATAATAGGAAACAACCCGTAAACATGGAAAAAATGAAAATGATAAGACAGTTTGTACAAAAAAGGGGTTGTCAAACCCACTTTCATGTTAGAGTTATGCATGGTAGACCAAATTTTTCTATTGTTACATATAATGAATTTACCCATCAAGATGTTATTGGTGGATTTTGTCATGGAAAGAATAACCCTGCTAGAGATCCAAGGACCAGTCTTGCACCAAAACTATCAAATGAATGTAAATCATACATTGAATCCTTATTAATGATGTGTATAGGAATTGACACAATATGTGAGAAATATTATTTATACCATGGCCTTACAAAGCTGATGAATATGAGGGACACATGTTTACTAAGGAAATATGTATTGAATGCATGGAAAAGAGTACACTCCTTTCGATCCCAAAAAGATGAAAGTGATGCAAAAAGTGTTAGTTTGTGGCATGTAGATGAGAAAGATAGTTTGTTCATCTACAAAATAGAAAACACCATGGGAGATGTTCCATTCATTGTAGGCATCCAAACACCTCAGATGAGAGAAATGATGGTGAAACATTCACATAACGTTTGATGAACTACAACTAATTAAGAACCTGATTGAAGAACTACAAGTGATTAGAGATCACCGAGCACTGAATTGTTATGCAAGATAATTGAATCATTCATTGATGTCAACTAGCTTTGACAGTACTTATCATGGTAGTTGCAAATATCTAAACATCTATAAAGAGGAGAGAAAAGATGAAGAACAAAGATATCTACATTGAGGAAGATGGATATGATGGATGAGGATAAGGAATACTCTTGGTAACTTACTGATGAGTCTATGAATCCATATTGTTGATTTGATTATGTTGCATTAATCCATTATGAAGTTGGAAGCAAAATGTTACAATGCAGTGTGGTTAGTTAATGAAGCATTCAAGTATACACCAAGCCAGTGTAGTGTATATGAAGTGAAAGTATCAACAAATCTTGTGTTCACTGACACATTTCTTTGTTAACTGAGTATGGACAAAAGAACTAAATGATTAGTCTAGTTGATAGAAATTGATAATCTGTAAAGTGTACAATTATGAGCTGGAAAGATAAAGTTTGTTGTAAGATCTATGACTTAATAAAATTTAGAGAAGATGTAAAGGGCATAATTGAAACATGTTACTCACACATCAGTTGAGGAAGGTTTAAGTGGCAAAATCAACGAAGGACTTTAAGTGGAAAAATCTGATGCATGAGAAGAAAATGATTTATTTGTCTATTTAAGAGACTAGGGTTTCACAATGAAACTTATGCCAAAGGAAGGAGATTGTAGAGATATTGCATGAACATTAGTTCATGCTTGCTTGATCAAACTAGTTGAAGAAGAACCAAACTGTAGAGTTAATCGAGCGTCAGAGAGCTTTTACCGAGGGATAGTAAGTTATTGAATGTTGTTGAACTGGATAGAAATATTGATTAGAGAATTTGTATGGACTTAAGAATAGATTTGATAATCTGCAAATCAAGTTGTATTGTATTAAGATCACCTGTTGTTATAGTTTAACCATTGTAAAAAGATAAATCTCTTAACCGAGCGGAATTGAAAGTCTTATATGTCATTCATAGAATGTACATTATTATCTAGAAAACCCCATAGTGAATTTTGGTTGGATGATAACTATTAGTGTTAAATCCTCTAACAAGGTCACACCTTACAGTGTGTTTGGTAACCTTTAACAAGGTTGGCTCTACACCGAGCTCACTTCAGAAGAGTGAAATTTTTTTGGGTTATCGGTCCCAGGTGGTTTTCCCTTTGCAGGGTTTCAACATTAAATCTCTTGTGTTATGTGTTTATGTTGTTATTATTTGGATATCATACTTTACATATTGCATGTTAGATTTGGTCGGTAATCACTATGAGAAATTAACTGGTAATCGGTAAAGTCATAGACAGTTAGTATTTTATGTTTACTGAGCTGTAGAATTAGCTAAATTTGTTATCTAATATACAATTTGTATTTGGGACTATGGATAACTGATTCACCCCCCTCTCAGTTATTCTAACAATTGGTATCATAGCTTATTGGTTGCTTAGAACAAATTTTTAAGGACTTCAGCATAAAGATCACAAAATGTATAAGAGGGAAGTTCCAAAGTTGAATAAGGACAATCTTACAATATGAAAAAGCTGAATGACACTTCATATATCTAGCATTGGGAATTCTTCCCTCACCCTATTGGATAATGGCTACATTGCACTGCCTATAGGACCTTTGACTCTTGATCAATTAAGAGATAGACATTAGCATAATATTACTATGATGGAGATTGATGCTACTCTATCAGAGGCCAAGTTTGAAGATGTCAAGGATTGCCTTACTTATAAGGACATGTGGGATAAACTTAATGTAGTTTATAGTGGTGACACTAATGTCAAAAGAGCCATATCTAAAATTTTAAGAGGGAGATTCAATGGTATGAAAATGAAAGAAGGAGAAAACATTGTGTAGTACACAAACCGAATAAAGGAGGTAGTCAATGCTATGAGAGGATCTGGTGGAGTTATTGAAGAAGATATAGTGGTAAGAAAAATCTTGAGAACTTTATTGTTTGTTTATGCTATCGGAATTTCTGCAATACATGAAATGAGGTCTGCACCTAACAGTACTCTCACTCTTGATAATCTGACCAGTAAACTAACAACCTTTGAACTGGTCAATTTAGATAATAGTGTTGTACTATCTAATGAATCTTCTTTAATGACTTCTCTAAAGATTGGAAAGTCTAGTAATAGAAGTAATAATGATGATAGTGATAGTAATTCTAATGATGAGCTTGATGAGCTTGATGAGCTTGAATCTCTTATGGCTAGGAGATTACCTAAAGGTAAAGGTAGATATAGAGGTAAATTACCTTTAGCGTGTTTGAACTACAAAGAAGTTGGTCATACTGCTTCTAGATGTCCAAACATGAAAGAAGATGATAGAACCAAAGACTGATCTGGTGAAGGAAGCTATGGGAGAAGAGGTAACAAAAGTTATAGACACTACAACAGAGATAACCGAGACAACAATGACAAAGGAAAAAAGGTATGCTACATTGCTAAAGAAAATGATAGTGATTCTCTTAGGAATGGGAACACTGAGAGGGAGCCGGGGGGGGGTGAATCAGTGTTCGCTACAATTATACTTTTTACTTTAATCTTTATGCAGAACATAAATGCTTAAGAACTAAATTAAACATTCACATAAACATGAAACATGAAATCAACATATGACATAAATATGGTTATGAGGAAACCCAAATAAGTAAAAACCCTGGTGCGACTTGATACCCACTAATATTCTACACTAGTGTTTTTTGATCCATGTTAGAAGATCATTTACCCTATTAGGAGTAGCTTTACAATGTTTTAAGTACAGTAGACCTTGTTAAGGGAAGGACCCTGTTAGGAGTCTTTTACAATGACCCCTGTTAGGGGAGTGGACTCATTGTCCTAGAGCTCACTGCTCAAATGGTGAAGGCTACAACCTTCTAAATTTAGATACACACTATATCTGCTAGTGAACTATTACTGTGACACTGCTTGTCAGATTAGTTCCTTTGGTGCGATGATGCTTTGACCTCTAGAAAATCTCTAATACATCTTATGTCGACTTAGCATACCTCTACTCTGCTTATCATAGCTCTATTTCAACTTCCATACTAAGTACAATGGGTGCACCTTATATTTATGCACTTATACAAAATACATAAATAGGTCAGCCCTATAACTAATTACAAACAACGCTTCCAAATGAATTGGCTTAAGTGTGCTTACAGTTATACATATAAACATGTCGGCAACCTAAATACAATAGGTGCATGGCCTTTATAATATTACATTACAATCACAAATCAAAATGCTAACTATCGGCTCCAAGCTTTGTTCTCTATTGGCACACACTGGCTGTGCAACTTCAACTGACTCTATCTTTCACATCTTTGCATATCTACTTATGCACTCATAGACTAAGCATAAGTATTGTCTTACAAGCTTTACTTTTAGGGCATATACCATAATTCATCCATACACTCATGTGCTAATGCTATAAGCTGCAAGAACTCTGTACACTATCCAGTCTTCAAAACTTAACTGAATTATGATCTTTACACTAAGTGTGTTGACTCCAAACTGCTATATGGCTTCTTTTCCATAACGAAAACACTATTTTATTCATATACTTTAGTATAGACAACTTTCCAACAATCTCCCCCTTTGTCATTGATGGCAACAAAGGAATATGGCCAAGTTACTAACTATTCCTTTACACAAAAACTTTTGTCTTCTATACATTTTTATACATGATCTTATATCTCCCTATACATATATGTACTCCATATTCTATACACAACTCTCCCTTTGACATTAATGACAAAGGTGCATCAAAAAAATGTATATACACATACTCACTGAGGGAAAACATTTGGATATGCAATCTTGAGGTTCCGGATCTCCTTCTTCCAAAAGGTTATCAGAGAGTTAACTATCTAGAGATGGGCACATAATGCATATTGAAGCTTCTCCACCTTCTCCAAGTCATTGATGGGACCATGATCATAAGTTACCATGGTGGCATCAATCTCCTTTAAATTCTGATTAAGGATGTCTAAAGAGGGTGTAAGACCATTCCTCAACTGTGTCTGTCTAGACCTGATCCTTGTTATCTCTTTTTCTTCCTTCTCAATCTTGTCTATCTTTCCTTGGTAGACATTTTTCCACATGTTCAAATTAGTGGATGTGTCTAACACTGAATTCTTTACCTACTCAATCATAGCTTCTATTTCTTTTATCTTCTTGAAGTGAGCATTGGTGAGCTTGTCTTGATCCATGCATGTTGCAATGATCCTTCTTCCTTCATCAAAAAAATCTTTCAAGGATGCTTGACCATACTTAAGAGAATTCAAGTCTAGTGTAAATTTTCTCATTAACTCATTTAGTCTCTTCTTTAAGTACTTTTCTTTTGCTACTATGGATGCAGATTCTTTTAGGCTAGAAAAATTGCTTTTGAACTATGAGAGGACTCAACTCACATCATCAATCGAATGTACTTTTAACACTTTCTTATACTTGGGTAGAAAACTGTTCAAAATATTCACTAATTCTATCAGGAGAGGATTCCTCATAACTTGTTTTTCTTTTTCCTTCTCCGTAGCCAAGATGCTGAACTTAATCAGGTCTTCTTCTTTCCAGGAGTCTAAACTGCTTGTGTTAGGTGTGAAACTTGACAACAATATTGAGGAGGGAGTGATGGGAGTGTTGTCCATCAATTCTTGTTTTACTTTTTCAAGATCAACATAATTATCTTTTCTTTCTTATTAGACACATCTTCTATGAGTACTTCTTCTTGCTGAGTGGGAGGTGAATTGCTGCATAAGATTTTAGCTTCTTCAGTACTAACAAATGCTTCCTCAAACTTGTCCAAATCCTTATCAGTAGCCGCCATGGCTATCTCCACATTATCTATGATAATAGTTCTACCTTCATGAGATTCTAAGATGGGCACATACTTGTTTGCCTCTGTTTGAGTTTCTACTATGGGCGCTGAGTCCTGAGGACCTATCACTAGTACATTGAAGGTCACTGCTTCCTTGTCTTGTTTACTAGGTGCATGAGTCATGGGTGCAGTAGGTGATTTTATTTGTTGTTCCAATAACACCTTTTCAAAGGCCTTCTCTGTTTCCTTCACTATCAGCTCATAGTCTTTGTTCATAATATGAAGAGTTCTTATTTTTGTCCTTAAGTGTGGCTTCACTAGATTTAGTAACAATGACCTTTCTTCAATAGAACATACTGGAAGAGTGTCTTCTAATACTTTTTCTCTGATCCTTATATCTTCTTCATTTTCTTGTGTCTTTAGATTTTCTAAAATATCCCATACTTTATTTGGAATGGAGGTTTTTAACTCAAGGACTGTCTTCTTGAACTTGATCATATGTTTGACAATCATACTATGAATTTTTTATTTTTCAATCTCATTGTATGTGTCATAATACTTCTCTACTTGATCAATTCTACCCTCATCAACAATTCTTGCATTCAAAACTTTAAGTCTAGGTCTGAATCCTACCTAAGGAGATGCTTGAGTGTTTTTCTTGCTCCTTAATGCTTGCGAGGATGGATGACTAGTGCTAGCATCTTTATTCCTCTTGAATAAAGGCTTATACACTGGAGGAGTGGTAAGATCAACAGTGTCTATGGGCACAGAAGGAGTATTATCTTCTTTATCCTTATGACTGTCATCTGATTCATTTTTTGTCTTCTTCAACTTAGGATCTTCTTGTCCTTCCTCTATTGATGCACCTTTCAATTCTAGGGAAATCTTTTCATCCCTTGCTTTATCAAGGTCTACTTGAGACAAACCATCTATTCTCAAGATCTCAGAAGTGACCTTTACAACCTTTCTTTTAGTTGTTGCACTATTAAGTTTTGCATCAACTTCTCTGGTCTTTTCCTCATAGGTTCCCCACCTAGGTTCATTAGGATCTTTGGGGGCTAATAGAAGAACCTAAGCATAAGCTTCAAGAACTTGTTCCTCTACCTCATACCCAAGTGGATGAATACACTTAGTTCTAGGCTCAACAACTTCCATACATGTAGTATCAGTCTCCACCATAAAGCATATTGAATCCTTATACTTTTCTACAATGCTTTCTGGAATCCTATATCTCATCTGCATCTTAGTTCTAAAAGTCTTCAATTCCAATGTGATATAATCCCTTAGTGTACTCTCTATGGATGCTTTGTTGGATATCTGAGGCATGGTAGGAATGGACTTGTCCAAGTACAAACCTAATATCTTCCCAATAATATGAAGGTACATATCGATGATTAGGGACCCAAACCTGAATATCTTTTTTTTTTCATGTTTGATGGCCTTGATGTTATCTATCAACTATGCGTGCAAGATCTCACACAAGTTGAATTCCCCATCTTCCTTCACAAGTCTAATAGCTGCTAGAATAGTACCCGTAGACACACTATTCACCATGCTGGTGTGATGAAATCTATATTCGAGTATCATTGACATCAATTTTATGCCCGCTTTCTCAATAGGCTCAATGGTCATAACACGCCTATCGCTCCTTGACTTACATACTTGTCCTACCATTTTCCTGACATCCTTGCCAACAAGAAGGATGATGCCTATTCTAGAAAGGCCTATCATCTCATGAATTAAGTCTTTTGTGATTCTAATTAGAACATCTCCAATCCAAAATAGATCATCATGGATTTTTCTTAATAAGATCTTTATCCATTTTGTCTCATACAATTCATATGTCGTAGCATACTCAACAATGGGGTGATCATTCCATTTTGCATATTCATCCATGAATGTTTTGTCTTGTTTCAACATGGTATCCATGTGCACCCTTAATCTATCTAGTCCAATAGGTTCATTTTTACAGTAGATGTAAGCCCTTATGTCTTCCACATGCATGATGCCCATAGGCATGCGGGAGAAAGCTCCGTCTAGATCATCTAGGGTGGATTTAAATGGGTGCCTCTTGAAAACATATCTTTTCTTCTCAGTGACATCATAAACAATAGGAGTGGCCATGACTTGTTAATCACTTTCCAACTGAACTTTAGAGATAATCTGACAGCTTCCGAATTGGTGCAATGAGCTAGGGTTTCTATAACCGATCAAATGCACTGATAACTATAAAAAATCTCTGATAGATCAATCACCAAGACTTCACAACAACTTCCAAGGCTCTTTCTTCTCTCTATCACTCTGAATTTGAATGCAATGAGAAATCAAATGACTTCTATGTACTTTAAAAGTGAAAAATCCCCCATTAATGCATGTCGCATAAACCAGGTTGTCACTTCAAAATTTCAAACTTGAGCTCTACAAACAATCAACATGTGTGCTCTTGCATGAGGTTTCCTATACACTCCAAAAGCTCAAGTCCAAAGGCACATACTTTGAGGATAAGTATACCAGCCATGCAGGGGTCTAGAGCTAAATTAGCTCCCCCTATGACCCTGAGGGCCATTCATGCAGATGTAGAGGGTACGTCCACTGGGGATGTATCCAATACATTCTCATCAATCTTTTCATTCTTTTTCTCTGACCAAATCATGCTCACATCTTCTGAGGCTTTAACAAAGTTAACTTCTCCTATGAGATCCAAAACTATTTCTTTGACCTTCCCTGACCTTGCCTTCTTGATCTACAAAACCTTGAGATATGTCTAGCCTTGTTAAAAGAGTGACAAATGACTGGAGGTCTTATATTCCTTGGCACATTGACATGAGTCACCATTTTGCATTTCTTTTCTATGTGACTAATATAGTTACATATATGGCATGTAACATTCTGAGGACTTCTTACATTTGTTTGGTTTTGATTTCTCTGATCTTTCTGAATTCTATTCTTCTTACTAGTCTTTCAATTCATAGCTCTATGACCAAACTTGTTGCATGAATAACAATAACCACTAAAAGGTTTTACCTTTTTTACAATTCCTCGCAATGTGTCAATGCTTCTTACAAGCAAAACAAGTGTGTTCTACTTGCTTGCTCTCATTCTTAGGTGGTTCACCATTATCTATGGTTTGATCTTCAGTCTTTTCAACATTAGTAGAGTCTTTTTTTGAATCCTTTCTTGCTTTCATATTCTCAATCTGATTTTGTGCTTCATTGCATCCAATACAGCTAGTGTCACCTTTGGCTCTTCTTGCATACAACTGAGATTCTACCAAATAAGCACTGGTGTGTAATTTGTCACTATGATTCTTTGTTTATTTCAATTCAGATTTCAAGCTTTCTTTGTTATTTCTTAGCTCCAAGATTTCCATGTTTTCTTTCCTTAGTTCTTCATTCAGCTGAAGGTTCTCTTTGATATGATCATCAAGGATTGCCTGATTATTAGTCAGCTTATAATCAACCTCTTCAAGTTTTTCTTTTAAGGATTTGTTTTCTTCATTGAGCTTCTTTACCATTGTCCCTAGATCATCGGTAGAACATTATTTCAAATCTTTCCTTAACTTCTTGATGACTAATTGAGCATCACTGAGTTTATCCTTTAGTTCTTTAGATTCTCTTTTTGACTTGTCCAAATCTTCAAGAGCAGCTTCAAGATTTCTTTTTAGATGTTTCATTTTTTCTTTTTCCATGATCTCCTCAAGTGGTTAATCTTTTGTGCTGAGGACCAGAGCTTTGATACCAATTTTTAAGATTAGGAACACTGAGAGCCGGGGGGGGTGTGAATTAGTGTTCACTGTAATTTAACCTTTTACTTTAATCTTTATGCAGAACATAAATGCTTAAGAATTGAATTATACATTCACATAAACATGAAACATTAAATCAACACATGACACCAATATGGTTACAAGGAAACCCAAATAGGTAAAAACCCTGGTGGGACTTGACACCCACTAATATTCTACACTAGTGTTTTGTGATCCTTGTTAGAAGATCCTTTACCCTGTTAGGAGTAGCTTTACAATGATTTAAGTACAATAGACCTTTTTAGGAGTTTTTTACAATGATCCCTATTAGGGGAGTGGACTCAGTGTCCTAGAGCTCACTGCTCAAATGGTGAAGGCTACAACCTTCTGAATTTAGATACACACTATATCTGCTAGTGAACTATTATTGTGACACTGCTTTTCAGATCAATTCCTTTGGTGTGCTGATGATTTGACCTCTAGCAAAGCTTTAATACATCTTATGCTAACTTAGCATACCTCTTCTTTTCTTATCATAACTCTATTTCAACTTTGATACTAAATACAATGGGTGCATCTTATATTTATACACTTATACAAAATACATAAATAGGTCAACCTTATAACTAATTATAAATAATGCTTCCAAATGAATTGGCTTAGGCGTGCTTATAATTATACATATAAACATGTCGGAAACCTAAATATAATAGGTGCATGGCCTTTACAATATTACATTACAATCACAAACCAAAATGCTAATTGTTGGCTCCAAGCTCTATTCTTTGCTGGCACACACTAGCTATGCAACTTCAACTAACTGTAACTTTCACATCTTTGCATATCTACTTATGCACTCATAGAATAAGCATAGATATATTCTAACAAGCATAAATTTTAGGGTGCATACCATAATTCATCCGTACAGTCATGCATTGATGCTCTGAGCTATAGGAACTATGTACACTATCCAATCTTCAACACTTAATTGAATTCTGATCTTTACACTAAGTGCGCTAACTCCAAACTACTATATGAATTTGTTGCCATAATGAAAACACTATGTCTAGTCATATACTTTAGCATAGACAACTTTCCAATAGATTTTGATACAAATGATGATGTAGAAGTTGTTTTTGTTGCAATGAAGGATGATTCTGAGGAAGAAGAAAGGTATGTAGAGACAACACTCATTTCTAAGGTTAATAAAAATGATACATGGATCATTGATAGTGGTTGTACCCATCACATGACTGGTGATGAAGAAAAATTTGATCATCTTGAGCAATATAATGGAGGATGTGTAAAAATGGGTAATGATACACCTTGTATGGTTAGAGGAAAAGGAACTTTAATGATAAATGATAAAATCAGATGTGATAATGCTTATTGGGTAGAAGGACTAAATTATAATATGCTAAGTGTGGCACAACTTAACAACTTAGGTCACCAAGTAGCTTTTGAGAGCAAAAAGGTTAAGATATTTGATGATGGAGGAAAACTTGTTGGAACATGAGCACAAATGAAAGGTAGCTTGTTTTATCTTGATACTGATAAGTCTTATTGTTTAATGATGAAAGATGAGGATGCGTGGCTATGGCATCAAAGGTTATGTCATGTAAACTTTGATAACATGATCAAGATAAGTAAAAAGAAAAAGGTTAGAGGTATACCTAACCTAGCTAAGCCAAATCATGTAGTGTGTCATCAATGTCAAAGAGGTAAGATGAAAAAATCTAGTTTTAAGAGAAAATATTACTCAAAAAAGAGAATTTTGGAGCTATTTCACACCAACCTATGTGGTCCCATGAGAACACAGAGCTATTATGGAGATAGATACTTCATTCTTTTTGTTGATGATTATACTAGATTGATGATTGTGATGTTCTTAAAAGAAAAATCACAAGAATTTAAGATGTTTAAATGGTATAAAACAAAGGTAGAGAAAGAAATTGATAAGGAACTAAAATGATTAAGATCTGACAGAGGTGGTGAATTTACTTTTGATGAATTTACTAACTATTGTAATGAGCATGGTATTAAAAGACAGGTTTCTGCACCGAGCACACCTCAACAAAATGAGATTGCTGAAAGGAGGAATAGATCAATTGTAGATTGTGCAAGGACACTGATGATAGAAAAGAATGTTTCTCATACATAATGGAGAGAAGCGGTTAGCATAGCTATCTATGTGCTAAACCGAGTATAGTTGAAGAAGGACACAAATAAAACACCCTACAAGTTGTGGTTTGTTCACAAACCTACTATAAGTTACTTCAGAATTTTTGGTAGCAAATGTTATATTCTAAAAGATGAAAGAAATGGAAATTTTGACTCTAAAGGGGATGAAGGGATATTTCTTGGATATTCCACTAAGATAAAAGCACATAAGTGTCTAAATAAAGTTACTAATAAAATGATTGAAAGTACTAATGTTAGGGTTGATGAGTTTGACACCAAGAATAATGAAGAAAGCACTAGAGAGCCAAAAGACTATAGTAGATTCACTTACATTGAACATCTAGAGCACCTACCAAAGCCACAAACTCTGTCAACTAGGCATTACGAAAACAATACCGAGGAATAGGAAAGAGAAACTGATGATTAGGAAGGAGCTACCGAGCAAGTGAATGAACCTGAATAGGATGAACAATAAAGAAGAGATCATGTGCTGGCAAGATTTGTCAGAAGACATCATCCTAAGAACCAAATCATTCATGACAAGAAAGATGGCATGCAGACACGAAGTAAATCAAGACAAGGTACATACTTAGTTTGTGAGTATGAACCAAAAAATGTTAAAGCTGCATTGGAGAATGAAGAATGGGTGAATGCAATGAATGAAGAGATAGAATAGATAGAGAAAAAAAAGACATGGACCTTAGTACGCAGACCTAAAGATAAGAATGTTATCGGTACTAAATGGATTTTCAGGAACAAGCTGAATGAAAATGGAGAGGTTACAAGGAATAAAACCAGACTAGTTTGCAAGGGGTATGCACAGGAGGAAGGAATAGGTTATGGTGAAACCTTTGCACCTATTTCTAGACTAGAAGGAGTTTGATTGTTACTAGCCTATGCAGCACATAAGAAGTTAAAAGTTTATCAAATGGATTTCAAGTCTGCATTTCTGAATGGGATACTAGAAGAAGAGGTCTACATTAAACAACCAAAAGAGGTCTACACTTTGGATTCTATCTAAGGTTGTGGAATATTTGAGGAGTCAGAACACAAAGATTTTCCCTTAGGTATACAGAGATACATTTGGTGCATGCAAAGTATAGGAACCAAACAATAGAGAGTCACATGGCTAATACAAAGCTATATGTTTTTTTTTTCTTTGCCATCACTATCAAAGGGAGAGATAAACAATATGATACCTAAGGAGATCATTGGAACATCTACCTAAGTGAGAGACAATCTGGGAAGACAAAGGGAGAGATAAACAAAAGGAAGATAAGAACTGGAAAGATAATATCTACAGAAGATAGTATCCACATGTAATATTGCCATGTAACGTAGTGATTAAACATATTAAGATAGGGAGAGCTTACAACATTTCTTACATAGTTGTAGAATACATGTTTGGTATGTGTATGGTATATTTTGTATTTCTTGAGTTTCCATAAATGGCGAAGGGAGAGATTGATGAACTGGAACTGATTAAGAACCTGATTGAAGAACTACAAGTGATTAGAGATCACCAAGAAGTGAATTGTTATGTAGGATAATTGAATCAGTCATTATGTTGTCATTGATGTCAACTAGCTTTGATAGTACTTATCATGGTAGTTGCAAATATCTAAACATCTGTAAAGAGGAGAGAAAAGATGAATAACAGATATATCTACATTGAGGATGATGGATATGATAGATGAGGATAAGGAATACTTTTGGTAACTTATTGATGAGTCTATGACTTCATATTGTTGACTTGATTATGTTGTATTAATCCATTATGAAGTTGGAAGAAAAATCTTACAAAGAAATGTGGTCGGTTAATGAAGCATTCCAATATACACCGAGCCAGTGTAGTGTATACCGAGTGATAGTATCAATCGAGCTTGTGTTCACTAACGCATTTCTTTGTTAACTGAGTATGGATAAAAGAACTAAATGATTAGTTTAGCTGACATAAATTAATGAGCTGTAAAGTGTATGATTACGAGGTGGAAAAATAAAGTTTGTTGTAAGATCTACGGCTGAAAAAATTTAGAGAAGATCTGAAGGATAGAATTGAAACATGTTACTAACAAATCAACTGAGGAAGGTTTAAGCGGCAAAATCAATGGAGTTTAAGCGGTAAAATCTGATGGATGAGAAGAAAATGATTTACTTGTCTATTTAAGAGACTAGGGTTTCACAATGAAATTTATGCCATAGGAAGGAGGCTACAGAGATATTGCATGAACATTGCTTCATGCTTGCCTGATCAAACTGGTTGAAGAAGAACCAAACTGCAGAGTTAACCGAGTGTCAGAGAGCTTTTACCGAGGGATAGTAAGTTATTGAATGTTGTTGAATTGAATAGAAATATTGATGAGAGGATTTGTATGGACTTAAGAATAGATTTGATAATCTTCAAATCAGGTTGTATTTCATTTAGATCACCTGTTGTTACAATTTAACCATTGTAAACATATAAAATCTCTTAATCGAGTGGACTTGAAAGTCTTATATGTCATTCATAGAATGTATATTATTATCCTATCAACACCATAGTGAATGTTGGTTGGAAGATAATTGTTAGTGTTAAATCCTCTAACAAGGTCACATCTTACATTGTGTTTTGTAACCTTTAATAGGGTTGGTTCTTCGACGGGCTCACTTCAAAAGAGTGAAATTTTTTCGGGTTACCGGTCCTAGGTGGTTTTTCTCTTTGCAGGGTTTCCATGTTAAATCTCTTGTGTTATGTGTTTATGTTGTGATTTTTTGGATATCATATTTTACATATTGCACATTAGATTTGGTCGGTAATCAGTATGAGCAATTAACTGGTAATCGGTAAAGTCATAGAAAGTTAGTATTTTATGTTTACTGAGCTATAGAATTAGCTGAATTTGTTTTTTGATATACATTTTGTATTTGGGACTATGGATAACTGATTCACCCCCCTCTCATTTATTCTAACAAACTTTATTATTGCAATGGAATGAACATTTTCAACATATAAATATGGTTTAAGTATAGCAATTTTAACTTTACTTATAGACTTTAATTTACTCATTGATTTATTTTATTTGAACATATTAATTTCTCAGTAGTAAATTCATGTGAACTATCAGTTATATACATTTCTTATTTTATATGAACAAGAGGCTCGTCTACCTATCACATGGGAGATATCATCCACAAATAGAGTTTGGGATATAAATGAATCGCTAACAAAGGTTTATAGACAAGGCAAATAATTGAAAGTAGATTGGAATGTCAATGCATTCATGGTAGATGCTTCTAGTGCAAAAATTGAAGCTATAGGTTTTTATTGGCCTTAATTTCTACATTTAAACTAAAATTAACTTAATTGAATGTTATGATTTATGAAATAAACTAGTTTTCATTGTGCATTCATTTTTAAGAATGTTATTGGTTAAATTTTACAATGAACAAACTTGCAGATTATATTTTAATTGCCAAGTACTTTTATGTATTTGGCATGTGCACAGGGCATGACTAAAAAATGTGTTTAGGTAAGTGAATATTTAATAAAAATATGTCAATCACCACTTGTTAAAACATGTAAATTGATATTATCTTTTACAATATAGGTTTGCAAGCAATAGGTATGTTTGAACAAACATGTTTGACAAATTGGGTGACATAATGCATGTAATGGGTGATAACGAAAACATCACCTTTCACTGAGTAAAAAAATTCATGGAGGAATTCAAAGAAGAGAAAAAATTCATTGATTAGTTTCAAAAATACTTGGTGCCATGATGGGCCCCTATTGGTAAGTTTGTCAAACCTTTCATTTTGTATCTTTTTATGTACATGATTTAAGTTATTATTTGTAGTTAATAATATATTTTATGATTGTTTGTATAGAAATGTGGGAAAAAAATCTTTGAAATTTCCCTCATGCCAATCAAGAAACTAATGCATCTACAGAGTCATATCATTTCCATATCAAGAGTCATGTTGTTTAAGTGATTACACCAATAAATGTACGAGGAGAATGGATTGTCTTATCCATACACTTCTTCATAGGAAAGAGCCATTTTATAGAAACAAAACATATTTACAGTTATCTAAATTTATCACTAACTTTAAAAAAGAAAGATAATATAGAACTACAATAGAGAGGTCCAAAAAAATACCATATCTTGATTTTTATCCTTATGATCTCCCCAATACATACAAAATAAGAAGCCAATTTTTTCACATGAAATGGTACATTGTTAGAAAATTTGGATCAGATTTTCATGTGTGTGATTGTTAATGGGAACAAAGAGGAAACACATGCAAGCATGTGTTGAAGATTTTAGATATTTTAAATTGAAACCAAACAAATGAGCAAGATCAAGTTATCGGTAAATTTCTTCTAACATTTGAGTATTATATCTATATTTTCAAAGATTATTTTTTTCTCTAAACTAGCCAAATGTCATTGAACTAAAGACAGTGTTACTCCATTGGTTGATGGTGATAAAGATGTTGGAGGGATTTCTAGTAATGAGAATAATATCATTGGTAGTGTTTATTTAGCTTTCATAACAAAATAATTTATTGTTTTTTATGGTCCTTAAACTTAATAAACTATTATTCAAATTGCAGATGTTTGTAATCCATTAGAAGATCAAGATTTGATTGGGGTTAGAAGTGATCTAGACAAGAGAACTTGTAAATTTCAATGCCATCAATTTTCAACAAAAATATTGATTTTTCCATATTGTTTAACTTAGTTGTTATTTGTTTATCATAGATGGTTGGAATTCATCAAGTCTATCCAATGATGACTATCAAAGTATTGTTGATGATTTGGATTCATTACTCCATAATCTACATACCGGAGAAGATGTAAAAATCAATTCTACTGAATGTATTAAGATATTTAAAAAATATTTCCATGCATCTATTTCTTCCTCTTCAAAGTTTACATCAATCCCTGGTACTGAGAACATGCCCATGAGATGAATATCACCATAGTTTAGTCCAAGAAAAATGCATAAAAGACATGTTCATCAAAGATGTCTTGACATTCATCAAGCATCAAATGAAAGAGTAGAAGAGCAGGAAGAGTTTTAGTTCCCTTCTATAGCTCGTACAAAACAAAAGAAAAAGAGGGTCTTGAATCGTTCAAGCCTAGCCATACAAAAAGAAATGACTACTATCATCGAACAACATGGTTAGTATATTTATTTTAATTTATTTTAGTATTTTTCATAGAAATAATTCTTCCTCTTATTTCACATGTAAAAATATTTGCTTGTAGCTTTGGAGGATCGAGAGAATACATGATGGCATCAATCACCCTTCTCTATTGATTTGAACCAGTCAATAATAGATAAAATGTAAATTATAGATGGTGATTTTTTAATTATTAAATATATTAATTCATTAATTGTAATATTGCCAATTTTTTTAATTTCTAACCTCTTTTCTATACTTAATCAAATAATTAGCATGTACAATTTGTGAAACTCAACCATCATCAACTATTGGTGTTACTCCCTATCAAACATTTCAGCAAAGGATTTTAGGTAATTAAGAATGTCAATATTACTTACATTACTTACATTAAATTTTAGGTAGTTAAGGATTTACCTATGTTGATTAATTAAATATACATGTCATTGTAAGTTTAGATGATGAGAAGAATATTGGACAACATAGGCTACCATTTTGTATTGATCTTAACCAGGCACCAGGAACAATAGATGCAATGCAAAGTAGTGAAGTTAAAAAAATATTAAACTGGTTTTCTTACAATTTTGAAACTTAAATTTATAGATTTATTTTATAACTAAAGTAAGTTATGTGGAGGTTTTGTTGACATTAGTATGGATAATTATGTTCAACACTGCTACAAAAAATTAGTGTAGTTTAATATATTTCTAAAGTTTTGATAGTTTATTATATACCTAATACTACAATGATGATAGTGGATGAAAGAGACTCTTTCAATGTGTAAGTTTAATTACCTTCCATTTTGACAATGATCTAGCTTGGATGGAGTAGCTTGAAAATTCACAATAGATTCATCATTTATATAAAAAATTTATATATAACATGCAACCATGAAAAAAATTTAATAATGGATGTTCTTGATTTTAAATTATTTGAAGAAGGCATATAGTTCAATGCTACTTTAAAATTAAAAGTGTAATATTGTTGCCATCCTACTATGATTTTTTGGTTCATAGTTTGAATCACTATTTTACTTATTAATTCTCTATTTAGCCACATACTTTGGAATACCTTATTTCTTGAAGTGAAAGATGGAATAAACAATGTGTATAACTTATTTTTAGTAACTAGATTTAATATTTTTCACATGTGCACATAGATCCATCAAATACATTAGGAACTATAAAATCAATGTAAATATCTTGAGTAATCTCTTAATGAAGATATTTATAGTTTAAGATCATGTATGAAAGTAATAATTTAATGCACATCGATTAGAACCTTGTAACATAATCATTAATATACATATCTTTTTCTTCTACATAGCCATACAAATTATTCGTTATCAAGAGAGGTTTCCAGATCCACAATAGGTGTGTGCTCTATAGATGCCAAGAGGAATTAGTGGATCACTTTTTTATTGATTGTTCTTTTGTAAGTAAAATCTAGCATCTCCTCCTTTCTATTTTGGAATTATCCTGGTGCTTTCCCCTATCTTTTAAAGAGCTTTTTTCTCAATGAGATTTATCCTTGTATAATTTTGAATTCTGATTATTTAGCTCCTAGATTCTTCCACACTTTTTCTAGAGAGATTGAAAAGAATACAATAATAGCATCTTCCAAGATAGCTCAACTCCTCCCAAATTTATATTTTAAAAGATCCACTTTGCTATGAAAGAAAACTTTTATTTCTGTGGTGGCTCTAACCATTTTGTAGAAATGGTCTAGGATGCTTCCCTAAAGAGCAGTAAGGAGAAAAGACAAAATTGCACCTGGAGCTGTCCCCCGAAAGGCTGGTCCAAAGAAAACTTTGATGGTGCAGCCAAAGGGAATCTTGGCATGGAGAGCAGTAGAGGAGTAATCAGGAACTATTATTGTTTTGCTTCTATTGCTATCATCTTACCTCTCAGCTCACAAACTAACCACTTTGTTAAAGCAAGTGTGGCCCTCCAAGTCACCAAACTTACCCATGACATAGGGATCAAAAAGCTAGGGCTCAATGGAGACTCCAAGAACATCGTTAACTACTTAACATTCAATCATTCCCCTTCATGGTCTATAACCAACATGATAGAGGAAACACAAGCTCTTTTAAATTATTTTGAAGTTGTTCACATATCCCACATGTATGGGGAAGCCAACCATGTCATTGATTGGTTTTCCAACTTGGCATTTAAAAAGGAAGCAATGATGAGGTGGCATCACAATAGAGATTTCCTTGGTGAGGTGAAGGATTTAGTTGATATGGACATACTCCAAGGAATGGAGGGAATCATAAATGATAATAATGAATAGTAATGTGGAATTTTAGATGTGCCATTCCATTAATGGAAAGTACTAGAGGGACAGAAAGGCTAATAACTACACATCCCTTTTGCACGCTTTCTAGGTACTCATTCCCAAGAACTGCATTCTTTCCCAAAGGAAAAAAAGAAGAAAGCTCAGGATGATTTTTGCAAGAACTAATCTGAACAAAAGCCTTCAGTCTTACTAGAGAATCACCCAAATCCACCCCAGGACGATGGTTGGGGAAAGACACAAAAGGGATCCCACAAATGATAGTGCGAAATGGAAGAGACACACTAAGATTTGGAATGCTCTACTAAAAGCGGAAATAAATACCTTCATCAAAAGGCTACATGGTAGGAAGCAGGCAGTCACAAATATCTTCATGAAAATATAGAATGAAGGATATGTGGAGATTGAGGGAAATATTTTCACGGTCACTAAGGAGGTCATCTCGAAAGTCATCAGTATCCCCATTGTTGGAAAAAATTCTACAGGGATTGGAAAATCTCTAACAATGTCATCAATGATTTCATGAGGGACGAGGAAGAGAAGATAGCTATAGTTAAAACAAGAACTTACTACCAGCTAGAAGGTATCAAAATGTTGTGGAAGTTTATTCTAAAGGCCCTGATATCTTATGTCACACTGGACACCAGGTTCAAAAGAATCAGGACCTACAACTTTGTGCTACTGAATCATCTCAGACACAGTATGAAGTTTTCCATCTTGTTCTACCTGTATTCTTCAATTCATGATAATATTAATGGCTTTAGGGAGAAGAATATAGCTAACCCAGCTTTGCATAAGGATTTATTACTATTAATTTATGAGTTATTCAAAGCCCAAACCCTGGGGAAGGAGATTGTGGATAATAAGGAAAGAACTGATGTCTCTAGGTTGGATTACATCCCCTAGGAACTAGATGATAGTGTGGGTATACACTCAAAGGATTATGAGGACGAAGGGGTCAAAAATTCAAAGCAGGGATCCTCCTCAAAGAAGAGTTCAACAAGCATGGTCAAAAAAGAAAAACCCCCAAAAAGTAGGCTAAAAAGGAGATGTCCTCTAAAGAGGAGTATAATGACAATGTGGGAGAAATGAACACTAATGATGAAGAGGGAAATTCCAGAGGTGAGGTCAAGAAGAAAAAGGAATAGACTATAGGGGAGAAATACAAAACAAATGGGGAATCCTCAGACCATCTTTCTATTGATCTAGCCATTAACAAAGATAATACTCCCCCTCCCCCATCAGGAGCTAATGGAAAGACTCAGGACCCTAAAAATGAGGACCCTAATAATGATCGAGAAGATCCCTCCACCCAGTCCTCCAACACACAAGACCTTTCAGATGATAAGAACTAGTCAAGTGGGGAATATCATAGTGAAGACTCTGGCAAGGTGAAAAAAGTGTCACAGAATTTCAACATGAACACAGTGCGGATGGGGATAATCAGGGAAGTTGTGAACCCCAAAATCCTTGAGGAAATTTGTGACAAAATCCAAAAGGAGTACCTAATTGACCTTTCCCTGGTCATCCTCAGTAACAAGGCTAGGGAAATGTAGCTAAATCTTCTTAACAATGCAAAGAATAATGTGCTAGACCAGTTCAGGCCTTTCAAATGGCTCTTCCATGAACTTGAAGTGTTAGAATAATTGAGATGGGGGTGAATCAGTTATCCACAGTCCCAATTACAAAATGTATTACTTTTAAAACAAATTTAGCTAAATCTATAGCCTGGTAAACATAAAATACTAACTGTCTATGAAATTACCGATTACTAGTCAATTGCTCATAGTGAATACTGACCAAATCTAACATTCAAAATGTAAATTATGATATCCAAACAATCACCACATAAACACATAACACAAAATATTTAACATGGAAACCCTACAAAGGGACAAAACACCTGGGAATGGTAACCCAAAAAATTTTCACTCTTCTGAAGTGAGCTCAGTGAAGAGCCAACCCTGTTAAAGGTTACGAAACACACTGTAAGGTGTGACCTTGTTAGAGGATTTAACACTAAAATTTATCATCCAACCAGCATTCACTATGGGGTTGATAGGATAACAATGTACATTTTATGAATGACATATAAGACTTTCAAGTCCACTTCATTAAGAGATTTTATCTATTTACAATGGTTAAACTAAAACATTAGGTGATCTGATTACACTACAACTTGATTTGTAGATTATCAGATCTATCTTAGGTCCATACAAATCCTCTAATCAATATTTCTTCTTCAGTTCATCAACATTCAATAACTTATTGTCCCTCGGTAAGACTCTCTAGCGCTCAGTACCATTCTATAGTTAGGCTCTTCTTCAACCAGTATGATTAGGCATGCATGAAGCTTGTTCACATGATATCTCTAAAGTCTCCTTCTTCTAGCATAAGTTTCACTATGAAACCCTAGTCTCTTAAATAGACAAGTAAACCATTTTCTTTTCATCCATCAGATTTTTTCACTTAATCTCCTTCATTGATTTTTCTGCTTAAACCTTCCTCGACTGATATGTAACACATTTAAATTCTATCCTTTAGATCTTCTCTGAATTTTCTTAGCCTTAGATCTTACAACAAACTTTTTCTTTTCACTTCATAGTCATACACTTTATAGCTCATCAATTTTTGTCAGCTAAAGTAATCATTTAGTTCTTTTTTCCATACTTGATTAACAAAGAAATGCATCGGTGAACAAAAGCTTAGTTGATACTATCACTCAGTATACACTACACTGGCTTGGTGTATACTGGAATGCTTCATTTATCGACCACACTACTTTGAAACATTTTTCTTCTATCTTCATAAAACATTAATGCAACATAATCAAGTCAACAATATGAAGTCATAGACTCATCAATAAGTTACCAAGAGTATTCCGTATCCTCATCTGTCATATCCATCTTCATCCATGTAGATATCTTGGTTCTTCATCTTTTCTCCTCCTTTACAGATGTTTAGATATTTGCAACTACCATGATAAGTACTTTGAAAGCTAGTTGACATCAATGACAACATAATGATTGAATCAATTATCCTGTATAACAATTCAGTGCTTAGTGATCTCTAATCACTTGTAGTTCTTCAATCAAGTACTTAATCAGTTGTAGTTCATCAATCTCTCCCTTTGGCATTGATGGAAACTCAAGCAATATGAAATATACCATACACATACCAAACATGTATTCTACAACCCTGTAAGAAAATTTTGTAGTTCAGTAAGCTCTTCATAAGCTTAATATGTTTAATCACTATGTTACATGATAGCATTGCAAATGCAAACTCTCTTCTATAGATATGATCTTTCCAACTCTCATCTTCCTTCTATTTTATCTCTCCCTTTATCTTCTCAAATTGTCTCTCCCTTAGATAGATGTTCCAATGATCTCCTTATCTATCATATTGTTTATCTCTCCCTTTGACAACAATGCCAAAGAAACAAATAAACATACAACTCTTTATTAGCCATGTGACTCTCTGTTATCCAGTGTATACAATGTATCTATGTATCTCAGTATACTAATATACAAATCTCATGTTCTGACTCTTCAAATTTGCACAACCTTATCCAAATTCTATGCTATGCTACATCAACATTAATGATCTTCTAATAATATTAGGCTAATGCAACCTCCAAATCACATTATTGACCAGTAGACAGGAGACGAACCCCAAGTATAGTCCTCAAATATTTAAAAGTTTCCTTTGGTAGAGGCTTGGTAAATATGTCAGCAAGTTGCTCTTTTGATGTAACATATTCCAATTTAACTTGCTTCTCCTATACTTGTTCTCTTAAGTAGTGATACTTAATAGAGATGTGCTTGGTCTTTGAGTGCATTATAGGATTCTTAGAAATGTTTATTGCACTTGTGTTATCACGGTATATAATCACCGGCTTGGTGATTACCTCGTTCATCCCTTCCAATACTTTCTTGATGTAGGAAATGTTTGAATAGTTTGTTGCAATAGAAACATACTCTACTTCGGTAGTAGACTAACAAATACAAGGTTGTTTCTTACTTGTCAAAGTAACAAGTCTTTCACCAAAGAAAAATGCTCCTCCGGTGGTACTTTTTTTGTCATCTATATTTCCAGTCCAATCCACATTAGTGTAAACTCTTAGTTCAAACTTCCCTTCCTTAGGATACCATAATCCATAGTCCTCTATTTTCTTCATGTATCTTAATATTCTTTTAGTTGCAACCTTGTGTGACTCCTTTAGATTTGTAGAAAATCTAGCAACAATTCCCACATGTGCAATATCTGGTCTACTATGCACTACATACATCAACTTATCAATCATAGATCGATACAATGTCTAGTTCACCTCTATAGTTTTATCATCTTTAGTCAGTTTGTAGCCTGTGACCATCAGTGTTCCAACTAGTTTAGTATCTACCATGCCAAATGTTCTTAGTACTTCCTTTATATACTTTGATTGTGTGATGAATATTCCATCATTCTATTGAATAACCTGCAAGCCTAGAAAGAAATTAATCTCTCCAAATATAGACATTTAAAATTCTTTGCGCATCTCATTAGAAAATGATTTATAGATATGATCTTGTCCTCCAAAAATAATACCATCCAAAAATATTTTAGCAATCAGGATAGTATCATTAGTATCTCCTTTCATATACAAATTGTTGTTCTCACTAGTTCTAACAAAACCAATACTTAACAAATAAGTATGCAACCTTTCATACCAAGCTCTAAGTGCTTGCTTTAAACCATATAAATCTTTATGTAGTCTACATACCATATCTTTCTTGTCTGGATCAACAAACCCTTCTAGTTGTTTGATGTAGACCTCTTCTTCTAGTATCCCATTTAGAAATGTAGACTTGACTTCCATTTGATAAACTTTAATCTTCTTATGTGCTGCATATGCAAGTAACATTCTAACTCCTTCTAATCTAGCAATAGGTGCAAAAGTCTCACCATAATCTATACCTTCCTCCTATGCATAACCCTTGCATAAAAGTCTAGCCTTGTTTCTGAAAATCCATTTAGTATCGATAACATTCTTATCCTTAGGCCTAGGTACTAAAGTCCATGTCCTTTTTCTCTGTATCTATTCTATCTCTTCATTCATTGCATTTACCCATTCCTCATTCTCTAATGCAAATTTAACATTTTTTGGTTCAAACTCACAAACTAAGCGTGTACTTTGTCTCAACTCACTTCTTGTCATCATGCCAGCTTTCTTGTCACCAATGATTTGGTTCTTAGGATGATGTCTTCTAAAAAATCTAGCTAGTACTTGATCTCTTCTTTGTTGTTCATCCTGTTCAGGTTCATGTGCTTGCTCATTACCTCCTTCCTGATCATCAATTTCTCTTTGTTGTTCTTCGGTATTATTTTCATGATGACCGGTTGACACAGTCTACGACTTTGGTAGGTACTCTGGTTGTTCAATGTAAGTGAATCTACCATAGTCTTTTGGATCCCTAGTGCTTTCTTTAGTATTCTTAGTGTCAAATTCATCAACCCTAACATTAGTACTTTCAATCATTTTATAGTAACTATTATACACTGAATTTGAGCCTTGTCTCAAGCTCTCTTGGTCTTGATAACTCAGTATAACATGGGAATCATCTCAAGGTTGTGGGACCTTTGCTAACCGAGATGAGACCTCTAGGTTCTAGGCTGGTTCCTCTTGGATTATCACCTTAGCTTGCTCTTAACAGGAAAGTAAATATTTGAAGGGAAAGGGTTAGAAGGAGTGCATGAAAGGGAAATAACAGGAAAGAAAACTACCTACTAGGTGATGCACTGAAATGAAATGAATACAATACACTGACCAAACTAGCATGAAGGCTCTTGGATCTAATAGAACACAATCTCCCTAAACAGGCTTGCATAAGTAATTCATAGGAGGGCTTGGACATAAGACACAACCTATGACTTGCAAGCAAACATTCTCTTCAGCAAAAGGGCACAGGAATGAGAGAGAATGACAAGGGGCTGAAGAATGCCCACAAACTCACTCAAATCAGATCATACATAGTAGTACACATATAAGCTAACAAAAAGAAGAGCTCTAGAACTCCAAGACTTCACCAATAAAGCCAGTATATTACATTCAATAAGAGAAATATAGATAATGAAAAGACCAGAGGGTAGAACAAATGCCACGGATAGCCTCAATTAAACCTGAGATTTCAATGAAAGGTTACAGACTATAAAAGTTAGAGGGAAGAAAGAATGCCATAGATAACTCCAAGAAAGAGAAAAAACTCTTTTTACAAAATGCAAACTCTGAGCTCTACAAGCTCCAAAAAACAATATATACATCCTCTGCATGCAAGAAGGAATCAAACCTAACTAGGGTTACAGATTTTACAATATAATAAAAAACCCTAGGTTAAACAAGACTGATCATAAATAAAACTCTATAGTATCATAGCTGATCAAATATTCATCCTTGCATGCCCATCCCTGTACTTGATCATGCCTACAGACAAGTAACCTAGACTCATCAACTTTTCTACACAAAAGTCTCGACATCAATGCTAACTAGAACCCTACAAAATCCATGGCACCATTGACCAGATCATCCATCATCATGCTTGCAACTAGAAAATGTCCTCAAAAATCAATTCCAAGCTACCCCGCCACTTCGCACACGTCCTCTGCAGAAGAAAGCCCATGAAAAATGGTTGCACCTCTTTGAAAATGTCATTGGTGGCATGATCACATGAGCCAAAAAGTCCTCATGTGATCATGCAACTGGCTTTTTGAAAATTCCATCCTTGCCATGCAGGACACTTGGCCCACAAGATCTGCCACCTCAGTCTGACCCATGATAGCACCATAGGAAATGCCCTTAGAATCCAATGGTGGTCGCATGATCACATGGGGTCAAAATATCCCATGTGAACATGAAACCATCATAGATCTTGCATCTACGAGGCCCATGCTATACCTCCTGCCCACCGCAAACTAGACACATCACCTCTAGAGGACCCACCAGTAGCTCTTTGTCACACTTGTGCCATTGCAGATACTCTAAACCCACGAGCCACTGAGATCACATTAGGTGGTTCTCGCATGATCTCATGGAATCAGAAGATTCCTTGAGATTATGCGACAATCGTCAGATCTTCATCACACTAGCACCACAATCTTTGCACCCACCAGCAAATGTTCATCACCAGTCGGCCAATGAAACATGAACACATCACCAAATTGTAGGCTCTTATCGGCATGGTTAATGGCTAGTTGCATGTTCACATAGTCCTAAAAGGAACTATGCGATCATGTGACAAACCACTAGCATTCTTCAACAAGATCGTCAATGGTTAGTCACATGGTCTCATAAGGGGAAAAGGACTTATGCGATCATGCGACAACCTGCATAACGGCTTGCCAAAAACCAATTGAGCCCCACTTGTCAGAATTGTGCACTTGTGAAAATGCTACCGTTAGGAAGAACTGGTGCGAAGATGAGGGGTCAAAAACATAGAGGGCTTTCTCTTGAAGGTTGAAAACACAGAGGGTTTTTGACACTGAACATTTTTTGGAACCCTTGCGACTTGAGTATTTCCTGCAAGCACTTAAACTTGAATATCTTTGAGGGCTTTGCGAATTAAGTGATGCAATTTGAACTGGGGCTTGACAATACATCAAAGAACATAAGGTTTAGATCGCAAGCCATGAAACTTTGAGGATCTACTTTGCAAAATGAAAACAAGTTGCAGCAGGGTGGGATAAAAATAGAGACCTAGAAACTTGGCCAAATTTGTAGAATAGGAAATTTTGGGCAACATTTTGGCGACTTCTACGGGATGTCAGCCTGCTAGACATGGAATAGTGACCTTGACATATCCATTGGGCATGGGGTCATTTATGGAACATGAAAACTTGACAGGGACAAAAACTAAACCGGGAAGACAAACTTGTGCACAAGCACTTCTTGGAAAATAGGAAAACTAAGGTAGAAAGTAGGGAAACTAACCTAGCCTAAACTAACCAGTGTAGAAACATGGTTAAACAAAACCATTCACTGGACTGTTGAAATAGCTACCCTTCCTCCTTAGGGTATTTTGCATTGGAAGCATAAGGATAGCTACAAAGATGTGAGGCACACAAAAATTTGGCAAATGAGGATGCACTGCCTCTACAAAAACAAGATCAGGTTCACTCACCTCAAATGGATCATATGGAGGTGCCTCAGTAAACTCTTTTTGGGCCAAGTATCTAATGGGGCAGCCTCTTGAAAGTTTGAATGTAGGACTTTCCTTGATGGCTTCTTCTTTATCTTCCTAGTTGCTCTCCATCATGGATAGCCATGTCAACTCATCATCCACAGTCAGGGTACTGTCATCCTCCTCTTTTAAACCAGCCAAGAGGTCATAAAAGTGGTCAAAATCCTAAAGATCTCTAGAGATGACCCACTCTTCATAATCAGGCTCCACACACAAGCCATTTATGATGCTTCCCAAATAATCCTTTTCAAGGCTCTTGTCATCTTCTGCACATTAGGAAGTCTCCTCCTCAAAGATGAGATCAAGCTCATGAATCAACATATCCTCAGGATCAATCTCTTCTAGCTGCTACAGCTTCAAAGAGGTGGCTATGATCACATCTTTCTCATCCTTCTCAACAAAACTAGGCAGCTCATCTAACAATGACAAGGCACCCTCTTCTATATCAACCTCCTGTTGATGTTGACCTTGATGTTCTGATTGACCTTCACCCATAGGTAATGGCCTGGTCTCTTCTTCATCATCAACAAAGAGAGGGAGCTCATCAAGAAAATCAACCAAGAGCTTAGGCTGAGCATCAACCTCCACCTCCTCACCTTGCTGCTCCATTTCACCACAACCATCAATCTGCACTGATACCTCAAATTTATCCTCCTCCTCTTCAAATGAAAACTCATTTACCATAGGTCCTTGCTTAGACACTAGACTAGTATCCTTGAAAAGACTTGGCATTTGACAGCTACGAGGGAGAGTCCATTGGGGAATCCGAATCACATCATCATCCTGAGAGACCAGAGGGGTCTCTTGGGATAACTCACCTCTCTGAATAGGCTACTCTTGTAGAGTGGTGGGCTGCATCTCAAGCACAAGCTCTTGAAAAGAATTTTTTGCCTTAAAACTTGGGATGTGAAACTTGGAAGGCATACATGTCTAGGTTCAAAGCTGTAGAAGGCATACATGTCTCAAAGCTTGGAAATGAATGCTTTGTAGGCTCCACATGTGTAGGTTCTTCAGATAGATGGGCCCTCCAGCTAGGAATCTTAGGCCTAGGAGCCTCTTGTTGAGCAATTCGTGATCTTAACCTTGATGTCTCCATGTCAGCTCAGCGTCTAATCTCCTCTTGAAATAGCCTTACTTGTTGCTCATCAACAAGAGCCTCCATCACTTGATAAGGAGCTGACTCTTCATAATAACTCTAAGCCTCCTTCTCTCTCTACTCCTTGATCTCAGACACTTGCTTAATCAAATCAAGCAACACACTCTTTGCTTCCTGCATCTTATTGAAGTCTAAGCTCAGAGTCTACATCTATTGCTGAATAGGCTGAGAAGGGGAGGGTGGGTGGTAAGCATGATGGGGAAGTTGGCCTTGCAATTTCTATGCCCATGATCCATCTTGTCGGAGGGCCCTCTCATAACTTTGCACAAGGGAAAACTCATTTGGGGCATACTAGATATATTGATACCCTTGAGAAGTATAATAGCTTGGGGTAAAAGGAGGCTTTGGGTGGCTTTGATAAGGCTGATGACTAGCCCATTGAGCACTACTCTCATAATAGGATGGTAGCTAACCTGACTGTCCATAGTAACTTGACATGTCTACTCATCTATTTAGCTGGAATTCTAAAAATGTAGATTTGAAACATACTAGCACTTAACCTTTGAAACTAGTAGACTTTCTGGAGTCACCGGATATGCAGAAAAATGACCTCTTCTAGGTTTTTAGCATGCTATTAGCATACATTGAACGTGAATCTGAACTTCAATCCCGTTGGGCATGCCAAAATTGTTATACACTCAATTTGCTCCTTCTCTCAAGCTTTCTTGGTCTTCATAACTTGGTATAACATGGGAATCATCTCAAGGTTGTGGGACCTTTGCTAACAAAGATGAGACCTCTAGGTTCTAGGCTGGTTCATCTTGGATTATCACCTTAGCTTGCTCTTAACAAGAAATTAAATCTTTGAAGGGAAAGGGTTAGAAGCAGTGCATGAAAGGGAAATAACAGGAAAGAAAACTACCTACTAGGTGATGCACCGAAATGAAATGAATACAATACATTAACCAAAATAGCATGAAGGATCTCAGATCTAATAGAACACAATCTCCCTAAACAGGTTCCATAAATATTTCATAGGAGGGCCTGGACATAAGACACAACCTATGACCTGCAAGCAAACATTCTCTTCAGCAAAAGCGCACAGGAATGAGATAGAATGATAGGGGGCTGAAGAATACCCACAAACTCACTCAAATCAGATCATACATAGTAGTACATATATAAGCTAAAAGAAAGAAGGGCTCTGGAACTCCAAGACTTCTCCAATAAAGCTAGTATATTACATTCAATAAGAGAAATATAGATAAGGAAAAGACCAGAGGGCAGAATAAATGCCACGGATAGCCTCTATTAAACCGGAGATTTCAATGAAAGGTTACAAACTATAAAAGTCAGAGGGCAGAAAGAATGCCATAGATATCTCCAAGAAAGAGAAAAAACTCTTTTTACAAAATGCAAACTTTGAGCTTTACAAGCTCCAAAAATTAATATATACATCCTCTACACGCAGGCAAGAATCAAACCTAACTAGGGTTACAGATTTTACAATATAATAACAAACCCTAGGTTAAACAAGATTGATCATAAATAAAACTCTACAGTATCATAGCCGATCAAATATTCATCCTTCCATGCCCATCCCTGTACTTGATCATGCCTGCAGACAAGCAACCTGGACTCATCAACTTTTCTGCACAAAAGTCTCGACATGAATGCTAACTGGTGTATGCACCATAAAATGGTCGCCTAGACTTTGGGCCCCATTTATTTAATCTATCAATATCAATTCCTGAATCAATATTTGTCATACATTCAAATCAAATTTATTGATCAAATCATAAATATTTCAATTTTCCCTAAAGTTTGAATATCCCATCAATTTTTAATTAAAAGAAATATATCCCTTTTTAATAAATAAAATAATATTATTTAATTGAAATTAATATTCTTTGAATGAAATAATGTTATTTAATTAAAATCCTCTTTTAATTAAATGGTTTTATTTTATTGAATTAATATTCATTTCTAAATTATATAATATTACCTTATTTAATTAAAAGAGATATTATTCTTTAACATTAAATAAATGAAATATTCTCTCAAAAGATCTCCTGTGATGAAAAAGGAAACAAATTGAATAAAAATAAAAGAAAATAAAATGTAATTCCATTTTATTACAAACCTTCTAAAAATGATGATTGTTTCCTCTTTTTTCATTTATCCCACATTGCTTATACTTTCACATTCGAATCCAACTTTTCCTATAAAAGGAGACCTCTCATGCTCATTCAATCATCCCGAATTTTGATATCGAACTTATGCTGCAGAATTTCATAGCTTGTAATCATTTAGCATTTCAACTTGCACATTCACATTTTAGATTAATTTACATTTTAGATTAATTGCAAATCATTTTAGTTTAAATCCATTACATATAGCTTAATTTCATTTTCAATAAATTAGTTTAGCTTAGTTTGCATTGCAAATCATTTAGAATAGTTTCATTTAGATCAACTCGAATCTCTCATTCTGAGTTGTATTTGCATGGGTAAAATAGGCTGATCTGAGGGCCACATTCAAACCATGCTCTTCTCAGATAGAGAGCTATGGGTCATTTTGTGAGAACTCACTGTTGAGCACTCTCGCATACAAAGACTCATAGAAGTGTGATCACACATCTGTGCACACATTTTTGGCGCCCACCGTGGGGCCCTGAAAACGGGTTTCCTTTCATTTTCATTAATTTTCTAGCTCTGAGGCTAAGGGTTTCAAGGGTCCTGGTATACTCTACAGGACGTTATTTTTACAGGTTTTCAGGAAAAATTTTACAGGTTCTCTAAATGACAAAATTTAATTTTTTTTTTCTGCGAGTCCGTACTGTCTGTGTACAGATTTTCACGTGAGAGTACAGAGATATCCGCACGAGATTCTACTTCTGTAGCATTTCTTCACGTGAGACTGTACAAAATTTCACCCCTGGTTCTGTGTTTTCTCGTGCGATACTGTGTGTTTTCTCGTGTGGGACTGGCGTTTCCTCGCGCGGGACTGTTGTTTTCTCGCGCGGGACTGTTGTTTTCTCGCGCGCTCAAGCTACTTCCTCGCGCGAGATTCTGGGGTAGTGAACTAAAATTTCCTGCTTTCTGTTTTACAGTTTCATTTTCCTAACAAGTTTTCTGTTTTCTGTTGCATAAAATAATTTTGTTTTCTGCAGCATAACAGTTTTCTGCAGGACGATTTGACAAAGACATAAAAAAACATACTAATGGTGTGAATGCAGGACGTTTGCCGAAGATCATTAAAACATTGTGTTTGCTTTCCTGCTTTATTCACATAGTTTAATTAGGGCTCCGTTAAAATTTCTTGTGGATTTCGATAGTGAGTAGGAATTTTGGCTCTTCATTACATGGAGGTGATGACCATGAATGAACTTAGAATTCTAATGATCTTACTAATATGACGAATCCATAGGGAAGCGGAGAAAGTTAGCGAATCTTTAGCATTTCTATTCGCCAGGGGATTATGCTCTTCTCTCCTTGAGAGAGAACCAGAAACCCAAAAGCGTGTGGATTTGGTGGAGTGAAACTAACTCGATGATTAAGTTTGTCTTGTGTGTCTGGGTAAAGAAACAGGCTAGAGAAGTATGCTCTTCTCCCTTTGGGAGAATCAGAAAATTAGAAACCCGAATCTGAGCCAAGTCCTGAGTCACCTTTAGAGGGCCTGCCGGAAGTTGAACCTCCAGGAACGACCCAAGTGAGTACACACCTATTGCCGGTGATTCCACCTCACTATAATAAAGCAAGTTTTGTTGAGTCTAAAGACTCCAAAACCATAGTAACTTCCTTTTCATGACTTTGACTATCATCATGGAAAGGCTCTGTTTGTTGCACTGAGCGGCGCCGCTCCGAGCCCTGCTTGCGGGGGTGTGTGACTTTCAGGTGTTGGTGTGGCTGCGAGGCCCCAGCTCTGTATCAGAGGCACTGAAGGTTATTGTGAACGAAAGCCAAGTAAAAACCTCTTAGTTAGTGGCCTACCCAGTTCATCTCCGAAAGGAGTCATAATCTTTGCACAAGGAGGGGGAAGAATCTCTCTGTATGTTTATCATACACAGATTCCCATCATAGGCATACACCTGGATGTTTGGAGGCAGTTGCGACACTGGCCCCTGCTACAAGGGTAACCTTTGAACGTACACTGTTGAGTCCTTGGAAACACCAAAAACACGGGCGCCCTCTAGGGGGTGACACGGCTGTGTGAGGTGCACGTATGCACATAAGCAATGGGGCAAAGATTTTGACTTCTCACCATTTTCTTTGGTAGGGATAACTATGTGCTTATTTTTTTTTTGAGTCTTAAACATTGTCCAAAACATCTTCAAACAAGACTCCCCTAATACTATCAAGTTGCTTTGTCCTTGATAGGTCTGTTAATGACTACTACTTGCTTCACATGTGCTTAAAACAACTCAAAAACACCAAAATTTGCAACCCACGAACATAATCTGGTAATAGTGTTGCTTGGCTTCACCAGAACAAGCATCGCACGGCTTGCCTGAATATTATCGCCTGAGATCATTTTGTTGCATGCCCAATTTCAGGTGTTTCATAAGCCTTTTTAACGTATTTGGTCATAAAATCAGTGACTTACCTTGCCCTAGAAGCCTGTTTTCACTCAAGTTTTCTGATTTTAGACTACTAAGGTGCAAAGCCTTTTCCAAGTGATGCCCAATCAACTCAAGCATCCCAAAGCAAAGTTACCCAAATCAAAAGTTTACCAAGAGCAAAAAGTTGCCAAAAGAAACCTCAAGAGCTATCAATCCACCATCCAAGCAACCCAAGCCGAAGAGAAACAGCAAACCAGACTTGAGAACATTGCCCATAACGCAAGAATTAAACAGTTTGCTTATCGATTCCGAGTAAACCGTCATTACATCAACCTTGAGCCAGAAGATTGACTTGTCCTGTATTTAGGGTCCTTGTGTCTTTGACCTTTTTGAGATAGTAATCCTTGATCTCATAAGCAATTTTGCTTGAGATTGGCAAGTTAGGAATCATTTCTGTCAAATAGATAAATTTTTAGACTCTTTTGATAACACACTTGGAGAGTGTTAGTAGTCTCTTTGTCCACTCATTTTCATACAATCAAACTCAAATACACTTTGTGCAAAGTCATCCTCCTGATCCATACATGCTAGGGTATTCACCCAAAAGGAATTGAGCACCTCTGTGGCAGTGTTGGTTTGCACTTTCTACAAATACTTATTTTCACCATCTCTCTCGGACAAGAGAAAACTTTCACTATCCTAGTTTGGTATTGACGTTTCTTAGAATTGTCTATTTGCCTGAACTCTCCCTTTCATGTCAATAACAACAAGATATCAAGTGAGCCAAGGAAAGCGACCCCAGATAGTCTTCAACCAACTACCCCCAGTTCAAACTCGTCAAAAGAGAAAGGAAAAGGAACCAATATTTGACCAGTCACCTAGGAGTAAGTCTGACACCTGGTTTGACCCAAAGAGCCATTTTAGTGATTTGAGTACCCCCTCAGCACCTTCACACTCAGGTATGGATATGAGTTATACCATGACTCGACGGGAGAGGGAAGCTATGGATCAAACCCTTGATGATATCTATGAAAGACACAGAGACAAGATTTTGTTTGGTAATTCCTCTCATGATGCTCAACCTAGTTCACCCCCCATCAGCACTAGGTACCTAGATGCACATCAATGAGCTGACAGGCATGAGAGACAAGCTCACCCAGACCAATGGTCACAACATGAAGACCAAGACAATGAACCTGGTGATGCTCATGTCAATGCAACGTATACCAATGATTTGTACAAACATTCAAGACCAAACTCTCCACTCTGAACAGCCTCAAGGCGTACAAGTGAGAGGCTAAAAAGAATTGAGAAGGAAAAATAAGTTGCACAAAATGAACGAGCTGCAAAAGAGGAAAAACTTAGGCTTCTCGAAGAGGAACAACGAGCCTTGTTGGACATAGAGAGAAAAGCATTCCAAGAGGAGCAAGATAGGCTGTTAGCCCAACAATTAAACACTCAATTCAACAACAGGGGTGCTAACAGTGGAAATAATTCTCCTCCCTCCACCCCTTCCAGAACACCACGAAGTAGAAGGCGGTCACGAACCCCTTCTAGATCTCCTAGTCCTAGAGGAAGAAGGGCCTCTCAGTATGCTCACTATAGGAGGCAAAATCCTCCTAGAAACTCAAGACCACACTCCCAACATGCACATCATGGTTCCCAACACGGAGGTGGTAGCTCACATTATGACCTTGATACTCAAGACTTTATGCAAATGCAACAAGAGCCTATTTTCCAACAGTATGTAGATAGGTATTTGGAACAAAACAAAGATAAGTTCTTGGAAAGTCTAATCAACAAGGGTGCCAGAGTCCCTTATGACTTTGATGTAGACAACAAGATACAAAAACAAAGTCCCTCTCAAGAGGAAGAAATCCGTCAAATGAAGCACATGATGGAAAAAATGATGCAACCTAAGAGCTCATTCTCACTAGACTCTATTTGTCCTAATCCATTTGACAAAAGTGTGAGTATGAAAGATTTTCCAAAGAGGGTGGAATTCCCACAATATGATAAATATGATGGCAGTGGTGACCCACATGACCATGTGCATCAATTCTATACCATGAGTTTTGAATTCCATCAGGATGATTCCTTTTTGATGAGGTTGTTCCCTAGAAGTCTTAAAGGACAAGCAATGGAATGGTTCACCAACATCACTCCCCCTGTCAAGACTTTTAGAGAACTTGTTCATAGATTTGTCCAACACTTCTCATACAATCTATCAAGATCAGTTACTATGTTGGACCTATGCAACTTGAAACAAAATCAGGGAGAACCCTTTGTTACCTTCTTGCAAAGGTGGAGGAGAAAGTGCTCTCAGTATCCTAGGACCATCCATGAGGATGAAAAGATTGACATCCTTGTTAATAACTTGGTGCCTGAAATGAGATATGAGATCAAAAAGATAGTCTTCAATTCCTTTGATACCATGATTGAAACTGCATGTCGAATTGAAGATGTCCTCAAAGAACAAGGCATTTTGACCAGACATAGCAACAATGGCAACAATGGTCAGCACAACAACAAGGATAAAGGGAAGAACACCTACTGGAACAAAAACAAACAAGTTGTCAATGACGGAGTTGTAGACACTCCCCAACCTAAAGATCAAGCCGTTCTTCACTTGTCCAGTGCAGTTCAAGCTATGAAGCTCAATGCACCTCCTCAACAAGAGAGCAAGCCACGGTATCAAGAGAAGCCTAAAAAGGAAAAACGTCAATTTGCCAAGCTTGGTGATTCTTACGAGGATGTTTTCAAAATGCTCATTGCCAATAATCTTGTGCATCCACAAGATCCAGCAAAACATTACATCCCTGACATTTAGCCACATTGGTGGGATGAGAAGGCTTTCTGCATATTTCATAATGGCATTGGGCATACCATTGAAAATTGTTGGAAACTCAAGCACATTATCCAAGACCTCATTGAGAGTGGAAAACTTAAGGTGGATGGATTAAATACCAATGCTGATCACAAAGCATTTAAAGAACCATTGCCTAAGTATGACAAGGGGGAAACCTCTAAACAAAAGGATGGCAAGGCTGCTATCAACTACACGTATACAGTGACAGAAAATGTGATAAACATGCTTGAAGTTGTGGAGCCAAGTGTTAACACGATGAGGAGTAAGGACCCACATGGTTATGACTCTCCCCCTATCTTTGACAAAGAACCTGTTGTGGTGCTGAGAGGTCCTCATTCTAGGTCATCTTCCCAAGCCCTGAATGCTGTTACTAGGAGTCAAGGTCCTATCATTCTTAGAGGTCCTAATTTAGGTCCATCCAATAAACCCAAGCAAGTGGCATCCAAGAATGTCACTAAGTCCACCACTACTCCCAAACCAAACTATAATCTTGTAGATCAGCTACAAAAAACTCCAGCGCAAATATCAATACTGGAGCTTCTAGAGTTGTCCCCTAGACATAAGCAGATCCTTGAGGATGCTTTGCGCATAGCAAATGTCCCTAACGACATAGATATAGACCAATTTCAAGGCATGGTTAACCACATTTCCAGCCCACATTACCTCTCTTTCTCAGAAGATGATGAAAAATCCCTAAGCCACCCACACAATCTCGCCCTTCACATTGAAGTAATGATTCATACAACTCATGTCAGGTGTGTGTTGATAGATGGGGGTGCTGGGCTAAATATTTGTACATTAAGTTTGTTAAAAACCTTGGGCTATTCAGAGGAGGTGATCGACAGTAAAAAGAAGATCACTATAAAGGCCTATGATGAGGCAGAATGAAGTTCCAAGGGGTTAGCTGTCCTTCCTGTCAGGATTGGCCCAGTTGAAAAAGACATCTTGTTCCAAATTGTTGATACTGGACCCCTTGCATATAATATTTTACTAGGTAGACCATGGATTCATGACATGCAGGCAGTGTCGTCTACCTACCACCAATGTGTTAAGTTCCCCTACAATGGAGTTGAAATTTGCATACCAGGGGATAACACTTTATCAGTTAATTCAATCTCAGCTAATGTTCATGTCCCTCTTAATCGAGATGCAGAGGATTATCAAGAAACTTTAACAGACTGTCAAAACAAATTTAAATCAGTAGACCTTGGCATGGGGGGGTATCAACTTGACTCTTTTGCAAAGATGCCAATTTCCCCTCGGTCATATGGAAAACCTTCACAGGAAATGAAACCATCTTCTTTAGCGATGACACTATTTGACACATTTGTTGAATCCTCAGTACCAATACAAGATGAAAAAGAGGAAGTAGTTGTTCGAGATTGGATGTACAAAGAGGAGAAATACCAGCACAATGAAAATTTCTCCCCCTCTCCTAAGCCTTATGGGAGAGGATATACTCTTGTCAAAAAGATGGGTTATCCAGGATATGGCCCTCTTAACCACAGATTAGATGCTAGAGCTGAACCACTTAATCATGATCTTTTTGGATGTAAGTCTAAGAAACTGGTTGGCCTAGGCTTTATGAAGAAAAACAAGCACGCTGTCCCCATTCCTGATAAGCGGGATAGCAAAGCTAACACAGAATATGTACCAAACTTGACCAATCAACAAGACATGACAGATGATTGGGTTCCTTCAACAAATCTCCTTTGGGGAGATTCAGAAAATATGACTACCAGTACACACCAAATCACTACTGAAGGACATGCTGAAAATTTCATCCGAGAAGGTGTGCCTCTCGAAGATGTCCAGGCTTCTACCTCGAGGCTTAGGAAACCCAGCTGGTGTAAACATCCTAGCAAGGATTCAGACACAGACTCAAATGAGTATGAATGGGATTCACTCTCAGATGCAACAGTTGATTTGGATATGGATGTTGTTCATGCTTATAGTACTCAACCCAACGTAGCTAATGAGTCATGTGTTAGATTAGAAGATTCGAACCCACATGTCGCATTAGTAGATGATTCTTCACTTGATGGGATGAATCTTGATTTAGACACCTTAGAGGGATACTTGACAGACTCCGATTCTGCGGTCACCAGAGATGACATCCCCTATATCCTTAATATTGAACCAGACATCAATCTACCCCTCATTAATCCCAACCTTATTGATTGGTCTCAACATCATCAAGCGCCTCAACTCTTGACATTTTCCAATGACTATGAGATCACTTGCTACCTAAATGCTGTTGAACCTGTAGTCTCTTCCACCAGTGAACCAGCTACCAGCATGACAGAACCAGACATCAAGTACCTTAGTCACAAGATAAAAAGAAAAGAAAAAAAGAATAAGAGTTTTGATGGCGAAAACCACTATGTGGCGGTGTCAGAACCAAAAAAAGTAAAAATAAAAGACATATCCAAAGGTGAAAACCTCTCTGAGGCACCTACGAATGAGGTACTTGATAGTCTCCCAAGTTATTTTCATGACAGATCATCAGTATTGGTGGAGCCTACAGATGCTGTTAATTTGGCCACAGAAGAGGCTCCAAAACTTGTACACTTGGCTAAATCTTTATCACCTCAAGAAAAGAAAGCCTACACTGAGTTCCTCCAAAAGAAACAAATTAATTTTGCATGGACATATTCAGACATGCCAGGGTTGGACACTAATCTCATTATGCATCATTTGTCCATAGCTCCGGGTGTGAAACCAGTCAAACAAAAGTTACAAAAAATGCACCCTCATATAGCTCTTTTAGTAAAAGCTGAATTAGAAAAGCTCCTTGGTGCAGGATTCATTAGAGCAGTAGACTATGCTGACTGGATTTCCAACATTGTACCTATTTCCAAACACGATAAATCCATCCGAATCTGCATAGATTTTAGAGATCTTAATAGAGCATGCCCAAAGGACGATTTTCCACTTCCTAACATAGACATGATAGTGGACATGACGGCGGGCTATGAGATCTACTCCTTGATGGATGGTTTTTCTGGGTATAATCAGATCAAGATTGCTCCTGAGGATCAAGAAAAGACTACATTCAGATGTGCATGGGGTACTTACTGTTGGAACATCATGCCCTTTGGATTAAAAAATGCAGGAGCTACTTATCAAAGAGCTATGACAACCATCTTCCATGACATGATGCATAAAAATATGGAAGATTATGTGGATGACACCCTCGTTAAGTCCAAGAAAAGAGGAACACACCTGGCTGATTTAGAAGCAATTCTAGATCGTATGGAACAATTTCAACTGAGGTTAAATCCAAAAAAGTGTGCATTTGGTGTTACTTCTGGCAAACTATTGGGGTTCATCATTTCAGCTAAAGGGATAGAAGTGGACCCTGAAAAGGTTCAGGCCATTATAAACATGCCACCTCCTAAAAATGTCAGTCAAATGAGGAGTCTTCAAGGATGCCTTCAATCCATAAGGAGGTTTATTTCACAATTAGCTGATAGGGCACAACCCTTTAACAAAAATCTGCATAAAGGGGTTCAATGTGTCTAGAATGAAGATTGCCAAAAAAGCATGGATCAGATTAAGGAATACTTGGCAAGTCCTCCCATTTTAATGCCTCCCATTCCAGGAAAACCTCTTATTTTGTATATATCAGCTACTGAGTCTTCACTGGGGGCATTGTTGGCTCAATTAGATGAACAAGGGAAAGAAAGGGCCATATATTATATTAGCCGCACTCTTGTTGCTTATGAGGTCAATTATACTAGTATTGAAAAAGCTTGCCTTGCAGTAGTATTTGCTTCTCAAAAATTGTGACACTATATGCTTGCGCACACCATACACCTCATAGCAAAAATTGATCCTCTCAAATACTTGCTCGGTAAAGCTACTCTCACAGGTAGACTTGCTAAATGGATGATGATTCTTTCTGAATTTGACATAGAGTATATTGAGCGCAAGGCAATCAAAGGCCAGGCTATTGCAGATCAACTGGCTAATTTCCCAATTCAAGATAATATGCCCATTCAAGTCAATTTCCCAGATGAACATATTATGTACCTGACTGAGAGATCCTAGAAACTGTTCTTTGATGGTTCCTACATGCAAAACAGTTCTGGAGCTAGTGTGTTGTTTGTCTCTCCACATGGGTACACTATTCCCAAATCTTACAAGTTACTCTTCCCATGCACAAACAACATAGCCGAGTATGAGGCTTTAACAAATGGACTAAAAATGGCTATAGAGTGGAATATCACAGAACTACATATCTACAGGGATTCTCAGTTGATCATTAATCAAGTCAATGAGCAATATCAAACAAAAGATGACAAGTTGATACCTTACAAAAAAATGGTTGATTCATTAAGACGGTATTTTACTTTTGTCACTTTTCAGCAAATCCCTAGGGCTGAGAACAAAGCAGCTGACGCTATGGCCACCCTTGCTTCACTTCTTCAGTTGGAGGAACATGAGTCCAGATATGAATTCCTGGTGGAAGAGCTATGTCATCCCATATTTGACTCACCCGAAAACCATGTCATTTGCACCCTTGTCAATCATGAATCCTCCCGCTATGGTGCTATTTACTCATATCTCCATGATGGCATCATCCCTGACACATTTAACCGATCTGAAAGAAGAAACCTTGTCCGTAACGCCTCTCGCCATTCCCTCATCTCTGGTGATTTGTATAGGAGGGGTCTAGATGGGACACTTCTTAGGTGCTTAGAAAAGGAGGAATCTAATCAAGCGCTAGTTGACATCCATGAGGGCATATGTGGGGGACATTCTAATGGTCTTTCCATGGCTCAAAGGTTTCTTAGGGCGGGGTACTATTGGCCTACGATGCAGATAGATGCAGTAGCTTTTGCCAAGTCTTGTGAAAAATGCCAGAAACATGGACACCTGATACATGCTCCAGGTAGTGAGCTAATTCCTTCTATATCTCACTGGCCATTCCAGCGATGGGCCTTTGACCTTGTTGGGCAGATTCATCCCAACTCATCAGGTGGACATAAGTTCATTATCACTGCTACTGACTACTTCACAAAATGGGTAGAGGCTGTTCCACTTTCTGTTGCCTCAGGCAAGACAATATCTTTATTCATTTTAAACCATATCATCTGTCGATATGGAGTACCATCTGAGATCATCACTGATAATGGAGGTTAGTTCAAAAATAAGGACCTCACCCAACTCTGCCAAAGATTTAAGATAAAGCAACATTGGTCCTCCATTTACTTCCCACAAGGAAATGGTCAGGCAGAGGCTTCAAATAAAACCATTCTCAAGATTTTACACAGAACAGTTCATAAGAATGGTAGAGACTGGCACCTACAGATCAACCCGGCCTTGTGGGCCTATAGAACGAGTATTCGTACTCCAACTGGGGCTACTCCTTTTGCCCTCACATACGGCGCTGAAGCAGTGTTACCTTTAGAGGTTGAGATTTCGTCACTTAGAGTCTCTCTCAAAGGTCTAGTTACAGATGAAGACTATCGTGCCATGAGATTACAAGAATTGGAACTTCTGGATGAAAAGCGTAAAGCATCATTTGATCATATGAGGGTCTACCAAAAGCGGATGTCCAAGGCATTCAACAAAAAGGTTCGCCCTAGAGAATTCAAAGTAGGCGATCTTGTCCTACGAGAGAATCCTAAGAACCAACAAAATAGAGAACAAAAGGGCAAATTTGAACCTAATTGGCTTGGCCCCTACATTATCACAACAGTTTTTGGTACAGGTGCCTATCTACTATCTACTGAAAAGGGGGAGCAGCTCCCTGAGCCTATCAATGTTTTGCACCTGAAGAAGTTCTATCCTTGATGCCTGTTTTATCTGGGGACATCTTTTGTACATACTTATTGATCCTGAAAAAATTCCAAAAAAAAAAATTCATATATGATGCTGAAAAAATTCTAAAAATCAAAAAATGTCCTGAAAAAATTATCATCTTAGTGAAAACCTAGCAATAGGTGCTTTGATGTATCTCAAAAAAATTATATATTCCAAAAATACCAAAAAAATCAAAAATTCAAAAAAAAAATAAAAAAATAGAAAAAGTGCCTTGGTGAAAACCTGGAAACAGGCACCTTGGTAGCAAAAATACAAAAAAAAATAAAATTATAAAAAGTCCTAAAAAAATTCTTCCAAGTGGTGAAAACCTGGAAACGGGCGCTACTTGAGGCCTTTACACCCCTATTTCTTAACATGTGTCCTTGACACTTAGCCTTTCTCTATCATGCCTCGTCCTTGTTGCCTTGATTTGGAATTGGTCTTTGTCTTTGTCTAGGGGGCATCACTGTGTTATCTGTGGTCTCTTGGATATGCTTGTCTTTAGGACACCTCACAAATGGTGTTTTTCAACACCAACCCAACTGTGCTTTTCAACGCAAAACCCCCGACATCGAGTGTTTCTCAACACTTATCAGTTTGGTCTTATCCAATTCAGTCATGTGATCTTACCCATTAGCAAGCATTCGACCTTTACCCTCGAAACTCAGTATCAGTTTACACACTTAAACTTTTTAAAACACTTCAACCTAAGATATGTCATGATCTTTTCTTTGTGTACTGACTGTTATTGATTTTCGTTGAGTGTCCTTGCCTAAACAGGTCTCTCCATGATGCATAGCTAGAGGACTTGGGGCATGGGGCATGTTTTTATTTGCTTTCTGCTTGTGGGTGTTTGTCTTGAACCTCTTGAGTGTTTTTTGTTGTCTCCTTGACACACTTAGGATATTTGAGACATCATCCTTGACTATTTCTTGCACAACTGTCCTCATGGTTATCCTGGCATTTATGCCTTGATGCGAGCATGGTTTTGCTAAATTAAATTGGGTAAGCTAACATTGTAGTCATCTTGACCTTTATGTCTTTGATGCTCATGTTAGAATCTTTCCACATTCCTAACCGATATAAATCACATTCATATCTTCATAATTGCATTTGTGACTAGTGATGGTTGTGAGATTATCCAATGTCCGGTAATAATGGCCCAATGATGAAAATAAGCTTTCTTACATTCTCTAATGAATGATGAACACAAAATACCTATGTTACCCATGCAAGTACATCTTTGCATTTTCATGTAGCTTGCATTATTTAGGCTTCATGTTAGCATTTGCACTTTTAGGCTGCATTATGAGTTTGAGAGAGTTTTCCTCATCTTTCTTGTGGATTTTTCAGTCAACTGTGCTCACGATCTGATCTTCATTTCCTTACTTTCTTTTGTGATCTCAATCAAAATTCTCTATCTTAAAAAGTTGATTGATTCTATTTCTTCTCTCCATTTCTTTCCATTTCTTCTAAACTTCTATCTTCCATTCACTATTCACCCCACTTCTTTTCTTCTAATTCAATCTTGGGGCATAATCTTTCTTGCTGTGAACCTTATCTTTCATTTGATTTGATCAAATTTATCAATTTACTGTTTCTCCTCTATCTCATTTCGATTTCGATCACGAGGGGGCAGTACCTATCAAATTTCAAACCTTGATTCAGTTTTATCAAATTATCAATTGCTCCTCTTGGGAAAACATTGATTGAGATTCTTATCTCTCACTTTGGATATGATCCCAAATCAACCTCATGTTCAAAGACCTTTAGTTTATGTTTGTCCTGATGTGTTCCCATCCGTCGAACACACATCTAAGTTGTTTTGTGATCCCAGATCGATCTCACATTTCAATTCTTCTTTGACTACATGTGTTCCCAAATCAATCACACATTAGTCAAAGAGGGGCAAATGTATGCACCATAAAATGGTCGCATAGACTTTGGGCCCCATTTATTTAATCTATCAATATCAATTCCTGAATCAATATTTGTCATACATTCAAATCAAATTTATTGATCAAATAATAAATATTTCAATTTTCCCTAAAGTTTGAATATCCCATCAATTTTTAATTAAAAGAAATATATCCCTTTTTAATAAATAAAATAATATTATTTAATTGAAATTAATATTCTTTGAATGAAATAATGTTATTTAATTAAAATCCTCTTTTAATTAAATGGTTTTATTTTATTGAATTAATATTCATTTCTAAATTATATAATATTACCTTATTTAATTAAAAGAGATATTATTCTTTAACATTAAATAAATGAAATATTGTCTCAAAAGATCTCCTGTGATGAAAAAGGAAACAAATTGAATAAAAATAAAAGAAAATAAAATGTAATTCCATTTTATTACAAACCTTCTAAAAATGATGATTGTTTCCTCTTTTTTCATTTATCCCACATTGCTTATACTTTCACATTCGAATCCAACTTTTCCTATAAAAGGAGACCTCTCATGCTCATTCAATCATCCCGAATTTTGATATCGAACTTATGCTGCAGAATTTCATAGCTTGTAATCATTTAGCATTTCAACTTGCACATTCACATTTTAGATTAATTTACATTTTAGATTAATTGCAAATCATTTTAGTTTAAATCCATTACATATAGCTTAATTTCATTTTCAATAAATTAGTTTAGCTTAGTTTGCATTGCAAATCATTTAGAATAGTTTCATTTAGATCAACTCGAATCTCTCATTCTGAGTTGTATTTGCATGGGTAAAATAGGCTGATCTGAGGGCCACATTCAAACCATGCTCTTCTCAGATAGAGAGCTATGGGTCATTTTGTGAGAACTCACTGTTGAGCACTCTCGCATACAAAGACTCATAGAAGTGTGATCACACATCTGTGCACACAACTGGTACCCTGCAAAATCCATGGCGCCGTCAACCAGATCATCCATCGTCATGCTCACAACCAGAAAATATCCTTAGAAATCAATTTCAAGCTACCCTGTCGCTTCAAACATGTCCTCTGCAGAAGAAAGCCCGTGAAAAATGGTTGCACCACTTTGAAAATGTCATTGGTCGCATGATGGCATGAGCCAAAAATTCCTCATGGGATCATGTGACTAGATTTTTGAAAATTCCATCCTTGCCATGCAGGACACCTAGCCCACAAGATTTGCCACATCAGTCTGACCCATGACAACACCACAAGAAAGGCCCTTAGAATCCAATGGTGGTCGCATGATCGCATGGGATCAGAAGATCCCATGCAAACATGCGACCACCATAGATCTTTCATCTAGGGGGTCCATGCTATACCTCTGGCCCACCGCAAACTAGACACGTCACCTCTAGAGGACCCACCAGTAGCTCTTCATCGCACTTGTGCCATTGTAGATACTCCAAACCCATGAGCCACTGAGATCACATTGGGTGGTTGTCGCATGATCTCATGGAATCAGAAGATTCCATGAGATTATTTAACAACTGTCAGATCTTCACCGCACTGGCACCGCAAGCTTCAGGCCCACCAGAAAATGTTCATCACTAGCCGGCCAACGAAACATGAACACATCACCAAACTGCAGGCTCTTATCAGCATGGTTAACAGCTAGTCACATGTTTGCATAGCCCTAAAAGGAACTATGCGATCATGTGACAAACCACTAGCATTCTTCAACAGGACCATCATCGGTTAGTCGCATGGTCGCATAAGGGGAAAAGGACTTATGCAATCATGCGACACTAATACATTTGGGGTGAAATTGCGATGGAAATTTGTGATGATTAGCAAATGTTATGTGATTTTGGCTTTTTTTTTCAATTATAACCCAACAATGTCGCAATTGCAACTCCAGTGAAGACTAACGTTGCAATAGTGATGTTCACAGGATATAAGGAAAAAGAAAAGAAAAGAAAATGTTGGTCATTTCTATAGCGCCAAAAGGGGATTTTGCATCCGTTGTCCATTGTTCGATGAGGAGATCTCTGCGGCCAGGGCTTTGAAACCATCCATTATTTGCAGGAAGAGAAGAAGTCCAGGTCTTCATTACACTGCGCGGCTTGGTATTCTCTTTGAAAAGAGTTCTGAAATCCCATCTATTTTTGGAAATTCTAATCAAAGTGGCTTAGAAAAGGGTTTTTGAGAGGCTTTAATTTGAAAAGGTCCCGTGAAATAGTAGATGGGATTATATTAAGAGATGTCGCTAGCCACAACTTATATTGATCTTACTATTTTCAATCATATTGAACCTCCATGTTTTGTGTTGAACTTCCTCTCAAAATACTATCAAAAAGTATGCTTAGTTTATTTGTGCTGATTGGATCACAACATTCATCAAAAATGAGTGGTGGGATGCTTTTAATTAAACAAACCTAAATAGAAAAACAATACAAAATAAAAGAATTAACTACTAATGAAAGATGTGATCAACCTCAACATGTCCAAAGAAGCGCATGCTCATGCGAGACTTCCAAACAAGAGCATAGAAGACATGTCAAATTCACAAATTGTCCCTGGTTATTTCTATTTCTAATTTGTTCAACTCTGTATCGAACATCATTTCTTAAGGCTTTTTCAGCTTGCGTACATTCCTTCCTGTAATTAGGTTGCTCCACACCAAAAAAGGAGAAACCAAAGTGATAGGGTAAGCAAAAAATAGATTTAGGGCTCATTTATTTCTTGAGCCATTGATTTCACCTCTCTAATTGATGGCTTAGATTGAGTATCCACACTAGGCGCTGGTTTTTATTGTTATGTATGGTGGTGGCCACAATAATAGTATTTAGTTAATAAAACTCTGCCCAATCTTTGATTATGTTATAATAACATTTTTGTTTCTATATAAATTAGTCCAGTTAAATAACTGTACTCCCAGAATTTGTTAAAACTGAGGAGTTTATTTTTGGATCATTAGATTGTTGATGAAATAATCACTTGTAATACTTAAGAGACTGTTAGTATTGCAGATAATAAGAGCGATACAATTAAAAATATGAAGAATGAAAACTCCATAGAAACTAGTGAGATATGTAAACAACAAACATTTTAATTGTCACAACTTAGCCTACTTATATGAAGAATGAATTTGTAATTTCTCCAACAACATTTTTCTAAGTTATGATCATCTTTGTTTCCACTCTTATTGTCAACAAGGATTACAAATCCTATTTCCTTAAAGAATATAATGGTCAATCTCAACCCATAAGTGAAGGAACAAACCCTACACTAGCAAGAGGAATCCTAAATCTAGTGAGCAATAATGTTGTCGTTTGCTACCCTATACTAGTCTCAGATCCCAAGAATCAAAATGATTGGCTACCTTTAATTCCCACCATGTTCTAATAAAGAAACTATATCATATATAATATTTAGTATCACTCATGTTTATAAATGGTTACTATCTTATTTCTCCCTTTCCCTTTTTCTTAGATATTTCCTACTTTAAAGAGGGGTTTAATTACCAATGGAAAAAGAGAGCGATTGTAGCATCAACAACAAGTCCAAGGATGACACTTCAAAGACAAACACAACTAATTAATCTAAGGACATGGAAACAAAGGAAATGATATAAAAATAAAAATAGAAGCTCCAAAGATGTATTGTGCAATAAAGTTAGAAACAAATTATAAATATATATGAATGATACACTTTAACAGCTCTTACAGATAGCAAAAAGGATAAACAATATTAATGAATACGACATGGAAACAAAAAAAAATTGTATAATGACAAAAATAGCAGCACCAAAGATATGTTGCACAATAAAGTTAAAGGCAAAGTATAATGTATAAATGAATGATAAACTTTTACAAGTCCTACAAACCAACTTAGGTACTGTTTGCACCATAAAATCCCCACTTCACAATAAATAGACTCACAAACCTATAGACTTGCATGTAATGTCACATTCAAGACTAGTGATGTTTATCCCTAGAATTAGCCTAGGCCAATTATCGTAAATAAATAACTTATGGATAATCATCCCTAGAACCGATATAGTCATGGTAATGACCAAGTTTCCTTAACAATATAACTGATTTGAGCCCATTGATGTTTCTAGTTACCCTTCACAATATATATTTATCTATAATCAAATACTTCATTTCTAAGACAAAGTTTACTAATTTTTTATATGATTCTAGATTAATAGATATATTAACCCTTTTTATGGATCTGTATTTCCAAACTTGATGACTATGATACCAAAAACTAAATCCAGAAGGCTTAAATGTTTTCCCATTAATAAGAACAACCACTAAGACTACCTATCAAAGCAATATAGTCTAGCTAAAGGCCATTCTCATGGACTAGGATTAGAAGGATTTAATGTTTCTTTATGGCTTAATCTAAGGATTTGAGGCTATCAATCAAGCATAGTATTCAACCTTCTACATCACCTAACATGTAGGTATCTAAGACTTGAAGAGCTTCCTAGGTGTGCTTTGGGGCATTCACCCACTAAGTTACCATTCCTCCGTATTGTCAAGAATTATTGGAGTTTGTATTGACCTTTTCACATCCCTAAGGATTTGACATTAGCTTGTGGATAAGTCTAAGGTGAGGGGTAAAATATTGCATGCATTCTTTCTACATCTACTTGACTTGTAGGTCTCTAAAGATTGAAGCTCATCCCAAGCGCACTTTGAGGTATTCTAGCCCGAAGTTACCTACCATCCTCACAATCAAGCTTTGTTGGAGTATGTACTAACCTTCACTGTCAAGCACCCCTTGCCCCACTCCAAGTGGCTGATTGCATAAGATAACAAGTTTAACTCAAATAAATTGAACATTCTAGAATTAATCGAAGGAAAAAGTTGAGACAAGAATATAATGGGAAGTAATGATCATTTGTATATCACAAATTGATAATCAAGTGTTCTTGTTCTTCTAATGTCTCCTTGAGTTCTTCTCTAAATGTTCTTGGGTAAAATTAGTTTATACACATCTTAGAGACAAACCGTTTCCAAATAACCTACAAGCCATCTATAAGAAAAGCCTCTAGACTTTTGTTCATTTTCCTTTAATGTGAAGTATATCACAAAGACATTTTCGCTTGATCAAAAAATCTTTAAAGTCAATGATACCCCTAAATGAATTTTATACTCTTCACGTTTTGTTTTAAGATTGGAGATTTTTATTGGATGAATTCCAGCATAGAACTAGGGGATAGAGTTACTATTCCTTATTGCTCTTGATCCTCTATATGGGTATTTGTCTGCCCCACAACCATTCTTCTCTTTCAATAATTAATTGTAGAAGTTAGAAGAGAATAATTCTTACTTATACCACCTTTTGAATTTTTCTTAGACAATGGAGTATGTCAATCAAACTTTCCCTTAAGTTTATCTTGAGTATATCAATCAAAGGTAGTCCTTTAGAGGTGGAAAGAGTGGGAAATTAAATCTTTTAGTAATCCCTTATAAAATTTAGCTAAGAATAGTGCCTAAAATAGCTTAGTAGGATTCCCTCAAGTGGTAAGTCACAATACCTTATTGCTTCAACCTTTTAGAAGCCAATAAATCCTCTTGGGTATTATCTGAGAGTTTTGTCACACGATGCTTCTAATTAGCCTATCTCAAGATGTCAATCAAAGTCTACCTAAAGTTTATCTTGAGTATATCCATCAAAGGAAGTCCCTTAGAGGTAGAAAACAACTAACTAATCTTTTTATAATCCATCATAATATTTAACTAAGAAAAATGTCATAGCTTTCCACACCAAGCTGTGAAGGCTATGTATTGTGAAATTTGGTTTTATTCTTTGGTAAAGGGCAGCCCTAATTAATTATTTAATCATAGTTGGGAGAAATGAATAAAAAATTCCAACACCCCTCTTAATTTTTTCTAGCAGTTTCTTCAACATCCCAAAACTTTTATTAGATGTTTGAATTTCTCCATTCTTAATTCCTTTGTGAATATTTCTAACAATCAATCTTTTAATCTATAAAAATTCAAGTAGATATCTCCATCATTCACTAGTTCTCTTGCTGAAATGGTACTTGATATTATTATATTTGTGTGAGAAGATTTATGTTGTACACACATAAATCTTCTCATGTCAAGATTATTCCTTTATGATATCATTATATTTGACATGAGAAAACTTATGCATGTGTACAACATTTTGAACATATTTGTGACCTTTTACCAACCTCTATTGCATTGTGATGGACAAATTGTTCCCAACCCTGCCCAAACTCCATTTCGGTACCAATACTACATAACTTAACAACACAATGTTGGTTGGTTGGACCTTGCAGAACCACAATGTTCCCTGTCTCAATCTCATTTCTAAGCTTTGGAACAAATGTAGGAGGAATACACTGCAGTAAATTCAATATAATAGCAAATAAGTTTTGTACTCTTGAATGGTTTGGTTGACTAATATCTCTTGGTGCTCTATATCTAACATTGTCAAAACCTCTTAGTGCTTGATGAAAATGTGTTGCACAGATGATTATTTTCTTATTGTATTGAGTACACTCATAGCTTTTAATGTATAATTTAGTCTGCTATTATTAAAACAAAAACCTAGGGTAATAGAGACTCATGGTTTGGTGAAATATTATGGAAAATGTAGAATGTCAGGTATTGCTTATTTTTTGACTTTAAGACTTTAAGTGAAAAAAATGGCTCTATATGGGGTATTTGGTCTTTTTGGTTGAGTATTGACGGGTTTGAAATGTTAAAAGAAAATGAGCTCAATTTTTTTAAAAAACCTTTGATATATCAAAGGATCAATTTAAAGCAAGCAAGGAGTTATAATCAAGAATGCATAGTTTGAGGTAGGATCTCAGGCTTTCTAAAACATTACCCTATTCTTGTTGTTCAAATTGTGAGAAAGTTTCCTTTCAACTAATGATAGAGCCTAAGTTCCTTTTATGAAGCATTAAGTGCAAATCATGAACAATGAAAGAAATCTTTCATCGTATATTTCATTATTGACAAGAGGTAGACCTAAATTTGGAAGCCTTATAGAGTTGTAATGAGGGCATCAAAGATCAGAATCTTATTAATGAAATAGGCCTAGAATAGTGAAAAAATAAGCAAAAGAGAAGATCGTTGTTCATTCACTGGCCATGATGAGAAAGGTAGATATACCTATCAAATAATAGAGGCAAGAATCTTTGATTACAGACATATTTGACTGTCATAGCCAAGTTTTAGATTAGAATCAGTGAATATCCCTTGAGAACAATGAGGGAAGGAATACCATTCACCATGACACATGACACAAGGAGTCTTAATCCCTACCAAAGTTCTAACCAAGAGCTATTAAAGGTTAGTTCATGTCATAGGAATAGTAAAGAAAATCAAGCATGTGTAAAATAGAGAAAGGAATAAAGATGATAGAGTAGCTCTAAAACCCTACAAAGATACAATGAAATGACATTTGTAGGGCTGAGAAGTAACATAGAGTTTTGAAATGATTGTGAAAAAGGAATAACATAGCAAATTTTTGATTTGACAATCACTTCACCAAGGAAAGATAATGAAAGTATTTTAGATTTTTTGAAGACATTTAACACAATCATTTGAATGCAAACAGTCAATAATGAGCAGTCATGGAGACTCAAGCATCAGTCTACAGGAGAAATGCCTAAAGGGTAATCAATTTTGTTTAACAAGAAGTGATAGTAGACTTGAAAGTTCAAGAATAGATTTGAGATTGAGTGCAAAGGGTTAGAGCCTGAGATAATATATCTAGCACAGTCATCACTGAATATAGCAATCTCAGGTCTAAGATAGGAATGAATGCATCAAGTAAATGAAAGCTCAAATAGAAATGAAGACAACCATTTGCAGTCAAGAGACAAATTTTTGAGAGTTCAATCAAGGGCACAAGAGTAGACAAATGATAAATGGACGCAGTAATATCAAAGAACATTCTTAATGATCAATATATGACACTTTACAATCCACAAATCACACAGAAAAGCACAGTGACTGAATTTTCTAGATAGAGCTTGTATTCAAGGTGACTTACAAACTTTGTGATACTAGTCAAGAGATCCAATGACAGTGGAATAACTTGGAGATTGATGATAAGCAATAATGATAGTGAGCTGGTCAAAGAGTATAGCCGCAAAGACCAAGTTTTGGTTACAAGTTCAATGTGTGATAAAAAATAATAGTCTAAGCCACAAAAGCAGAGGGCCTGTGATTAAAAGCACCCATGAAGAAGCAGTCCCAAGTATTATTCATGGTAGACATGTATGCCAATTGTGGAAGTATACATAAGGCACGAGAAATGCTCATCAAAGTGACTAAAAGAAATGTGGTCTCATGGAAGGCCATGATTGTAGGTTATGCACAAAATGGATTTTTTGAAAAGGATTTAGAAACTTTTAAGCAAATGTAGCTAGCCGTCGTCAAGCTAAATTCAAAAACCATAGCCATCATCCTCCCTACCTATGCCAAAATGCAATTGGCGGGTGTAAATCCTTATTTTGCAACCTTTGCCAACATCCTCCCTACCTATTCTAAAATGGGAGCTTTGGAACAAAGTATGTACATCCATCAAAGCATAAAGGATAGAGGTATTTTGTCAAATGTTGTAATTGCGAGTGCTCTAGTAGACATGTAAGCAAAATGTGGAAGGATAGAAAAGGCATGTGAACTATTTGACAACATGCCTCAAAGAGATTTAGTATCATGGAATGCTATGATTGTAGGATATGCACAAAATGGGTTTGTTGAAAAGGGTTTAGATACTTTCAAGTAAATGCAATTGATAGATATAAATTCAAATTCCATAACCTTTTCCAACATACTCCTTGTCTGTGCCAAAATAGGATCTTTGGAACAGGGTATGGATATCCATCAAAGCATAATGAAAGGGGGGTTTTCATGAGATATCATAGTTGGAAATTCTATTATAGACATATATGCAAAATGTAAAAGCATAGACAAGGCACATAAATTGTTTGAGTGAATGCCTCAGAGAAATGTGGTCTCGTGGACTACAACAATTGCAAGATATGCACAAAATGGATTTCTTGAAAAGGTTGTAGAAAATTTCAATCAAATACACTTGGTAGGTGTAAATCCTAATTTCACAACCTTTGTCAGCATTCTCTCTACCTATGCTAAAATGGGAGCTTTGGAATAGGGTATGGACATCCATCAGAGCATAATGGAAGGGGATTTTCAGTTAGACATTATGGTTGGAAATGCACTGGTAGACATGTATGCAAAATCTGGAAGGATAGATAAGGCACATCAATGGTTTAATAGATTACCTCAAAAAGGTCTCATGGATTACAATGTTTGTAGGATATGCACAAAATGGATTTGTTGAAAAGTCTTTATAAAATTTCAAACAAATGTAACTAGGAGACGTAAATCTGAATGCAACTTTATAAAGGATTAAGAAATTTTGTCAAATGTTGTAGTTGCAACTACCCTATTAGACATGTATGCAAAATGTGGAAATATAGACAAGGCACATGAACTCTTTGAACAAATTCATCAAAGAAATGTGGTATCATGGAATGCCATGATTGCATGATATGTACAAAATGGATTATTTGAAAAGGCTTTAGAAACTTTCAAGCAAATACTATTGCTAATGATATGTCCAAATAGATATCATACACATGACATTAGAAAGTTAATTAATTTTTAGTCCCTGCCTTTAGGCGTGAGACTAAAGTTTTCATGTTCACATTTTGCAATTAATCTTGTTTTAGAAATAGTGCAAGCACTTTTATCCTATGATCTGAGACGATTTGATTTTTTTTTCATTAAATGTATTTTTCTCCATATCCAATTTTTATGATTGGTCCTACTGATTTTACCTAGATGTTTTCAAATTTTTAATTAAAATGCTTTGTATTGCGTATCTTCTAGAAAATGTGGGATTCTACGATAATTTCATGTGCCTAGTCTTTGCGTCCATAGTTTACAAGCATGCCTAGAAAATACATGAAGGTGGCACTCTTATAACATTTCATGTTCCTTGTTTCTACTTTGTTTCTGTCTAGTTTGAAGTTCACATAACAGATGGGTGGCATCTAAACATACACATGGCATGCCAAGAAAATCCAAATCTAGTACTATCCACAGTGAACACATTAGGGTCCTTTGGACCATAGATTATGCATGGTGTTTTCAGCTATTCTGGAGATTTTGGAATTTAGGCTCACTGTTCAGAGGTTTGGGTCATCATCTTTTATTAACTTTTCATTTCCTGTTCAACTAAAACTTTCACCAGTTTCTCAAATTTTGAATCTTTTGTTTCTCTCCAGATGAACAAAGGCTTAAATTGATGCTTGTATTATTCTATTGATTCGCAATTTAAATATTATTTCCCTTGAATAACTACTATTGACTTTGACTTAACTTAAACCTAAAATTCTATGGATTTAGGAAAAATGGCTCAATCTTGGGTGTCATAGGACAAAGGAAAACTTAAATCTCAAACTTGAATTATCATCCATCCTCCTTACCATGAGTTAAAAGAAACTATGTAGCACCTATTGAGTTTGTGAATGTCTTTAATTTGTTTCCTTGAAAATGTTTCAAAAGAGCCTTTATGTCAAAATACCTTGATCCAATGAATGGTGGACCATTCAGACCGTAAGAAAACAACATATGAACAAACTATAATAGCGATCACATCAAGCTCTAATAACAAATGGTTTTGAATTCCAACTAAACCAATTAGTTGTCCAGTCTAATTTGTGATTGACAAAGTATATTTGTTTATCTTCTTTGAATTGATTGAATGCAACACCTTATATTATACAACAATTCAAAGCTTCAAGCCTAAATTCCACAACAAAAAGCTTTTTCTTATGCTTATAAACTTATTTAATGTTGCTTGTGTCCCTAGATTGAATTCTTGGTAAAGCAAAAGTTGGTGAGGGATAAATTTACCGTTAGCAAAGATGAAATGTTTATTAAAATCAGTATGGATTAGTCATATAGCTAACTATCCATTTCACTACAGAGTGACAACATAGAGAAGAAGGTTTTTAAGGAAATCTTATCTTGTCATCTACAATTAAGCTTAAATCCCAATAAAACCAATTGAAAGCAATATGCATTCATGATGGAGGTATACTTTATATAGATGCTATTACCAATTGAAATCTCACACCATTTCAAAATTCCTTTTTTTTTTCAACATGGTGGAATTGAAATATATTGCAGCAACTTTTCTAACGATTCATTCAAATTGCAGCCTGGTGCAATGTCCAACAAGTTCAGAGGATGATTTTGTCCGCAGAGTTGCTCAGTATTCATCACCAATTGCAATGGGTGCCAATTATTGGGACATTATGGAGATGGGGATTAATAATTCTTCAATCTTAGATCAGAGGCACACAATTATTGGTCTAGAATTTTAATATCTTAGGTTGCAATATCATTCTAATTTTATTTGAAATTGATTTGTAATTCAGTGTGATCTATAGAATTTTGTTTTATGAATTCTATGCTGCTATTTTCCTAGCATAGCAATATTTGACTTCTTGGAACATAAGTCAGTGGACTACCCTTAGCTAGTCCACTCAAATATCTTAGCTTTAGCCATGGCCTTTAGCAAGTTAGATTTTGGCTAAAACCAGTGTGAGTCAATAGTAGACTTGGTAATGCAGACATGAATATTTTTTGGATGATCAGCATTTTTAATGGATTGGGTTTAAATGATATACATTTTAAGTTTTGATTTGTTTAGATGGTTCAATAAGACCCACCTATTGTGATTTAAGTCAAACCATATATTGTTTAAACCAAAATTTTGATATACTACAAGATGGTACCTTAAACCGTTAGAGCTTACAGACCCTAGTTATGTAATGTGGTCAGACTCAACAATTCGACAGTCATCATTTCTCAGAGGATAAGTTCATGAGAGTTATTGTGGCTTATAACCAATTTGGGTCTAGTTGTGGTCAACGTATGCCGAGGTGAATGTGATATTCTTTCCAATTTTATTTAGATTATAATAATTTTAGATGTTATAGGCTTTCTGCACATATAAATTATTTGCTTAAGCTTAAAATGTTTTCCTCATAGTTGGAAAAAGGTAAACATACACGTTCAAGATGAGTGTTATGGTGGTATAGATACATACAATTTTTTATTGTTCCTTGTAGATTTTGGAAAATGTGGGTCTTTTTCTTCCATAAATAAGAGTCTTTCAATAGAAATAAAACATTTACAGTCAAATTAATACGCAAATTTGTAGACTTTATTTGAAAGAGTAGTGCAACTTTATTGGTACCCATAGTGCACAACTATTAGGGCATTTGTGCATGAGAATTGGCAATTTTTAAGTTAGTTGTAGTGCATAGTTATTGGGGTATTTTTAAATGAGAATTGGACAACACTTCTAAATGACCATTTCTCGACCTATAATGACTACTAGTACTCTTCCCTTGTGTCAAGATAATTTTACTGATTTATATTTAAAATATTTTTTTAATTTTTAAAAATAAATATGAAGATACATAAAATAGAACAATTATAATAATGAAGTCAATAAGAACAAACCGAGTGACAATAAGAAACAAACATGAACAAGGTTGTAATCTAGCAGAATAGCATCTCACATAGGAGTAATCTAACATCAAACTGACAACATCTCAGAAGGTGGATCAAAACCAGTAGACATAGGGGAAACCATTCAACATCCATTGTGAAAAAATGATTCTCTAAACCAATTTGTTATCTCCAGCGGAGACAATAAATAACCAAATAATTGTAAAATGATAGCTTGATCTTCTTAATCCACCCTATATTTGACTACTCAGCTTTCAATCCTTCTAGACATGTCAAAGGATGTCCCCTAAAACTATTCTAAAATTCTTAAAAGTCCTAGTTACAAAAACAAGCAAACAAGTCACTCAAACAAGCAATTAGGGTTTAAAAAATGTACAAATATACCTAGCCTCACTTGCACTCAAGGTAATAGCTATGAATATATGATAAATTAGAAAATTCTTAATTATTTGTAGGGAAAATAAGTTTCATAAATTTATTCTTGTTATACTAAAATTCAATTGTTTACAATATATTAAGAAGTTATTTTTCTTATCTACATTGAAAGTAATTTTTCAAATTGTATGAATCATCCAAAACAAAAAATTGAGTCTAACGTCCTATGGTTTGAGTTTATAAGCATCATCAAAATTTGGTGTTAAGTGAGTTGATAAACATTTATTGAAGGCTTACTAATGCTTTCCCAGTGTATTTTAGGAGGAACATGAACAATCAAATGTATATCACGATTTTAGAGCAATGGCAGAAATCTCAAAATGGGTGGATTAGTACATTCAGTTTCCCACCTTCCTCTATATTTGTGTGTGTGTTTTCTCATCTTACCCCTAGATGCTTCCAAAATACGTAATTAATCTATTAGTCTTGATGAAATATTGTTGGTAGTTGTCTAAGGTGCATTTCCTTTTGAGATGAAATCATACATTATGTGTTTGGTTTCCTAATTAGATGTGTATCTACAAATGCCACATGGCCATACATGCCAAATATATGAATGGAGAGATTTTCAAGTTCAAGTTCAAGTTTTTCTATAAAAAGTGAGTCTATAATACAAAAGGTCTCATGTGGGAAAGATTGGGAAGTAGGAACTCTCACACTTCAAAGGTAGAACACTATTGGGCTAATTGTGCTATTAAGTTTGAGGTTAGGAAGTGAGAGAACTGCATGACGCTTAGTTGGCCTGTCACTACAAAATAATTGATTGAATAGTTTTCCAATGTGGAAGTAACGTTGATCTCTCTAAGATCCATAGAAGCACAATTGGATCAACGGCCTTTGTTATTGGCTAATTTATTTATCAAGGATTACAAATTCACCCAAGAAAAAATAAAAATAGTTTTAGGCTGAAGTGTTAACCACCTTGAAAGCAGAATATCAAAATAGATTTTGGGGACATCCAAAGGGACAATTCATAAATCTTTACCAACAGTGCAGCTAAGCCAAAAAAAAATGATGCTCAATATTTCTACAATTTGTATAGTATCAGAATTTGGAACTATTGGGGGAAGCGGAGGGGATGAAGAGGAAAGAAGGAAGAAATCAAAAGCTATATGTGAGACTGATTTGGTGCTGATGATAATAAAGATAAAATTGGTCATAAGAGTTTCAAATCTTCTCCACCGATGTAGCTGAATACAAAGTTGTCTTATTTTGTTTCCCAGGTTTTCACTCCCACTTGTCTTACTTTCCCTCCTTTGAAGTCTCCTTCTAGGATCCCTTCCTATCATCTTTCACCTCTATTACTTATGAACAATGCTTTTGCATCAACTTCTAAACCACCTTCCATGTCATACAACTCCCCTTCCCATCCTCAAAATCCTCTTCCATTTGATTTTTCATATTTCTCCCATTCAAACTTCTATAACTACTTCATCCCCCAAAAGGAGTTATCCTGGGAAACAAATACAGGTAGAGGGAACACTTGATTGAATCAGGACAATAGTTTTAAAGAAGAGGAGGATTGTACTAGCAAGGCCCTTGAACATCATTTACTTTCCTTTCTTCTTTTAGAGTCAGCTCCCAATAAACCAAGAAAGTAGACAAAGTTGAAAAGGATTTCTAAAGGTCATATCATTATTGAAACCACAATTTAACCTACAACTATTTATATCTGTATAACTCTATTCTTTTTTTGTTAATAATTTGTCCATACATTTCCTGTTTATACTACAACCATGTTGTTGTTTTTACTATGCATTTAGCCATGGAAATCTACAATCACTCCTAACTTAGTGACACTTTATTGGTATATCCAAATTGAATATTGCACAAGTGTGTGTGCATGCGAGTGCATGTGGATGTATATTTGTGGTGTGATTCTCTTTGTTGTTGTACACCATTTTGTTTATAGTTACATGGAAGGGGGCTTTAATACTACTGCTCAAGCTGCCCTCTTTCTTAGGAGTCGTGTTCTAAACTTCTTTTACTATTGCAACTTCTTGCTATAACATGAGTTGTTACATTTGAATTCCATTGACCTATCTTCTTTGTTTGTGAATGGTAATAGTGTTTTCCCTTACTCTTTTCTTTTGTTGGAGAGTAGTTCTAGATTTTGTAACTTTGAAGAATGCATATAGATTCTTGTGTGAAGCTAAAAAATCATTTGATATATAGAGTTTATTTATAGTTGGATGCATTGATCTTCTTCCAAAAGAAAATTGCTATATTGATAAATTATTTTCTACTAGTCTTCAATAAAATAGGTATGTCTATGCATTTTTCATTTTGTTAATGATAGCACCTTATACGTTGTTGTGGGAAGCTGGAAAATCACCAACTTTATAAAATTTATTCATAATTTGATGCAATAATCATCTTCAGAAAGAAAGGTGAGACTGATAGATTAACTTTTACTTCTTCTGAATATAGTCGATCTTCTTTGTGCTTTTCATTTATTAAGTATGAATACCTTAGTGATGATGTTACCATGGTTCCTATTATGGATGATTCTATTATGACAACAATTTTCTAGCAAACTTATGCATCAAATTTGCAGTGATAAAAATCATCTAGTTGCTAGTGATAGATGGCACAAGGTCCTACTATATCCATTCTTTTCAGCCTGGAGTGGTCCCTGATTAGCAATGGAACTTGATTATTTTGGTTTCCTTTTGCATTTGGCCTTGTTCTGAATCACATACTACCTCCTATGCTGGGACTACCCTTAAATCCACAAGCTGCATCTGAAGGAAAAAATCTTCTGAAATTATCCCTATCAAAGCTTGAAACATTTTGGCTTCCAAGAAATGACAGATTTTTAACTGGCAGTTATGAGCCATCCATTGCAGATCTTAGTCTTTCTTGTGAAGTGATGCAACTAGAGGTATGCTTACTTGTCTTCAATTAACTAAGGTTTGCTGAAAATCAAATGTTTGGTATTGCAGTTTGGATGGATGAATCTCCAATTTGTAGACAGTAAGAACCCATTATATTATTTCACATGAAATGTGTTTTGTTTGTCTTCTATAACAACAATAAAGTCTCATTTGTGTAAATCAGTTTATGCATACTGTTGGGGCTCTCAAACCAAATCTTTTTATAGTTGACTTCTAGTCCTTGTAGAATCTTTAGTCACAAGTCTGCTAATTTTTCATTCAAACAAGAAGAAACCCCAATTCATTCATGCTCAAGCATTATTGCCTCTAAACAGCCTAACCTAAATTTCTCCAATCTAAAAGGCTACTTTCAATATGATGCAAAGAAACCAATCAATATGCAGGTCAAATCTCTCTTCTACAAAACCAAATGGTTTTTGACTCAGAATGGCAGATCCACTTAAGATAAAGTCCACATTGGATGAATTAAAGGTTGTCTCTAGTTTCCTAAGGAATGAATCTTGATCTATTGCTTCATGGGAGATTTCTTAGGACCTAGAACTCTGAAAGACTAGATCCAGAAAGATTAGAAAGCTTTGAGAATGGAGACTCTACTGATGCCCAAAGGATATGTTTTTGGCTATTTTTTGCGCCCAATTATGAAAGGAAAAGAATATTCCAACAAGGATCGTCACTTCTCAACCCCGCTGATGATTTACTTCATGAAATCTCGGTATGGGTCTTCCTCCCACTGCTATTTAACAAATATTGGCAAGAGTTAGTCTTGCAAAGAATTTAGTCACCACTCAAAAATTGAAGCATACATCATTTCTTCTGTGATTAACTGTAATCCAAGAGTTCTCAACTATGCTCATATTTGTGTTAGTGATCTGGCATAACCGTTGCCAAATAGGATAATTTTGGATCCAGATCGAATAGAATGTGCACAACCATTTGATTATGAACACATTCTATTTAGATTCTGGGTTCTCTTACATAATTTTCTCTTCAAACAAAAAAAATGTTTATGATTTTTTTTAAAAAGTATGGATAGACACACATGATTAAGCAACCAAACATACCACAAAATTTACAAGGTCTCCAAATAAATGCTTTCACTAATGGAATTTACGATTACAAATCTTTTCACAAAGTATGTTTTAATGTCAGTTTAAGAGATGGAATTAAAGAAACATAAAAAATAATAATCAAGATTTTCAATGCTTACGGGTTTTGAACTTATAATCTATCAATCATAGATCTTCAGACTTATAGCATCCAACTCAAGTAGGTGCCTCTTTGATAATAATTTACTGAGCTTCACTATATACCTCTCAACCGTGCACATGGGAGAAATATTGCTTGATAAGTATATTGAGCTGGCTGAATTGGACTTCAATACATTGTAGTCCATACACCAGAAAGAGCTTCAACAAGTTCATAAGTAATGCTTTGTTAATTTTGATATACAAGCATCAATTTAATATAAATAGCTTAACCATTTAAATTGTAATTTTTTCTTGATAAAATCATCAATTATGGTACAAGTGGTGGATAGATTCTAGCTTTAGGAAGTTGAAATTCACAAGAGAGAGGCATATAGAGATATATTTCATGGTGGCAGCTGGCATGTTTGAACCTGAATATGGTGACTATAGAATTGCATTTACAAAAGTTGGTTCTCTTCTTCTTGTTCTAGATGATCTATATGATAAATATAGCTCTTCTTATGAGATTATGTTATTCAACGAAGCATTTAGTAGGTAAACTTTAAAAAATAGTTTTGTGATATTCACATAGAATTTATTTTATGGAGTACAATAATGAGCTAGTTTTAATTATAACATTTTCTTATTGTCTAACTATATGTGCTTAAAATTAAATGTTACTAATTTATATAATATTTAACTAAAATAATTTAGGAATTTAAATGAAAGAGTTTAAAATTTAATATTTAGATTGTCTAATCAAATTTCTACTTTTTCTACTTACAAAGAGAGGTTTAGTTGATCTTTGAATGAGGTATCATTATTATGTTTTATGTTTCTTGTACGTGGGATTTAAATATAATAGATCACATGCCAAAGCATATAAAAATATGTTTTCATGGATTATACAATACAGTTAATGAGTTAGCTGACAGACATATAAAGTGCAAGGACATGATATGCTTGAATACTTCAAGAGAATGGTATGTATGCTATAAAAATAGAAAGTAACAATTTAAATTTAATCAAACATCAAATTCCTAAAGTGACAACATAAGTAATAAGCGGAGTGGTCTAAACATAAGTATGTGCCTGGATGGGATGAGTACATAAATGTGTAATTGTGACGGGGTTGTTGTATCTGCGATGACAATTGGGGTGTCGTCGATACAACAACCCCATCACAATTCTTTGGGTGGTCGTCGCAATTGCAACGAATCCCCAAAGAATTGTGGTGGAGTTGCTATCATAATGACCATCGTAATTCTTTGGTATACGTCACAATTGCGATGACTCCTCAAAGATTTGTGACGGGGTTGGTGTCACAATGAAGGGGTCGCATTGCGACGGAAAGGAGTCGCAATTGCGACGACAAGGCGAAGACATCGTATTTTGCAACTAAAAAACTATGATGTCCATGACTGTCACAATTGCAACACATATCTGTCACAATTGCAACACATAGCCATCATAAATTGGGGCCAAATTTATTAGTGCGATAACCTGCATAACAGCTTGCCAAAAACCAACTGGGCCCCACTTGTCAGAATTGCGCGCTTGTGAAAAATGCTACCATTAGGAAGAATTGGTGCAAAGATGAGGGGTCAAAAACAAAGAAGGCTTTCTCTTGAAGGTAAAAAACATAGAGGGTTTTCGACACTGAACATTTTTGGAACCCCTACGACCTGAGTATTTCCTGCAAGCACTTAAACTTGAATATCTCTGAGGGCTTTGCAAATTAAGTGATGTGATCTGAACTAGGGCTTGACAATACATCAAAGAACATAAGGTTTAGATCACAAGCCATGAAACTTTGAAGATCTACTTCACAAAATGAAAACGAGTTACAGCAGGGCGGGTTAAAAATAGAGACCTAGAAACTTGGCCAAATTTACAGAATAGGAAATTTTAGGCAACAGTAACTTTGTTCAGACACTTATAGGCTTTTCTTTTAGTGGAATATCCAAGAAATATCCCTTCATCCCCTTTAGAGTCAAAATTTCCATTTCTTTCATCTTTCAGAATAAAACATTTACTACCAAAATTTTTGAAGTAACTTACAGTCAGTTTGTGACCAAACTATAGCTCCTAGGGTGTTTTATTTGTGTCCTTATTTAGTTTTACTTAGTTCAGAACATAGACAGATGTGTTGACTACTTCTCTCCAGTATGTCTGAGCAACATTCTTTTGCAACATCAATGTTCTTGCACAATCAACAATTGATCTATTCCTCCTTTCAGCAATCCCATTCTGCTGAGGTGTTCTCGGTGTAGAAACCTATCTTTTTATACCATGCTCATTACAATAGTTAGTAAATTCATCAAAAATAAATTCACCACCTCTATCAGATCTCAAGAATTTCAATTCCTTCCTGGTTTCCTTCTCTACCTTTTCTTTATACCATTTAAATATCTTAAATGCCTTTGATTTCTCCTTTAAAAATATCACAATCATTAATCTAGTGTAATCATCAACAAACAGAATGAAGTATCTATCTCCATAATAGCTCTATGTTCTCATGGGACCACATAAGGTGGTGTGAACTAGCTCCAAAATTCTCTTTGTTGAATAATCTTTACCTTTCATTTGTGTTCCTGTTCCAACAAGTTTTCCTCCATCATCAAATATCTTAACCTTTTTTCTCTCAAAAGCTACTCGGTGACCTGAGTTGTTAAGTTGTGCCACACTTAGTAGATTATAATTTAGTCCTTCTACCTAATAAGCATTATCACATTTGATTTTATCATTTATCATTAAAGTTCCTTTTCTTCTAACCATACAAGGAGTATCATTACCTATTTTTATAGATCCTCCATTATATTGCTCAAGATGATCAATTTTTTCTTAATCACCAATCATGTGATGGGTATAGCCACTATCAATGATCCATGTATCATTTTTATTAACCTTAGAAATGAGTGTTGTCTCTACATACCTTTCTTCTTCCTCAGAATCATCCTTCATCACAACAAAAACCACTTCCACATCATCATTTGTGTCAGTTTCGGTATCATTCTCTTCAGCAATGTAACATACCTTTTTTCCTTTATCATTTTTGTCTCGGTTATCTCTGTTGTAGTGTTAGTAACTTCTATTATTTCTTCTCCCATAGCTTCCTTCACTAGGTCAATTCTTGTTTCTATCATCTTCTTTCCTATTTGGGCATCTAGTAGCAATATGACCAACTTCTTTGTAGTTAAAACATGCTAAAGGTAATTTACCCCTATATCTACCTTTACCTTTAGGTAATCTCCTGGCCATAAGAGCTTCAAGATCATGAGTCTCATCATCAATATTACTATCATTATCATCATTATTACTTATACTACTAGACTTACCAATCTTCAGAGAAGTGATGAAAGCAGATTCAATAGATGGTACAACACTATTACCAAAATTGTCTAGTTCAAAAGTTGTTAGCTTACCGATCAGACTATCAATAGTGAGAGTACTGCTAGGTGCAGACCTCATTTCATGTATTGCAGATATTCTGATAGCATAAATAGGAAATATGTTTCTTAGGATTTTACTTACCACTGTTTCTTTAGTAATGACACCACCAGATCCTCTAATAGCGTTAACTACCTCCTTTATTCAGTTTGTATATTGCACTATGTTTTCTCCTTCTTTCATTTTCATATCATTGAATCTTCCTCTTAAAATTTTAGCTCTGGCTCTTCTGACATTTGCATCACCACTCTAAACTTGAGTATGTTTATCCCACATTTCCTTTGAAATAAGGCAGTCCTTGACATCTTCAAACTCGACATTTGATAGAGAAACATCAATCTACATCATAGTAACATTATGCTCATGTCTATCTCTCAATTGATCAAGAGTCAAAGGTCCTATAGGTGGTACTAAGTAGCCATTATCCAATAGGGTGAGGGCAGAATTCCTAATCCTAGATATATCAAGTCTCATTCGACTTTTCCATATTGTAAAATTATCCTTATTCAACTTTGGCACTTCCCTCTTATACATTTTGTGAAGTTTTTTCTAAAGTCCTTAAAACTCTATTCCAAGCAACCAAGATGCTCTGATACCAATTGTTAGAATAACTAAGAGGGGGGTGAATTAATTATCCACAGTCCTAATTACAAAATGTATTACTTAAAACAAATTCAGCTAAATCTGGAGCTTGGTAAACATAAAATACTAACTGTCTTTGAAATTACCAATTATGAGTTAATTGTTCATAGTGATTACCGACCAAAACTAACATGCAATATGTAAAGTATGATATCCAAACAATCATCACATCAATACATAACACAAAATATTTAACATGGAAACCCTGAAAAGGGAAAAACCCACCTAGGACTAGTAACCCAAAAACTTTTCACTCTTCTGAAGTGAACTCGGTCAAGAGCCAACCCTATTAAAGGTTACAAAACACACTATAAGATGTGACCTTGTTAGAGGATTTAACACTAACAATTATTTTCCAACCAACATTCACTATGGGGTTGACAGGATAACAATGTACATTCTATGAGTAACATATAAGACTTTCAAGTCCACTTGATTAATAGATTTTATCTGTTTACAATGGTTAAACTAAAACACTAGGTGATCTAATTACAATACAACTTGATTTGTAGATTATCAAATCTATCTTAAGTCCATACAAATCCTCTTATCAATATTTCTTATTCAGTTCATCAACATTCAATAACTTACTTTCCCTCAGTAAGACTCTCTGGTGCTCGGTACTATTCTGCAGTTAGGTTCTTCTTCAACTAGTATGATCAAGCCTGCATGAAGCTTGTTCACGTGATATCTCTACAGTCTCCTTCTTTCAGCATAAGTTTCACTATGAAACCCCAATCTCTTAAATAGAAAAGTAAACCATTTTATTTTCATCCTTCAAATTTTTCCGCTTAATCTCCTTCATTGATTTTTCCACTTAAACCTTCCTCAACTAATGTGTCAGTAACACATTTCAATTCTATCCTTTATATCTTCTCCAAAATTTTTTAGTCATAGATCTTACAATAAAATTTATCTTGTCACCTCATAATCATACACTTTACAACTCATCAATTTCTATCAGCTAAACTAATCATTTAGTTCTTTTGTCCATACTTAGTTAACAAAGAGATGCATCCGTGAACACAAGCTTAGTTGATACTATCACTTGGTATACACTACACTGGCTCGATGTATACTAGAATGCTTCATTTACTGACCACACTGCTTTGAAACATTTTTCTTCTATCTTCATAAAAAAATAATGCAACATAATCAAGTCAACAATATGAAGTCATAGACTCATCAATAAGTTACCAAGAGTATTCCTTATCCTCACCTGTCATATCCATCTTCCTGCATGTAGATATCTTGGTTCTTCATCTTTTCTCCTCCTTTACAGATGTTTGGGTATTTGCAACTACCATGATAAGTATTGTCAAAGCTAGTTGACATCAATGACAACATAATGACTGATTCAATTATCCTGCATAACAATTCAATGCTCACTAATCTCTAATCACTTATAGTTCTTCAATTAGGTACTCAAGGAAAAAACCCAGGGCATCAAAAACAACAAGGAACACAAAGCCACAAAGGATATACTTTTCCTAGATTCAAGGATCAACAAACTGGAAGATAAAATGAAAATCCTTGAGGAAACCCTCAAAGGCATAGAAAAGAAAAATTTCAACATCCTTAAATCCTCCAACGAGCACATCAAATTTCTCATAGACAAAATTGAAGAGAAGATGGATGGAAAGGATGAGTAGATAACCAAAGAGGAAAAAATGGAAAATCCCAATGAAGGTCCAGGTAAGAGAACAAGAGCAAGGTCAAAGAGAAACATGGATGAAGAAGACTCCAACAACATTCATAAGATCAAATAGGCGACAGAGAAGATGGATCTTCTTGAAACCAATGATGTCATGATGCTCAGGAACCTCTCTTGATCTTGCCCCCTGGTGCCTTTTCTCCTATCCCTTTTTTGCTTTGTTTTGACTATTCTGACTATGTGGTAGTTAGACACACAGCCTGCTAGTGGCATGTTTCTTCATTTTCTTTTGCATAATTTTTCATTGAACTCTTTAATGCTACATTTTAAGATATTGTGGGTTTCAGGAACCTTATAAAACTTGTTTTACTTAATAAAAAACTATACAAATATTTCTTGAAAACATAAGGTTAGACCATAAATTAACACTTCAAAAATTATTTGAATTCATATTTCTACCCTCTTTATGTAGTTTCTATAAGAACATTGAACCAATTATCTTCATTAAAATTCTTATTTTCCTATCAAATGTAGTGGTAAATCTTACATTGAGAAGATTCATAAAGAATTAATAATTCTTCTACAAAAACCTAATGACATCTCTCAAATATAACAGTGGTTACTATGGATAAATTATATTATTTCCTTTAGCATCTAATTTATATATTTTTAATTAAAAGAACCAAGTTGATAGGGTAGTGGAAGTAGTTGTTGAGTGGACAAAGTCTTGAAGTTCTGTGAAGATCAAAGCCCAAAGGATCAAGGGTTAGGAAGGAGAATCCTAATGCAAGGAAGAAGGTTATGTAACAAGTCATGAGATGACATTCAAAAAAAATGTATGTGATCAACATTTTTCTTGTGATAAGAGATTGAGGAAAGTTAGCATGTGGAGTTCATTGGTTGGAAGAGGTAGTTTAAAATTGCTTCTGACCATTATTAGGTCTTGACAGAACCATTGAGTGGATATGAGGATTGAGTGATCAGTTGATGGATCTTAGTGTTGATCCCAGATAAGTGAATCACATTAGTGACATTGAGAGACAATTTTTGATGTGAGAAGTTGTATCTCACTATTAGGTTGAAGAACTTGTCATTGGTTCATAGGAAAAAGGATTTTGACCACTGTTCTCTACATCACACTCTTTTCAAAGATCTCCTTAAATGACTGAATTTGGTGTGATCTCAACCGGTGATAGACATTATTATACCTTTTAGTATTTTTAAAATGTTTTCAATATTATCTACATTGAACTATCTAACTTCTTGAAGTATTTTTTAGATGTAGAATTTTCAAAAAATGGGGGATATTTATTACTTATTTTTTATCATTGACATAATTATAATTATTTTTCTTAAGTTGATAATGAGATATAATCTAAATATTGGTTATCCAATTCAAGAATGTTTACTATACAATATGTTTCTTTGTATATGTTGTGAAATCTCAAAAACTATTAATATATAATACTTTTAATTTAATTGAAATATATAAATATTATATATTTCATTGTAAATATTTTGAAAAAATATATCTATAATTCAATTTTAAATTCCATTTTTATAGTTATATTTAGTAACTACAAAGTGGCTTTTGAAAAAAATATAATTTTCATTCTAAATTTTATTTTTGATAGTTACCTTTAGTAATTTTCTTCTTTATTATTAGGACATAAAATGGTGTATGAGCTTTTAGGTGTGCTTGCACAAGTGCTAAGAAGACCTTTCTTGTCTTCTTCAAGGACCCTAATCTCCTCTAGGATCTCAATAGGCTTAGATGATTAATTAAGGCCTTTACAAACTCTTCTCTAAGAGTTAAACCCTTTGTACTTAACCTTGAAGGACAATCACCTTGTTGTTACTCCAATGCTTTCTCCTACACTTAGAAGGCTCTAAGTGCCATCTCCACACAAACCATCAAAATCATTGCAAGGGTTCCAAATAAATTGAAAACATTCCATATGTTTCCATTTGGATCCATCTTGAGGAGGCCTAATTAGGCCTAATTCTTTGTGGCCCTTGACAGGGTCCTATTCCACTTTCTTGCCAAAACATCCCAAACAACCTGTAAAAATAATCCCACATTCAAGTAATCTTTTGGATTTTATGAAGGATTCTGAAGGTTTTGGGTTCCTAGGGCCTCTATACATAGGATTCCTATTATCTAGGTCAAATAGGGCTAATAGGCCTAGTTTTTAGGACCTTACTGGTTTCTTGCTCAAATCTCAATCAAATAGATTGGTGAGTTCCCAATCCTCCTAACATGACATGATATTATCATATCCAACATGGAACTATGATTATTCAATACTGTACTTTAATCCCCTACAAGAAATAGTCAAATCTTCACTCTCAAACCTCTAACTGAGCATTCTAAGCTTGCCTAGCGCTTGATCTTAGAAATAGAAACTCGACTCTTCATGACTCCTAACACTAAATATATACAAACCAATGGCTCCCCTACAACATTCATCTACCCTTAGGAAGATCCCATGGCTAGATTTCATGGGGGAGCCATAAAAAGATGAACTGGTCAGGATAGGACTAGGAAACCCTCTAGACCTTAATCTATTTATTCAAGACACTAAATCAACTCAAATCCACTTGCTTACAAAATGGAAAAGTCTTGAAAATATCTTATAAACACCAATCTAACACTAAAAAAAATCTTTCAATCCATATAATATCACTCTCACTCAATAAAGCTCAGTATCCTCACATAACTAGAATTGCAAAGCCGCTTCACTATTCAAAAATTTGATTACAATACTCTCTACTTCAGGATTCAAGCCTAAGAGAGTCTTATATATCATTCTCCATGTTTCTAGGCCATGTTAGTTCATCCCCACTCCTATCTTTTAGGGAATCCAATCTTTCTGAGTTGCATGCAACATTTGAAATAAATTCCCAATGTTGTCATGACAACTTTTGGCATCTTTTACATTCATTAGGGGGTAAAAGTACATAGTTGTGTCACACTAGAGGACATTTTTAATGGTTTTGGCCAAAATAGTTCTAGTCGGAATAGGTCTAGCTGGATTTATTTTGGCTGAATATACGTGGTGCACACAAGGTGCCATGTGGCATCGATGTGGCGGGGGAGTTCTAACCGAAACCATTTTGGCCGGAACGGTTTCGACTAAAACTGTTCCGTAAAAAACTATATAAACCCCCAAAATGGGTTGGGTGGCTCATGCACTGGACCGTGTTTGGTCACCTAGGGGTTCAACCAAACTAGGTTTAGTTGAACCTATCTAAGTGGCATCCCATGTGGCAGCCAAATAAGCAAAAAAAGGTGGCTCTCCGAAGTTCTCACTTCTAGACCTGAATTCTCTATCAAAATTTACCTTTATGTAAAATCTAAAAATACTATTTTGTAGAGCTCAAAGTCAATATTATGGTCATGTAATTTTTATCATGTTTTGATTTCATATAATATATTATAAGTTAAAAATACTTCAAGTAGGTATTTTAACATTTAATAAAACGCTTGTTCAAAAAATATTAAAAATAACAAATCATGTTAAAAAAATAAAAACTTTATATTTAACACTAGAGGAGAGAGTCCTCTTCAAGAATATATATATATATATATATATATATATATATATATATATATATATATATATATATATATATATATATATATATATATATATATATATATATATATATATATATATGTATTCTTAATGGTGTAGATTTGATAGGGAAAATTTGACGGGAACAAAAACTATTGATTTCGGGTAACACCGACTTTGGATAGTTATAACAGACAAAATATATACCAAAATCCAATCTTTCTTTTCTTATGCACTCGCTATACATGTCATCTAAAACATATTATGGAATCAAAGGAAAAAAATATTATTTGCATATAGTTTGTTGACACGAACTAGAGCCTAGATTTTCAGCATATTTTAGCAATAAAAAAATGGACTTTAAAAATTAAAAAAACGATGTCAATTTCTGTTCAATTTTTATAAAAAAAATTATAATCGTAAAATTCATCAAATTTTACACATTTCGTTAGTTTACATCATCTTCAAATTCTAAACACAAATGCCACTTTTATGTCGTTAAAGTTGAAAAATTTGCGTGTTGTCATCATTTTCCTTTATAAAAGTGTGACACAGGTTTGTACTTTTACCCTAGGCCAACTAGAATATAGGACCTCTATGACATGTTGTTAGAAGAAATAACATCATAAATGACCTTAAATCATCTTTCTTACATCTCTCATGTGTTTAGAACACATTAATAATCTCAAATCTAAACTTTAGACTTCTAAGGCTAAGTTAACAAAACAACTAACAATGACTAATTGGTGACCTTAGTTCTCTCACTAACTCACCTAGTCCAAATTCTTGCAAGACCTTCTAAGGTCCAAAACAAACTCAAAACTCTGACTTGGCTAATGTCAGATACAAGCCAAAAATAACATAGAATGAGGAGGTTAGCCTAGGTGCTCCTAGCCATCCTCCCCAAGTGAAAGCTTTCAATCCACCCTTGGATTGAGTAAGTTGAGGTCAATGGCCAACTTCTTGAACTCTGATTCTTTGATCGATACTAAATCAACATCATATTGACCATGCCACTTGATCAAATGTTCTTTGTAGTCCTTTGTCCTAGTCTTTTTGTAGATTCTTGTATCCAGTATACTGTCATCCTTCTTGACTGTGGTAGAAGGTAATTGGAGTTCATCCACATCTTGGATAACTTCAACCAAGCTTTGATCTAGATTAGGTGTGGGTCCTTTGTAAGGAACCAAGTCTGCAACATTGAAAATAGGGGACAATCCACTACCCTCTGGTAGCTCTACTTTGTCGGCATTGTCTCCATACCTTGCTAAGATAGGACAAAGACCTATCATTCTCATTTGCAACTTGTGAGGGACTCCCTTTTATAATCTAGAATTTTTTAGATGCACCATCACCAAGTCTCCAACATTGAATTGGATTTCTCATCTACCCTCATCAACCTTAGTCTTATACTTCATAGTGTTCTTAGTTAATGTCTTCCTGACTGTGTCATGAATCTCCTACATTGCATAATCAAAATCATCAACATATCCACTCCCCTTAACTCCATCCTTTAAGTCCCTTAGCTCATAGACTCCCCTAGGATGTAGGCCATATATAATTTCAAAGGGACTCTTCCCTATGGACCTATTTACAGTTTCATTAGTTGCATACTCGGCCTGTCCAATCAATTGATCCCATTGTTTACCATATTCTTTGGTCAAGAACCTTAATAGATTTCCAAGGCTCCTATTTACCACCTTAGTTTGACCATCTATTTGAGGATGGTATGCAGATCCAAAGGACAAATTAGTGCACAATCTTTTCCAAAGAGTCTTCCAAAAATGACTCATGAACTTGGTGTCTCTATCTGACACTATGCGCAAAGGTAACCCATGTATTCTTACTATCTCTTTGAAGAAGAGAGGCTATTTGGTTGTCTTACATGGCACAAAGTGAGTCATCTTGTTGAATCTATCCACAACTACATAAACACCATACATGCCTTGTCTTGTCTTAGGTAACCCAACTACAAAGTCCATGCTCAAGCATTCCCATGGCCTAATGGGAATAGGTAGTGGTTGATATAGGCCTACATTTGAAGAAGTACCTTTTCCCTTTTGACACAAAATGCAACTTTCAACATACCTCCTAACATCAAGGTTCATTCTTGGCCAATAATAGAACCTTTGAACAAGTTCTTGTGTCTTAGTGATCCCAATGTGACCACTAAATGCACCATTGTGCTTTTCCTAAATCAAATTCTCTCCAATAGACCCTCTAGGGACACATAACTGATTTCCCTTAAATAGGAGATCACTTTGCAAAGTATATTCAGCATATTTTCTATGAAAATGATTCTTATATTTAGCACATACTATTGTCACTAAGGATTGCACCCAATTTTCTAAGTGTTAAAACCCAACAATCCTATGAAACATGGAACTATTCTCAGGCTGTGGGTAACTTATCTGAGAATAGACCTCTAGATTAAGGGCCGGCTTCCCTTTGGATCACTTGAAAAATTCACTAACTTTTAGGAGGAAAGGAAGAGAGTGCATAAAAATTGACAATTGCAATTGAATGAAACAAAGGTGATCCACCAAATTGAAAAAGAGATTTACAACTGAAATAAGTTTAGTCCAACAGCAAAACAAAACTTGACTCACAACTTAATCCAGATTTCTTAAACTCTTAATGAAACAAGGTACTTGAAATGTAGAAAAGGAAGAAATCTTCACAATTCTGTTATTCTTGATTGCACACAAGTCACACTACTAAATTAAGATGAATTTCTAAACACCAACTTGGATTCAACATGCAGATTAATGATACAAGGACATCACAGTAATCCTGCATATGATTTCAAAAGAAAACCCAAAATTATAGGGGAACAAGAAGGATCAATTTTTATTGCTGAAAAGAAACTAACTACAATTTTGTCTCTCAGAGCTACAACACTCATATCAGAGAGAAAGAATGAAGAGCTAACCTCCATCACCAAAAGTGAGAGGTATAAAACTAAAACCTAGGAATCTACACTCAGACTCCACTACCTCCTAAGAATAGAAAATGTCAATAATAGACCCATGAGGCTACATCATAATTTGAATGTCAGATTCCTAGATTCCTAGAGGTGAGGAAAGTGGGATCCTAAGAATAGAAGGTCAAAGGAGACCACTCTATCCACTAAGTCATGCATAATAATAAGATTCTGACAATGGCTTATAAAACACCATTTGTTAGAATTTACAATAACATCTTTGCAATGACTTTACATTAAAACAATTACCCTTCCTATGCCAAAATAAGTGGACCTAAATATATTTCAAAATAGTCCTCAACCACAAATAGGTAAGACATACCTTGAAATATTTACACTTTGAACTAAATCCACATTACATGAATGTATCTAAATATATCTTTAGGCACCCAATTGATGGGGAGGCTAGGATAGACTAGCTAGTCTATGCTCTGATCCTTGCTCAAGGACTAAAGTGTGCTCCTAACACCTATGGTTGATCTATAGGATACCTTATACATTCAAGGACCCCCTGATCTACCTAACCAACCCACCAAGTTAAACAAATTCATCCATCAACATGACAAACTTTGCTTTCAGGCTACTAACCCTATCATTGGCTCATAAGGGCCTTTTAGTGTTCCACCTCTCTTCCAAACTCCAACAGTGAATTTTATGAGTTTCAGGAACTTTTTAGGGCTAATGACATCTATCCATCAACTTGGCAAGGTTTTGGAAGCACCCGATTTGGTAGTTTCTTTGTATTCTAGGGCTACAAGGAGGAGACCTAATTAGCCCTCCTTCCAGTTTCTTAGGGATTTTGAAGCCCCTTTCTCACCATTTCATCCACTCTATCCTAAAGTAATTTGACTAAATATGACCCAACCTAATGGATTTTTGGGGTCTCAGGTGCCCATTCGACCGTATAGTGCCTTTTGCCATTTTTGAGGGTTTCAATGGTTATAGAACTTTCCTCTGCTCCTAGCTTCACCAATGCATTTCTAGGACTTCCCAGACCTTCTCCTTCACAAGGACAAGCCTTCAAACACCATTCTTGACTCCCTCTAAAGGGAAAGTCATGAAACTCTCCCTATTGTCTGCTAGAGTTCTTTTGTTGCTGCACAACCTTAGCCGGACTGCTCCCAATTCACCTAGGGCTTTGTCAAGCCATTGCTTGCTCTTATTTTCTGGGGCCCTGCTTGTTTATAATACAATATTAGGGTATATAGTCTTAGATTCCAAAGTCTCATGGCAAAAACCCATGGTGGAAACAAGAACTACAGTCCCATTTACATAAAGCTCTCCAAACTAGCAGAGCACTGTCAAAATAGAGAAATGAACAAAATATGAACTGAAACTTAAACAAACTACTCCTAATTCACACAAAATGAAAGAACAGATACTATGAAAAATGTTCCATGCCAAAATTTCACATACTTCCTTCTATTTTCTTAAAACATAACACAAAAATAGTCACTGTCACACAGTTTAGTGATTCAGACTGGTTATCCTGAATAGTCACAATACAAAAATAGTACCAACCCTTGTATTAGGGTTTTCCATGACTTTAATAGTCATTTCCTTGGGATTGGAGTTTTTTTTAGGGCTTGGAGCCACTTTGATAAGGTTTAGACCTTATTAGAGAAAAGTTGCTAAGCAACTTTTAAAAATTGCTAGCAACTTTTCTTGCTCATGCAATTTTTTATTCTTTCAAACACCTAAGAGCATACCAAGGTCTATTACATGACTCTATAGTATAAAACTCTCCTAATCCCTATTGTAAAACATTGAAAACTCCTAGAAAATAAGTGTCCTTGGGATAACAACCTACCTTGAGTCATTGTTCAACACAAAGGGAAGACCACACAACCAAAACCAAGACCTCCACTAGGCCTTCTCACACAAGTGAGTTCAAAAACTCTTATTATGCTTACAAGCTTCATAGAAGAAGTTATTTTCACAACCAAAATGATTTGTGGGAGCCCTTAGAATGGTGCTCCTACACCATACTCCCCCCCTTAGCACAACTAAGGCACTTTGGGGTAAAGAAGAGCCAAATCAATACCAAAATTCTTGAACTATCCTTCCTCAATCCAGGTGGCTTCAAATTCAAGCTGACCCTTCCACTTGATCAGATGCTCCATGTAGACTTGATGTCTAGTTTTCTTCTTCACCTTGGATTCTAAGATCTTCTTTGGTTTGGTTGGTTCCTTCTTAGGCATTGTATTAGTATCTACATCCTGTAGTACCTTTGGTGGAGTTGTACCTTGCTAACTGATATCACCCTTGAATTTGACTAGGTCTACAACATTGAACACCAGTGAGATGGCTAAATCTAAAGGTAAGTCCACCTTGTAGGCATTCTCTCCATACTTGGCTAAAATCTTGCATGGGCCTACTCTCATCATCTGTAGCTTGGTGGGCATGCCCTTCTACATTCTTGCTTTGTTAAGATGGACCATGACATAGTCCCCAATCTGAAACTATACTTCTTTCCTCTTTTCATCCACTTTAGCCTTGAGTCTTTGGGTAGACTCCAAAATAGACTTCTTGACCTACTCTTATACCTGTTTGATGGTTTGAGTGAAATCTTTAGCTTATCCACTCTTCAACTCCATGGAACCTAAATCCCTCAACTCACACACTCCTCTAGGGTGTCTTCCATAAACTATCTCAAAAGGACTCCTTCCTGTGGTCCTATTGACACTATCATTATATGCATATTCAGCCTAAGATATCACAAGATCCCAAGTCTTCCCATACTCTTTTTTCAAACATCTTAGCAAGTTTCCAAGCACCCTGTTGATGACCTCAATTTGACCATCAGTTTGAGGATGGTATGCTAAACTGAAAAAGTGAAAAAGAGATTAGTTCCTAGCCTTTTCCATAAGGTTTTCCAAAAATGACCCATGAACTTTCTATCCCTATCTGACACATTTCTCAAAGGGATTCCATGAATCCTAACTATCTCCTTGAAGAAGAGATGTGCTACATAGCTTTCATCATGAGTAGTTTTGCAAGGAATGAAATGACTCATTTTAGAAAACTTGTCTACTACAACATAGATGTTATCCATACCTGATTTGGTTTTAGGGAGTCCAACCACAAAGTCCATACTTACACACTCCCAAGGCCTATTTGGAATTGGTAGAGGTTGATAGAGTCCTGCATTGCTTTAACCTCCTTTAGCTCTTTGGCATACGCCACATTGCTCTACATACCTCCTGACATCCCTTGCTAGCCTAGGCCAATAGTAGTATCTTTGTACTAACTACAATGTCTTGTTTATTCCAAAATGACCACTTAGGCTACCATTATGCTTCTCTTGGATCAGATTTTCCCTCATGGATCATCTAGGTACACAAAGCTGATTACCTTTAAACAACAATCCATTCTGAAGGGTGTAATCTGCAAACTCACCATGAAAATGGTTCTCAAACTCTAGGCACACCTTGCAGGCTTGTGAGAAGTCTTCATCCTCCACATATAAGTCTTTGAAACCTACTATTCCAATGCTTTGCAGCTGTACCTCTTGGATAGTCAATAATTTTCTACTCAAGGCATCTACTACCTTATTGAGCTACCCTTTCTTGTGCTTGATTGTGAAGGTAAAGGATTGGAGATACTCCATCCACTTCAAGTGCATGTTACTAAGCTTCTCCTAAGTGTTGCTATAGCTTAAAGCCTAATTATTAGTAAAGACAAAAAATTCTTTTGGAAAAAGGTAATGCCTCTAGTTCTTGAGAGATTGTACCAATGCATACAACACCAAGTCATAAGCTGAATACTTCTTCTTTGCCTCACTGAGTTTCTCACTGAATAATGCCATAGGCCTTCCTTCTTGACTCAATACACCCCCTACTACTATACCACTTGCATCACATTCAATGGTAAACAATTTGTCAAAAGTTGGTAAGAGTAGGATAGGTTTAGTAGCTACCTCTTGCTTCAATGTTTGAAATGCTTTCTCAGCTGCCTCAGTCCATTTGAACTTAGTTTTCAATCCTACTTTGATGGTGTCTAATACTAGTGCACAAATCCCACTAAAGTTCCTCACAAATTTTCTATAAAATTTGGCTAAACCATGAAAACTTCTAACTTCTGTCCCTGTTTTTGGGGTAGGCCAATTCAAGATTGCATCCACCTTGCTTGGGTCCATTTTCAGATTACCCTTGGACACTACAAAGCCCAAATAAATCAGCTCTTGCTACATGAACTCACATTTTTCCAAATTGATGTCTAATTTCTCTTCATGGAGTCTCTTCATAACCAACCTTAAGTGCTCAAGGTGTTCTACTTTTGTCTTTCTATAGATGAGTATATCATCTAGATACACCACCACAAATCTGCCTGTGAAGTCCTTCAAGACCTCATTCATTAACCTCATGAAAGTGCTTGGGGCATTGGTAAGCCCAAATGGCATTACAAGCCATTCATACAATCCATCTGTGGTTTTAAAAGTGGTCTTCCACTCATCACCTTCCTTAATTTTGATTTGGTGATAACCACTCTTCAAATCTAGCTTAGTGAAATACATAGCACCTCCTAAGAAATCCATCAAATCTTCTATTCTTGGAATTGGGAACCTATACCTAATAGTGATCTTGTTGTTATCCCTCAAGTTCATGCAAAGTCTCCATTTTCCTCCTTTCTTGGATGCTAAGACCACTAGGAATGCACATGGACTAATACTCTTCTTGATCAGCCCTTGATCCAATAACTCTTGCACCTGTCTTGCTACTTCCTTATTTTGATCCAAGGTAAGCTTGTAGGCTGCTTTATTAGGTAGAGATGCACCAGGTACAAAGTCAATTTGATGACTTATATCTCTTCTTGGAGGTAAGGTGGCAGGGGTTCCATCACTTACTATATCTCTATATTCTTCCAACATTTGCTACACTTCTAATGGTAAATCTGCCTACACCTTCTTGTCCTTCTCCTTTGGTTTCACCATAATAGCACACCCTATGGTCTCCTCATCATGTAGAGCATGTAAGAACTCCTTACCACTACTAAGAAACACACTAGGTGTTTTAGAAGTTCCCTCTTCATTCTCTGTTAAGGACTAAATTTTGAAAGTCCTCCCATCCTTCTTGAAAGCAATGGAGTTTTCCTCTCCATCATAGATCATCTTTGTATCAAACTTCCAGGTTCTTCCCAATAGAAAATGGCATGCATCCATAGGTAAGACATCACAAATAATTATGTCTTTATAGCCTCCAATAGAAAACTCTACCCATGTCTACTCATTAACTAGCACACTCTACTCCTGGTTCAACCAAGTCACCTTGTAAGGATTTTCATGGGGAACCTTTTTGAGTTTCATCTTCTTTGTTGCTTCCTCTACTATGATGTTATCAGTAGACCTTGAATCTACTATAACCTTGCATACTTTTCCTTGTATCTTGCACCTGACTCTAAATAGAGCCCTCCTTTGCTTTGGTTCACCTTGATTTGGCTACCTTATAAGCACCCTCCTGAACATAAGCTTCTCCCCCATTTCTAATTCTAATTTTCTAACTTCATTAGTGCATGAGCTGCTATTGTCCTCTTGGGTATAAGCTACCCTCTTCTCATTATTTGAGGCTGAAGGTTTATTAGCACACTTGTAGGTAGGGTGTCCAAGCTGTCCACACTGATAGTACTTCATGGTGGCAAAGTAGGAGCTACTCCTTCTTGTTCCTCTTCCTCTGTTTCCTTGAGAACCTCTTCCTCTACCATAAGATCCTCTTGTACTGATTTCTAAACTTTGTTCCAAGATTCTACTCTCCCCTTGACTCCTTGATTCACCACCTCTACTAGAACCTCCTCTTTGACCCCTTCTAGAGTTAGGAAGATCAGGGGGTCCTTGAATGTATAAGGTATCCTATAGATCAGCCACAAGTGTTAGGAGCACACTTGAGTCCTTGGGCAAGGATCAGAGCATAGACTAGCTCATAAGGGCCTTTTAGTGTTCCACCTCTCTTCCAAAATCCAACAGTGAATTTTATGAGTTTCAAGAACTTTTTAGGGCTAATGACATCTATCCATCAACTTGGTAAGGTTTTGGAAGCACCCAATTTGGTAGTTTCTTTGTATTCTAGGGCTACAAGGAGGAGGCCTAATTAGCCCTCCTTTCGGTTTCTTAGGGATTTTGGAGCCCTTTGCTCACCATTTCATCCATCCTATCCTAAAGGAATTTGACTAAATGTGACCCAACCTAATGGATTTTTGGGGTCTCAAGTGCCCATTTGACCGTATAATGCCTTTTGCCATTTTTGAGGGTTTTAATGGTTATAGAACTTTCCTCTACTCCTAGCTTCACCAATGCATTTCTAGGACTTACCAGACCTTCTCCTTCACAAGGATAAGCCTTTAAACACCATTCTTGACTCCCTCCAAAGGGAAAGTCATGAAACTCTCCCTACTATTTGTTGGAGTTCTTTTGCTGTTGCACAACCCTAGCCGGACTGCTCCCAATTTGCCTAGGGCTTTGTCAAGCCATTGCTTGCTCTTGTTTGTTGGGGCCCTTCTTGTTTATAATAAAAGGTTAGGGTCTATAGTCTTAGAGTCCAAAGTCCAATGGCAAACCCATGGTAGAAACAAGAACTATAGTCCCATTTACATAAAGCTCTCCAAACTGGCAGAGCACTGTCAAAATAGAGAAATGAACAAAATATGAACTAAAACTTAAACAAACTACTCCTAATTCACAAAAAATGAAAGAAAAGATACTATGAACAATGTTCCATGCCAAAATTTCACATACTTCCTTCTATTTTCTTAAAACATAACACAAAAATAGTCACTATCACATAGTTCAATGATTCAGATTGGTTATCTTGAATAGTCACTGTACAAAAATAGTGCCAACCCTTGTATTAGGGTTTTCCATGACTTTAATAGTAATTTCCTTAGGATTGGAGTTCTTTTAGGGCTTGGAGCTGCTTTGATAAGGTTTAGAACTTATTAGAGAAAAGTTGCTAAGTAACTTTTAAAAATTGCTAGCAACTTTTCTTGCTCATGCAATTTTTTATTCTTTCAAACACCTAAGACCATACCAAGGTCCGTTACATGACTCTATAGTATAAAACTCTCCTAATCCCTTTTCTAAAACATTGACAACTCCTAGAAAAGAATTTTCCTTGGGATAACAACCTTCCCTGAGTCACTATTCAACATAAAAGGAAGAACACACAACCAAAACCAAGACCTCCACTAGGCCTTCTCACACAAGTGAGTTCAAAAACTCTTATTCTACTTACAAGCTTCATAGAAGAAGTTCTTTTCACAACCAAAATGATTGGTGGGAGCCCTTAGAAGGGTTCTCTTTCACCACCAATAAAATAGGGGAAAGCATTAAATCCACCTACATATAGCATATACCCTAGCATCATTGTACCCCAACCTAATGACTTATCAAAATCTTCACTAATGCTTTGAAAATGGCTCCCATCTTTTACACATATGCCATAACCTTAGCAAGAAATGTCTTCCTAAAACCCTCATCGAAGATGAGGAGAATCTATTGGTAGTAGACTACTCAATCCCTGGCACTTGGAAAGTTTCCATCTTTACTATTAGTCAACCAAACCTTGGTTTTGGAAACAACAACATTCGGCATCATGCTATCGAGGTAAGCTTCACCTCGTTCAATCTTTATGCCATTTTGGTTCATCATACTCTGCAAAAATGTGTTCATGCTTTTGAGGGTACTATCATTAGATTTTTACATTCCTTGCATCTACGAGGGCACTGTTATGTATCATTTTCTCTACTATCTTTCAAATTCATTCTATGTTATTCATGCATGTAAGTGCGTATTCAACCTAATGAATACAACACTTCATAAGAAAAAGGCCCACTGTTATTGATTTGCAATTATTTCAAGTAGGGCATGGTTCATATGAAACCAGCATCTCTGTATTTGATCTCCTTTAAGATAATAGCATTGTTACATTTTGATTCACTAGCTTGTGCTTGATCTGTGCATTTGGTTCATGGCATTGATTGAGTCGATTGTATCTTGAGGGTGTTGTGTGTATGCAATTACTTGCATGAGCTTGATACCTCCATGTTACTCTAATGGTACCACTAAACAACTAGGGAACAACTCATATGAAACTAAGATGTTCATACATATCTATTTGATTTCCTTTTCCCTTCATTATTTGTCTCTGCTATTTTCTCAAAGCATATTTTAAGGCATGAATGCCCAATGATTTTCAGCTAGGGCACGGTTCATGAATCTGTTGATGTTGATTCCTCATATGTTTAATGGGATGCTTTATGATTTAAGCATGGCTTCAAATGATTATGAAGCCTGTGATCAAGCTAGGGCACCATATTAGAACAATGGCCTGCTTCAATTTCATATGGTTTGTGAGTGGGTACGTGCACTGTATCTTGAAGGCCCGCAAGCTAGGGAACCAATGCTCATTTTTTTAAAGTTGTTGTCACAACACTAAGTGACCCACGAGGATTGAATCTTGGTACCACTGTCGTGATGTATGTATTCATTGAAAGGTGTCAGAATTGTTGCTTATTGCATGTATCATTGTTCAAACTTGAGGAAATTCTGATTGTGTTTGCTGTCGGATAGCATGGATCCTCTTGAGCATTGACTGCCATTCTTGTTTAGTCTATCTGTTGTTAAATGATGTTTTCTATTATGAACACTGTGATGAGCTTGTAATTTTTTTGATGTATCTATCCTCTACATTATCGAGGGCATGGATCTTTTATAGTCTCAATGGCACCGTGAGGGACTCTATTTATTTCATTTTCTATTGATATCTATTGGGCTCATTCTCTCTATTTAGGGAATCTACTTAACATCCTTTGTATTTGCAAGGCATTGTATCTTTATCTCTAGCATATGTTGTTTGATCTCTATTTTATAATCCATTTTTCTTAAGAGCAAGGGCACCATTTTAGAACCACGACCACTGTTGATGTTGCCAAGGCTCGTTCTTTGTTTAGGGCATTGATGTGTATTATGCTCCATTCTATTCTGCTATTGCATCTGTGAAAATCTATGCTTTCTATGCTTCCATGATCCTTGGTATTCTATTTCATGCTTTGATCATTGGCATGCTGTGATTAAATGTTGGCGCTCACACACTTGTGCCCTGTTGGTGGAAATACATTCTATTATTCAGTGCTATATAGATCTCATGGTACCACTATGGGAGGTTATCTAATGAGCCCCATTGATATCATGTTGTCTGATTGGCACCATGCCTTGTTTTTTATGTATGGATGTTCATTACCTCACTGCTTTGCCATTGTAATCTATGTACATCTATGCTTGCCATGCACCATCTTAACACCACTCTTTGAGAATCTTGGTACTTTGATTTATTATACAATATTCTGAACATGAAATCCTGCTACTGCCTTAGATATTTATGTGCTCTGAATGTTCAAGCCCATGGGTAAAATAGGGCATTGCATTTGATTTCTTACTTGGTGCCCTATTTGGTTTATCATATTTATCATGTTCATGCTATAATATACATAATCTTTGTTTTACATTTTGATGCCAATATTTGATTTATCATTTCATGCTACATCACACATATTCGGTATGCCCATGCCATAATATCAATGCATTGAATGCATCCTTGGAGCATATTATGCTATGGTGTGCCCCATTTTTGACATGCATATTTTGTATTCCCACTCTTCTGCTATTTGCACCTCATGCTTTTCTTTGCTTCAAAGATTCTTCTTTTGATGATTGTCATTGATGCTACATCATCTGGATGTCTCTTTGTTCATACGATGGGTGTTGTTGGCCCTTGATGCGATCATCGATAGAAAACTTGAGGTTTTTCTATCATGATCCACATCAAGGGCCCAAGTCATTCATTGGATTCATTGTTGGATCAGCTCCTCCTGTATTTGCACATGAAACAAACACGTCAGTAAAAACATGGTGCCTCTTTGTTCTTTGGAGCCTTGATACACTTTCCCTGAGCACAACCTTTGTTAGAGGTACATGGCTGAGTGTATATATGCATTTTGTAAATATTGTGATACCCGCCATTGCTTAGATCCATTGGATCTAACCAAATCCCTTCTTCTCTTCTTGCAGGTTCTGGATCTTAGGAGCTCTCTTGACAGGACCAGATCCAGACACCAATACCAAGCAATGTTTGGTACCCTAGTATTTAATTATTTCTTTATGTATATCTATACTCATTCATTCAATGCTGGTAATGGTTGTATGCACCCTAAAATGGTCATCTAGACTTTGGGCCCCCCATTCAGCAATTAATCAAATCCCTGAATCAATATTTTCAAAAATCAACATTTTCAGCTTAATATCAATTTCCTTGATCAAATCCTATTTTATTATTTTCTATTATTTGTCTTGGGATAACCACTTTATCCTAAGTCTTTATTTAATTAAAATAAATAAGTCCTCCTCTTTTATTAAATAAAAGGTCCCCACTTTCCTTCTTATCCTAAGTTGCACAAATAAAGCATTATTCTTATTTTATAAAAAGAAGAAAAGCACTTTTTTGTCTCATATGGACACAAAAGTCAACTCTTATTTTATCATTGGAGGATATTTGTGCACAAGGATTGATCCTTCTTCATGCTCCACTTTTGATCAAATATTTTGCCTCTTAATCTCCATCATCCATTGTTTCTCATTTCCTATAAAAGGAGAGCTCTCTTCTCATTTTAGGGGCATCTTTGAATACTAATGTTATGCTGTAGGTTTTCTAGGTTACTTTTAAGCTTTTGAAGATTTGGAGCATCCTTAGCTTTTACATTTACATGCTATCTTAATTTCATTTCTTGCATCTTAGTTTCATTATCATGGAATTCATAGCTTAGTTTCCTTTATGCTTTACATTAATTCATCTAGCTTAACTAGGAAGGCTTTGTAATACTTGTTCTTTCATTTCCATAGCTTAAGTTTGCATACTTGCATATTCATCTTAATCTAGTTGCATTGTATTCTCATTTTGATTCTTGAGGATATTGGCATTCTTTCCCTTGTCTTCCTTGAATCTCCCATTGTATGATTGACTAGCAAGGTTACAAGCTTTATAGCTCTAGCTGAGAGCAATCTTAAAATCCTTGTAACTCCATTCATAGGGAGCTCTAGGTCACTTTCTAGGGTTTCCCATTCATGGATTCCCTTGGATGTAATGACTTAGAGAAGTGCACTATTTAGTGTGTACATTTTTTGGCACCCACCATGGGGTAGAGCATTATTGTTTTGTCCCTCATTTCATGCATTTCCGTCAAATTTTCATCATAATTTAGCTCTTGTTTCAGCTCTCTGATTTTTCTGTCTCAGATTATTGTATGAAATTTTGCCAGTATCATGTGATATGCTAGTACTATGAAAAATCCATGTCATTTTGAGCCCATGTTCATAAAATTTTCCTAAGGTAGTGTTCAGTGCTTCAAAAGAGCAGTTCAAAAGGGCCTAGTTCAAGAGCATATAAAGATAGGCCTATTGAATTTCATGTGATACAGCTTGGGGAATGGGTTCAACACTTTTCATTTGACATATGCAGTGGGTTCCAGCTCCTAAATGAAGAATCTGAAGTGTTTAGGGAGTAGTCATTTTGAGGTATTCATCTAAATCTGTATTTTTTGCCAAGTGTCAAATCACTGTAGCAGACCCTATTTGTATTTGAATATCTCATGTCCTGTTAGGTTTCATGACCTACCACTTTGGGAATGTTTACAATGTATAAAAAAGAGCTTATGTTTCAAAGCTTAAGTCATTTTGAGTTTGTTTGATAAGTTTTTGACTCCCCCAAAGTTGGCTTTCCAGATTGGTCCTATTTCTTTAATCTCCCCAATTTTAGTCAATGGCCCTGTTTAACTGGTTATAACTTTTGACCCTGTGACCCTATTGAGAAATTTCATTTTTCATCATATTCCAGGGGTCAAATAATCCTTTTGTTTCAATTTTCAGGCCATGATGAATCCGTTTGCCTAGTTTGCCAAACTGTTTCCATTTCCAGTTTCTAACATTCTAGTGAAGGACCAGTTGCATAGTTTAGTCAGAGGCCCTGTTCGGATAGGTGCATTAAGTGCCCTGTGATTGATCATAAAGTGCCATTTGTTGCATCATGTTGTAATCATAGGAAAGAAGGTTCATGCTGATTTTCAGCCTCCCATGTGCCCGTTTGATATGTTTTCCAGAGCCATTCAGATTGCAGATTATTGAGTTTCTTTAGTAGTGCACAGTTCAGTTTTGTGAGTGGCTCACTTTGGTATCCTGCCAGTTGCGTCGGGATTGAGGTCAAGCATAATTGAAGGATGTTCTGTAATGTAGACATGAAAATTATTCTCCGTGAAAAGTTTCAAATTTTGACGAATCCGATTGATGACTTTTCTCAATCAATTCCAAACCCAATTTCTATGAATTTGACTATTTTCAACTCAGGGTGTTCTGAGGGCACAACTTCGGGGATTTTTTTCGAATAGCCAATTGATCATATGATTAAACTAGTTATGGCCTTGTTTTCTGTGTATGAGAGAGTATCATTATCTAGGGTCTTAGACCATGAATACTTTCATTTGATCAGATTGCCAGGCCAGACAAAAAAGTGTTTTACAATGTTGAAAAGTACAGATAGAAAACTTTGCAAAGTGGCTATTTTCAGAAATTCATAGCTTTCAAATGGGTGATCGTCTCCAATTGAGGAATGTTTTGTCATGGTCTTTGTTAATGGTTCTTCTACCAAATCTAGTGGCTCATCTCTCATCTTGCCATTTAATATTTTTCATTCATCTCTTTTCGAGGCAATCGGTAGTGTTTTCAGTCTGTAATCTGCTGACATTTTTGAAAGGGCATTTTAAACTTTTAAAATCTCTTGGCTCATTCATTTTTAGGTGATGCCATCTAACAGGGTGATTATCTATGGCACAAGGTCCGTGTCCCCCAACTTTCATCTTCTAGGGAAAAGTTTTCATTAGTGTTTTATAGGCGCGAGTGAGGGTGTTTTACTAGTATTTGGCGAATGGAAAACTATTAGAATTTGAAGTTTTTTAAAGATTCCTGATTATCCGGATTAGATCTAGTTGCAGACGGAAGTCATCCCGAATCATCTTTTGAGGCTAGTTGTTTGAGTTCGAAATTTTTTTAGGGTGAACCCGCTTGGGGTCTAGCCTGCCTCATTATTTTGAAGACTTCTCAGTACAACCGACATGCCATTTATTCTTTACGTTGTGATCACTCTATATGTTCATTAGATTTTGATCAAAAATTCATTTCAATATGGATCTACATACAACAGAAAACATTGTTATAGCTATGAGATCATTTGAAGGAATATTTAAGTTCACAGGATGAATGAAGAATCTAAATCTTACGAGGATAGATTAAGACATTTTCTTGCAAAGAGAAAGTAAGCATGGATAGCAATGTATCAGACATGCTGTCATTACTTTCAAAGAATGAAATCAATAGATTCCAATTATTGTCATTGAAGATAAGGTGTAAATGGAATAGTCCCCATGGATTTTTGCAAAACATGGAACCTAAATTGTCTGACAGGTCATTTTCAAGAGAAGTCATCTCATGAAATGTAATGATCATAGGATATGCGCAAATTTGATTTTGCAAAGAAGCTCCTAAAATATTTGCTTAGTGACAAATTTGGAATCCATTTTAACATTTCATTGAGGCGATGACAACTTCGCTTGCTACCACGTTGTTTTGTGTTTTGGTCTAGATTTTGGAGGGAATACAGTTGTCTTGTGTAGCCTGCCACATATTCATGTAACTCTCCTCAATTGGGAATTGGATATTGGAAAATGTGGAAAGATGTTGGGCAATTTCATATTAGGAAGGAGCTGACTGCATTGAGGAGAGCTCGTTGGCTCAAGGACCCCTCCGCCTGCTCCTCTTTCAAGTCTCCTAAAAATTGCATTGTTTCGCACAGAGATGGCATTGCTAGTGCCACTTATTCAGCCACAGAAGACCAAATGAAGGGGATTATCCACAACTGGACTAGACAATACTTCATCAATGCAATAAGCCATGGAGACCGTACTCGAGATTAGGTTTTTAAGAAGCATCAGGCATGCCATTGGGATTGCTAGAAGCACAAACAGGGGTGTTACACACTGAGCAGAGATGAGGGAAATTCCCATGTAGCCTTTTACATATCAAACATAGCAAGCACCATTGTCTATTGTGAATGTTGTCCATGCTAGTCATACAATGTGAAGCCATGTGTTTTATGGAGGCTTGCATATGATGGACTTGTGAGGAGTTCCAACTTTGTGTGCTCCCTCCCATTTTATTTTGTTGATTGTAGGCTTATCCATGTGTGCACCATTTCTTGGCCTGTAAATAGAATAAAACATTTGTAGAGAATTGCGTGGTGGATGGCAGTAGAAATCAAGTATTATGTTAGGGGAATTGTCCCACATTCACACTGTTACGTGAATACAAAACATTTAAAAGAAACACCACGCCAATGAATGGTAAAGTGAAGAGAAAGAGGGAGGACTTTGTGTGGGGCCTCTCAAGTGCGAGGGAGCCAAGATGGACAGTTGGATGCTGATGAGAATGATGGACCCCACCTTACACAAGGTAAGAAATAATATTTTAGCGAAACATGTAAATTGTAGGTCAAATGCATTGAGATGCATGTAGAGCATCTGACGGTCATCGGTAATACACCAAAATGAAGATGGACACAAGATATCTTGGCAATATAGCGAGGAGATGACACTTGTCAACCTGATGACATGGCCCATAGGATACAAATTGGCACCAAATGGATCCATGAACCAATCAAAATGAGACATGTGGCACCGGGTGATGACAAGGCACGAGACAGAGTAGATGGTTGGTCACCTCAGGATTCATGCAAATCTTATGGTTATTGTATAGTTGCAAGGTTGAAGATTCTTGAGGTTTAACCATGGTGATATAGTGAGAGGCTGACACATGTCCCAAGGTGAGCTACTGGGTGGATGCACAGTCAGCGAGGCTAGCCAACTAGAGAGCGACAAGTGGCAGAGGGTGTGGAAGAGGTGTGACATGGCAGATGAGGTGGACCAATGAATGAATCAAGTGATGCCAAGTGTCGTGGGGCCCAACTCAAAATTTGAGGTCTACATAAAGTTTTAAATTCGAATTTGATAAAGTCAATTATATCAAAAGGTCAAAATTTAAATAATGGAGGCTGTTCATGGGGAATAAGGTTTGAGGGCTTTATTTTTACCCAAATATGCAAGTTGTATATGTTTTCAGAATCAGCATGAAATGGGCTTTCTAGTGGCAATGCTAAAAATCAGATTTGACAAAGTTGGTGAGAGTAGTAATGGACTGTGTAATTTCAAGGTCATTTTTGGGTAAAGATGTAGATTTTTGTAAAGGAAGTTTCTTGATTGTAAATAATATCACATTTGTCTGAGATATTTTTGAGAGTCTTAGGTTTGACTGTGTTGCCCTAAAAAATTCCCTAAATGATATTTTTGTTGTATCCCTATCTCTATAAAGGGAATTTTGTAATCATTTAGAGGGGCTAGCTAGAAATTCTTGACACATGAAGCTGAAAATCGAAGTTTGTATCCTTAGTCCAGATTGTAATATATTTTTCTAACTTGTGTCAATATAGTGGAAAAAGCTTTTGTATCTTTTGCATATTGTCTAGGTGTTGTATTTTGAAATGGTTTGTAACACATGAGCTTGAGTCCTCATACTTAATGCAGTTTTCAATTTTTAGATCTCTCCTTCAGTTGTGTTTCTTGGGTTTTGAGTTTTCTGACTCTTTGCATAGGGTTTACTTGTGTATATGTTTTATCTCTTAGCCTTGATCTAGGATCAAGTTAAAAGTCTCTGAGTGAAGCATAAATTCATTTGGTTCAATTAAGAAGGATGTTTGTAAGCAGTGTATGAATCAGGTTTATTGTGTTTAAGGCTTGGGATCTATGTTCTTGTATTTTGTATCTATCTCAGATATATTTCCCAATGGATAAGGCACTGATAAGAAATTACTATCTCCTATAGTGATGCATGTTTAGCATGATTGTTTACATTCTGCAAGAAATCATATAATCATTACCGATCATTTTACTTTCATTTACATTTACAGTTGTCCTACCTAGTGATGGAGAATCAATGAGTAATAGGTTGTTACTTAGTACTTTCTCACTATTATCTATTGTAAGATCCAGTATTAGATAAGAAATAGAGTTAAAACTATTGGATCAGGTGTACCCACCTTGTTTTGTAGAGCTAGAAGTGAAGAGGGCAGTCTTGTCCCTATAGTTGGTCCAGTTGCTTATAGATTTCCCACATTTGGAATTAACCACTCCTTAACATTAGTCATAACCATATTGGTATCTCATGGAGTAAAATCTTATCCAGGAACCAACAAAATAGCGACTCTGCTGGGGACAAAGATTTTAATCATGAGTAAATAGTGCAGTTTCCAAGTTGAGCTAGACTCCTGACCTACCTATTTCAATTAGTTGATGTCTTTAATGTTATGAATCAGCTATAGACAATGCACATACGAGTAGAGCTAGACTCCTAGCTGGCTTGTTTATCATATCAAGTGGTTACCATTGAAATGTATAAGAGTCAATTTGGAAAGTTTTGAAATCATCTCACCAAGTTGTGAGTGGCGACTCTGAGATCCTGTGTTTGATCAGTGCAAGTTTCAGAATGAAGAAATGATGTATTCTGCTCTGATAAATAGTTTTTGAAATTCTAGTGAAGTTTGTGTTTGCTGGAAGAAGTATACAGAAATAAAGATAAAGTATCTTTCCTCTCCAAAGGGATGGCGGCTCTATAAAGAGGAAACCCCATGGAGCTATGAAGTGAGCTCTGAAACTTGCTATCATTTCCAGCCAAAGAAACAATTGCAGCATAAGAACTTACCAGGTATTTCTCATTAGATGTTTTATATTTGTATGATCCTATTTGGTGAAAAAGTCACCACATAAAAGGATTGTAGAGTTTGTGGGTCTACATGTTTCTCTAGATTTAAAAAAAATCTGGGTTGTATCTTTGAGAAATATGCATGTGTGATGAATTTTTATGATTGCATAAATTGTTTGTGATAAAAATCTAAAAATCTCATTAAGAAAGGTGCAATCCATAATGGATTCGAGTAGAGGTCTTTCTGGATAGAGGTATGTGTCATTGTGTTTTGATGGTATACATGGCTTCCTGAATGAGATTCCTACTAAGATTAGGAAGCATTTGGAAGAGTTTAAGGGGAAAAAATCAAATTCAGCATGTGATCATTTGCAAGAGTTCACTGATCTGATGGGAGACTTTGAGATTTTCCATGAAGATGTCATCATGAAATTGCTGGTTCAGAGATTGAAGGTTGATGCTAGGGTCTGGTTTTATTCATTGCCAGCAAATTCTATTTCTTCATGGGAGGACTTCAGTTTAGTTTTCTTGGAACAGTTTGCTGAGAGAATTGATGTGAGTATTCTACTGAATAATTTGATGGAGATTCAAATAGAAGAAGATGAATTGGTTCCACCATTCAACATCAGGTTTGTCAAGACATTACATGATATCCCAAAAGACTATAGACCCAATGACCATGTTTGTTTAGTGATTTATTTGGGTGCATTCGGTGAAAAAATGAGTTTCCTATTAAGAAAAAATGAGACAAATAATTTGCATTAGGCTTTTATGACAGCGATGGACATTGAAAATAATTTGAGATATAAAATTGCTAAAGGGTTTTTATCCACTGGAGTCTATTGTCATAATGTTCCAATAGAAGAAAATAGGTGTAAATCAGAAAATGAGACTCAATGTCAGGGTGTCTCCATCTCTACCGATCCTACCGATCATGTTCCAAGTTGTACTTCTGAATGGAATGTGAATGAATAAAATTCACAGCAAGCAATGATTGCCCCTAATATAGAGGTTAACATGGTTAGTGAAGAATCACAATATTTTTCTTATACAGAGATAGATATTTACAAGGGGTATGTACCAAGTAGATTTGAAATTAATTCTTCCACTTGTGAGGCTGCAAAGACTTATTTTTTGTAGTCAAGTATTGAGAATGATGAGGGGGAAAATATTTCATCAGATGATGATAAAGCCCCAAGTGATGAAGCTATATTAGAATTCAGCGGGATTGAAAGTGAAGAAGAAGATTTAGGGAGTCAGAGTGATCTTGAATTTCTTGAAGACCAGGAAATGGTTTATAGACAACCTTGTCAAGAAGATGAACAGTTGTCATATGCTGAAGATGACTGTAAGAAAGATGATATGACTAGAGAAATAATGCATTCTTTCATTTCAGATAACCATGGTGATGAAACTGATTTTTCAATTTGTATGTTTTCAACTTTTGATTCACCATGTGAAGTTATTGATGCAAAAATGGATGAAGGTTTCTATGAGCCTGAATATGATACCATGGTAGCTCAATTTGCCCTTGAACCAAAAATGGAAGTCAGCCAGGTTGATCAAGATATTGAAGAGTTTGATATTGTTAATAATATGGAATCAGTGTCTTATCTAGAAGAAGTTAATAGTGTTGACAATCTTCCCTATAACAGTGAATCATGTCAAGTAGACATATGCCAAAGGAAAGATATGTGCTATGGGTTGCCTGTTGATTTGTTTAGACCACAATTTGAAACACTTGATGAAAAGATGAATGACATTTCAAATTCCATGTTAGATTGTTTGATTCACCTAGAGCTATGTTATTTTATCCAAAAATTGGATGTAAGGAGTGCTGATGTCCTATTCTTGGAGGACATTGAAACAAGTCAACAAACACATATCAATTATCAGTCAGAAAATGAATCTTTTTGTTTTCCAATTCAGCATGATGGTATCCCCTAGAATGAGTTTAGTCTAAAGCCACAAGTTGCAGTTCAAAATGATCTTGTTGAAGACTTGGGTGATATGCATACAGTTGAACTTTAGAGTTTTCCTTTTAGTGTTCAAACATGCAATGAAGATGTTGATTGCTTCCCATATATAGATCTGAAAAGTCAGGACAACGTGTCCAATGGTTCCATTTTCCACATGGGTTATGATGTTTTGTTGGATAGAGAAGTATGTTCCTCTAGTAACCCAAAATAAGATTATGAGGACATGAAAGAAGGGTTCTCTTGTGAGAAGTCTTGTGTAGCTGGGTTTGATGATGATGTATTTTCTATTGCTGACAATGTCAATTATGATGCTGACAGTGAATTCAGTGAATATGAATATTCATATGATAGTAGGAATTCAGTTTTTGATCAGCTCAGTGTCAAGGATTCTTGTGAAAATCAGAGTACTGAGGAAAATGATGAATTTGAATGTGACTTCTCAGTCCTACAAGTTTTAAAAGAAACATTGTTTGATCATCTAGATTCATGTATTAGGGATATTGATAGAGGTTGTGAGGAGAATGTTGGTTTTCAATCATCTTATGAGGAAATGATTTCCATTTCTTCACAAAGTAATGAATCAAGTTTTTCAATGAATGAGGTATTCCACAAACATAAATCTGAAGATCTTTTCCATTTTTAGCTAGATAAGTTTTTGGAAATGCATGATGGTCATTATGATTTGCATTTTGAGGCATTACTAGATAGGCCTTATATTTTCAGTCAACATCGAGAAGAGGTAATGCATCCTCCATATTTTATGGAGTATGTACATCAAGTTGGTGGTAACCGGAGGAGTTTGGGTTGTGACAAGTAGAGAGTTACCTTTCAGCTCAAAATTTTTCATATATGTTGGCAGCATGTTTTTCAAAAGTTTTTCAGATGGCCTATCTCATATATGGATTAAAATCATATGTTTGACAGAGGTAAGAAGTGGTTCTAGTTTTGAGGCTTTGAGCCTTTGCAAATAATGTATATATTGTACAGTTTCTTTCTTTCAATTGTGTGTTTCTTTCAGCAAAGTTCCCAGTTTTTGAGAGAGAGAAAGAGAAAGTGGTTGGTGTTCATCTTGAGTGGTCTGTTGTACCAAAGATCTTGAATTCTCCGCATTCCCACATCGGGCACACGTCCCCAGTCAAAGCCACTATTAGTACTATGAAAAATCCATGTGGTTTTGAGCCCATGTTCATAAAATTTTCCTAAGGTAGTGTTCAATGCTTCAAAAGAGCAGTTTAAAAGGGCCTAGTTCAAGAGCATATAAAGATAAGTCTATTGAATTTCATGTGATATAGCTTGGGGAACGGGTTCAACACCTTTCGTTTGACATATACCATGGGTTCCAGCTCCTAAATAAAGAATTTGAAGTGTTTAGGGAGTAGTCATTTTGAGGGATTCATCTAAATCTACATTTTATGGCTGTGTCAAATCACTGTAGTAGGCCCTATTTGTATTTGAATATCTTGTGTCCTATTAGGTTTCATGACCCGCCACTTTGGGAATGTTTACAATGTATAATAGAGAGCTTATGTTTCAAAGCTTAAGTCATTTCGAGTATGTTTGATAAGTTTTTGACTCCCCCAAAGTTGGCTTTCCAGATTGGTCCTATTTCTTTAATCTGCCCGATTTTAGTCAGTGGCCATGTTTAACTGGTTATAAATTTTGACCCTGTGACCCTATTGAGAAATTTCCTTTTCCATCATATTCCAAGGGTCAAATACTCCTTGTGTTTCAATTTTCAGGCCATGATGAATCCGTTTGCCTAGTTTGCCAAACTGTTTCCATTTCCAGTTTCTAACATTCTCGTGAAGGACCAGTTGCACAGTTTAGTTGGAGGCCCTGTTTGGATAGGTGCATTTAGTGCCCTATGATTGAACATAAACTGCCAGTTGTTGCATCATGTTGTAGGCATAGGAAAGAAGGTTCATGCTAATTTTCAACTTCCCATGTGCTCGTTTGATATGTTTTCCAGAGCCATTCAGATTGCAGATTATTGAGTTTCTTTAACAGTGCACAGTTCGGTTTTGTGAGTAGCTCACTTTGGTATCTTGCTAGTTACACCCGGATTGAGGTCAAGCATAATTGAAGGATGTTCTGTAATGTAGACATGAAAATGATTCTCTGTGAAAAGTTTCAAATTTTGACGAATCCGATTGATGACTTTTCTCAATCAATTCCAAACCCAATTTCTATGAATTTGACTATTTTCAGTTCAGGGTGTTTTGAGGGCACAACATCGGGGATTTTTTCTAGATAGCCAATTGATCATATGATGAAACTAGTTATGGCCTTGTTTTCTATGTATGAGAGAGTATCATTATCCAGGGTCTTAGGCCATGAATACTTTCATTTGATCGGATTGCCAGGCCAGACAAAAAAGGGTTTTACAATGTTGAAAAGTAGGGATAGAAAACTTTGCAAAGTGGCTATTTTCAGAAATTCATAGCTTTTGAACGGGTGATCGTCTCCAGTTGAGGATTGTTTTGTCACGGTCTTTGTTGATAGTTCTTCTACCAAATCTAGTGGCTCATCTCTCATCTTGCCATTTGATATTTTTCATTCGTCTCTTTCCGGGGCAATCGACAGTGTTTTTAGTCTGTAATCTACCGACATTTTTGAATGGGTGTTTTCAACTTTTAAAATCTCTTGGCTCATTCATTTTTAGGCAATGTCGTCTGACAGGGTGATTCTCTATGGCACAAGGTCTGTGTCTGCCAACTTTCAGCTTCCAACGATAAGTTTTCATCAGTGTTTTATAGGCGGGACTGAGGGTGTTTTACTAGAATTTGGCGACTGGCAAGATATTAGAATTTGAAGTTTTTTAAAGATTCTTGATTATCAGGATTGGATCTGGTTGTAGACAGAAGTTGTCCCGAATCATCTTTTGAGCCTAGCTGTTTGAGTTCAAAAAAATTTTATGCCGGACCCGCTTGGGGTCCAGCCTACCTCATTATTTTGAAGACTTGTCAGTACAACAGACACGCCATTTATTATTTACGCTCCAATCACTCTATATGTTCATTATATTTTGATCAAACATTGATTTTAATACGGATCTACATACAAGAGAAAACATTGTTATAGCTATGAGATCATTTGAAGGAATATTTAAGTTCACACGATGAATGAAGAATCTAAATCTTACGAGGAAAGATTAAGACATTTTCTTGCAAAGAGAAAGTAAGCATGGATAGCAATGTATCAGGCATGCTCTCATTATTTTCAAAGAATGAAATCAATAGATTTCATTTATTCTCATTGAAGATAAGGTGTAAATGGAATAGCCCCCATGGATTTTTGCAAAACATGGAACCTAAATTGTTTGACAGGTCATTTTTAAGAGAAGTCATCTCATGAAATGTAATGATCGCAAGATATGCACAAATTTGATTTTGCAAAGAAGCTCTTAAAATATTTTCTTAGTGATAGATTTGGAATCCATTTTAACATTTCATTGAGGCAATGACAACTTCGCTTGCTGTCATGTTGTTTTGTGTTTTGGTCTAGATTTTGGAGGGTATCCAGTTGTCTCATGTAGCCTACCACATATTCATGTAACTCTCCTCAATTGAGAATGTGAGATTGGAAAATGTGGAAAGATGTTGGGCAATTTCATATTAGGATGGACCTGACTATGCTGAGGAGAGCTCGTTGGCTCAAGGATCCCTCTGCCTACTCCTCTTTCAAGTCTCCTAAAAACTGCATTGTCCCGCACATAGATGGCATTGCTAGTGCCACTTATTCAACCACAGAAGACCAGATGAAGGGGATTCTCCACAACTAGAATGGACAAGACTTCGTCAATGTAATAAGCCATGTAGATGGTACTCAAGATTGGGTTTTTAAGAAGCATCATGCATGCCATTGGGATTGCTAGGCGCACAAACAGGGGTGTTACGCACTGAGCAGAGATGAGGGAAATTGCCATGCATGCCTTTTACATATCAAACATAGCAAGCACCATTGATTATTGTGAATTTTGTGCATGCAAGTCATACAATGTGAAGCCATGCATTTTATGGAGGCTTGCGTACAATGGACTTGTGAGGAGTTCCAACTTTGTGTGCTCCCTCCCATTTTATTTTGTTGACTGTAGGCTTATCCATGTGTGCACCATTGCTTGGCCTATAAATAGAATAAAAAATTTGCAGAAAATCACATGGTGGATGGTAGTAGAAATCAAGTATTATGTTGGGGGAATTGTCCCACATTCACACTATTACGTGAATACAAAACATTTAAAAGAAACACCATGCCAATGAATGGTAAAGTGAAGAGAAAGAGGGAGGACTTTGTGTGGGGCCTCTCATGTGCGAGGGAGCCAAGATGGACAGTTGGATGTTGATGAGAATGATGGACCCCACCTTACACAAGGTAAGAAATAATATTTTAGCAAAACATGTAAATTGTAGGTCAAATGCATTGAGATGCATGTAGAGCATCTGATGGTCGTCAGTAATATGCCAAAATGAAGGTGGACACAAGATATGTTGGCAATATAGAAAGGAGATGACACTTGTCAACCTAATGACGTGGCCCACGAGATACAAACTGGCACCAAATGGATCCACGAACCAATCAAAATGAGACATGTGGCACCAGGCGATGACAAGGCACGAGACAGAGCAGTTGGTCAATCACCTCGGGATTCATGTAAATCTAATGGTTATCATAAAGGTGCAAGGTTGAAGATGCTTGAGGTTTAACAATGGTGATATAGCAAGAGGCTGACACATGTCTCGAGGTGAGCTGTTGGGTGGATGCACAATCAGCAAGGCTAGCCAACTAGAGAGTTACAAGTGGTGGAGGGTGTGGCAGAGGTGTGACATGGCAGATGAGGTGGACCAGCAGATGAATTAGGTGATGCCAAGTGGCATGGGGCCAACCTTGAAATTTGAGGACTGCATAAAGTTTTAAATTCAAATTTGATAAAGTCAACTATATCAAAAGGTCAAAATTTAAATAATGGAGGCTGTTCACAGGGAATAAGGTTTGAGGGCTTTATTTTTACCCAAATATGCAAGTTGTATATATTTTTGAAATCGGCACGAAATGAGCTTTCCAATGGCAATATTAAAAATCAGATTTGACAAAGTTGGTGAGAGCAGTAATGGACTGTGTAATTCTGAGGTCATTTTTGGGTAAAGATGCAGATTTTTGTAAAGGAAGTTTCTTGATTGTAAATAATATCAGATTTGTCTGAGATAGTTTTGAGAGTCTTAGGGTTGATTGTGTTGCCCTAAAAAATGCCCTAAATGATATTTTTGTTGTATCCTTTTCTCTATAAAGGGAATTTTGTAATCATTTAGAGGGCCTGGCTTGAAATTCTTGACACATGAAGCTGAAAAGCTAAGTGTGTATCCTCAGTCCAGATTGTAATATATTTTTCTAACTTGTGTCAATACAGTGGAAAAAACTTTTGTATCTTTTGCATATTGTCTAGGTGTTTTATTTTGAAATGGTTTGTAACACAGGAGCTTTTGTCCTCATACTTAATGCAATTTTCAATTTTCAAATCTCTCCTTAAGTTGTGTTTCTTAGGTTTTGAGTTTTCTGACTCTTTACACAAGGTTTACTTGTGTATATGTTTTATCTCTTAGCCTTGATCTAGGATCAGGTTAAAAGTCTCTGAGTGAAGCATAAATTCATTTGGTTCAATCAAGAAGGATGTTTGTAAGCAGTGTATGAATTTGGTTTATTATGTTTATGGCTTGGAATCTATGCTCTTGTATTTTGTATCTATCTCAGATATATTGCCCAATGGATAAGGCACTGATAAGAAATTAGTATCTCCTATAGTGATGCATTTTTAGCATGATTGCTTACATTTTGCAAGAAATCATATAATCATTACTAGTCATTTTACTTTCATTTACATTTACAGTTGTCCTACCCAGTGATGGAGAGTCAATGAGTAATAGGTTGTTACTTAGTACTTTCTCACTATTATCTATTGTAAGATCCAGTATTAGATTAGAAATAGAGTTAAAACTATTGGATCGGGTGTACCCACCTTGGTTTTGTAGAGCCAGAAGTGAAGAGGGCAGTCTTGTCCCTATAGTTGGTACAGTATCTTATAGATTTCCCACATTTGGAATTAGCCACTCCTTAACATTAGTCATAAGCATATTGGTATCTCATGGAGTTTAAAATCCTATCCAGGAACCAACACGATAGGTTTTTATATACTAGTGCGATACTTTACCAGTTAAAGTGTCACACTCTTTACAACATTCTATCTCTCTGTGTACTACTTTCTGTCACCTGTAGGTATAGCAAACTATCGCACAGAAAGATATTATCACACTCGTATGCTGGAAAATGTCTTATGATATTTCTAGTAACTATACTATCATTTATACCTGGCAGTGAGTTGTTTCTTGGCTCTTTCTTGCCATGTTTTGATCTAATTAGCTTGATGGTTTAGTTTTCTATGGTTAGGTAGATTTAAATTGCAGATTTCATTTGGATTTTTGTTTTGCTAACCATTGTGGGGCTAACAAGTTGTGGTTGTAGGTGCCTTTTGCTTAAATATTTTGCCAAAAGATTGCGTTCACAAGGGCTACTAATGGTTTTTGCAGGGCTGCCCAAAAGCATGAAAACAAAAATAAAAGTGCTTGTTGTTTATTTCATTTCAAGTGTGGCATTTACTAGTTTTTTCATTTCATAGGAACATAATATCTTGTTGTAGGAATCTTTGGGTGGTAGGAGAAGTATGCTCTTGACCCTTATGGTGAACCAGAAAATCTTGACCCATCTTTAGGTTTTGAAAGCAAGAGGGTAATTGAACCTTTGCTTGGTGTGTTTGGGAGATATTTTTGAGCTAGGAGATTATGTTCTTCACCCTTGAGATGAAACAAAAATCCTGACACTCAAAGGTTGATCCACTCTTTGTTTAGGTTTTAGAATCCTTTAGTAGGCTTGCTCTTGAGCAATCAAGAGGAATGACCCAAGTGGGGATAAGCTTTTCGCCAGCTATTCCGACCCACTATAAACTCAAGGCTATCAAGGACACAAAACCTTGGTAGATGTAGCATTTGTCTTCTCTTGATGTGAGTAGCTTGTGGGATTGCAACCATGAGGAAAATGTCAAGCAAGAATGCTTAAGGTACTCTTGAGGCCGCGAGGTCCCTTACTTGCCGCAAGGTAAGGGGTCCCTTTGGGGAACAAGATGGGTGCTATGAACGGAAGCCCTTACTAAGAACCATAGATAGAAGCCACCCTATTTTTCCGCTTAGCTTCTTGGTGCAAGGATTGATCCAAGTGGAATAACCTGGATCACCCCAAGATTACTCACCATATGTGTTCCTTTGGTTGTATCATTGGCACTTCCATGACAAAGCCAATATCTATTGTGGGCAACCACTTTGTGTCAGGAAATGGGACATCAAGTGTGGGCCAAGTTGTTAAGTATTGAGTCATTGTCTTTCTAGGTAGAAAGTGCTTGAAGTGTTCTCGCTATGATATACCGTGTAAAAATTCTTGCATATTCAACATCATGGTAGTTTTCATAAGATTTTTTTAATTTTGATATCACAATTGCCTATCTTGGCAAGGTTTCTTTTGCCCTTGTTTCAAGTTTTTAAAGACATGTTTAATCCCTTACTATTTGCAAACCTATCCATTTACTGTTGTCACTGTGATTGAAATCGAAAAAATCAACCTTCAAACTGAAATTTTGACCAAACTACCCTTAGAACTAAGATTTTTAGCACTCACTAGTTAAGAGTCATATGACCCTGAAAAGTATCACACATTGTACTGAGAAATATTGTGCGATAATTCACCACTGGAAGACTATCATACTACTTGCCTAGAAAGTATCACATGGGCTTCCTAGAAACTATCGCCCGGTATCTGTGAGAAATATCACCTGGTTAGAAACTATCTCACCAGTTGCCTAGAAACTGTCGCACAAAGTCTTTCTGCTATCTACTTGGTTTATGCAATTTTCAGTCTTTCCTTGGTTGACTAGATTTTAGTAGGTTTCGTACTCTATAACTAAAACCCTATTTGTACCTTAGGTTTTTGGCTCTAGACATCTTGAGTTAGTAATTTTTTACTTCACCAAAGATTTTTCTTATCATTGGTAAGTTAGGAATCATCCTTGTTGACAAGATTCACTTTTAGATTCCTTGATTGCACACTTGGAGAGTTTGAGTACTCTTTTGTCCAAATCCATTTTCATACAATTTCAATATATTTTTCTTAGATCATCCTCCTGATCCACATGTGCTAGGATACTGAAATCCTTTTATTATGCACCACTATGGCAATGTTGATTTATACCTTTTTGCCAGCTTTCTATTTCACCATTTCTCTTTTGGACGATTGAATATTTTCACTATCCTAGTTTGACAATTAACAATTCATAAGGTTATCTTCTCACTAAGGGTCTTTTCTTTCATGCCGGTTACAACAAGATACGAAGTGGACCAAGGAAAATGACCTCAAGTAGTTTTTGAATAATTATCTTTAGTCCAAACTCACCAAAAGTGAAAGGGGAAGGAACCCGTCTTTGATCAATCTCCTAGGAGTGCTTCAAAAGTTTGGTTTGAGCCTAGGAGCGGCCTTAGTAAGTTGAGTACCTCTCTAGCACATTCTCAATCAAATATGGACATGAGTTACACCTTGACTAAAAAGGATAGAGAAGTAATGGATCAAAGTCTTGATGACATTTTCCAATGACGTGGAGATAACATACTATTTGGGGAATCCTCTCATGACAATCAACCAGAGTCACCCCATATCAACACTAAATATTTGGATGCCTACCAAAGAGCTGAAAGATATACAAGACAAGCTCACCAAGATGAACAGTCCCAACATGAAGATCAAAACAACGAATCTAGTGATGCTCATGTGAATGTCCTGTTCACTAATGACTAGTTCAAACATTCAAGATCCAACTCTGCGCAAAACAACTTCAAGATATGCAAATGAAAGGCTTAAAAGAATTGAGCATGAAAAGAAAGCATTTTTGGATGAACAAGCCACTAAAGTAGAAAGGTTTAGACAAATAGAAGAAGAGAAACATGCCTTGTTAGAATTAAGCAGAAAGGCATTCCAAGAGGAACAAGATAGGCTCCTAGCACAACAACTTAATGACCAATTCAACAATAGGGGTATCAACAGTGGAAATAACTCTCCACCCTCTACTCCCTCAAGAACCCCAAGAAGTAGAAGGCGGTCAAGGACCCCTTCAAGATCTCCTAGTCCCAGGGGAAGAAAGATTTCACAACATAGGAGAAGAAAACCTCCTAGGAACTCTAGACAACCCTCCCAATGAGCTCATCATGGCTCTCAACATGGAGGAAGTAGTGCAAGCTTTGATGATCAAGATTTTATGAGAATGCAACAAGAACCACTATTCCAACAATATGTGGAGAAGTACCTTTATCAAAATAAGGATAAGTTCCTAGAGATCTTGATTAACAAAGGTGCGAGGATCCCTCATAATTTTGATGTGGATAGGAGAATGAAGAAATAGAGCCCCTCACAAGAAGAAGAAATTAAGAAAATCAAGAAAATGATGGAAAAAATGATGGTTCCTAAGAGTTCCTTCAACCTTGACTCTATTTGTCCTAATCCTTTTGATAGGAGTGTGAGCATGAAGGATTTTCCTAGAAAAATTGAATTTCCCCAATATGACAAATATGATGGCAATGGTGACCCACATGATCATGTGTGTCAGTTCTATACCATGAATTTTGAATTCCACCATGAGGACTCCTATCTTATGAGATTATTTCCAAGGAGTCTAAAAGGTCAAGCTATGGAGTGGTTTACCAACATAACCCCTCTTATCAAAACTTTCAAAGAACTTGTCCATAGATTTGTGCAACATTTTGCATACAATTTATCAAGATCAGTCACCATGCTAGATTTGTGCAATTTTAAATAGAATCAAGGAGAATCCGTTGTTACATTCTTACAAAGGTAGAGATGATTGTGCTCTCATTATTCTAGGACAATTCCCGAACGCAAAAGGATTGATATCATTGTTAGAAATTTAGTGCCTGAGATGTGGTATGAGGTTTGGAAGATGGTCTTTGATTCATTAGACACCATGGTTGAAACCACATTCAGAATAGAGGATGTCTTAAAAGAGCAAGGTATTTTGACTAAAGAAAATAATAACAACAATAGTCAAAATAATAACAACTCTCATAAGGACAAAAGCAAGAACTTGCACTAGAATAAAAATAAACAAGTAGTCAATGACAGAGTTGTTGATTCTTCTCAACCAAAGGATCAAGGAGTCCTCCATTTGTCTAGTGTGGTTCAAGCTATGAAGCTTAATACATCCTCTAACCAACAAGAGCATAAACAAAGATATTAGGACAAACCCAAAAAGGAAAAGCGACATTTCTCTAAGATTGGGGACTCTTATGAGGATGTTTTCAAAATGCTTATTGCTAACAATCTTGCACAACCTAAATATCCAATGAATTTCCACATACCTGAAATCAAACCACATTGGTGGAATGAGAAAGCTTTCTGCAAATACCACAATGGCATTGGACATGACATAGAACATTGTTGGAAGCTTAAACACCTCATTCAAGATCTTATTGAAAGTGGAAAACTTCATATTGATGGGTTGAATACAAATGCAGACCACAAGGCATTTAAGGAGCCTTTTCCCAAATATGACAAGGGAGAAACTTCTAAACCCAAAGATAGCAAGGCTGCAATCAATTATACATATACATCTACATAAAATTTTATCAATATGCCTGAAGTTGTGGATGAAAGTGTCAATATGATGGGAAGCAGAGATCTTTATGGTCATGATGTTGATTATCCTCCTATATTTGATGAAGAACCTATGATAGTGCCTAGAGGTCCTCACTCTTGAAGGTCATCCCAAGCTCTTAATGCTATCGCTAGAAGCCAAGGTCAAGGTCCCATGGTTATTAGAGGTCCTAGTTCCAACCAATCTAGCAAACCCAAGCAAGTGACATCCAAGAATGTCACCACCAAGTCATCAGTCAATCCTGAAATGAGCTATAATCTTGTTGACCAATTACAAAGAACGCTAGCTCAAATCTCAATTTTTGAACTTCTAGAATTGTCTCCAAGACATAAGCGTATCCTTGAGGATGCTTTGCGTATAGTCAATGTTCCTAACAACATAGATGTTGACCAATTCCAAAACATGGTGAATCACCTTTCCAACTCTCATTACCTCACATTCTTAGAAGAAGATGACAAAGCCTTGAGCCATCTGCATAATCTTTCCCTTCACATTGAAGTCATGATCCATAAGACCCGTGTGAGCATGCATGTTGATAGATGGGGGTGCTAGGCTCAATATCTATTCTTTGAGTCTTCTAAAGACTTTGGGTTACTCTGAGCAAGTGATTGATACTAGAAAAAATATTACAATAAAAGCTTATGATGAGGCAGAGAGAAGCTCTAAGGGGTTAATCATCCTTCCTGTCAGAATTGGTCCTATTGAAAAGGAAATTTTGTTCCAAATTGTTGATGCTGGTCCTTTAGCATATAATATCCTACTTGGTAGGTTATGGATCCATGACATGCAAGAAGTATCATCCACCTACCACCAATGTGTTAAGTTCCCCTACAACGGAGTAGAAGTTTACATACCAGGTGATAGTACCTTATCTATTAATGCCATTTCAATAGGGACTCATGTCCCCCTCAATAGAGAAGTAGATGATTTTAATGCAACCCTATCAAAATGCAAGGGTAAATTCAAGTCCATAGATCTTGGTATGGGGGGTATCAAATTGACTCCCTTACAAAATTGCCAGTCTCACCTAGGTCCTATGGAAAACCTTCACAATAGATGTGACCTTCATCTTCAGCCATGACTTTGTTTGATACACTTGTAGATTCTTCAGTGCCCATCCAAGGTGAAAAAGGAGTGGCTGTTAGAGATTGGATCTAAAGGGAGGAAAAATACAAACATAATGAAAATTTCTCCCCATCTCCTAAGGCTTATGGGAGAGGATACACTTTGGTTAAAAATATGGGCTACCCAGGTCATGGCCCTTTCAGTCATGGATTAGATGCTAAGGCTGAACCACTCAATCATGCTCTCTTTGGACATAGATCTAAGACAACAGTTGGCCTAGGTTTTGAAGGTCAGAACAAGAAAGCTATTCCTATCCTAGCTATGATGGATAGTGATGAGGAATCAAGCTACATACCCAATTTTTAAAATCAACAAGATAGGTGTGAAGATTGGGTCCCATCCACCAATCTCCTTTGGGGAGATTTAGATACTCTAGTTACCAATGCAATAGTTTCAAACCTAGAACAAGAGGAATACGTTGTTGAAAATCATGTTGAGAATCCTATTCAAGAACATCAATACACAAATGACATTCAAGAAGGTGTTACCTTTGGTGACATCAAAGCCTCTACCTCAAGGCATCATAAACATGCTTGGTGTAAACATCCCAGTCAGGATTCAGATACAGATTCACTTGAATATGAATGGGAGTCTCTCTCAGATTCCTCTACTATTGAGATGAATTTTGATGTTGTTCATGCATATAGTTCCCAAATTGAGGTAGCTAACAAGTCAAGCATAGGATTAGAGGATTCAAATCTACAAGTCACTTTAGTGGACGATGCTTCATTTAGTAGGATAAACCCTGATTTGGGTACCTTGGAGGGATACTTGACAGGCCTTAACTTTACAGTCACTAGAGATGATGTCTCCCATATTCACAACATTGAACCCATCATTGACTTACCCCTTGCCAATCCTCACTTAATTGATTGGTCTCAATGCTATCAAGAGCCTCAACTCCCAACTTTCTTGAATGACTATGAGATAGCATGCTACCTGAATGCCCTTGAGCCCATAGTCTCTTCCACCAGTGAACCAACTATGAGTATGATAGAACTAGATATCAAGTACCTCAGTCAAAAAATAAAAAGAAAAGAAAGAAGAAATAGGATTTTTTATGGCGAAAACCACTATGTGGCAGTGTCAAAACCTAAAAATGTAGAAATAAAAGACATATTTGAAGGTGAAAACCTCTCCGAGGCACCTAAGGATGGGGTACTTGATCAACTTCCCAGTTATTTTAAAGACAGGTCATCAGTGCTTATTGACCCCACACAACTAGTTAATCTAAATATAGAAGAGGCTCCACAAATAGTTCACTTGGCTCAGTCATTGTCAACACAAGAGCGGGAAGCCTACACCAAATTCCTACAAAGAAAGAAAATCAATTTTTCTTGGAACTATTCAGACATGCCAAGACTAGATGCTAATCTCATAATGCATCATTTGTCCATAGCTCTAGGAATTAAACTAGTGAAACAAAAATTGAGAAAAATGCATCCCCGCATAGCTCTTCTCATCAAAGTTGAACTAGAAAAACTCTTGAGTGTAGGATTTATAAGAGCCATTGAATATGCCAAATGGATATCCAATATTGTGCCAGTTTCAAAACATGACAAGCCCATTCGTGTCTGCGCAAACTTTAGAGACCTCAATAATGCTTTCCCAAAGGATGATTTTCCACTCCCCAACATAGACATGATAGTGGACATGACTATAGGATAAGAAATCTACTCTTTGATGGATGAATTTTTTGGCTACAACCAAATTAAGATAGCTCCTAAGGATCAGGAAAAGACAACATTCACTTGTGTGTGGGGAACCTATTGTTGGAACATCGTGCCTTTTGGTTTAAAGAATGCAGGACCTACATACCAAAGAGCTATGACAACAATCTTTCATGACATGATGCATAAGAATATGGAAGATTATGTGGATGGAACCTTGGCTAAATCTAAAAAAAGAAATAAACATTTAGAGGATTTAGAGGTCATTCTAGATCGAATGGAACAATTCCAACTAAGATTAAATCCAAAGAAATGTGCATTTGGTGTTACCTCAGGAAAGTTGTTAGGCTTCATTATTTTAGTAAAAGGAATTGAGGTAGATCCTAAAAAGTTACAACCAATCATGGATATGCCACCTCCCAAAAACATCAGTCAAATGAGGAGTCTCCAAGGATGCCTTCAATTTATAAGGAGGTTTATTTCCCAACTAGTTGATAGAGCTCAACCCTTTAACAAGAACCTACATAAGGGAGTCCAATGTGTGTGGAATGAAGAATGTCAAAATAGTATGGACCAAATCAAGGAGTACTTGGCCAATCCTCCCATCTTAATGCCCCCTATCCTAGGGAAACCACTTATTTTGTACATTTCAGCAATTGAATCTTCCCTAGGGGCATTATTGTCTCAAATTGATGAAAATGGGAAGGAGAGAGCCATATATTACATTAGTCATACTCTTGTGTCTTATGAGGTCAACTATACTAGTATTGAAAAAGCTTGTCTTGCGGTAGTATTTTTTGCCCAGAAATTAAGACACTACATGCTTGCACATACAGTACATCTCATAGCTAAAATTGATCCTCTCAAGTACTTACTTGGTAAGGCTGCTCTCACAGGAAGACTTGAAAAATGGATGATGATTCTTTCCAAATTTGACATAGATTATGTCAAGCATAAAGCCATAAAAGGACAAGCTATCACAAACCAACTAGCTGATTTTCCAATTCAAGACAACATGCCTATTCAAGTTGAGTTTCTAGATGAGCACATAATGTACATAACTAACAAAACATGGAAGATGTTCTTTGATGGGTCTTTCATGTAAAATGGCTTGAGGGATGGAGTGTTGTTTGTCTCTCCTCACAGATACACAATTCCTAAGTCCTACAAACTATTGTTCCCATGCACAAACAACATAGCCAAATATGAAGCCTTGAAAAATGGATTAAAAATGGCAATAGAATGGGGAATTATAGAGCTGCACATTTATGGGGATTCACAATTGATCATCAACCAAGTTAATGAAGAATACCAAACAAAGGATGACAAACCGATACCCTATAAGAAGATGGTTGATTCATTGCGATGATATTTCACCTTTTTTACATTTCAACAAATGCCTAAAGTAGAGAATAAAGCAGCTGACGCTATGGCTACATTGGCTTCGCTTCTTCAGATAGAACAACATTAGTCCAAATTCAAATTCCTAGTGGAAGAGCTACAATATCCCATCTATGACTCCCAAGAAAGCCAAGTCATTTGTACCCTCATTGGTCATGAGTCATCCCACTATAGTGCCATTTACTCATATCTCTGTGATGGCATTATACCCAATACCTTTAATCACTCTGAAAGAAGAAACCTAACCCATAATGCCTCTCACCATACCCTTATCTCTGGTGATTTGTATAGGAGGGGTTTAGATGGGACACTTCTTAGGTGCTTAGAAAAGGAGGAATCTAACCAAGTGTTAGCTGACATTCATGAGGGAATTTGTGGAGGACATTCCAATGGTCTTGCCATGGCCTGAAGGTTTCTTAGGGTGGGGTACTATTGGCCCATAATGCAAATGGATGCCATAGCTTTTTCCAAATCATGCGAAAAGTGTCAAAAACATGGAAACCTAATTCATGCTCCAGACAGGGAGCTTATTCCTTCTATTTCTCATTAGCCATTTCAGTGATGGGCCTTTGACCTTGTTGGGTAGATTCATCCCAACTCATCAGGTGGACATAAATTCATCATTACTACTACTGACTACTTTACCAAATGGGTAGAAGTGTTCCACTTTTTGTTGCTTTAGGGAAAATGGTTTTGTTGTTCATCTTGAATCATATCATTTGTCAATATGGTGTTCCTTCAGAGATAATCACTGACAATGGAGGTCAGTTTAAAAATAAGGACCTTAAGCAACTCTATAAGAAATTCAAGATAAAACAGCATCGGTCTTCCATTTACTTCCCACAAGGAAATGGACAAGAAGAGGCTTCGAATAAAACCATTCTCAAAATCTTCCATAGAACAGTTCACAAGAATGGTCGAGATTGGCACCTTTAGATAAATCCATCCTTATGGGCTTACAGAATGAGCATTCATACTCCCATAGGGGCTACTCCTTTCACCCTCACTTATGGTGCTGAAGCAGTTTTACCTTTAGAGGTAGAGATCCCTTCACTTAGAGTCTCTCTCAAAGGTTTGGTTATAGATGAAGACAATCACACCATGAGATTGCAAGAGCTAGAACTTCTTGATGAAAAGTGTAAAACATCAATTGACCACATGAGAGTTTACCAAAAGCGTATGTCCAAAGCATTCAACAAAAAAATATGTCCTAGAGAATTCCAAGTGGGGGATCTTTTCCTACATGAAAATCCTAAAAACCAACAAAATAGAGAACAAAAGGGCAAGTTCAAACCTAATTGGCTTGGACCATACATTAATACTACTGCTTTTGGGATAGGTGCTTACTTACTATCTAATTAAAATGGAGAGTAGCTCCTTGATCCTATCAATGTTCTGTACCTAAAGAAGTTCTATCCATGATGCCTATTCAATCGGGGGGGGATCCTTTGTACATACTTATTGATCCTGAAAAAAATCCAAAAATATGGTATATTGTTAAAAATTCTAAAAATTGGAAATTGTCATGAAAAAATGATCATCTTAGTGAAAATCTAGCAATAGATTCTTTGATGTATCTCAAAAATATTATATATTCCAAAAATACAAAAAAATTTAAAAAAATGTAAAAAATTCAAAAAAAAAAGAAAAAGTGCCTTGGTGAAAACCTAGAAACAGGGGCCTTGGTAGCAAAAATACCAAAAAAATTGAAAAAGTAAAAAAATATCCAAGTGGTGAAAACCTAGAAATAGGCGCTACTTGAGGCCTTTGCACCTTTTTTTCTTAGCATGCATCCTCGACACTTAGCCTTTCTCCATCATGCCTTGTCCTTGTTGCCTTGGTTTGGATTTGGTCTTTGTCTTTGTCTAGGAGGCACAACTATTGTTAGCTTTGGTCTCTAGGATGCATTGGTCTTTAGGACACCTTGCAAATGGTTTTTTTCAACACCACCCAATTTTTTTTTTCAACACTACCCTAGCATCAAGTGTTTCTCAACACTTATTAGATGTCTTACCCACAGTCTCACATGATATGATATTTCCACTAGTAGATGTGATACTCAAAGTTTGACTCTATGACCTACACACACGCACTTAAACACTTGACTTTCTGAGACTTGGTTGACTTTTTTTCTTTGTGTGTTGTCTATGATGATTTCTTTGATGAGTGTTCTTTCCCTAAGATAGTTTTTGATGATGCATAGCTACAAGACTAAGGGCATGAGAACATGTTTTATTACTTTTTCTACTTGTGGGTATATCTTGTTGGTCCTCACTATCATTAGCATTTATGCTTGATCCACTTGACACTTAGGACCTACAATGTATTATCCTTGACTATTTTTGCAAGTGCATACTTGTAGTCATCTTGACTTTCCTTATGTCTCAATGCGAGTATAATCTTGCTATATCAAACTTAGGTAATCTCACTGCACTATTCATCTTGACCTACATGTCTTTGGTGCCTAGGTGGGATTTCCACATTTCATATGATCTAGATCATATTCATATACCCATAGTCATACTAGTGTGTATTGTATGATTTTGCAATGCTACCAATAAAGCTTGATGATGATTATTAGATGTCTATTGGCATTGTGACCTTGCAAGTCAACCACTTTTCATCGTAGCTTGTATTTTTAGGTTCATGTTAGATTAGTTTTGCATTTTTCACATGGAGAGAACTCTCCTTTATCTTTCATAGACTAGTCGGTCAACTGTGCTCAGCTTTTTCTTCTTCCCGATCATATCTTTCGCTCCTTGCCTTTTACATTACATCCTTTTCTCCTGTCATCACAAGGGGTTAATTTTATCATCATATCTATACCCTAAAGAGATCATTTTCAAAAACATGCGAATTAAACATACATCTATGAGAGAAATCATACATGAGCATATAAACATACATTTGAGCAATATGACAAGACAATATCAAAACTGAAACATCCATCATAAGTGAGACAACACACAAGACACATCGTAAATCTAGTAAATCTCATATATAAATGCAATGATACAATATACAAAATGAGATCCCAAAATCTAGATCAAAGTCTGATGATATGTATAAAACATCCTAAAACTAAGCCTATGTCTGACTAGCTCCATCATGCGCAGGTGGTGGTGCTGCATCTGGTACCATATTTGATATCCTTGCTATCATAGAGTAAGGCAGAGCCCTCTAACCCTCTAGTATGGCCTGAATATAGAGACCATGGTAGTATGCAGCTTGTGCTACCTCTCGCCGGCTCTCTGCAATAGCAACTTGTATGGCTCTGTCCCACCACTCTATCTCAGCTCTCAGATCAGTCAATTGCTGCCCTCTGATGGCTATGGTAATCCACAACTACTACATCTCTATCTCGAGTACTTAGATCCTAGCTCTCAGATCCTCTCCCCCTATAGGTTAATCCAGCCTCACATCCACCTGGTGGCGAGCTGGCCTCGCCCTGTCATCATCCTTATCTACCGAAACTTGTCCCCATGGCCATTTCTGGCCACCTGATCAAGAGCTCTGATCAGTCTCTCTCCCTCTCCCTCTCCCTCCTCCATTTCCTCTGTGCCCATCATATTCATCATCCCCCTGAGCTACCGGCTCTGCATCAGGTAAAATGAACCTAGGGAATGGAAACCTCTGTTGCTCTACCCTATAGGCTACATTAGCCCCTACATCCACCATATTTGGGAGGTAGTCCCATGGCTCCTATCGTATTGTAGCTGTATCCTGCACTACCTGCTAGTAATCCAACATCGGTAGCCAACCTTGGCCCTCCTCATCCCTAACTCGAGCATATGTGTTAGTCTCGGTAGGCACTCTCTGTTGGTGCCCAAACTATCTCCAGACATAGGTGATAACAAATCTCTCCACAATATCTGAATGCTAACCTACCAGTGGCTGACTGCACAACATATGATCCAACTCATCTCGGTCTCCCCACTTCTCGCATGCCCTATATGGTCTCCATTGGAATGAGCTGAGCTTATCTAGTACTTGACAGTAATATGTGACATCTCTACTATGTGGCTGGGAGATAAACCTTGTGTATCTATATATGTAGGGGCATCTCCACTCCATCGGCTGCACTCATGGTTGCACTACAGCAATGTGCTCCCATGCCCATATCTAAGCAAGAATGGCTCTACATGCCCAGGTCCTGCTCTCTCGATAAACTATCTCATGGAGCTCATGGTACATGTCTACAAGGATGGCTGGTCCCCATACCATCCGCCATGGGTGAGCAATCAAATCTACCACCAATCTCCCCTAGCCCAATGGAAAACCCTTTTGAATACTATCAGTAATAAGGGCTTGGGCAATAATAGAACAAATGATGCATGGCATTGGGAAATCCCTGCCAAACTCCTCAACTAATCAATCCCAGCTCAGATGCTTGTCAATAATAATAACATCCTAAAACACATCCTACATGATCTGCCTACCCTCTGTCGGGTCCTAATCATAGTACACCTATGCCAACAAACAATCATATCAGTTTCTATCATATGGAAACTTTACATCTATGACTATCTACAAACATGATTATACTTACAAGATCTTCATGGCTCGAAACCCATAGGATCTGATAGATATCCTTGAGGGTAATCATAGCCTCTCCAGTAGGCAAGTGGAATATGTTGTGCTCATTGTGCCATCTCTTGGCCAGCGCAGTCAACAATCCATGATCCACCTAAATATGGGGCATATGTAGCAAGTAGCCAAACCCCATCTCCCTCAGGTCTGCTCATCCTGGATCATCAAGATCCCGCACGCATCGTAATCCAGTCACTCAAGGTGCTCTAAGGAGTAGCACTGGAAAGTGCTCTTGCAAGCCATTTTAACCCAAACCAGATGTTAGAACATATCATGATGGATGTATAAAATTAGTACAAAACATCTTAAATGCAAACATTTTCCGGACCCATGTCATTTTTCTCAAAGAAACATTCAAACATGTCAAATTTTCAACTGTGTGATACTATTTTTTGATAAAGTATCATACGATACTTTTTCCTATAGCAGTGCAATCGTATCTTGAAGTGCGATACTTCACATACCATCGCACAACATTTCATCTAGTATTGTGTGATACTAGACTTAATGCCGGTGCAATACTATGTTGACCCATGAAGTATCACATGACATTTTCCCTCAAAGGGTATGGTACTTGCGAAAGATCGTACAATCTTTCACCCAAGTTCAAAATTTGAAATTTCAAAAATATGAAAAACATGTTTCAAAATGCATTTAATGCTCATAAATGACCTAAAAGAGCAATTTTTTTCTAAAAACATACTGGGGCACCATTGTGTAGAGGCCAGTTATCCAACTGAGCACGCTCAAATTGATGTCTATGGATCGGAACTGCTTCTTGCTGGGGAATTTTCTCTCTCTAGGCTCTCAAAATTCTCAAATCACAATAAGTCAAATGATTTTTAAAAATGACCTTTTTACCCCCTTTTATAGCATTTTGACTTTTTGACCTAATTTTCAAAACACCTCGAAATTGCATGAAAATTGTACCCCTGGCTAAATTTGACATCTTGGATCCATTTTCAAACTCAAAATTGAAATAGTAGTTAATCTTGATAGTCAAAATCATATTTCAAAATTTTCCCTTCTTCTGAGCAGTTGGCTGACCATTTGAGGCTTGATCCTTTGATCTTTATTGGGGCATCTTCATTTCTTCATCCCCATCTCTTTCACTCTCCTAGTCTTTCATTCACTTTCACTCACACCATCTCTCTGACATTTGACTTCATTTTTATCCTATATATTTCTCAATCAAACCTAGTCAAACTAGGGCATATCTTCACTGCTTAATGGTTATCCTATCGGTCTTTCATCTTCACCTATGATTTTTAGTGATTTGATCAGATTTATCAATTTACTGCTTCTCCTCTCCTTGATTTTGATTTTGATTTCAAGGGGGCAGTACCTATCAGCTTCAATCCTTGATTTAGCTTTATCAATCAAACCTTTCTTGAGATTCTTATCTCTTATTTGACATTTGATTATCACCTAGCTAAGCAGGTGTTGATCTTGTCTGTCAGCTTATCTTTGTTAGCTTATGCTTTTCCTAATGTGTTCCCATCCGTTGAACACACATTTGGGTTGTTTTGTGATCCCAAATCGATCTCACATTTCAATTCCATTCTTTGACCAGATGTGATCCTAATTCAACCTCACATTAGTCAAAGAGGGGAAAATGTATGCACCATAAAATGGTCACCTAGACTTTGGGTAGCCCATTCATTAATTTATCAAATCCCTAAATCAATATTTTCAAAAATCAACATTTTCAGCTTAATATCAATTTCCTTGATCAAATCCTATTTTATTATTTTTGAATATTTGTCTTGGGCTAACCATTTTATCCTAAGTCTTTATTTAATTAAAAGGAATATTTCCTCCCCTTTTATTAAATAAAAGGCCCCCACTTTCCTACTTATCCTAAGTTGCACAAATAAAGCATTATTCTTATTTTATAAAAAGAAGAAAAACACTTTTTGTCTCATATGGACACAAAAGTCAACTCTTATTTTATCATTAGAGGATATTTGTGCACAAGGATTGATCCTTCTTCATGCTCCACCATTGATCAAATCTTTTGCCTCTTAATCTCCATCATCTGTTGTTTCTCATTTCCTATGAAAGAAGAGCTCTCTTCTCATTTTAGGGGCATCTTTGAATACTAATGTTATGCTACAGGTTTTCTAGGTCACTTTGAAGCTTTTGAAGATTTGGGGCATCCTTAGCTTTTACATTTACATGGTATCTTAATTTCATTATCATGGCATTCATAGCTTCGTTTCCTTTATGCTTTAGATTAATTCATCTAGCTTAATTAGGAAGGCTTTGTAATATTTGTTAGATTTCATTTCCATAGTTTAAGTTTGCATACTTGCATATTCATCTTAATCTAGTTGCATTGCATTCTCATTTTGATTCTTGAGGATATTGGCATTCTTGCCCTTGTCTTCCTTGAATCTCCCATTGTATGGTTGACTAGAAAGGTTACAAGCTTTATAGCTCTAGCAGAGAGCAATCTTAAAATCCTTGCAACATCATTCATAGGGAGCTTTAGGTCACTTTCTAGGGTTTCCCATTCATGGATTCCCTTGGATGTAATGACTTAGAGAAGTGCACTATTTAGTGTGTACAATGGCTATGCTCACAGCTTGTGTGAGCTCAGATAGATGTTTCTTTCCAGTTCTTTCCCTTTGTACAGCATACATATCACCGATACATGCATGTGTAGTCTTAGATGTAGTTCATTTCCTTTTATTATCATGTAGTCTTCAAACTGAAATGAACACCAAATTAAAGAAGATCACCTAATAACACAAAGTAGGGTACTGTAGCATCATCTAGTAATTAGACCTCCAATCTAAGAATGAGTAAAAATATGGTAACATTCTCGCGACCTCTTTGGAGTGCTTGCCTACTAAGCATCTTAACTAGCTACCTTAAAGATCCATTGGGCACAGAGTCTTATAAGCTTTAAATTGAACCTAGCTCTTTTGGACAACCAATCCTTCTTGTTGCCAAAAACTACTAACTGCTAGAGATAACCTCTCTAGCTTATTACTACTCACACCAAGCTGAAAACCAAACTGAAAGCAACTGAAAACTGAAAAAAACTCATGCCAAACACTTAGGGAACACAAAAAATTGAAACTTCTAACCTACTAATGTACAGGGGAGGGAAAGACCTCAGAAACAAGCTTTGAGGTGGATCCCATTCACTGGAATGGGTAGCTCCTCTCCATCCATACTAGCCAACTGAAAAGTATTATGGGCTTTGCATCCAATGACCATGAAAGGCCCACTCCATATGGCATCAAATTTAGTATGCCTCGGTTTTTATTTTGCTTCATCCCACTTGAGGACAAGGTCTCCCTCCTTTAAAACCCTAGGTGTGGCTTTCTTATCAAAGCTTCTCTCCATCTAAGAATGATGAGCTTCCAGGTTTTCCAGTGCTAGTCTCCTTGTTTCTTCGAGCTCAACTAGTTTAGAAAGCATGACTTGCATAGCATCTTCTTCCATAAGATCAATTTCCTTGATTAAACTCAAAGTAGGAAACTCAGTAGACAAAGGAATTCTAGCTTATTTTCCATATACAAGTGTATAGGGTGAGTTACTTATAGACCTCTTAGGTGTTATTTTGTTTTCCCATAAGGCCAACTTCAGCTTGTTGTGCCAATCCCTCTAGTTTCCTTCTATAGTCCTTTTGATGATTCTCAACAAGTTCTTGTTTTTTTATTCTTCCTGACCATTACCCTAAGGGTAATAGTTAGAAGAGGTACTCAAGAATATATTGTTCTTGAGTGCCCATTCTGAAATTCTAGTTCCTAGGAATGCCATAGCATTGTCTGAAATGATAGAATTTGGAGTACCAAATCTAGACACAATGTCTTGATAGAAGTTTAGGACAGAGGTTTCATTTGCTTCCTTCAGTGCTACAGCCTCTGTCCATTTGATAAAATAGTCTATAGAAGAAAGTATCCATTTGTGTCCAGCACTAGATGGGGGGTTGATAGGTCCAATAAAATCCAATCCCCATTTTGAGAAAGGTTTCTCTACCCTGATGGGATGAAGAGGGAGGGCTACTAACTTTTGTTTTCTAGAAAATAGATCACAGTTCTTACATTTCCTTACCCAATCAAATGCATCTTTGTATAGGCTAGGCCAATAGTACCAAGCTCTCATCACTTTCAGAGTAGTGGTCCTGGCTGCAAAGTGTCCTCCAAACCCTCCATCATGAAATTCTTCTAGTATTCTGTCTACTTGTCTGGTTTCAACACATCTCAACAAGACAGTACTATGATCCCTCCTATACAGAAAATCATCAATAATGATAAATGAAATAGCTTGGAGTCTAAAATACCTTCTTTTACTCCTTTCAAGGCCTTGAGGCCACTGACCAGTTGAGAGATAATGTCTCATCTCTGCTATCTAGCTTGTACTCTATTCTACATTCTAGTTCATCATAACAACTTCCTCCATTTGCTGGTTTGGGTTTGCTATTCCTTCATTGAGCTATTCACACAACCCTTTTCCTCTAATCAGCTTGGTCACTTTAATCTGAATGTCATACTCCATGACTTTGGTGACTGTCAAGTCTTTATTCAATAGGAAGTCTTTTATGCAAGGGTGAGAAACCATTAGGTGCACTATATTATTGGATAACAAGTGCCTAAATTTTTTCAAACTCCTCACAATTTCCAGGGCATGTTTTTCTATAGGAGTGTAATTAAGTTCATAACCATCCAGACCTTGACTATAGAAAGCCATTGGCTGTTCTTGCTTCCAAAAGCATATAGGAAGAAGTCTTTAGAAAAGTCAGGGTTTACTAGAGTAGGAGTAGATACAATTGCTTCCTTGACTTCTTCAAAACACCTTTTTCCTTCATTTGTCCAATGAAAGGTTGAGTTCTTCTTCAGCATCTGGGTCATAGGCTTTAGTAGTGTTGCAACATTTGGAATGAACCTTCTTAAGGAGTTGATTCTCCCAAGAAAACTCTACAATCCCTTCTTGTGAATTGGCAGGGGTAGTGCCATGATGGCCTTTATCCTGTCAGGATCAATGGTTGTCCCTTTCTTAGAAATAATGTGCCCTAGTAATCTGCCTTCATGGACAACAAAAATGCATTTCTTAGGATTCAATGAAACTCCAAACTCTTTGCATCTTTCAAAGATCTATCTTAGATGAACCAAGTGATCATTAGTGTCTTTTGAAAAGACAGTTATATCATCCAAATAAACTAGAATGAACTTGTTCATTAAACTAGCAAATGCCATCTCCATGGATTTCTAAAATGTAGCACTAGTGTTAGATAGCCCAAAAGACATCTTCTTGTATGCCATGGTGCCCCACTCGGTGGTAAATGCTATTTTATATTGATCTTCCTCTTTAACCAGGACCTAGTTAAAACTAGAAAAGCCATCTAACAAAGAAAATCTATCAGACCCTGAGACATACTGTAAAATGTGTTCCATGGATGGTAGTGGGTGATGATCTTTGAGTGAGGCTCTGTTGAGGTCTCTAAAATCCACACATAACTAGATTTCACCATTCTTCTTCCTAACTAGAACTAGATTGGAAACCCAAGAGGTGTGTTTGATGGGGAAAATAATATTGGCTTCAATCATTTTACTCAATTCTATTTTCATCAAGATTTCTAACTTAGGATTGATAGGTCTCTACTTTTGTCTCACTAGTTTAGCATGGGGTTCTAGCTTAATGGTGTGCTGGGCTAAGTGGGGATCAAATCCTTTTAGATCATAGTATTCCCACGCAAAAACATCACTAAATTCTTGACATAATGAAATAAAAGCCTATTTTTCTAGTTGACTACATACCTTTCCCAACTTAAGGAATTTTTCCTTGAGAATTTCTATAGACTAGCAGTGCTCTTCTTTGACTGTCATACTGGCTTTGTCTCCTCTGAGCTGATCATCAAAGTTGAATATGGACTCAAGTGTGACCAATCCCTTAGGCAGCTTATTACTTTTCAACTATAGCATCTGGTCATTAAACTGGTGAGCATGTTTTTTTTGGTTAACTTTAGAGAATTCAGCCTCTTCTATCAAAAAGTTAAAAATCTGCTCATTATTTCCAAAAAATTGCTAGTTCACCTGATTGTCTAGTATAGATGGGCTTACCAAGATTTTTACATGTGGTGAGTTAGGACTTGTGAGCTCTTTTGGAATATCATATTCTGCTCCCATGGCAGCTAGCTTGTCCACTTGTTTGTTTTGATTCCTTGGGACAGCAACCAGGTTAAAAGCACAAAAATCTTTGATTAAATCCCAAACCCTATGTTTATACATCTTAAGTGTATCATTCTTTATGAGATTAGTGCCATGAATTTGATCGACTAATAACTCACTGTCACCTATGACTTTTACGCATTTGATTCCTCTTTGTCTAGACCATTCTAAACCATGAATCAAAGCTTCATACTCTGCTATATTGTTAGTACAACTAAAAGAAAAATGAACCATAGAGTAATACCTTTGCCCTTCTGGAAAAATTAGGACAGCTCCTCCTCCCAAACCAACTTTTCTTCTGGCACCATCAAAAAACAACTGCCACAAATCATCACTTTGATCTCTAGAATGCTTATCTTCCTTCTTCATCAAATATGGAATCACAACACCTTCCTCATGAATGATATACATTCCAATACCAGAAATCTCCATGTTTCTAAAAGGGTTATCCTCCTCCAAATCTCTTTCAACCCACTCATCTAGGACAATATTAGGAATCTTTCCAATGGTGGTTTCAGGTAACCAGACATAATAACTTAGCCAAAATAACCCTAGACACAATAACCCCACCATAATAACCCAAGGACACAATAACCCATGATCACAATAACTCATGGTCAAAATAACCCATGGTCAAAATAACCCATGGACAAAATAACCCATAGTCATTCTAGATCAAGTTAGTATGCTTAAAAATGGATTGTGAGACACCATAGAGGATATTTAGGTCACTTTTAGACCATATATCCATTATATATCCCTAAAATAGCCTTCAAACATCTTTAATATGCTTAAATAACTTATAAAATGGTAAATAATTATAGAAATAAAGACAAATTCGTGGGAATAAGCTAAATAAGAGTTATTATGAAAAGATGTAATTCAAAAGGCATTATGAAGAGGTATTAAGAGGCATAAGAGACATTGCTCATAATTTGACACTTTAATTGAAAATTTGAATAATTTTTTTTTTTAGAAATATACTTGTAATTTATAAATTTTATTTTCCTTTCTCTATAATCTTATGGGGTTATTTTGTCCATGGGTTATTTTGACTCTGGGTTATTTTGGATTGGGTTATTATGACCCTGGGTTATTTTGTCCTCAGGTTATTATGGCTGGGTTATTTTGTCCAGGGTTATTTTGGCCAAGTTATTATGTCTTGTAACCGTTTCAACCACTAGGACTCTGGGCTATTCTGAAATAGCTTCTTGGTTTGATGAAATCTTAGCCAAATCACTAAATATTAGCTCCTTTTGACCAAGGATTGCCAGGGTGTCCATTAAAGGCACATTGATAGAGGTCTTCTTCATCTGCTCCACAATATTAAAAGATCCCAAATTTAGTTTAGATTGTCCTTTTAGTGTAGCAGTTTCTATTTGTGTAGACACCAACTGTGTAGCTGCCTTGACTGGTTCTTTAGCCTCTTTTGACTAGTTTAGGATTGGAGCTTGAACTGCTTTGGGTTGTGGATTCACAACAGGAGCTTGCTGACTGGTAGAGGCCACTTTTTCACCCTCCAAAGCCTTCTTCTTAGACCTTGTGTTGGCTGCAATTGGATATAGTTTGGGTTGTCATTTGGTGAAAAATTCACCCCGCAAAAATATTGTTTCTAAAAAATTCACCAATGCCACCTCATGTGTTTGCCACTCATTTGGGGTAACAACTGGACCTTGTTGAATCTCTAGCTCTTGAAGCATCTCTTGCGGCATCATCACATTGTTCTGTACCATGAGGGCCAGAGCATAGCCATTATGACACATCCCTTGGATGTGTTGCTAATTGCATGGGCAGCCCCATTTGTATTTTTGTGCCATATTATTCTGAGCTATAGGAACCAGCTCTCTAGAAGCACTAGGAGTGTTAGGATTATAAGGTTGGCTGGCTTTCTAGTTATAATTTCTTGCTTGGCCTTGCTGGCCTTATTGGTATTGGGGCCTATTCTGTTGGTAATGATTTTGATAGAGCTACTGATAAGGCAATTGATAGGGTTGTTGGTAAGGTTGGGACTGCTGCTTCTTTAGACTAACCAGCTCATTATTTACCATTTGCAAGGCCTTTTTTATCTTGTTTAGCTCTTGAGATTGATTCACAACTAGACTAGCAACTTGTTGAGGAGGATTTGGGAGAGATGGAATAGATGCCAAGGCTGGAATTGCTTCAGGGACAGGGTGAAGCTCAGGGAAAATAGGCATTGGAGGCATTGGGGCTATTTTTCTTGCTTGGATTAGGCTATTTTCAGCTCTTATGGAAAGATCATATGCTACTGGTAAATTAGTCTCTCCCATGGATTGGATCACAATAGAAATATCACTGGTAAGGGATCTTAGATAGTATAGAAAAGCATGTTGGCTTGAAGGTCTAACTGTGGCTGGTATTCTATTCCATGTCCTCTAAAATCTGAAGTTAAAATCCATCATGTATTCTTGGGGTGATCTTTTAATAGTAGTCAAATGGTCAACTAATGAGAGATGATCTGATTTATCCTCAAATTGATTGCTCAAGGCTTGACCTAGCCCATCCCAATCAGCTACAGAACCAATTGCTAAGCCTCTAAACCATTGCAAAGCTTTGCCTTTGAGGGAAGTTGCCAACAACCTCACAGCCACATTATCCTAGGTTATATTATGAAGGGCACAAGGAGATGCTACATCTTTTATATTCTCAATAGTTGAGGTTTGATCCTCTCCAGTAAAAATAGGCAAACTTTTAAGGGCTGATATGGGTATGTCATTATGTTGCTCCAAATTCAAGGGGCTGCCTTGATTAAAGGCCACAAAAGGATGTTGTGTAGCCATTGGAGGATTAAGGGGAGCTTGAATTGCTGGTGCTGCTTGCACTGGCTGAATTTGGGAAGTGGTTACAGGGATGCAAGTGGGATTAGGAGTAGGATTAAGAGTAGGATTTGAAAATTTTGATGCACTAGTCTGGGCTATTTTAGACCTCTTTTTGACATATGGAAACTCTGCATACACAAAAGGATTCTTACTCTGTCTGGTTGGGATCCTGTTCAAAAGCTTATATACTGATCTAATTAAAACACCATTAGAGTCACCAGGTATTATTTCAAAACACTGTCACTACTCATACCACACAGTAACTTGCATAAAAGTTTCTTATAAATCTGACTCACTAAGTCTTCTATCCCACCAGACATGCCAAAAAGTATTGTCACTAAGGATTGCACCCAATTTGCTAAGTGTTAAAACCCAACAATCCTGTGAAACATGGGACTATTCTCAGGCTGTGGGTAACCTATCCGAGAATAGACCTCCAGATTAAGGGCCGACTTCCCTTTGGATCACTTGAAAAATTCAGTAACTTTTAGGAGGAAAGGGAGAGAGTGCATAAAAATAGACAACTGCAATTGAATGAAACAAAGGTGATCCACCAAATTCAAAAAGAGATTTACAACCGAAATAAGTTTACTCCAACAGAAAAAAAAAAAAAAAAAAACTTGACTCAAAACTTAATCCTGCTTTCTTAAACTCTTAATGAAACAAGGTACTTGAAATGCAAAAAAGGAAGAAAACTTCACAATTCTGATATTCTTGATTGCACACAAGTCACACTACTAAATTAAGATGAATTTCTAAACACCAACTTGGATTCAACATGTGAATTAAGGATACAAGGACATCATAGTAATCCTGCATATGATTTCAAAAGAAAACCTAAAATTATAGGGGAACAAGAAGGATCAATTTTTATTGCTGAAAATAAACTAAGTACAATTGTGTCTCTCAGAGCTACAACACTCGTATCAAAGAGAAAGAATGAAGAGCTGACCTCCATCACCAAAAGTGAGAGGTATAAAACTAAAACCTAGGAATCTGCACTCAAACTCCACTACCTCCTAAGAATAGAAAAAGTCAATAATGGACCCATGAGGCTGCATCATAATTTGAATGTTAGATTCCCAAATTCCTAGGGGTGAGGAAAGTGGGATCCTAAGAATAGAAGGTCAAAGGAGACCACTCTATCCACTAAGTCATGCATCATAAGAAGATTTTGACAATGGCTTATAAAATGCCATTTGTCTAAATTTACAATAACATCTTTGCAATGACTTTACATTAAAACAATTACCCTTCCTATGCCAAAATATGTGGACCTAAATATATTTCAAAATAGTCCTCAACCACAAATAGGGAAGACATACCATGAAATATTTACATTTTGAACTAAATCCACATTACATGAATGTATCTAAGCATATGTTTAGGCACTCGACAAAAATTCTCAACCTAATAAAAGAGGGGAAAGCATTAAATCCACCTACATATAGCATATACCCTAGCATCATTGTACCCCAACCTAATGACTTATCAAAATCTTCACTAATGCTTTAAAAATGGCTCCCATCTTTTACACATATGCCATAACCTTAGCAAGAAATGTCTTCCTAAAACCCTCATCAAAGATGAGGAGAATCTATTGGTGGCAGACTACTCAATCCCTAGCACTTGGAAAGTTTCCATCTCCACTATTAGTCAACCGAACCATGGTTTTGGAAACAATAGCATTCGACATCATGCTATTGTGGTAAGCTTCATCTCGTTCAGTCTTTATGCCATTTTGGTTCATCATACTCTGCAAAAATGTGCTCATACTTTTGAGGGTATTGTCATTAGATTTTTACATTCCTTGCATCTACGAGGGCACTGTTATGTATCATTTTCTCTGCTATCTTTCAAATTCATTCTCTATTATTCATGCTTGTAAGTGTGTATTCAACCTAATGAATACAACACTTCATAGAAAAAAGGCCCACTATTATTGATTTTCAATTATTTCAAGTAGGGCATGGTTCATATGAAACCAACATCTTTGTATTTGATCTCCTTTAAGATAATAGCATTGTTACATTTTGATTCACTGGCTTGTGTTTGATTTGTGCATTCGGTTCATGGCATTGATTGAGTCAATTGTATCTCGAGGGTGCTATGTGTATGCACTTACTTGCACGAGCTCGATACCTCCATGTTACTCTAATGGCTTCACTAAACAACTAGGGCACAACTCATATGAAAGTAAGATGTTCATACATCTTTATTTGATTTCATTTTCCCTTCATTATTTGTCTCTACTATTTTCTCAAAGCATTTTTTAAGGCATGAATACCCAATGATTTTCAGCTAGGGCACGGTTCATGAATCTATTGATGTTGATTCCTCATATGTTTAATGGCATGCTTTATGATTTAAGCACAAATTCAAATGATTATGAAGCCTGTGATCAAGCTAGGGCACCATATTAGAACCACGCCCTGCTTCTATTGCATATGGTTTGTGAGGAAGTATGTGCACTGTATCTTGAAGGCCTGCAAGCTAGGGCACCAATACTCATTGTTTTAAAGTTGTTGTCGCAACACTAAGTGATCAGAGAGGATTGAATCTTGGTACCACTATTGTGATGTATGTATTCATTGCAAGGTGTAGGAATTTCTGCTTATTGCATGTATCACTATTCGAACTTGAGGAAATGTCAATTGTGTTCATTGTTAGATAGCATGGATCCTCTTGAGCATTGACTACCATTCTTGTGTAGTTTGTCCGCTATTAAATGATGTTTTCTATTATGAGCACTGTGATGAGCTTGTAATTGTTTTGATGTATCTATCCTCTACATTATTGAGGGCATGGATCTTCTATAGTCTCAATGGCACCATGAGGGACTCTATTTATTTCATTTTCTATTGTTATCTATTTGGCTCATGCTCTCTATTTAGGGCATCTTCTTAACCTCCTTTGTATTTGTGAGGCATTGTATCTTTATCTATGGCATATGTTGTTTGATCTCTATTTTATATTCCATTTATATTAAGAGCAAGGGCACCATATTAGAACCACGACCACTGTTGATGTTGCCAAGGCTCAATTTTTTGTTTAGGGCATTGATGTGTATTATGCTCCATTCTCTTCTACTATTGCATCTCTGAAACTATATGCTTTCTATTCTTCCATGATCCTTGGTGTTCTATTTCATGCTTTGATCATTTGCATGTTGTGATTAAGTGTTGGTGCTCACACACTTGTGCCCTGTTGATGGAAATACATTCTATTATTCAATGCTATATAGATCTCATGGTGCCACTGTGGGAGGTTATCTAATGAACCCCATTGATATAATGTCATCTAATTGGCACCACGCCCTACTATTTATGTATGGATATTCATTACCTCACTACTCTACCACTACAATCTATGTACCTCTATGCTTTCCATGCACCATCTTAACACCACTCTTTGAGAATCTTGGTACTTTGATTCATTATACAGTATTCAGAACATGAAATCCTACTACTGCCTTAGATGCTTATGTGCTCTAAATGTTCAAGCCCATGGGAAAAATAGGGCATTGCATTTGATTGCTTACTTGGTGCCCTATTTGGTTTATCATATTTATCATGTTCATGCTACAATATACATAATCTTTGTTTTTCATTTTGATGCCAATATTTGATTTATCATGTCATGCTACATCACTCATATTTGGTATGCCCATGCCATAATATCAATGCATTGAATGCATCCTTGGAGCATATTATGCTATGGTGTGCCCTATTTTTGACATGCAGATTTTGTATTCCCACTCTTCTACTATTTGCACCTCATGCTTTTCTTTGCTTCCAAGATTCTACTTTTCATGATTGTCATTGATGGTGCATCATCTGGATGTCTCTTTGTTCATACAATGGGTGCTCTTGGCCTTGATGCGATCATCAACAAAAAACTTGAGGTTTTTATGTCATGATCTGCATCAAGGGCCCAAGTCATTCATTGGATTCATTATTGGATCAAATCCTCCTATATCTGCAAATGAAACAAATAGGTTAGTGAAAACATGGTGCCCCTTTATTCTTTTGAGCCTTGATACACATGCCATGAGCATAGCCTTTGTTAGAGGTGCATGGCTAAGTGTATATATGCATTCTATAAATATTGTGATACCAGCCATTGCTTAGATCCATTGGATCTAACCAAATCCATTCTTCTCTTCTTCCAGTTTCTGGATCTCAGGAGCTCTCTAGATAGGACCAGATCTAAACACCAATACCAGGCAATGTCTAGTACCCTAGTATTTAATTATTTATTTATGTATATCTATACTCATTCATTCAATTCTAGTAATGGCTATGCTCATGGCCTGTGTGAGCTCAGATAGATGTTTCTTTCTATTTCTTTCCCTTTGTACAACATACATATCATTGATACATGCATGTGTAGTCTTAGATGCAGTTGATTTCCTTTTATTGTCATGTACTCTTCAGAAAGAAATTAACACAAACTTAAAGAAGATCACCTAATAACACAAACTAGGGTACTATAGCATCATCTAGTAATTAGGCCTCCAATCTAAGAATGAGTAAAAATATGATAAAACATACCATGTAAATGTCTACAAATTCTTCATCATCAGCATATAGATCTTTGAAGTGATCTATTCCCATGCTCTTCAATTGGATCTCTTGGATAGTGAGAGCTATTCTACTCAAGGCATCTTCCAACTTATTGAGTACTCCATTCTTATGGTTGATATTAAATGTGTATGCTTGCAGGCATTCAACCCATTTTATGTGCTTACGACTGAGTTTCTCTTGAGAGTTCAAGAAACTTAGAGCTTGGTTGTCTGAATAGACTATGAACTCCTTTGGAAGAAAATAGTGCCTCAATTTCCTTAAGGCCTAAACTAATACATACATCTTAAGGTCATAAGAAGAATACTTCTTCTTAGCTTCACTTAACTTCTCTGACTGAAAAGCCACCGGTCTACCCTCTTGGCTTAAAATAGCTTCAATAGCCACATTGCTTGCATCACACTCTATGGTGAATAGCTTCTCAAAGCTTGGAAAAACTAAAATAGGTTGTGTAGGAATATTTTCCTTCAAAAACTCAAAACTTTTGTTAGCTTGTTCATTCCATAAAAACTTATTCTTCATGCCTCCTTTAATGGTGTCCAACAGAGGAGCACAAATAGCACTAAATTGTCTTATAAATTTCCTATAATATTAAGCAAGGCCATGAAAAATTCTTATCTCTATTATTGTCCTTGGAGTGGGCCAATTGATGATGGCTTCCAATTTTCTAATGTCCATTTTCAAATTTCCATGAGATAGAACAAACCCAAGGTACACCAACTCTATCTTGATGAACTCACACTTCTCTAAGTTGATCATCAACTTCTCATCATGTAGCTTCTTGATAACAGTCTCAAGATATTGGAGATGATCACCCTTTTTCTTACTATAAATCAGTATATCATTAAGATATACCACTACAAATTTTCCAATGTAGTCTTTGAGGACTTCATTCATGAGCCTCATGAATGTGGAGGGGGCATTATATAGTCCAAATGGCATGACAAGCCATTCATACAAACCTTCATTGGTTTTGAAGGTTGTTTTCCACTCATCTCCCTCATGTATCCTATTTTGGTGATAACCACTCTTTAAGTCTATCTTGGTAAAGTACTTGGGTTCACCTAGAAAATCCATTAGGTCTTCAATCCTAGGAATAGGGAACATATATCTAATGGTTATCCTATTTATGTCCCTTGAATCACTACAAATCCTCCAAGTTCCTCCCTTTTTAGGTGCTAGGATAGTGGGTACGACACATGAGCTAATGCTCTTTCTAATGAGACCTTGGTTTAGGAGTTCGTGTATTTGTCTAGCAATTTCCTCATTTTTTTGAGTGGTCATATTGTAGGCTGCCTTATTGGGTAGGGTAGCTCTTGGTATGAAGCCTATCCTATGGATTATGGCTCTTTTAGGGGGTAATGTTGATGTTTTTCCATCACTTACTATACCTTCATAAGTCTACAACATGATTTGTATCTCCTTAGGTAGCTCTGGCTTCTTGGTTTCCTTACCTTCATCTACCTCTCTTGGTCTTAACATCAATGAAAATCCAACTCCTTCTCCTTCTTCCAAGACTTCTAAAAACTATTTTTCACCAACCATGAGTACATTAGGACTTGTTTTCTTCACCTCTGCATCCTCTAATAGTGACTGAATTTTAAAAGTCACCTTATCCTTCTTGAAAGTAAAGGAGTTCTTCACTCCATGCATAGCTTGGTAGTAAAATTGCCATGGTCTACCTAGGAGAAAGTCACATGCATCCATAGGTAACACATCACACAATACCTTGTCCTTATACCTTCCAATTGAGAACTCCACCCAAGCTTTCTCATTTACTAAGACATGTTGGCCTTTATTCAACCATGTGACCTTGTAAGGACTAGTGTGGGGTATCCTTGTCAATTTTAGCTTTCTGACTACTTCCTCTGACACAATATTGTCAGTAGACCTTGAGTCAATGATGACTCTACACACTTTTCCCATCATCTTACACTTTATCCTAAGCAAGGACCTTCTTTGGCTTGGCTCTTCTTTAACCAGCTCCTAGATCAATGTTCTCCTCATCATGAGGTTCTCACCTTCCTTTGATGTCATTCATACCTCGGGGTGATTCAATGCTGCAATTATCTCCTCATGACCCAAATTAGTTCTTTTATCACCTCCTTGAGAATTACTACCCTTCTCTAGACACCTATAGGTAGGGTGTCCTCTTTGGTTGCAATGATAGCATTTCATATTGGGAAAATAATTGCCTCTTCCTTGTCAACCACTTCTTCCTCTAAAGTTAGAGCTCCTTCCTTTACTTCCTCTACTAGAGCTTCCCTCTTGTTTCTTAGTTTATTTGAATTCTCCTTGAGTCCTTGACTCTAAACTCCTTCCACCATATCCAATTCTTTTCCCTCTACTATCTCTTCTTCTACCTCTTCCTTTGGAGGTTTTTTCTTGCTTTCTTTTGCCTTTCTCTTCAATATTCAAGGCCATCTGATAGCATTGGTGGATAGTTTTGAAATTAACAAGACTCATGTCTTCTTGTATAGACCACTTGAGACCATTCAAATACCTAGCTAATTTTATACTTTCATCCTCTACCACTTTTGATCTTAAACATAATTTTTTGAACTATTCGGTGTATGCTTGGACATCCAAATCTTTTTGTCCAAGATTATGTCTCCTTCTATGTAACTAAACCTCATAGTCATCTGGTAAGTAGGTCTACTTCACCTTAGTCATCATGCCCTTCGATGAAGCTATAGGACTCTTTCACTCTTTCTCTCTTTCAATTTGAAAAAACTTCCACCAGGTGAGTGTTGAACCTCTCAACCTAGATTTGGCCACCATCATGTTTTGGGCCTCTAATATACCATCACATTCAAAGTAATTCTCTACACTATCAATCTAGTCCATGACTGAATCTGGATCCATTTGTCCACTGAAAAGTGGCACTCCCTCCAAAGATTTTCCACTTAAGGCCTTTAGTGCCTTCAAGAAGGGTTCTTCAGGAATAACAGGGTCAGGGTTTGGAGCTTCTTCCTCCAATTTCAATTCCTTTTCCCTTGCTTCTTTCTATTCCTTCTGATCTATTTTATCCTTCACCTTATCTACTTTTTCTTGGACTTCACCCAAGAGTTGCTCCATTTGAGCCAATCTTTCTCTTAGCAATCTATTTTCCACTTATTGGTCTTCCACCTTCTTGGTTAGCTCAATGTTAGTCATCATTGCTTTATCTTCTACTAACTCAAAAGATGTATTCTCTCCCACTGATTTAGTAGGTTGCAACATTAACCACAAGCCTGATCAAAACAAGCTCTGATACCAATATGGTGTATGAGCTTCTAGGTGTGCTTGCACAAGTGCTAAGAAGACCTTGCTTGTCTTCTTCTAGGGCCCTAATCTCCTCTAGGATCTCAATAGGATTAGATGACTAACTAAGGCTTTTACAAACTCTTCTCTAAGAGTTAAACCCTTTGTGCTTAACCTTGAAGGACAATCACCTTGTTGTTACTCCAATGCTTTCTCCTACACTTAGAAGGCTCTAAGTGCCATCTCCACACAAACCATCAAACTCATTGCAAGGGTGCCAAAAACATTGAAAAAATTCTACATGTTTCCATTTTGATCCATCTTGAAGGATCTCCAAGCCCTTTTCTACTGGGTTCAAGTTTTAGTCTTGAGGAGGCCCAATTAGGCCTAATTCCTTGTAGCCCTCGATAGGGTCCTTTCCCACTTTCTTGCCAAAACATCCAAAACAACCTATAAAAATAATTGCACATTAGAGTACCCTTTTAGATTTTATGAAGGATTATGAAGGTTTTGGGTTCCTAGGGCCTCCGTACACAAGCTTCCTATTATCTAGGTCAAATAGGGCTAATAGGCCTAGTTTTTAGGACCTTAACAGTTTCTTGCTCAAATGTCAATCAAATAGATTAGTGAGTTCTCAATCCTCCTAACATGACATGAAATGATCATATCTAACTTGGAACTATGATTATTCAGTACTGTACTTCAATCCCCTGCAAGAAATCTTTAAATCTTTACTGTCAAACCTCTAACCGATCACTCTAAGCTCGCCTAGGGATTGATCTTAGAAATAGAAACTCGACTCTTGATGAATCCTAACACTAAATATATATAGACCAATGGCTCCCCTAAAACATTCATCTACCCTTAGGAAGATCCCATTGCTAGATTTCATAGGGGATCCATAGACAGACAAATTGGTTAGGACAGGACCAGGAAACCCTCTAGACCTTAATCTATTTATTCAAGACACTAAATCAACTCAAATCCACTTTATTAAAGAATGAAAAAGTCTTGAAACTATCCTATAAACACAAATCTAACACTAAAACAAATCTTTCAATCCATATAATAGAACTGTCACTCAATAAAGCTCGGTATCCTCACATAACCAGAATTATAGAGCTGCTTCACTATTCAAAAACATGATTACAATACTCTCTACTTCGGGGTTCGAGCATGAGAGAGTCTTAGATGTCATTATTCATGTTTCTAGGCTATGTTAGTTCATCCCCACTCCTATCTTTTAGGGAATCCAATGTTTCCGAGTTGCATGGAACATTTGCAATAAATTGCCAATGTTGTCACAACAACTTTTGGCATCTTTTACATTCATTAGGCCAACTAAACTATAGGACCTCTAAGCCATGTAGTTCGAAGAAATAACATCATAAATGACCTTAAAGAATCTTTCTTACATATCTCATGTGTTTAGAATACATTAATAATATCAAATCTAAACTTTAGACTTCTAAGGCTAAGTTAACAAAACAACTAACAATGACTAATTGGTGACCTTAGTTCTAGCACTAACTCATGTAGTCCACATTCTTGCAATACCTTCTAAGGTCCAAAAAAAACTCACAACTTAACTCACAACTCTAACTTGGCCAATGTCAGATACTAGACAAAAATAACATAGAATTAGGAGGTTAGCCTAGGTACTCCTGCACCATAAAATAAGCTATAATATATAGTGATCTTCTCTTAAAAATATGACCAAAAGAAATTATTAAATATAAAATAAAATCAATTTATATTAATAGATTAAATGTAAAAGATATTAATTTTAATTTTAACTAACAATTTCAGGACAAATCAACTCATAGTTAGAAAATAATAATAGTGATTTGATTGGAAAATGAAAAAAAAAACCAAAAGAAATTATTAAATATAAAATAAAAAATAGTTTATGTTAAAAAATTAAATGTAAAAGATATTTATTTTTAATTTTTAGTTATAATTTTTTAATAATACATTATTTCCAAACTGTACTCATTAATAATAAAAATTAATATATCTAAATACAGATAAAAATTTTAAAAAACAATTGTCGAACTATACTTATTAATAATAAAAATTAAAAAATAAAGTTAGCATGTATTTGGTGGCTGTTGTATTTGGCCGATGGTCTGCTATACGACAGTGGTGAAAGGATGGCACGTAAGGTCTGTCCAACCTGGGCCTTCAGGCATGGTGCGGGGCCATGTATGGAGGATGGTATGTCAGATACATCCCATTACGTTTTAGTTTAGCATTTAGATGTTGCCTAAACTTCGTTAGTCATAAAGAAAAATAGAATTGTCTCTGGATGTGGATTTCTATATCTAGATATTTATGATATTGCTTTTACTATCTGAATTTTTGTAGAGCTAGTAGAGCTCTCAAGATAATTGTAGAATTTATAATAAATCACCTATTATTCAAAATCTTAAAATATAATTTGAGGTTTAGAGTTATCATCAAGTGAGAGTTGAGTTATATGTATTATGTTTTGTTTTATCTTATGTAGTTTTTTAACTGTCTTAGAATTTTTTACTATTTTAAATAGTCTTTGGTAGATTTTTTTTTGTTGGAATATTATTATAACTATAACCATTGTTTTAGTTTAAATTTGGGATTATTTACATTGAGTTAGAATTTGTTATATTAAACGAGAGTTTTATATTTTTAATGTAAATTAGTTTTATAAAATGTATTGAAAGTTTTATTTTTTTAATATCATATTTTCTTTTATTTTATTATGTTTTTTTAAGAAAATTATTTAGAAATATTTATATTGTTTTAGCTTGAAATTTTATTTTTTGTTTTTGAAATATTATTATAAATATAAACATTATTTGTAAATACCTTTAATGATATAAAAAAAAATGTTGAACTATTGTAGAATTTTTATCGCATTGTTGAAGAATATTGCTAATGTCTAGCTTCATTTCTCTCTCAAGTAAATCTTGTCCACATTATAAATTCTAACAATATTGAAGTCTCCCTTATTTTTTATAGAAGTGTGTTTCTAAATTAGAGATTTGGAAGCAATGCCACATGAAATGGTAAGCAATGCACAACTAGGGTAGATCACTTCTAATTTCATGATTTTGCACATTCTGAAGGAAGATGCCCCCAATAGGCTCAAGAGGTGACTCAAGCGCTAAATGGAAATAATGTTTCCTTCACTAAATATATAATTTTAAAATGGAAAATGTATGATAAAGATAGAAATTTGAATTAGGAATGAAATAAATACATCGAGAAATGAAATAGTAAAATAGTAACTTCATATCAGAATAGCTTAGATATGAAATGCGTGAAATATCTCTAATTGGCTTTCTAAGATTTCGTCACTACAATTTACCTATCTATAAAATTTGGGGTTATTTTCATGGTATAGATTGGATTCAACATATACCCGAGTATAGGTCATTTGAGACAATTAATACCCATTGTTTTCACCCCAAATTTTTAGGGTTTGTATCATTATTCCCAATCTTCTTATAAAAGATCCAATAGTTCAGTAACTTGTTCACACACATAGAAAAGTAGGGGAAAAGTTGGGTAAAGGGGATTTCCATTAATGAAACCCCTATTTAAGAATCAGCCTTGAAATTGAATTGAAATTAAAATTGCATAAAGGAAATTATATAAAAAGGAAAATCTTAAATTCACTGGCCTAAGCCCTAATGGATGGATATAGAAATTTCTCATACCCATGAATATGGTAAAATTTTCTTGGAATCAAGGGTTTATCCTCTTTTTGTAGATTAGGAATCAAAGATGGCCTCAAAAGTGCTTGTAGCTATGAATTCCACTCCAAGGTCTTCAATACGGATATGTTTGATAATCAATTGCATTGGAAGATAGATGAATGGAATAAAAAAATGATCTTCTCACTTGATTAAAAATTCCTCTACTTAACTATCAGGAGAGAGAAAATTTATTCAATAGATAAGACCACCTTGAAATGAACTTGACTGAATTAGAGTTCAACTAGAGCTTGGATGCTTTCCTTCAAATCTTGAATCTTGTTGTTGAATTAGTCTTAATTGATTTATTAATTCTCTTGAAAACATGATTGAGAATGCTCATTTATGATTATAGATGTAAAAATAAGGACAGATATGGTGTTTATATACTTGCTACATCATTTTAGGATTCAAAATTTACCCAAGCCAACCACCAAACTAGATCTACCATTAATACCTTCATATTGAGCTCTTGGAAAAATTTTAGCTAGAACCCCAGGGTATAGGTCATTGGAAATGACCTCTACCTAGTTATAGGTCAGATCTGATGTATACTTAGAGTTTTGAGCTTAAACTTAAACTAGGAGTTGAAGAGGTAAAGAAGAAGGGATAAGAGAAGAATCAGGTTGCCAAGATTAAGCATAATAGACATATGACCTCGAAATCACCAAAATGAGACGTAATAGAGCATCCAATTATGCGAGCTAAATTTATAGGATTGTACAAAATTAAACCTATACCCTGATAGAAAATTCAATATAGGTGGATATTAGTGATGAAATTCTTCAAGCCCATAAATGAAAGAAGAAGTCAATAGGAGTTGGTTAGCTTAAATATTGAAGATCAATTAATAGTTAATTTTTCTACCGAAGTCTACATAAAAAAATATTGAAAAGGTGAAATGAATACTATTGGAATGTTGGTTATACCAATATATTTAATTAAAAAATATTAAATCTTGAAATATATGATTTACAAAAAATGTTATTTTCTTGGATAGAGTTTCCTATTATATGTTCAATTATATAAACAAGATAAAGGTATAGTATGATTTTTTAAAATTAATTGCATGATTAAAAGTAAAAATTATTTAACCCTCAAATTGATAGGAGAATCTATAAAATTGTTGATCTATTTTAATCCCAATAACCCCAACAATCTTCAAATCAATTTTATAGGACAATATTAAATTAAGATTATCTATTAATTTTGGAAAAATGAAATATCAAGAAACCTTGTCTGTTTATTACAATGGGGAAGCCCATAATCCTTAAAATAATTTATTATGTAAAGATAAATTTGAAGGCATTACAAAAGGTTTAGGACTTATGATGATGGAAGCTAAAGAGGAATAAGCTAGCTAAATGTAAGCTACACAAATTCTAAAAAATATTAGGATGAATGACAGCAATATAATTCTAAAATTAAAAAAAATACATGGAAACTAGAAAGAAAGAATAGATGAGAATAATGTTTTTCTAAAACAAAAACTATTGCTGCCAAAGAACAAAATAATTCAGCCATGAGCTATTTTGAGGTAAGCTATAAACAAAAAAACTAGTTTATATTCACCAAGGATGCAAAATATTTTTCTTTATTCTATAAACAATAAATGCTAAAATTAAACATACATTCTCACAGATTGATCATTATTTGATGATAAAGAATATAGAACGTCAATAAATTTCTTTGGAAATGAAGTGAAACTGGCTCTTTTCATTGTAGAAATTTTGTAAAGTGTTTTAAAGGTCTAGGATCAGTTTTCTCAATATACACAAGAAAATGTTTTGAAAATATTAGTCATTTTAAGGTTATTGGTTTTGTTTGTAAGGAAGATTCTAAAGTTTTGATTTGACATATATATACATTAAATGTCAAAATTATAGTGCATAATATATATGGGGATATAAACTATAAAAAAATTACAATGGGTATTGTGTAATGGTATGATGACTACACTATTATTTATTGAAGGTGTCTATGATGATTATATTTTAGGTGAATGTAACTATTATATTCTTTCACAAAAGAATAAAAACAAAAACAACTTTTATAACTTATGTGTGATGATCCATGTAGAAAAATAACATGTCGCTCATTTAAATAATAATTCGTAATGTGAAGCATTTTCCTTAATTATCTAATTTCCACATCTTGCTAGTTGAATGTGTTTCAATTTTTTTAGATCCTTTCTTTTACTAATGTTAATTTATATCTCATAAGTTTGGTTTATATGAACTAACATTTGTTAACATATTTTTATTTTTATATTGTTGAATAAATGTAGGATTGAATAACTATGTTAACATTAAAAGCTGAAACAAATAGATATTTACGAGAGTTCATCTATTGTAGAATTTTAGTTGTGAATGATAGAGTGGAGAAGACAAAAGGGAACATACAAAACAAGGTTTGAAAATTATGGAAGGAGTTATACAAATATTATAAGGATATTGGTGTTGTCAATGTATTTATTATAGAAGAAAAGTATGTTGATTTTAGAATCAAGTCAAAATTATTGATTTTTTGGATGATATTTCTTATTTGAATATTCAATTAGAAAAAATAGAATAGTGATAAAAAAAATATTTTAGTTCATTTCTATAGTTCAAAGTAAAATTCCATTAGTCTTTAAATTATTTATTAAAGAATCAAAGAAAAGAAGAATCAATTGAATCGTAAATATGTAGTAGCCTTCTGACCAAATGCACATGATGAATTAAAATTAAGAGTCTCAAATCATTATGAAGAGAAATCTCAAAAAATATTTAACTGTTTTTAATAGGAATAAAATTCTTTAAGTTTTGGACAATGACTTTAATGACAGATGGTTCTGTGATTTTATTTTGTTTTATTTTTATTTTTATTTTTATTTTTTTTTGGGGGGGGGTCTTGTAGGGATGGGCGTCCCTCCCATTTCAGGTTTTTGATGACTTTATTGGGCTTTGGTGACATGAGACTAGGGGTGCCCTTTTTGTGGTGGGCTTTGCATGTCAGGTGAGGCATAAGTTTTGGGTACCATTTTCACCTTTTTTTTTGCAAGATGTCATTTCCTAAAATAGGTGCTAGGTTCTTGTGTAGATAGTGTTTTTTTTAGGTAAGGTTACATAAGCTTTCATGGCTCACCTTGTGGATTCTTAAATTATAGGAAATACTAGTGCTATGGATATTTTTTAGCCAACACTTATGGTGCATGTAAATGTTAAATATGTGACTAAAAGCTCTAGAGAAGGTGATGTCTCCTTGAAGGGGATTTAAAAAATCAAGAAGGTGAATGAATGTTTGGAAAGAAGTTAAGAGAATGGGAAGTCCTAGTATTTCAATAAGAATTAGTAGAGGATGATATTGCATATTGGATAAATCATGCCCTTATATGAAAAGTTTTGGGACTTCACCTATATTTACTAGTTCTATATTCTTGAGTCTGAAAAGTTTGGAACCCTGAGGAGGACATGGAGATAGTATTAGCATCCAATAATTAATTTTTGGTTATCTTCTCTTACATGGAAGAGAGGTATAAATTATTTGAAGGAGGCCCATATTTCTTTAACCAAGTTGGGCTCTTTATTATACATTGGCATGTAGGCTTCAACTCTATGGAAGAACTGCACTCGTGGATAACTATTTTTATTCATCTTGCAAGGCTTCCCTTAGAGTTATGGAAAGATGATATTCTTAATTCCATCAGTATTTTACTTGGAAAACATGTTAGTCTTGCTACACAAAATCAAGATAGAAAGGTAATCTATTGTATCATTGGAAAATGGAAGCACTTATATTTAGGACTGATTTAGCCCTTTGAGTAAGTGTTCTAGGGTCATGTCAAGCACCTTGAGTGGGTCTTTGACTAGATCTGGCTTTTCCCCCCGATCTTCTTCTCTCTCCACTTGTTTCCAGCCATTTTCTAGCACCTTATCCTAAGGATCTAAGATTTTTGACCTCAGGGTCAAGGTTGACCTCGACCCTGACCTAGGTCAAGGATGACCTCAATGCTTACCTAGGTCAGAGTTGACCTTGACCCTGACCCTGGCTCCAAAATTTAGATTTTGAAGGTTTCAGAATGTCAAGCTTCGGAAAGTTTTATTTCAAGCTTCTGGGTTGGCTGTTTCGGATTTCGTAACTATAACTCTTAAATTGTATTTAATCTAGGCCCATTTCTAGGGGCTAAGGTTTAAATTTGAATTTAATTCTCCTATATCAGCCTCTCTAGAAGTTTGTGCCCTAGACTAGTATAAAAGGAAGCATTCCTCTTTCATTTTCACATCCACTTTCCATGATCAAGCATCCACCTTCCATTGAATTCAAGCATAAGTACAATCAAGTGATCAAGAAAGAAAGAAGGAGAAGGAAATAATTCAAGCATTATCTCAACCTCAAACATTCAAGCATTCAAGCATTCATGATCCAATTCATCAAGGAGATCCATTGATAGCCATTGAAGGATTCAATCTCTTTGGAGCCCTCTTGTTGAAGATTTCTCCATCTACATTCATTCAAGATTTTTTGTATTCCAAGATCCATTCAAGATTGGTGTTGAAGATCTAATGCAATTTATTTTAGACATCCTACATATAATTCTACATTCATTTGGGGCATCCATACTTGTGGATTCAAGGATTTGAATCCTCCAAAAGGATTTCAACATAAGCAAGGTCAATAGTTCCATTTACTTTGTTTATAAATTGCAATTTCAATTACATTTCGAGGTTGATTTCAAACCAGGGTTTGACCAAGGCAAACCCCTCATCCAACAAACAAACTACTTTTTCTTGTAGGTACAGGTGTGGGATAGTGAATATCAATGCAAATTTGAGTATCCTTTTTGGTGAACTTTCAGGATCTACGAACAGAATTTCCATCGAAGCTGTGCAAGTCAAGGTCAACTTTTGGGGGTAAGATTGTGCCCCGCGGTAAGATCTTACCCTTTTCTTGGTTCAAGGTCAACCTTGTTCAGAAAAGAAAAAGTTTTATGTATTTTCTCTATTTGTGCATTTCCAAGCTAGATCCTGTTGCATAATTTCCTGAAACTAAACACAGACACTAGAAAATGATGTTATCTAGATTTAACCTATTTCAAGGCTAATATTTGTCTTCAATTAAATGAAGATTCCAGTACACACTTTCTACAATGAAATATAAGTTTTCTCCTTTATTCATATTCTCCATAGATTAATTCATTTGTGCAGTAACCAATTTATTTTGGTCGATCCATTAGGATCTTTCCCTTGGGAATTTGGGTTAAGAAGTATACCTTACATTTTGATGATCACACATCTCATCTTTTCTTGTATCTCACACTTTTTCTTACATTACATTTTGGTGAACCTGTGATAGATAAATATTTGTTTTATGGTGTTAGATCTTGCATATATTAGACTTCTTTTATGTGTTTGCATCTCATATAAAATAAAAATTAAAAATATTAATTTATTCATGCTTTGTTTTTTCTTAGTTTAGTGCATTTTCATTGCATTGGTATGTGAGATTTAATACCTCTAGTCCTACCTATAATATTCCGGTTAGAAGAAGTCATAGACTTATGGGTGCCTTTGATCCTAAGTCTTCCTCTCCTTTCCTTAGGATCCCGGATGAAAATTTGATTATTCATGATTCCAACCCTACTATGGAGAAAAACTCTTCTCACACATCTCATGATGACGATAATGCTTTAAGAGTTCCTCCTAAACAAGTCCAAAAAATTTCATCCGAACTTGATAAAATGGGCAATTGGCTTATTCAAGAAAACTATTATCAAGATTCTATTCAATCTATAGAGTCTCTTAAGAAAGTCCTTCATGAAAATGATCAAGGTGTTGATCTCTTGTGTGGTATCACTCACCTCTTGCATTCAAATGTTAAACCTTTAGCTCAAAAAGCTCAATATTTAGGATTTAATCCTCCAGTTACTAGTGTGGAACATTCTTATGTTCCTTTACCTAGTATTCCTACTTATACTCCTCCTTTGGTGACTACAATAGTTCCCTCTCTTTCTATGAGTGTTCCTCTTGTATCCCTTCCTATATCACAACCTTCTTACCATAATGTTCCTTTTACTTATTCTAATCCTCTTCCAACTATGGCTCCAAGTGTTCCTCCAGTTGTGTCTTCCATTCCTACCACTTCATACACTTTACCTAGTATTTCTAATGTTTCTATTCCTCCTATTTACTCTAATGATTCAACAATCATTAGTTTGGCTCAAACTGTGTCATCTTTACAACACCAACTTGGATCCTTGACTCAAATTTTTTTTAGCATTCCTACATGTGACATGTGAAGTCCTTTATCCCTAGACATCATTTTCACTCATGTTCCTCAGCAAGCTAATATGCCCCATCTTGAGAATTACAATGGTAAGGGAGACCCTCTTACTCATGTTAAAATATTTCAAATCCTTTGTAGTGACTATGCTCATAACCATAGGATTTTAGCCAAGTTGTTTTCTAGAACTTTTTGTGATAAGGCCTTACAATGGTATTGTTCCTTGCCTCCTTATTCTATTGACTCTTTTCCAAAACGTGCTAATGCTTTTATTCAACAATTTTGAAATAACATTGGTCTGCACGTTTCCTTAACTGATTTGATGGAGTATAAACAAAATACTAAGGAAACATTGACTAAATTCATTGGTAGATTTAAGCATTTGTATGCTCACATTTCCTATCCTATTCCTAATATTGATATTCAACATATGTTTATTTCAAATTTATAAAAGGATATTAGATATAAGATTCTGCTTACTTAATTTACTTCTTTTCAATAACTTTGTGCAGTTCTTTGTCATTATCAATTACAAGTGAGTCAATTTGAGAGCAACACTCCAATGGCTCATGTTCCGCTTGATAAGAGTGATGTCACTCCTAATCCAAATAATTTTCAAAAACCTAACAACTATGTCAAGATAAATAAAAAATCAAATGTAATTGCTGATAAAAATTTTGTTGCATCCCACAATGCTACTTCTACATCCACTATTTTGTGTTTGAATCATACATTTACTCCTCTGTCTAAATATTTACATTCTATCATGATTAAGTTTTTAACTACAAATAAGATTACTTTACCTCCTATTCAACCTCTTTTACCTACTATGGTAGCATCTAAATCCTTTGATCCTAAAGCTTTTCGTCATTACCATCATCAAAATGGTCATGATACTGAGAAGTGTTATTCTTTAAATTATAAGGTTTGAGACTTAATCGATTCTAATGCCTTATCTGTTGATAATTTTGATGGTAGTGGGAACAAATCTATCTCTCCTCCTAATCAAAATCTTCAAATGTATATGAATCCTTAAACTACACATGATACTAATACCATTGCTCAGCCATCTTCTATGGATATTGTTTATGATTCAAAGATGGATGATCTTAATCACATAGTTAACCATGTGGAGAATGTTGCATTGTCTCAATTTGTCTCTCTACCCCAGCCTCAACCTCAAAAACAACCTAAGAATAAAAGACCTAGGGAACTCTTGATTACCTTTTATGATTCTGAGACTATTGAAGCTCGTGATGCTCCCCTTTACATTTATGCTAGGATTTCTAAGATACCTACATGTGGTTGTCTAGTTGATCCTACATCCTTAGTCAATGTTATTACTGAAGAAAATCTTTTTATGAAAAACTTGCAACATGATTCTTATGATACATATGATGTGTGGATTCAAACTTGTAATGGTTTTGTTTATCCATAATTTGGTACTCTTAGCTTGCCTGTTGAACTTGGTGGTAAAATGGTGGAAACTACCTTTGTTGTTCTTCCTACTTCAGATCAGTTTCAAGTTAAGCTAGGTTTTCCTTGGTTGAATGTCATGCATGTTGTTGCTTCTCCTATCCATAAGTTCCTTACTTTCATTCATGATGAAGAAGTGAGGATGATTAACCATAGTTTATATCAACCTTCTAGGCCCAGGGATTGTGGTATAGTTGACTTATTTTGGCCTATAATACCTAATTCATGTCCTTCTCGACCTGATAATATCTTTCACTCATATCAAGCCTATAAGCATTGCAAGATTATCGAGTTAAGCATACCTCCAATGGATCTTAATCATGGTATTTTTCCTACACCTTCCATACCTCCTTTATCTATGACTTCTAGTTTTGTTAATCAAGCTCCTAATGTTTCTTGTTAGTCTGCTGAGAATCCTACTGATCCTCCTATAGAACCTATGAAGGATCCTGTAGTTGTTCCTCCTAGTTCTCAACATATTTGAAACAAGACAACATGTAATCAATTCTCTAATGAACTTCATAAGAAGCATCATGCTCAAATTAAAGCTCGTATTTCTATTATTCAAAGTTCTTTACCTTCTTTTGACAAGCCCGTGCATGATGTGTTAGAAGAAGTTACTGCCAATAATGATGTTAAGATGCAATATTATGATGATTCTATTCATATCTTAAATCCTATTTTGATTAATCAAGATGAAGAAGATACTCTTGATGATACTAATGATGTTAATGATGAATATGAGACTATTGACATTGACATTGATTTACCTAATATGCTTTCATCACAATTGACACTTACACCTAGTATCGAACATTATGATTCTCAAGAGGATCCTTGTTTGGAATTGCCTATCATTCCTACTATGTTGGATATAGTCCCTCTTGCAAGTTACCCACCTTCCCTAAATGATATAGAATGAGATGGGGAGAGTAGGTGGTAGGCTTGATTGGCTGGTCCTTCATGGTAGCTTTTTGTATGTTTGTCTATTGTACTATGCTTCTCCCATAATGTGTTTTCTAAATGTCTATTAGATTCTTTTATATGACCCTTGTTACTATGTTGGTGCAAAGTGATAAAGGAATCAAATCTATTGTATATCTCTTCTATATGTATCTTTACTCTTCTATATGTTGTTTCATGTTATGTTGTACCTGTCCTTATTTTTGTAAATGTTTCCCTTTTTAGTCTTCTTGGATTTGCGACTTGGTAGCACTGATTCTTTTTGGTCTCCATGTCATGGTTTGAAAAAATTCTTCTTTGTAAGAATTCTATGTTTTTTCCTCCATTGTGACTGTAGTTCTACTTTCTTTGGGGAATGATGTCAATTCATTTGCAATAATATCATATATATATTATCTTATGATCATACTGATCCCATGGTAGGTAGATCCCTTTTGTGTTCTTTGTATGTTTATGTGGTATTTCCCTTGATTTTTCTTCATTTGGGGGCATCTCATAGTGGAAACATAATCAGTGGAGTTGTTTATGTTTCCATTAAAGCCATTGCTCCTGTTAAATTGTTAGCAATGACTTTAACATGGAGGAATACACTCTACTTACCTATTGCACACACACAGTTTCAATATATATATTTTTCATGGTACTTCTCTCCCTTTATGGATTAGTGACTAATCCTTAAAGCATGGATTTTTATTTTTTAGGATCTCTTGATCCCTCCAATTTCAAAATTTTGATCCCTTAAGGTCGAAGGTGTCCTTAAGAATGGATCTCTTTTTCTTTTGGTTTTACTCATGTGGAATAGAATATTCCTAAGGGTGAATCTTCGATGGATTGACTAGTGAGTAGCCACATTCACTAGGTGGTTCAATTCCATCTTTCCAGTTGCATCATTTCCTTGTGTGGTTCAAAATGGGACATAAGTACTCATTGGGTGAGATAATCACACCCTCTCTCTCTCTCTCTCTCTAGAGATGTCTCTCTTATTGTGATCTTGGAGTTGATGAAGACTTGATTCCTTGTGGGATTGAGGATTTCTTTGTCCCTTTGATTTCAATAAGATTATATTTTCATCATGATCTCCTTTACCAAGAGTTTGCATTGAGTCCATACTCTTGCTAAAGTGGGGGCTAAATGTATCATCGAAAAAGGGAAGGGCTTCCATTTAGGACTGGTTTAGCCCTCTGAGTAAGTGGTTTGGGGTCATGTCAAGTACCTTGAGTGGTTCTTTGATTGGATCTAGCTTTTTCCCCTATTTTGCTTCTCTCTCCACTTGTTTCTAGCCTTTTCTTGGCACCTTATCCTGAGGATCTAAGATCTTTGACCTTAGGGTCAAGGTCAACCTTCTGGGTCAAGGTCAAGCTCAAAAATGAACTAGGTCAAGGATGACCTCGACCTTGACCTAGGTCAAATTTGACCTTGACCCTGACCCTGGGTCCAAAATTTAGATTCTTGAGGTTTCGGGATGTTAGGCTTCAGAAAGTTTTATTTCCCGCTTCTGGATTGGCTATTTCAGATTTTAGAATGGTAAACTCTTAAATTGTATTTAATCAAGGCCCATTTATAGGGTTTAAGGTTTAAATGGGAAATTAATTCTCCTATGTTAGCCTCTCTAGAAGTTTGTTCCCTAGACTAGTATAAAAGGAAGTCTTCCTCTTTCATTTTCACATCCACTTTTCATGATCAAGCATCCACCTTCCATTGAATTCAAGCATAAGTGCGATCAAGTGAGCAAGAAAGAAAGATGGAGAATTAAAGAATTCAAGCATTCATTCATTCTCAAGCATTCAAGAATTCAATAATTCAAACATTCAAGAATTCATGATCCAATTCATCAAGGAGATCCATTTATAGCCATTGAAGGATTCAATCTCTTTGGAGCCCTCTTGTTGAAGATTTCTCCATCCACATTCATTCAAGCTTCTTCCTATTCCAAGATCCATTCAAGATTTGTTGTAAAGATCTAATGCAATTTATTTTAGACATCCTACATATAATTCTACATTCATTTGAAGCATCCATACTTGTGGATTCAAGGATTCAAATCCTCCACAAGGATTTCAACATAAGCAAGGTGAATAGTTCCATTTAGTTTGTTTATATATTGCAATTTCAATTAAATTTCAAGGTTGATTCCAACCCAGGGTTTGACCAAGGAAAACCCTTCATCCAAAAAACAAACCACTTTTTTTTGCAGGTACAGGTGTAGGACAATGAATATCAGTGTAGATCTGAGTACCCTTTTTGGTGAACTTTCAGGATCTGCAAACTAAATTTCTGTCAGAGCCATACAAGTCAAGGTCAAATTTTTGGGGTAAGATTATACCTCGGGGTAAGATCTTACCCCTGTCTTGGGTCAAGGTCAACCTTTCTTAGAAAAGAAAAAGGTTTCTAGGTTTTCTTTGTTTCTACATTTCAGGCTAGATGTAGTTGCAGAATTCCCTGAAACTGAACACAAACACCAGACAATATAGTGTTTTCCACAATTACCCTATTTTAAGGTTATTATTTTCCTTCAATTCAATCAAGATTCAAATACACCATTATTCATTTATGCATTAACCATTTTCTTTTGGTTGATCCATTTCGATCTTCCCCTTGGGTATTTGGGTTAAGAAGTATACCTTATATTTTGATAACCACACATCTCATATTTTCTTATATCACATACTTTTTCCTACATTACATCTATTATCCTTCAATTTGTGTTGAAGTTGATTTAAATAATCTATAACCAGATTCTATGGAAATATGTCTTCGATCCTCCTCTTGGATTCAACAAATGGAATATGAGATTATTATATTTAGATGTAGAATCTATCATGAATATGGGCATCTACAAAGGAGATTCCCTAGATCTAGGCCATCTATATCAACTAATGCCCCTTCTAGTTCATATCCTAGAGTGGATAATGTGAAGGCTCCATTTTCTTATGGGAATACTAATAAAGATGGATTCATGCCTACAAAAAGTTAGACTAATTGAAGAGGTTAGAAGAGGAATTGGATGAATATACAAAATGATGAGATATCTAATATGTTTTAAGTTTTAGATAACTTGGTTCAAAAGGAGGGAATTCCATTTTAATTATCTATGGGTGCTTAACTCTTGGGAAAGACAATAGAGGAGGATTAATAAAATATTTAGTAAAATGCAACCATAGAATAGCAAAGGGATAGGAAGATGGATATAGATATTTTTATAAGTAGTGGTTGTCATTGCACCAAAAGATCGACTTGCTAATGCTTGATACAACCATTAGACTTATAAAAGACATAGGAGGTGGCTAAGCCATGTCATGAATCTTGAGGGGAGCGCTAACCATTTTTCCAAAAATCTCTCCCTAAGCATTACCCGAGGGGATTTGAACTTGTGAACAAGCTATGATACCACTTGTTACAAGTGGTGGTTTCTGTTGCATGAAAAGATCGACCTTTTAGTACCTGATACAACCACTAGACTTATAGAAGACACAAGAGGTAGTTAAGCCATGTCATGAATCCCAAGGGGAGTGATGACCATTTTTCCAATAGATCTTACTCTAGAATCTTCATTTATGGAAAATCCTAGTGAGATGAAAGTTTGAAAATTTGAGGTTAATGTGGAAAGTTTAGCATATCCTTTATGAAAGCTACCTTTAGAGCCTAGAAAGAGTATTAGGTAAGCTCCATCTTTAGCTCTACAACAAAAACACCTTAAAAAAGGGACTATGGAGAAACCTTTGATGAGTGGATGGAAGACAAATGAAGAGAAGGTGAAGATTATTTGAGATACTTTGGTTAACTTTGGGTCTATAAAACCCATTGATTCCAATATCTCCCATCCATGGATATGATTGTCTTATCATGGAATGTTAGGGGGTTGAACAACATCCCTAGAAAAGGGTTTTTTTGGATTTAATTGTTTCTCATTCTTCTTATATTATCTTCCTCCAAGAGACTAAGTTGTCACTATAAGATATGTAAAGTAAAATTTCTAGGATTTGTCTACATGGAGTTTATTAGTATGTTGGGACTTACGATAATTTAGAAGGAATAACCTCTAATGGTATCCAAGAAAGATTGCTCCTCAATGGTGGATTTCAAGTCTCTCATTTATTTCCATGGTTGTCTCTTATTTGGATTCAGGTGAAATTTTTATTTTTTCCAATGTTTATACTCATTTTTCTCCAATGTTTATGCTCCTACAATTTATATTTTCTTTTTATTTTATATAATATATTATTTAATTTAATCTAATATTAAATCATGATATTATTTACCAATAATTAAGACAAAGTTAAAAGAATAAATTAGAGGTGGGTTAGACAATAAATATAATAAAAGGGAGAAATACAAAGTGAGATAAGCGAAAAAGACAATGAAAGATAGATAAACAAAGAAATAAAGAAAAAGAAAAGGATAGTGATAAAAGGGACCGAGATAGAGGGATAGAGAGGGAGAGAAAACAAGAGTGACATATGCAAATAAAAAACCATATTTTTTTTCCAAAAATATTTTCATTTTAAGTTTGATGGAATCTAATCTACTTTATTTCAAATAATAATTTTTTAGAAATGGTAAATTCTGGATGTATTTTCCTCTAAACCTACATTTAATTTTTTTACCTTTTCTATAATATAACTCTATAAATATTTATTAACAAATTTTAATCAAATCTAATGCTTCTAATGTAAACATGATTTTAAACCTAACTTACCTAGAGCACATTTGAGGTTTATCTTGTTGTAAGAAGTTATGAACTCATGGTTCAAATTTATATGTCTAATTTTTGCTTTTCCTCTCAATATATATACCTCTAGAACATCCTCTCTCTCTCTCTCTCTCTCTCTCTCTCTCTCTCTCTCTCTCTCTGACATGTCACTAACTCATTCTATCTATATATTTCTCTACATCTATCTTCCACTCCATCTATCTCTTTTTGTATCTCTCTATATCTATATTACATTCTTTTGTCCATGAGTAATTGTAATTTTTTTAATTATATTTTAGAGATAAATAAATTGTTAACCATACACTATTATTATGAACATCAATGAGATACAATTAATGAGATGAATATATACTAATATGGACAATTATGTTTTACTTATGCAAATACTCTTCGAACGTAAAGATTTATACTAACTGCCATTGTATGTCTAAATGGATGTGGGAACCCTAACAACTTAGAAGAAAGGGAGATTATCACTAGGGACAAAATGCAGACTTTAAAAGAGGTCAAAATTGTCATTAAGCCACAATGCTAGAGATAAATTATCCTCAGGGAGAGGTTTTTGTTGTTGCCTAGCTCCAAGAGTAGTTTTGTCACAAACTTCTCTAATTGATATAGGAAGATAGATAAGACTCATCAATACATCAATTGGTAATATTTTCACTTCACATGACCATACAAAGAAGTTTTACAAGGAAGCATGTGGAAGATAGTTTATAAGAATTTTCTATAAAAAGCATTTTATCTGTTAGAAAGTAAAGTCCACCAAGATAACTGAGCGAGGGGGGGGGGGTGAATCAATTAACTGACAAATATAACTTTTATGAACTTCAATATATTTTAACCATGTAAGCAATGTAATAAAAAACCATATAAAGATAGATGTGCATAAAAACACAATGACATAAGATATATTGACTAGGGAACCTCTTGATCAAAGAGTAAACCCCGGTGGGAATGATACCCACAAAAGATGCACTAATATGAATATTCCTTGTGAAAGGTTGGACCTTGTTAGGAGTCTTATGAAATGTTAATATGATTTAGAACAATAGAGAGGGGGGGGGGGTGGGTGGGGGGTTGGGGGGGTGAATCAGTTGTTCTCAGATCCTGATGTATAAAATAACTTCAAAATTTTTTCCTTAAATCAGATCAAGCAACCAAAACAAACTCGGTCATCACTGATTCAATAATAGAAACATATAACACTGCAATCCACTACCCAGCTATAACTAACTTGTAAACCACAAAAATGTTCAAACCAAAACATCCACACAAGTATTAACACTAGGATTTATAGTGGAAACCCAATATGGGAAAAACCACTTTGTAACATGCTACTATTATTTTCACTCTTCTGACGTGAGCTCAGTTAAAAGCCAACCCTGTCAAAGGCTACAATACACACTGTTAGGTGTGACCCGATTAAAGGATTTCAATCACCTTGTTAAAAGTGAGCCTTGTTACAGGACTTACATACACTCCATTAGAATGCAACCTTGCTCAAAGGATTTAACATATGACTATTAGGTCAACCTCTGTTAAAAGGATTTTGACTGTTACAATGGTTAGAAAGTAGCAGCAGTATTGATCTGAAAAACATACAACTCACTTTGCAAATATCAGATCCAATTCAGTACACAATTGTTGGTTTACTAACTTTGAAACTTTTCCATCTCCATCACTGATATGCTCGGAACTTTTCTTCAAGCAATCACAACACTTCTCCTTTAGCCTTTTCACTTATACAGTCAATAAAACTTACTGTTCTTCTAGCATCTACTTCACCCATGCATTCTCATACCTAATGTTTAGGTTCCCTTAATACTTTTCTCTGTTAGGTTAACTTATCTTTTGCCGCTTAATCTCCTTTGTAGATCTTAGGGTTAGGTTAGATTCATTGAATCTACCCACTTCATGTTCTTTGTCTCTTCTTCTAGAATCATCTCAAATCTCATAAAGATTTACAATAAAACATTTTACAAAGCATTAAATGCTTCCATATAATCAATAAATAAAGTCAACATGTTTTACATAATCCAAGAATTCAACAATGTTGGCTCCAAATCTGAATTCTCTTGAAATATAAAAATGCTGATGCTCGGTCAATACTATGATCATCCACTCAGTCTTCATGTAAAATGCTCGATCACTACTAAAACTGTTTCCTCAGCATATACTGTCTTCCTCAGCAATAAATTGATACTCAGTCGACACTAGATTTTTGCTCGGCATACACTAACTTGGTTGACACTAACATAACTCAGCTTAAACATGATTTCTTCATTTTTGCTCAGTTAAGCCTACCAGTTTAGTCTTCAATCTTACTAAGATAAACAATACATTGTCCCATCATTTTACAACATAGTCAAGTATGCTTTGCAGTATCAAGATAACTTAACCTTTCCCTAGGTGCTATTGTTACCATCCTTTCTTTCCCTTCTCACAATAGATATAGTACTTTCCTAAGTAGCAATAGTGTTACTAGTTAAGGTTTGACATCAATGACAATACAACAATTGATTCAATTGTAGTTTCCAATAATCTCCCTCTTTGGTATTGATGGAAACTCCATATGATATCACCTGAATAACACATGGATTACCAACCAATCCAAAAAAAACTTATCTGTCCATCAGAGAAAATTTATAATAGCCTTAGCTTCATTCTATTTCAGAATTTGTAAATCTCACTTTTGTGACCGTTAGAAGTATCTGGATCTCCCTTCTATCCTAATCTTTTATTTATGTTCATCATCCCTACTCTTCAGTTCATGTGTTATAGTATCATTTCAGTTCAATCTCCCTCTTTGACAAAAATACCAAAGAAACAACTAAAATTTACATCTAATAGATGTAGATATATCTTGTGCAGCTCAGTATTTCTCCCTCTATCATCTTGCTTATGACTAATTTGTTGTCTTTGCTTCTTCTTCACAGCTCTAGGATAGTCCTAAAGTGTGACAATCTTCTACATCAATTAGTCAATTATTCTATTGTAGCATATTTGATGTAGTGCTACTAGCTTGACTAGGCAGCCTCAGTTAGGGGAAGGACCCTTAGTTGACTTCTCAAATACTCATGAGCTTCTTTAGGTAAAGCTTTAGTGAATATGTCTGCCAGTTGTTCTTTTGTATTCACATATTCCATTCGGACTTCCTTATCTAGTACCAATTCCCTCAAATAGTGATACTTGATTTCTATATGCTTGGTCTTAGTGTGCATCACTGGATTCTTAGAAATATTGATGGCACTTGTGTTGTCATAGAAAATAACAATAGGTTTAGTGATTTCTTCTTTCATGCCTATCAACAACTATTTTATCCATATCAAATTTGAACAGTTTACTGCAGCAGCAACATACTCGGCTTCAACAATAGATTGGGAAATGTAATTTTGTTTCTTGCTTGTCCAGGAGACTAATCTCTATCCAAGAAAGAAAGTTCCACCACTAGTGCTCTTTCTATCATCTACATTTCCTGCCGAATTAGCATCAGTGTATACTCTAAGTTCAAATTTGTCCTTCTTCTTGTATTATAACCCATAGTCAGTAGTTCCTTTCAAGTATCTCATGATTCTTTTCACCACCATCATGTGTGTTTCCTTAGGATTGGCAAAGAATCTTGCCATAATCCCAATAGCTAGTGCAATATCTGTCTACTATGTATAGTATACTGCAATTTTCCAATCATGGATCTATACAAAGTCTGATCAACTTCAGCAGCATCATCATTCTTAGATAAATTTTGTCCAGTAACCATAGGAGTTCCTACTGGTCTAGCATCTTCCATTCCAAAAGTTTTCAGTATTTCATTAACATACTTAGACTGTGTAATGAAAATTCCTTTCTTCATCTGATATACTTGTAAACTAACAAAGAATTTGATCTCACCAAACATACTCATTTCAAATTCAGTTTGCATTTCTTTTGAAAAAAATTTACACAATGCATCTTGTCCACCAAAAATAATGTCATCAACAAAATTTTTGGCCAATAGAATACCTTTACCTTCTTCATCCTTCAAGTATAGATTGCTTGTGTCATTTGTTCTTGAAAATCCAATCTGCATGAGATAGTTATGCAACCTCTCATACCATGCTCTGAGAGCTTGTTTCAATCCATACAATGCTTTGTTCAGTTTGCATACCAGGTGTCTTCTGTTTGGATCAATAAAACCTTCTAGCTGTTCTATGTAAACTTATTCTTCTAGTATACCATTTAAAAATGTAGACTTGACATCCATTTGATATACCTTGAAATCTTTATAAGAAGCATATGCAAGCAGAGTTCTTACTCCTTCCAATCTAGCTACAAGGGAAAATGTCTCCCCATAATCTATCCCTTCTTCTTGTGCATAGCCTTTGCATACCAGCCTAGCTTTGTTCCTAGTGATTTCACCTTTTTCTTTCAACTTGTTTCAAAACACCCACTTTGTTCCTATAACATTCTTATCTATAGGTCTTGGCACCAGAGTCCAGGTTTCATTCTTCTCAATCTAGTCAATCTCTTCATTCATTGCTTGTATCCAGTCTTCATTTTCTAATGCCTCTTTAGTTGTCTTAGGTTCAAACTCACATAGTAAGCATGTTGGATCCTTGGTCTTGCTTCTAGTCTAAATTCCAATGTCTTTATCTCCAATTATCTATTCAGGCTTGTGATGTCTTCTTACATATTTTGCCAAAACAGGTTCAACATTTTTCTCTTCTATTTCATCAGGTTCCCCAACAAGATTGTCAGATTTAGCTTCTGAATGCTCAGAAACCTCTTCCTAATACTCGACAGCATTATCCTGTAGCACAACATGATCTTGTTCTCTCTTGGCACTATTTTCCTGACGCTTGACAACCATTTCTTATCCCTCGACATTGCTTGCCTGAGACTTGGCAACAGGTGCAAGTCTGTTACCTGCCTCTTCTATTTCCTCAATGTACACAAAAGATCTATAATCTTCAAGTTCTCTTTTACTTTTGGCTTTATTTCTTTCTGCATACTCATCAATTTTTACATTCACACTTTCCACAATTTTTTTAGTGTTAGAGTTCAAACACTTATAAGCTTTACTTTTTGTGGAGTAGCCTAGGAATATGCCTTCATCACTTTTGGCATCAAACTTTCCATTCCTATTGTCTTTCAATATGTAACACTTTCTTCCAAAGATTTTAAAGTATTTAACACTTGGTGCATGCCCATACCATAATTTATAGGGTGTTAGATTTGTACCTTTCTTGATCTATACCCGGTTAAGAGTGTAAATAGCTGTACTTATAGCTTCTTTCCAGTATTTTTGTGCCACATTCTTTTCAATCAATAATGTCCTTGCATAGTCCAAAATAGATCTATTTCTTCTTTCTACTATACCATTCTGTGGAGGTTTCCTAGGTGCGGACATCTGTCTTTGGATTCCTTTATCATTGCAAAACAGATTGAATTTATTTGATGTAAATTCTCCACCTCGGTCAGATCTAAGACATTTTAGGTTCCTACCTATCTCCTTCTCAACCTTAGCCAAATACCACTTAAAAGATTGAAAAGCATCAATTTTTTTCTTTCATAAACATTACAAGCATCATCCTAGTATGATCATCAACAAACAATATCAAATATCTAGCACCACAGTAACTTTGTATACCCATAGGTCCACAAAGGTCAGTATGAACCAAATCTAAAATGTGTTCAAAAGTAAAGGTTTTTCTCTTGAAACTTGACTTAGTCATTTTTCCTAATCGACATTCTTTGCACATCACATTCTCATGTTTCTTCAATCTAGGTAGGCCTCTTACTTTTGTCTTCTTACTTATCTCTACCAGATTGTCAAAGTTAACATGACATAGCCTCTTATGCCATAACTAAATGTCATCAAGTTGTGCAATCATACATATTTCTTCAGATAGGTCAAGATAGAACAAATTACCTCTAGTCTTCTCACCACTTCCAATCAGTTCAGCAGTAGCATCAAATATCTTAGCTTTATTGTGATGAAATTCCACTTGGTAACTAGTTTTGTTGAGCTGAGAAACACTTAGAAAATTATAATTCAATCCTTCAACCCAATAAGCATTTTCACAAGAGATTTTATCAGTCAGTTTAATCAATCCTTTTCCTCTAATAGGACATGGTGCATCATTACCAAATGTTACACTTTTACCTTTATAATGATGTAAGGTCTCAAACTTACTTTTGTCACTAGTCATGTGATGTGAACAACCACTATCTATAATCCATTTGTCATTCTTGTTCACATAGGAAATCAATGCAGTTTTCTCATCCTCATTAGATTCATCTTTCATTGCAACATAGAATACCTCAATTTAAAAATCATCACTATTAGTGTCAGTCTCTTTTTCAGCAATGTAACAAGATTTCTTACCTTTTTCTTTGTAGTCTTTGTACCTTCGGTAGCCTTTGTCATCTCTTCTATCTTTGTGTCTATTATTTCTTTCTTCATCTTTATCCTTCCTGTCAGGACATCTAGCAGCTATATGACTGACTTTATTGCATGAAAAACATATAATAGGGAGTTTACCTTTATATTTTCCTTTTCCTCTTCTCATTCTTCTAGCCATAAGAGCTTTTAGATCTTCAAGGTCTTCATCAGAAGTGTCATTGTCACTTTCACTTTTTCTTTCACTTTCACTAGTGCATCTTTCTTTTTCTTTCTTAGGCATGTTCAAAACTAACTGTGACTTAAAAGCAGATTCAACATTTCCAATACTACCAACAGTGAAATTATCATAATTCGATAGTTCAAAAGTAGTCAGTTTACCAATTAAACCTTCCTGAATAGTTGAGATCTTAATAGCATATATAGGATGTAGAGTTCTTAGCACTTTTCCAATTATGGTCTCATTGTCAATAGTTCCATTTTCTCCTCTAATGGCATTCACAACTTTTATTCTACCACAATATTGTGCAATGTTTTCATCTTCATTCATTCTCATTTCATCAAACTTACCTCTGAGACTCTCGACTTTAGCTTTCAGCACATATAGATCACCACCGTAGATCTTTGCAAGAGTGTCCCACATATCTTTAGCAGTTGTGCATTTCTTAATATCCTCAAATTCCAGATAGCTTTGGGCAGATGCAATTTCTAGCATTGTCTAATTATGTTCTTGCTTAGCTCTCATTTCCTTGGCAGTCAAAGGTGCAACGGATGTGACATAGTCATGCTCAATGTAGTACTTTGTAGAATCACCAATACTAGCCTGATGCAGCTTCATCAAGCTTTTCCATGCAAGGAAGTTTTCCTTGTTCAGCTTTGGTACCTCCTTCTTATACATCCTGATCATTTGCTTCAAGTCCCTTTAAACTTGTTTTCTATAGACACCAATAAGAAACATAGCTCTGATACCAATTATTAATATGATTTAGAACAATAGAGAGGGGGGGTGAATTAGTTGTTCTCAGGTCCTGATGTATAAAATAACTTCAAAAACTTTTCCTTAAATCATATCAAGCAGCCAAAACAAACTTAGTCATCATTGATTCAATTATAGAAACATATAACATCGCAGTCCACTACCCAATTGTAACTAACTTATAAAACACAAAAATGTTCAAACCAAAATATTCACACAAGTATTGACACCATGATTTATAGTGGAAACCCAATATGGGAAAAACCACTTTGTAACATGCTACTATTATTTTCACTCTTCTGAAGTGAGCTCGGTTAAAATCCAACCCTGTCAAAGGTTACAATACACACTATCAGGTGTGACCCGATTAAAGGATTTCAATCACCTTGTTAAAAGTGAGCCTTGTTACAGGACTTACATACACTCCGTTAGAATGCAACCTTGTTCAACGGATTTAACATATGACTATTAGGTCAACCTCTATTAAAAGGATTTTGACTATTACAATGGTTACAAAGTAGTAGCAGTATCAACCTAAAAAACATACAACTCACTTTGCAAATATCAAATCCAATTCAGTACACAAATGCTGGTTTACTGACTTTGAAACTTTTCCATCTCCATCTCTGATCTGCTCGAAACTTTTCTTCAAGCAATCACCACACTTCTCCTTCAGCCTTTTCACTTATACAGTCAATAAAACTTACTATTCTTCTAGCATCTACTTCACCCATGCATTCTCATACCTAATGTTTAGGTTCCCTTAATACTTTTCTCTGTTAGGTTAACTTATCTTTTACCGCTTAATCTCCTTCATAGATCTTAGGGTTAGGTCAGATTCATTGAATCTGCCCGATTCATGTTCTTCATCTCTTCTTCTAGAATCATCTCAAATCTCATAAAGATTTACAATAATATGTTTCACAAAGCATTAAATGCTTTCATATAATCAATAAATAAAGTCAACACATTTTACATAATCCAAGAATTCAACAATGCCGGCTCCAAATCTGAATTCTCTTGAAATATAAAAATGCTGATGCTCTGTCAATACTATGATCATCCACTCAGTCTTCATGTAAAATGCTTGATCACTACTAAAATGGTTTCCTCAGCATATACTATCTTCCTTGGCAATTAACTGATACTCGGTCGACACTAGATTTTTTCTCAGCATACACTAACTTAGTCGACACTAACATAACTTGGCTTAAACATGATTTCTTCATTTTTGCTTGGTTAAGCCTACCAGTTTAAGTTTCAATCTTACTCGGATAAACAATAAATTGTCCCATCATTGTACAACATAGTCAAGTACACTTTGCAGTATCAAGATAACTCAACCTTTCCCTAGGTGCTATTGTTACCATCATTTCTTTCCCTTCTCACAATAGATATAGTACTTTCCTAAGTAGCAACAGTCTTACAGTTAAGGTTTGACATCAATGAAAATAAAATAATTGCTTCAATTGCAGTTTCCAACATGAAATACACTCAGTACATATGAATCCCTGTTAGGAGATTTTGAATCCATGTTAAAAGATTCTAACTCTGTTAGGAGTTATGGAAGACCGAAGGACCCACTGCCCAAACAGCTTCAAGGTAAGATCACTGAACTCACTATTTGATTGATCTTTGTATTACTCAATATAATAATACCAAAATATTACTAACCTCAACAATCCAATACTCCTTCTCTGACTATGCCAAACCACACCAACTCCTTCAAATCTCAATACCAAATCTCAGTATTTTGCATATCTTCTTTCACAATTTTTCTTTCACAATACTTGCATTCATCACCCTTCATATTACAACAAGGGATACATTCCTTCCTTTATATCACACTCAAGTAATTACAAATGAGTCGGCATAAAAATTACAAAAATAAAAGTTTCCACATGTTACATCAAAATTACACAACATTGTCAGCTTCCAATCACTATAATTCTTCACTCGTGTGACCTCAAATCTTGCATTGTCATCCATGTCACTATAAAAATGTCTTAAATTTCTCTCTAACTATGCATAACTAGATTCCATTTCGATTAAGAGATATCATCCGATTTCCATAAATCGCTACTCAGGAACACTGCCTGAATACTGCTTCCACTGAAATGCTCATAACTTCCATGAATAAATGAATTACTATCTGCACTCTTAACCATGATCTTATAACACATCATAGAGTAATTATCCAACTTTTCATAGGTTCATCTTCAATATCGTAAGTGCACTAACTCAAACACTGTCTGCTTCTCTACTAATCTTCAGTAGATCACTATGTTGACATCAATGACAATCACAGTCATGAATGCAACAACTACTACATAATGGCTGCTAATACTCCCCCATAGGATATATTCATAATTCATTCCTAACAATCTCCCCTTGGTGTAAGGCACCAAGGCACTCCAATACATTTCAACCTAGGCATGGGTGATAGGGAAGGTAGTCTAGGAGTTTGGATCTCAGTGAGGTCCTAAGTTGGAACAAAGACCAAGCATGAGGTCAATTGGCACTATGGTAATCTTATAAACCAAGTGGCTTAATTGAACCAAATGGTCTAAAATATGTAGATTTCATGTTTTTGATCGGATTGGGTAGTTTAGGCTTAGAATGGATGGGTTAGATCCATCTAGGCCTTGGAGAGGTCTAGTTAGAGCCTTAAGACATATTTTGTAAAAGTTGTAATGCAACTTTCAAAAGTTGCTCGACAACTTTTCAAAAGTTGCTCGACAACTTTGAAAAGTTGCTCGACAACTTTGAAAAGTTGCTCAAAATGGGAAATCAGGTAAGAACACCTATTTAGGTAGTTCTAAGCATTGGAATGGATCCATTCCAATGGTTAGAACTACCTGAATAGGTGTTCTTAACTAATTTCCCATTTTGAGCAACTTTTGAAAAGTTGTCAAGCAACTTTTGAAAGTTGCATTACAACTTTTTACAAAATATGTCTTAAGGCTCTAACTAGACCTCTCTAAGGCCTAGATGGATATAACGCATCCATTCTAAGCCTAAACTACCCAATCCCATCAAAACCATGAAATCTACATATTTTAGACCATTTGGTTCAATTAAGCCACTTGGTTTATAAGATTACCATAGTGCCAATTGACCTCATGCTTGGTCTTTATTACAACTCAGGACCTCACTGAGATCCAAACTCCTAGACTACCTTTCCTATCACCCATGCCTAGGTTGAAATGTATTGGAGTGCCATGGTACCTTGCACCACTCCCCCATGGAGGAAGTACCACCATCTAGTCCAGAAGAAAGATAGGGCTCATATACCACTAGACAAATGCAACAATCTATATCACTTCTCAAAAGTAGGCTAGGGAATAACCCCAAGCATACCTCTTAGATACTCAAATGTATCCTTCAAAAAAGGTTTTGTAAATATGTCTGCAATATGATCCTTTGTGATTATGTACTCAAGTCTAACTTCTTTCTTTGCAACTTTCTCTCTCACTACATGATACTTTATCTCTATATGCTTTGTCTTAGAATGTAACACAGGGTTCTTAGACATACTAACTATGCTAGTGTTATCACAATGTATAACAACAGACTCAAAATTTTTTATTCCAATATCCTTCAATATTTTCTTCATCCAAATTATCTAGTTATAATTGTTTTCTATGACTACATACTCTGCTTCTGCTGTGCTTTGAGAAATACAATTCTACTTCTTGCTTAGCCAAGAAACTAATCTTCCTCCAAGGAAAAATGCTCCTCCACTAGTGGTGCTCTTTTTTTCATCAACCCTGCCTCCCCAATCAACATCTATATATGCACATAGGGTAAAATCATCATATTTTTCATACCACAATCCATACTCAATTGTGCCTCTTAAGTACCTTAGTATCCTCTTTCCTGCAGCATAATGTGATTCTCTAGGTTCAGCTTGAAATCTTGCTACAATTTTGATTGAATGTACTATATCAGGTCTTGTATGAGTCAAATATTTCAATCCTCCAATCATAGATCTGTACTTCTTTTGTTCCACTTTAGGAGTCTCATCTATGCTAGATATGTCTAGTTACCATAGGTGTTCCAATTGGTTTACAATTCTCCATTCCAAATCTCTTCAATAAATCATTCAAGTACTTTGTCTGACTTACAAAGATACCATCATTGTTCTATGTTATCTACAATCCTAAAAATTATTTCATCTCACCAATCATACTCATTCCAAATTCAGTCTTCATTTCATCTGCAAATTTATCACTAGCTTCATCTTCTCCTCCAAAGATAATATCATTTTGTTTAGGTGTCCTAAGGGCTAAAAAATGTCTCTTAATACCATTCACTTCACAAAAGATGTTAAATTATTTTGAAGTAAATTCTCCACCTCTATCTGATCTCAAACATTTAATCTTCATTCCAGATACATTCTCAACTTTGTCCTTAACGATCTTAAACTTATCAAATGCTTCAGATTTTTCTTTAAGAAATGCAATCCACATCGTTCTTGTAAAATCATCAACAAGAATCATAAAATACCCTTCTCCATAGAATCCTCTAGTCCTTGTAGGACCTCTCAAGTCTGTATGAACAATCTCCAACTTCTCTACTATTGTAAACTTCTTGCTGGGAAATGAGCTTCTCTTCTGTTTAGCCATCACAGATTCTTTGCAAATCATGTTAGTAGGCTTCACAATTTTATGCAAATCTCTTACTACAAGTGTAGTACTCACTTTCACAATGTTATCAAAGTTTATATGACAAAATCTTCTATTCCATAACCAACTGTCATCAATCTTAGTAATCATACATGTCATCTCAGTGGGATTCAACTGAAATACATTACCTCTGGTTCTAGATCTAGTACCAATCAAATTTCCATCTGTCTTTAATTACACAAGTTTTCTCAATAAACCAAACTTGATATCACTTATCAACTAATTGTCCAACACTCAAAAGATTATGTTTCAAACTATCCACAAAGTAAACATCATTAGTATTAGTATTTCCATCAAGAGTAATAGATCCTGTACGTTTAATCAAACAAGGTGCATTGTATCCAACTCTAACAACTCCTCCATCATAATTGTTAAAATTTATGAACTTTTTCATGTCTCCAGTCATATGATGTGAACAACCACTATCTATAATCCAATCAAATTTCTTTTCTCAGTATCACTTGCTCTCAAAGATTTCTCCAAACTAGCTTCAAGTTCTTCATCATTTGCATAGTAATTTAGATCTTCTAGGATTAAAATTCTTCATATACTTCTTAACTCTCTTAGGACATTTAGATGCAAAATGACTATATTCTTGAAAAGTCCAACATTTAAAAAATTTCTTACCATCCGGTTCTCTCTTCACAAGAAAGGCAATACCTTCTTCAATGTTCCTCTCTTCTTCATTTCTAGATATGTTGCTACTAGCATAATCTCTGCTCACACTTATACTTCTTGACAAAGTACGATGAACACTAAGTGCACCGAATGTTGTCTCCATTCTAGACAAGTCTCTTGATAACCTTAGGTTCATTTCTGCTACTTGTAATCTTCCAAGAAGATTTTCTCCAGTAAAGTTTGTAGTACAAGGATTAACTTGTTCACTCATCTGTGTTGTCTGCTTGAATGCATGAGTCAATGTCCTCAGAATTTTCCATATCACTTCATTCTCTATCTTTGTTCCTCCATAAGATTCTATACCTGCAACAATCTCTGACATTCTACCAATATAGCTTCTAACAGATTCATCTTCCATCATTCTTATATCTTCAAATGCACATATCCAATTATGTAATCTAAATTTCTTTGCATGTTCATCACCTTCAAAAGTAGAGTGCAAATCTAGCCAAATTTCATGAGATGTTTTCAAATATTTTACCTGAGTATACTCATTTTTTAGAAGGGCTGACAAAAGTGCTTCTCTGGCAAGTATGTTACACATGAATAGATCTCTTTCCTCATTAGTACATGTTTCAATTTTATCCTCGTCAATGATAGTTTTCTGATTCTTTGTAATCAACCAATAACTTGGTCCTAAACATAGTAGATGTGTCTTCATCTTTTCTTTCCAGCTGTCAAAATTTACTCCATCAAACTTAGGGCTTTCTTTCCTAAAATTTTCCATGGATCTCCTTAAGCTATTAAACTTTTCTTTCAAGGACCTGTTGCTCTGATACCAATTGTTAGAAAGTAAAGTCCACCAAGATAAATGAGAGAGGGGGGGGGGAGGGGTGAATTAGTTATCTAACTAATATAATTTTTATCAACTTTAATGGATTTTAATCATGTAAGAAATGTAATCAACAACCATATAAAGATATACATGAATAATAACACAATGATCCAAGATATGTTGACTAGGGAGTCTCTTGATCAAAGAGTAAACCCCAGTGGGAATGATGCCCTCAAAATATGCACTAATATGAATATTCCTTTTGAAAGGATGGACTTTGTTAGGATTCTTATGAAATAAATTCAGTACATATGAATCCCTATTAAGAGATTTTGAATCCTTGTTAAAAGATTCTAACTCTGTTAGGAGTTATGGAAGACATAAGGACCCACTACCCAAATAGCTTCAGGGTAAGATCACTGAACTCACTATCCAATTGATCTTTTTATTTGATAAAGGGTGTTCCCCTTAATACCACAAACACATAACAGACATAGAGAAACAACAACAATAATATGCAAGAACAGAAAATTGGCTTCTTATTATCTCCACAAATGAGGAATTACAAATTTTTAGAATTACAACATGCAAAGCCACATGGGCATTCCCTTACAATATTCTGTAGGACAAAGCCTCGAATCAATACCCAGATCTACTACCCAGAACTATTCTGAACTGCTTAAGACAATAATACAGCCTTCCTTATACAGGCAATTTTCCACCGCCTGGGAAGTTCCAGAATTTTAGCCAATAAGGCCGACCAAACTTAGAATTATTTTATTTTACATTTTATTACATCATAGTCGGCTCAAGATAACCTTTGAAACCCGAACAAAAATTTTGAAGAAAATTATTTTCTGCCATTTCAGGTGGCCCAACTTCCAAAGACCACAAGTCATCACCAGTTGACCCGATCGGCTATTATAACCCCATTTCAAAAATGCCACGAAGCGCTCTACAGGCTTGACCTATTCAAGTGCCCGTCACCCAAATTTTTGACCTCATCCGGGGCCTCTAAAGCCTTCAAAACTGAGTTCAAAGTTTCTGTACCCTGCTGCCAATACTGAAAATCTTCAATATCTTCAAAACTACACCTGATCTAGCCATGAAACTTTGCTGGCAGACTTATATGACCAAAATGAACCTCCAAGAAAGAAATCAGATCATTCTGAGCACATACAAAAATTACCAAAAATAGTAACTTTCCATAAATAGCAGCTCTGCACAAAATAGCCCTTATTGAATACAAAAATAGAAATATTTTTGGGTGATGCAAGATTGCTCTTACACCCAGGATGCTCCTGCATCATTATTACTCAATAGAATAATACCAAAAGATTACTAACTTCAACAGTCCAATACTCCTTCTCTAACTATGCCAAACTGCACCAACTCCTTCTTCAGATCTCAATATCAAATCTTAGTATTTCACATATCTTCTTTCACAATTTTTCTTTCACAATACTTACATTCATCACACTTCATATTACAACAAGAAATGCATTCCTTCCTTTATACCACACTCAAATAATTACAAATGAGTCGGCATACAAATTACAAAAATAAAAGTTTCCACACGTTACATCAAATTTACACAAAAATGTCTGCTTCCAATCACTATAATTCTTCACTCATGCGACCTCGGATCTTGCGTTGTCATCCAAGTCACTATCAACATGTTTTCAAATTCTCTCTAACTATGCATAACCAGATTCCATCCCGATTAGGAGATATCATCTGATTTCCACAAACTACTACTCAGGAACACTGCCTGAATATTGCTTCCACTAAAATGCTCATAACTTCTATGAATGAATGAATTACTGTCTGTACTCTTAACCACAATCTTATAACACATCATAGAGTAATTTCCCAACTCTTCATAGCTTCATCTTCAGTATCCTAAGTGTGCTAACTCAAACACTATATGCTTCTCTGCTAATCTTCAGTAGATCACTGTGTTGACATCAATGACAATCACAGTCATGAATGCACCAACAACTGCTACAAAATGGCTGCTAATACTCCCCCATAGGATATATTCAGCACTCATTCCTAACATTTTCACCTTCCAACATTATATTGATATTTTTTTTTTAAATAGAAAAATTAAATTTTTTAAGTGGTATAAAATGTATGCATATAGTTTAAGTATTACACAATTATGTTTATATATTAAATAAATATTTTTATTTTTTAACAAATATTTTATAGCTTGATTTTGATTTTAGTTTTCTCAATTTTTTTTTCACCAATAATAATATTTATAGTTTAAATTATAATGAATATAAGATAAATAAATAGTAGAAAATAAAAAAATATAACAATTGGCTTCATAAATGTAATTGAAGGTATATACTTATCAATGGTGTTGGCTATCTATTCAATGGACCTCATGGCATTAGTAATAGTTTTAAGCCAATTGAAAATATAGAGCCCATGATTAGATCATTTAATAAACATGAATACAAAACTTGAGAAATATAGATTAGATTGTACAAATGAACAATAGGAAAGGGTCATAGATATTTCTAAATTGTGGCATTTCCTTAGATCATAAACTTCAAAAATCAACAAAATACCCATGAACACCAAAGAAAATGAGAAGGTCATAAACGTGTCATACAACAACGACAAGACATTCAACCAGCCTATTAATGGGATTGGATACTACACAAGTATCTATTGGATGATAACATTTAAGATAATAGGACTTTCTAAAACACATTTGAAACTCAAATTAAATTTTAATTGTGATTTTTTTAATTCGAATTTCCAATAGATCTATTCTAAAATGTGATATAGCTTTCAACTTTCAACTATCAATCTAATGTTACATTAAAATCTTTTGATCTATGGATTCTTTTGAGAAGCTTATTATTTTTCTTACTCTATCTTGCAATAAAAAGATCATCAAACTTTATCAAAATAATTTTTACACCATTCTTTGCCCACAAAACCTTAATCTTCATCTACATCTACTAATGTTAAACAATAATTTCAAACATTCTAAAATTGGCAAAGCCATAATATACAAGTGGCTAAGACGAATGATTTTCTAAACAAGTCATTAATAAAATTTTCATAATATAGTTATTTTTCAGAAAATGATATATCTAATAAATAACGTACATTACTATGAATCGAATACTGACATAATTTCTATAAAATTAACTCAATTTAATTTCACATGGATCTAATGGTCACGGGAATCAAAATTTAAACAACAATCAATTAACGCCAAGTTATTACTCTTCAAGACCTTTGAGGATTTCTCATCATTCTCGCCCTTATGTTTACACTATAACATGATCTCAATTTGTTAAATATCATAATAAGCAAATATCTTTGCTTTTCACGAATATCTGGCTACGGGGTTTTACTTGTGGGGAAAACAAATAAAGGATCATGAAGTCCAACAAGAAATACATTTTTAAAATGTATATTAGCAATTCCAATATATTTTTCGATCGTAAACTTTTTGTAAGGTAGAAAACTAATGATAGTAAAGATGGATTATCAAACTCAGGTTTATAAAATTTGTTTGAAAATTTGGATGATGAAAAATATTAAAATAGCAGTCAATCAGTTATCTCTCATTTTCTTTCATCTTCTGTCACCTTTAAATTCTGATCTTTCTTTCAAAATAAAAGTTATTTTCCATTAAAAAGAACAATATGATAACATTTCTGTTCAATATACAAATTCTCCAACAATGAAAAGAGTGTTACAAATTAGACTAAAAAAGAAAGCGCCACAAAATAGTCAATTCAAATTCTTCGAAATGACGAAGAAAGAAAGAAAAACACAGCAAAACGACGAAGAGATTCGAGTCAAAAGTATGAAGAAATAAACTAGGTGGATCATATAACGTCTTCTTCTGTTTTCCAGTATTATTATCCCTAACTGTATCATGCCCATGCGAGACTGCGGGCGGTGGTGGGCATGAAATGATACAAAAATAAAGAATTAAAAGCGAAGTAGCACGGAATGCTTGGAAAAGGAAACTTGCAGTTGATTAAAAGAATGAATAGATAGACAATTATAAAAAGTATGATTAGGTCGGCCACCACTAAAATTTTCTAGCTAGGCGTGGAAACCTTGGTGGGGCTTCTTCCTAAAATGATTCTGCCAATGGGGCATCGATCTAATCTTTCCTTAATCCTGTGGAAGAAGTAGATGCCATTGAATTGGGTCACAGTGAAAGACAATGAAGGAAAAGAAGTAAAGCAGATTATGGTGATAAAGAATTATCAAAGTAGGCAAAGCGGGCTTCGTGTTGGGATACATGGTAAGGGAAGAAATATCCAATACTGTTCAGTGATTTACGTCGAAGCAGCGGCTTAAAAAATGCAAAGACATTATATTGACGAGATGTTTAAGAAAAGAGAAGAAATATGGAGAAGGGGTTTCATATTTGAATTCAAGCGAGCTAATTTGAACTACCAATGGTGAGATTGAACTCGTTTTTGGCCTTCCATTGTTCGAATATTCATTCGAACAGTAATAAAATTAAGATCTAAATACATGTATAACTAGCAATCGCATTTTGGTGTGCAATGGATACGTCGAAGATGTATTGAAGATCAATTAATGAAAAATATTTGAAGAGGAAAGGGTAGATAGAGGATAACAACATTACATGTCGTGAATACTTATAATTCATTTGAGAATTATATTTTGAGGTCAACTAATTACCCATGAGAACGTCAAAGAAATTAATATGGAAACAATTTTATTATGGAAATTATAACCTATTCTATCAAATATTTTAAAAAAATAAAATTAATACAGGATAATTTAATTCGGTAATGCAACACTTGTCAAATTATAAAAAGGCCTTGAATTTGGCCTCAAATGAATTAAAACTGACCTTTTCATCAGCTTGTGTAAAGGGGAGTGGCCCATTGACTTAGCAGATCTACCATCACTGAGTCTGTCAATTTCCCTTCGCCCATGCATAGCCCACCATGATGCGATTCTCAGCTTGTCTATGATCTTTTGGATGCATTGGGCTGCCAAGTGGTGGTTTGCAAAGATCAATACATGTAGAATAGTAATGCAAATGCCCATTACACTTGTATGGATATGCTTTCATCTTGCCATGCTTACACATTACACTTGTATGATCCCTCACCAAAACTAAAAATATAGTCACAATAACACGTATGGATTTCTTTGTCTTTGAGTTAATCAATTAATCCAAAACACTAAGATATTTAATTTAGGTTTTCAATACTCATTACATTCTTATTCTTAGTTTAGTTAGTTCAGAGTGTCTACACATATTTGGTTTGTTTGGGCTGAGGTATTTGGGCTTTTAGGTTTTTAAATATTTAAGGGTTTAAAATGAGTGAGCAACGTTAGTGAGCAATGGGTAGAATCAATGAGAATGCACCCAACTTCACTTAGGCTTTAGGTTTTTTGAAATCGTTTATATGTGGTGTAATTTGCAACTTCCTCTTACCCATCACGCTTTCCATTCTTTCATATTGTAAGCCATGAGATTATCCAATATTTGGGAGGCACTTTCAATAATTGTTGGATGATTCTACAAATTTCTTTCCATTCTTCCATGTTGCAGGCCATGAGATCATCCAATCACTAGGAGACACTTTCAATAAGTGTTGGGTGATTCTACAGATCACTATTATTGATCATTTTGTGTCTTATTCAACTTGCTTTGAACATTACAATGGGTAGTAGGTGTCTTTATGTTTCACAATATAATTTTAAAGATACATATAATTTAATCATATTTAAATATTTATCAATCACATTTTTCGACATATTATTATATTATTTTGCACTCCATTTTAAAATCAACATTACATCTTGAAACTAAATTTAATCTTCCCTAAATAATGAGTTAAACTAATTTTAATCTTCCTTCTAATTGTAAGGCTTACAGTGTTTAGAAACACTTTAGATGAATATATTTTATTTCTATATTGAACCTTCCTTTTAATAAATCCTTGGATTAACTAGTTTTATGATTTTGAACAAGGACAAAAATACAACATACACAAATGTGTATGTGGTATATGTGATTATAAAGTAGATGTCTTGTTTTAATTTATAAATCTAAATGCTCCTAGAATGATATCTCCATGTTCTAAAGTGTACCTTTAAGTCACACAAATTAAAACATACACGTACAACATGGAGTGTGAAATCTAGGCTTAAGATCTAAAGTGTAGCTTAAATTTACGTCAAGTCTAATCATAAAAACTAAAATAAATAGATTAAATAAATCTAGAATCCATTTCAAGTAGCATCAAATTGATTGAATTTAAATATTCTTCATTTTCTAGCTGAATTTAAATATTCTTTAGAATAGAAATTTCACAAGACAATTTTATGTGTAAATTTGGCTGAATTCAAACTTTAAAGTAAACATGGGAAACTTATAAAAGTATCAAACTGGGTTTTGATTTTCAACTTACTGGATAAATAGATGAGAATGCCAAGAGCACAACTCAACTTGAAACCTCTGTCATCTAGCTTGATTAACTGCTTCCCAGTAAAGTCATCACTCTACTGGCTGACTAGGATGGGTTAAATCAATCTAGGTAGTATAATTTTGAAAATATGTAATAACAAGAGATTTTCAAAAGGTTTTAATAGCTTGTTGTGTTCCTCCCCAACAAAGTCACCATTTTGTTGGTTCTTGAAAAAGGTTTTACACTCAGAGAGACACCAATATACCTAAGATAGATTTTAAGAAGGGAACTGAACTTGAGATGTTTGTATTACTTTCAATGAGTCATGTTCATGTGTACACTTTGTTTCAAGATATGAACCACTCCAATAATAGCCAAAGACAATATGTTTTCCTTTCATACAATAAAATAGTTAGATATGAAATCTATTACACCCTAGACTGAGAGAAAACCATCAATCAGTTTTCTACCAAAAGATTGCAAAAAGACCCCTCCTAAATGATCTTGGAAATCCTTATAAAGGACTACAATAGGCTTAGGATCATTTAGGGGAAAATTAGGGTTTCCAACAACCTCAACACCATATTACACCCATGCAATTACTATTGTAGAGATATGCCACAAAATCCAGAGCCAATAGATCAAATCTAATCTTCAAAATCAAGAAAAACCCTAACTTGCAAGCCACAAGGATAGGAAAACATCATTGAAAACCTACATGGCCTTCGCTGCATAATAAGTGCTAGGACAACTTTACCCACCTCTTCATGGCATGGACACCTTCATTCACACAAGTTTCACTTGAAAATAAATCTAGGTGACCCAAAGGATCATAACTGGTAGACCGCCACCCAAGTATTTATTCACAATCTCTTTGTATGTAGTTCAATTTTATCTTTGTTCAATTAGATTAGATCGAGCCAAGAATTCGATCTGCATGGTGTAATCAATTTCCACCTATTTCAGCCTCACCAACCCCTCCACATCAATCTCCTCACTGACAAATTAGAAATAAGTAACTCAACATTACCTGGCATGAAGGACCCACCACTTTATTGACTCATTGGGATAGACACGTGGCGGTAGGGCATGATCTCATGATCACTAATTTTCATTCACCTTTCCTTCAAGGCATTACACCTACTGCACGATCATTTTAAATCTGCACTTCCTTTAATACTATGGGTCTTGGAACATGACATCACTGAAGACATGCGTCACCAAGGTGCAATGCCTTGATCAGTAACTGTTAAGAACTTTTTCATTTAAAAAATGTTCCAACCATCAGATCAAAGATGACCTGACCATCCTTTAATTTTCTTTGATACTCCCGACGCTAACTCATGTAGGACATGTGTCTCCTAGTCATGATCTCGCAAAGAATATCCATCGTGCATCATCTCATACTAGTAACATACTAACCATTGGATCATCTTGATCTAACTATCTTTTACCTTTGTCCAAGGCTCTAACATCTGTCCCACCAGTGTCATGATGAAACTATTGCTACAAGCTTCCCCGATAACTTCATCGATGATTAGGATGCACAAAAATATTCCTTATGGTTCTCCTTTTTCTTCTAATAGTTTTATCACCAAAAGATATCCTAAAGCTTCAGTCAGGGATCAAAGTACTTGATACTGGTCTTCATCAATGCTTTCTTACATCTGATAGAATCATCGGTGGACTTTATGCCGATTGATAATTGTTTATAATAAATTGGTGACACATATGGTGATATTTTCATTAGGAAGGAATGGACATTGTGTGAACTTGGAATGAAGATTTCTGATCATCGATGAGTTGTAAGAAATATTAAACAGGCCTGCTATGTAAGAACTTAAAACATTACATGGCCCCTCCTGATGGTAAATTAGAACATGTGCCAAAAAAGGGAACTTAAGTCATGAAAAAGGTAAGGAAAGAATAGAAATATGTAGGTTTTAAGGATTTAAACAATGATTTTGTAAAACCCTTAGCATTTTGAAACCCTATTTCTTCAAACCTGAAGGAGGACATGACAATTTCAAGGGATTTTTGTAGGAGAAGGCAATTTTCAACAAATTTTTGCACTAGCAAGAAAAAAAGGCTAACAGGTCCCACTCTGATAGCTAAGCATAATAGACCCTTAGAAGATCTATTTTGTTCATCACAGGATTTTATAGTTATTTTCTTCTTTGGATCAATAGAAGAATATGAAAAGCCTAGTTTTTTTATCAACTTGTATGTACAGATATTCAATTGTGCAACTCCATCTATCAACACTTGTGGATCATAACTTCAATATGCAGGGGGTGCTTATGCAGGTAACTCAGAGAATTGTCATCTTCCAAAAATGACATGTAATTTCATGAGGTTATGTGACCCACCATAGATTGGAATCTATCTATGTCCAAGTCCTTAGGGATATTGGTGGCTTACAAGACTTTCTCTAGAATCTCTTTATGAGCTGGAGAGATTTTGAGTAAGTCGAAGATCGATATTTGAGAAGTCATCTTTTGTAAGTGCTCGATAATGCTATAGTCAGCAATATGTGATGAAACCAACTATTTAGAGTTTTATGACTTAGAAATGGTTATAGCTGGTTGTTTGCCCCACGTGGAGGGATTTGATGACTATGGTTGATTACCAATGTTGGAGGATTTTGGTACTCCCAAGATGACTTTCACTTTCACTTGGGTCATGTAGTGTTGGAAGCTTGAGAATCTCCTTCTATCACATTGAAATATTCATAAGGGAATACCTCAAGCAAGTTGATGACATTGTTATCACTGGTGCCATATGTGTGATAAATGTGGGCACCATATTTTGGTTTAGAACTTTCCCCTTTATCATACTTGGGCATAGGGTCCTTATTTATGCCTTGTGATAAGTGTTGGTGGTGTGATTATCCACCAGGATCACTTCATTATTAATGAGATCTTGGATCTCAGGCTTGAGTATCATGCAATTTTTGATCTTATGTCCCTTATTTTTTGTGGAATTCATAATAGTCATTGTCATTACACCATTTTGGTTTCACCTCAAGCTCATATGGCTTGAAATTATCTGGCAATGTGATTGGCTGGTTTTCCAAGAGAGTCTTGAGTGTTGAGCCATATGAATCTTTGAGGGGAGTGAAGGTATGCTTAGGCTTAGCCTAGGATTTCTCTTTCAGAATATTGTTGTTCCTTTGGAAGGAACCTTAGTGGTAGTCTCAATAGATTTAAGGGCCTTGGTGCCACTTGTCAGATTGAACACTATTGGTTTTGGTTGGGGAGAAACTTGGTCAACTACCCCATCATTTACCAAATTCTTATTCTTATTCCAATATTTATTCTTGTCATTGAAAATGGAATTATACTTGTTCTCTTTATAAAGGACAATTTCACCATTTTTAACAAGAACATCCCTTTTTTTAGCACATTTTTCACCAACCTATTGAAGGTGTCTGGGTCTTGCAACTTAATAGAAAAACTCAACTCTGGAATCATTGCACTGATGAATATATCCATTTTATCAAGCTTAGGAATGAGACATGGATAACGAGAAATTTTTTTCTCAATCGCTGGAGAAATGTCAAAAAAGATTCTCCCATTTTTTGGTTTGTGTTGCACAGATCTGTCATTGTTATGGGATATTGGATGTTATAGGAATAGTGTTTCAGAGTTCACTCAACAAGTTCATAAAAACATTTTATTCCAGTGGGTAACTTTGAGAACCACTCGATGGCTTAACCACTGAAACTCTATGGGAGTAGACACATAATATATGTCTTGTCATGCATAAATTCCATACACTGGGCATATAATTCCTATGCATGATCTTGAGGGTCATATTTCCCAAGGTACTTGTCAAATTCGGTGATCTCCACTCCATGCAAGAATGGAGGTAAGTACAAGTCCTTATGAAAGGGGAATGGGAAAATAGAGTCTATAGAGTACTTCATGGTTGGTTCCTCTTGACTCTTCTTCATCTCATGCCATTCTTCTTGTATGGCCTGCATTTATTTGGTGACTAGTGTCAAAGGAGTTTTGTCCTCCTTGGCAATGATGTCCACAACCCTGTATTGAGGAGAAAGTTGCACTCCTTGTTTTGTTAGCTCAAGAAAGTATTGTTCTCTCTCAGTCCATGATAAATGTCATCATTTTGAAGAATTATTTATCATCCTTACTCCTCGGAATGCTAACCTCATCAGGCTCAGATTTGGTGGAAGAACTATCGTTATCTATTTCATGAGAAATGACACTGTGATTGGTGTGTCAAAAACTTTTGTGTCCTTTTCCTCATCCAGACATGTTGGGGTTAGAGGATCTATCTTGATGATGGGTCAATATTCCATAATTTCTAGTTGTTCTCCAAAAAGAGGGTTTTCCTCAAATGAAAAGGGTCTCTCTTCCCCTCCTAGTTATTGTTTGAAAGAGCTTCGAGTCTAGATAGGCATAACTCAAAAAATTGTCATAAAGGTTTTGAAGCAAGAGAAATCATGTTTGAACAAGTTTGAGGTAGATGGTGATAGAAACAAGATAAATTCCTCTTAAGAAGGAGGTGCAAATGACTTAGATCTGAGCCAAGGTTAAGGAACCTAGATGATGATGCACTCACAACTCAAAAGAGACAACTAATAAGGGTGATTGAAGGAATGATCAAAGGACAAGGTGAACAAGATTGAACTCAAAATACCAAACTCTGAGTGACCAAAGATTGTGGTTGATTAGCACAAGCTCTCAATATCAAAGGTATGTTTACGGAATGTGGGACAACTCTTAACTGAGTATTTGGAAAAAAAAAATGACAAGATTTTTGGATCATTTTGTGAACTATTTGATAGGATCATTTCCTGGTGTGATAATTTTTTTGTCATTTTTTTGTAAAGGATTTTGATGTCAAAAGTCTCAAGGTAAAAAATATTCCAAGCACATGTGCAAAAAAAAAAATTTCCTGAGCCCTATAGTCAAATTGGCTGAGTGATAAAATACTTTCTCATAAACTTAGGTACAGACCCAATAGCTAATCAGAATTAGACCATTAGAGAACATGTAATAGATCTCTCAATTTCATATTATTCAACTCCAAATGCTAATGGGGGCATGATATGACGAGTATCTTGGGGGAGTTACTATCTCCCTTGCACTTGGATTATCCCACTTTTGGGAGTGAACTGTGTGGCTGCTACTCTATGGATTTTAGTAAGGATCTCTTGTATGAACTCACTCTATGTCTGCACAAGTACAATTTAGCCATATAGCCCCATAAAGCACCTTTGTACCAATTGTCATGTAAATGTGATCTAGACCCTAAGGCCCTATAATTTGGTTAGGTGAGAACCACGTTTATAAGCTCAAATGAAATCTAGCTTCTAAGGCTTTGGCCTCAAGGAAGAAATTTTATTAAAGTGATTTGGAGTGGTGTGGCTTACACCTCATGCACACGTGGGTCATTCTCCAAGGGTGAGTACTTTTTCCTACTTGGACAAGCCCATCTAAAGGATTGAAAATAAATGAAAAGAATAGCTACAAGGGTCTTGATTTATGATTTTCTCTCAAAGGGAAAAGAGCATAATCTCCTATCCATTTCATCATTCACAAGCACATCAAGCAATTATGCATTTTAAAAAGTCTAGCATGCAAGGTTCCTAACAATATTAAAGAAAATAGTATATTTAGTTGATTTTATCATAGGCAACCTGCATCAAACTCATCATTAGTTTCATTTTGTGCTCTTTGACACACGTACTCCAAAAGATTTAGATCATTATACTCGACTCAAACGTTCTGCATGAACTTGTTAAGATGCCAAGAAAAAATAGAAACAAAACAACATACTATTTTTTGAGACTCGGATAAAGAACCAACTATAGAAATTCGAAAATCAGATAAGAAAACTTGTTGGCTTCTTTTTAAAAGACTGAAACAAACTCATACAAGAATATACTGTGTTCAATATGAGTATCCCTGTATTTTGATATGAGTGACTATCCTGACTCGTATTGGTCTATCAGGATGTTCATATGAGAAAATAGAGCTAAGGTACAACCAAAATGCCAGGAATCTATTGACAAAAAGTAAAGTTCTAGACCATATTCTAGTACAAGAAACTATAGGCTATAGTACGAGAATCTCCCACTTCTGATAAGAGATTCAGTCCAGACTCATACTAGCCTGTGAGAATTCTTGTATGAGTAGACATGACCAGAGTATAGATAGAACCTTAATTTTTGCAGAAATAACAATTGTGAAGACAAAGATTTTATTGTTCTACCCCACAATGGGCACTAGAAATGTGTGATCTAATCTAACATGAAACTTTAATGAATCCTTAAATAGTTAATATAAACTATTGAAACCAAATTGATTTAAACTAAGACTAACTAAGGTGAATCATTTCCTTCTAGTAGGTCTGAATATGAGTTTTATCTTAGGTCATTGCAAACTTAGTGACAACAATGCAATCTAAATGGAGGATTTTGGTTGAAGCTATATGAAAATGCAAGATTGATCTAATTAGATGCAAATGTAGGATTAATCTAATTATCTAAGAGTTGATGCAATTAAGAAAAAATGAAGTGTTTCCATCTTTGTTTGATGCAATAATGAAACTATGATGCTAGATTAAAAAAATAACTAAGCAATAATGATCAACCATGAAATATGCAATAAACTATGAATTCAAAATAACAACATAACTCTAACTAAAATTGGAATCCTTTGTGAAGAAATGAAGCCTATTTATATATAAATTCATTCGGGAATGAACAATTGAGATTGATTGGAAACAAGTGGTGGAGATTTCTTTAAAGAATCAATCATTGTGGAGGGTAAAAGCACAAAGTTGTGTCACGTTTCAGGACAACTTATCAGCACAACTGAATTTGAGTATTTCTAACTAAAATTATTTTTTGTCAAACATATGGTCTAGCTAGATTCATTCTAGCTAAGTTAGATAAGTTCTTCACCTTTTCCAATTGGAAATATCTATTAAATGCATGTTTTATAACAATTACTAAAGAAATAAAATTATTTCAGAAAAGCGACATTTCAATAATTCTTACTCTTTTTAATGATATTTTTTTACAAATATAAAAATACCCTTTTTTAGAGCACAGAGTCAAGATTATCATGATATAATTTTTATAGTATTTTAATTAGATCTAATATATTATAATTTCAAAATACTACAAGTAAGTATTTTAACATTCGAGAACAAGATGCTTCAAAAATAGAAAAAAATAGTAAAGCTTATCAAAAAAATTGAAAATTTATATTTAACACTAGAGGAGAGAGTTATCTTCAAGAGTGTGTAATTTATTTTCTGAATGGTGTAGATTTGATAGGGGAAATTTGACACGAGATGAAAACTGTCAATTTTAGGTATGTTCGACTTTGAGTAGTTATAAGAGAGAAAATATACATTGAAAACTAATTTTTCTTCTTTTTTGCACTAACTATACATTTTATCTATGACATATTTTGAAATCAAAGGAAAAAGAGATTATTTGCATATACTTTTTTGGTGCGGACAAGACCCTCATTTTTCAGCATTTTTCAGCAAGTAAAAAATGGACTTAAAATTTTTTAAAACTATGTGAATTATTATTCAAAAAAAAAATAAAAAATTATAGCCATAAACTTCATCCACTTTTACACATTTCATTAGTTTACATCATCTCCAAATTTTAAACATAAATGTCATTTTTATGTCATTAAAGTTAAAATTTTTGTGTGTTGTTGACCTTTTCCTTTATAAAAGTGTGACACAGCTTTGTACTTTTACCCTGGAAACTTCCAAATTAACTAGTAGGTTAACTAAACTATTTTGTGGGAACTTCCAAAATAACTAGCAAGTCAAATGGGCTAGTTTTCCAGTCAACTAACTTGTTTCCAAAATGTGATTTGGTTATTTGAACTATTTCCAAAATCGCATTCAGTTAACTAAAGGATGATTTCATAAATGCATTTTTATAATTTATTAAAAGATTTAATGCATTTTCCTCAAAATATGATAATATAATTAATTTAATTCCATGGCGGATTCAATGGCTACTATTGGTCCCAAGAAAACCAAACTAAACAATTGGAGGGCGGTTAGAAAACTACCTAAGGTGACTCAGCAACTCATCGGAGGGGAAATAAATGTTACCACTAATATCTAAAATGAGCTAGGTTGTCATCATTGTTAAGAGCCCTACCTTGATCATGTGTCGGTGTAAGTTGGTGATTTATGTAATTATGAAAAAGAATTCCCAAAACCCCATAAAAAATCACAAATGCCTTTCAAGCGTGTGGAGAGAGAGCTATCCACATCATCAGGTTTTCTTGGCTAACAAGGACATTAAGTGTATCCTTGGCGTTATTGCTAATTATGGCACATGGAGATCTATTAGATATTGTCATATGGAGCCTGACTCCCAAAAGTTCACCCAAGGCCAACCTTTTGAGTATAATCATTTATTGAAACAGCTAAATCAAAACAACTAGATTTTTTCTCTCTTTCACGAAGATTGGCCTTTTGATTTTCAAGAAATTCTGGTTCATGAAAAGGAGATCATTGACATGGGAAGCAACATTATGTGCATTAAATTGGATAAGATTGATGAGGCTTTCACCTCCGACACTCTAGTGACCCAATACTATAAAGAGAGTGGTATCTGGGGTTTTATGGAGCACATGAAAGGTGGACATGACAAGTGGATATCTAAATAGTTTGTCTCATCCTGGAACAATAGGAAAGTTTCTGTTGGGGGCATCCATTTCTAGATTAATGAGGAGGTCATCGCTAAGGTGACGGGGCTCTCTGTGGAAAGGAGAAAGTATAAAAATACTTGTAGGATGCTTGACCCTATGAGCCTCAGCTAATTCTTCAGAGAAGGAGAGAACGTTATCAAGAAATTTGGGGGTTTCAATCGTGAGGAGCTTCTGGACTTTTGGCCCAAGCTGTGCCTCATTGTGATGAAGTACTTCACCATGGAAGGTAAATTTATGGTTTTCTACTATTACCATTTACCTTTTCTTAATCACATCAAAAATAGGGACCTAATATCCATTCTCTTTTACCTCCTTCATTCCATTGAAAGTAATATTTTGGATATTAAGGAAAACCCCAAAAAATCTATCCCTATTCTCCATCAGGGTCTCCTTATTTGTCTCTACCATTTCCATAAGACTATCTTCCCTCTGCCCCAACCTCCCCCAACCATCCAAGAGCTCACCTAGGAGGACTCCCCATCAAAAACTGATAATCCCACTCTATCCAAGAAATCTAGGAGACTGATATTGTCCCTAATGATGGTAGAACCCACAAAAGATGTGTGAAAAATCCTTTCAATAGGAGGGAGGAGCATGAGGAGTCCTATGTCTCTAAATCTTTAGAGACTAAAGATTTGAAGGAGTCTAAAAGAACCCCTAAGACTGAATGAAAGCCCAAAAAATGGAGGATTTTGGAGAGCCGGGTCAAGCTGGAGGTTGACTTAGGGGTCGGGGTCGCCATCGGTCTAATAGAATTGCAAAGGAGCAGTGTAAAACTAGAATCATGGAAACGGTTTCGAAAGAGAAGTCCCTGTCGAAAAAAGACTCCCATATCCCTGAGTCCATGAAGGGCTCTTTTGATGACCACCGAAGTCCGAATAGGATTGGAACCACTCCCCATCTCAACCCTCAACAAACCATGGAGACTCCCCATAGCCCTACCCCGCCTCTGGCTTCCACTCATGATCACCAGGCCAAGCCCCCCACTACTAAGCACAACCTCAGTCTTCTGGATGGCAATGATAAGCTTAAGGGCACTCTTAAGTGGAAGTTTTCTGATCTGGACAAAGAGATAACTCACATCAAGAAAGACATGCAAGAACTCAAGCATCGCATTATGATGACTAACAAATTTTCTCTTAAAGTCATGCATGCTTAGGCTATGACTCTCTGCATTGTACAGGAAAAACTAGCAGGTGGTAGACTAGAGGTGGACGAAGACAATAAGGATCTCCTCCTATTCCTGGAAGAGGAATGGACCATGACCCTGATGTCCAAACATCTGGGTGGGAGAAATTAGCTGCTGGTGCTCATGAGGTTATTATTTTGTTTGGGCACAGCCCTAAGTTCTCTATGTTGGATTCTCATTTTAAGGTTATTTTGCCTAGTCCTTGGTATAGCCCTACGTGACTTAATATTGTTACTTTAATTTCTACTACTCATCTTAGATACTCTGGTTTAATCATTTTGAAAAGAATTGATTTGTTTGTTTTTGATAGAGGCAGATTAGACCCTATTTTTCCTGCTGATAAACTGTTGCTGAAATGCTTTAGACTAGTGCCATTAATATGTTATTAATGTGCTTCTAGTCCCTCTGTACCTTTGGCCAGCACCCTCTTGCTTCTTTTTCTATAAAAAATGATTCCATTTTTATGATTAACTAATAATTGTTTATTTATTTAATCAACATTTGAGAATATTAATTAAATAAATGATATAAGTTTGATTTAATTGCCAATGACCTTAAGGCTTTAGGAATTAATTAACTAACTAAGATCAAGTGCAATAATTGAATGGGATATACGTCAACTCAAATTGATGAATTGAATTTCCTTAGGTTAGAACTTAGGGAATATGATCAAAATTAATGTTTTCTTGATGAATAATCAAGATTAGGGGCTTATGGTTTAAGTGACCATTTTTAGGTGATTACACTTCTAAGTCTAAGAATTTTTAATTTAAGAAAGGATGATTATAAAGACTAGAAATACTACAGATCCTTGGATATGAGCTTCACATGCTCCACATAAGGTACCTTTGTATGCCACTTTTCAATAATAAATCTTCTGTGAGGGAACGCGGTAGTGTCACTAACTATGTGTAGACCTTTCCTCCTTAGAAGAATAAGTGTCTATATGTGGCTTGTCATGCTACCCTCATTAATGCCTCTCTATTTTTTATGTTTTTTTATAGTATGTTTATCTTTAAAATGTCCAATAAAGTTTTCAAATATCTAGAAGAGGTCAAACAATGCTTCTTGTGGATAGGTAATGACGACCATTTTAAATACAATCTATTCAAGAGGGAATATATTTTCAAGCGTATGACTAAGGGTGGTCTAGGTGTGAGGAAGTAAAATGATATGAGTTATACATTGGGTGTGAAATTGTTATGGAGGATCTACATAAAAAGATTAAATTATTGAATAGAGTGATCTAGGTTAAGTACTTGGGAAAAATATTAGATCAAATTTTCTTTTGCAATTCTTCTAGTAGTTCTAGCATCTAGAGTTTTTTGAGGGCTTGAGCATCAAGCATTTGAACTTCCAATCTTATTTAATTTGGAGACTAGAGAAAGGGGATGTATTGTCATAAAATAGAAGCACTTTCATTTAGGACTAGTTTAGCCCTCTGAGTAATGGGTCTGGGGTCATGTCAAACACCTTGAATGGGTCTTTGACTTGGATCTAGCTTTTTCCCCTATTCTGCATCTCTTTCCACCTATTTCCAACCTGTTTCTGAAACCTGATCCTAAGAATTTTAGATTCTTGACCTAAGGGTCAAGGTTGACCTCGACCCTGACCTAGGTCAAGATCGACCTTGACCTTGACCCTGGATCCAAATTTCAAGTTCTGGAAGTTTTTGGATGTTGGGTTTCGAAAAGTTTATTTTCCTGCTTCTGGGTCGCTTATTTCAGACTTTGAAATAGAAAAATCTTAAATGATATTTAAATTGGTTCCACTTCCAAGAGTTAAGGCTTAAATTGGAATTTAATTCTGGGTAAAAGTACAAAGCTGTGTCACACTTTTATAAAGGAAAAGGTCAACAACACACAAATTTTTTAACTTTAACGACATAAAAATGGCATTTATGTTTAAAATTTGGAGATGATGTAAAATAATGAAATGTGTAAAAGTGGATGAAGTTTATGCCTATAATTTTTTTAATTTTTTTTTAACAAGAATTCACATAGTTTTTAAATTTTTTAAGTCCATTTTTTACTTGCTGAAAAATGCTAAAAAATGAGGGTCTTGTTCGCACCAAAAAAGTATATGCAAATAATCTTTTTTTCCTTTGATTTCAAAATATGTCATAGATAAAATGTATAGCTAGTGCAGAAAAGAAGAAAAATTAGTTTTCAATGTATATTTTCTTTGATATAACTACTCAAAGTCGAACATACCTGAAATCGATAGTTTTCATCTCGCGTCAAATTTCCCCTATCAAATCTACACCATTCAGAAAATAAATTACACACTCTTGAAGATAACTCTCTCCTCTAGTGTTAAATATAAATTTTTAATTTTTTTGATAAGCTTTACTATTTTTTTCTATTTTTGAAGCATCTTGTTCTCGAATGTTAAAATACCTACTTGCAGTATTTTGAAATTATAATATATTAGATCTAATTAAAATACTATAAAAATTATATGATGATAATCTTGACTCTGTGCTCTAAAAAAGGGTATTTTTATATTTGTAAAAAAATATCATTAAAAAGAGTAAGAGTTATTGAAACATCGATTTTTTGAAATAATATTATTTCTTTAGTAATTGTTATAAAACATGCATTTAATAGATATTTCCAATTGGAAAAGGTGAAGAACTTATCTAACTTGGCTAGAATGAATCTAGCTAGACCATATGTTTGACAAAAAATAATTTTAGTTCAAAATACTCAAATTCAGCTGTGCTGATAAGTTGTCCTGAAACGTGACACAACTTTGTGCTTTTACCCTTCTCCTATGTAGGCCTCTCTAGAAATTTGTGCCCTAACTTGTATAAAAGGAAGCCTTCCTCTCTTAGTCAATCCATCTACTTTTTATATCTCTTTTCATAATCTCTCAAGAACACATGTAAGAAAAATCAAGCAATCATCAAGAAAGCAAGAAGGAGGAGGAAACCATTTAAAGCATTCATCCATCTTCAAGCATTCAAGATCCAATTTATCAAGGAGATCCATTGGTAGCCATTGAAGGGTTCAATCCCTATGGAGACCCTTTGTTGAAGATTTCTCTATCCATTTCTATTCAAGCTTCATCCTATTCCAAGATTCATTCAAGATTGGTGTTGAAGATCTAATGAAATTGATTTGAGATATCCTAAATATAATTCTACATTCATTTGGAGCATCCATACTTGTGGATTCAAGGATTCGAATCTACAAAAGGATTTCAACATAAGCAAGGTGAATTGTTCCATTTACTTTATTTATTGCTACAATTTCTATTACATTTCAAGGTTAATTCCCAAACTGGGGTTTGACCATGGCAAACCCCTCATAAAAATAAACCCTTTTTCTTGCAGGTACAGATGCGGGACAATGAATCATAGATCAAATTTGAGTACCCTTTTCGGTGAACTTTCAGGATCCAAGAACATATTTTTCGTCAGAACAGTGCAGGTCAAGGTCGACATAAAGGGGTAAGATTGTGCCCTGGGGTAAGATCTTAGCCTCATTTTGGGTCAAGGTCAACCTTTCTCAGAAAAGAAGAAGATTTTTGGGTTTTCTCCATTTCTGTATTTCCAGGCCAAATCTAGTTGTAGAATTTCTTGAAACTGAGTACAGACACTAGAAAATAGCATTTTCCAAATCTATCATATTTTGAGGTTAGTATTTGTCTTTCAATTCAATTAATATTTCAATACTTCCTTTCCATAACAAAATACAAGGTTTTCTCCTTTTTTCATTTTCTTCATCGATTGATTCGTTTGTGCATTGACCATTTTCTTTTGGTTGATCAATTTGGATCTTTATTTTAGGAATTTGGGGTATTGAAGAGGATCTTATCTTCCCCAATCCTATACACATTTACATATATCACATCCACATACTCCATTTTCATACATTACAGGGGATAAAATCTATTTATAGAGCGATGATTGACTTGAGGATAATGCATTAGTTTAAAGTCATTGCCAGTTTCTCCTATTAAAGACACACTTTCAGGAAGTGGAGGTAATGGATGAGTGATTATAGTGATGGGTCCTTTCCTAATAGATTTTGTAAACATCTTGTTCTTCTAGTGGATAATTTGAATTTGATATGGAAGAAAAATGAAATTAGACAAGGTTCCTTTAGTTGGCAAAGAACAAGAAGACAAAATTGTGTGGAATAGACATCCAAGTGGAGAAGTCACTATCAAGGTTTACTACTCTTCTTATTATAGCAAGTCAACATTTCTGATAATCCTAAGATCTAGTGCAAATTTAGCATACCAAATATGAATACCTTTTCACAGATATAATAGAGGAGGAGATCCCTTAATTAGAAGAGGCTTCTTTTGTCCACAAAAGTTGGCCCCTCTTGATGCATCATGTGCAAACCTCAAGAGGAGACAAATGATCATTTATTTGTTTAGTGTGATTAGGATTGACATCTTTGATGTCATTTTCTTGTAAAATGGGAAGTGGCATAGGCTGCTCCAAAAGATGTTACTACTTTTACCAAAGCTTGAGAGTTTAGATTGAAGAGTCCTCAGTTACTTTTTATTTTACATGTGCCTCTTGCTATTATCATCTAGATGAGTTGGCTAGAAAAAAACTATAGAATTTTTAGAGGGGAGGAAAGGTCCTTAGATAGACTATGGGATAGGGTTATTGATAGAATAGCTAGGTTTGGATAGGAACATAGAAAAGACTATTGATCTATAGGAGACGATAAGGTTTGGATTGCCAATATGTAGCCCAATTTTAGAGGGAATACGCCTTTTGGTTCTAAGGTTGTGAGGAAAGATAAGAAGCATCATTGCAAGTGACTAGAGATGGGGTAGATCAAATTGAACTTTGATGGTGCTAGAAAAGATAATCCTAGAATGACCAACAAAGGAGGAGTCCTTAGAGATAAAAATGACAATTGCGTCCTTCTTTATGTATTGGATTTTGTCATTGAAACAATTAACTTGGATAAAGCCAAACCAATGCTCTAGGGTTTAATGATTTCTAGAATGAAGGGATAGAAGAAACTATGGATCAATGGGGACTAAAAAATTATGATATGAGCATTGCTAGATGTATGATCTATAATTGGTGGTTGAATGTGAACATCTGGGCTCTCAAAAGTTTGGACAAAGCTTTGCATCAAGAAAGGTTTACACATATTAGTAGACCTTGGAATGCTATTGTTGATTGGGCTACGAATGAGGGTTTAGTTTTGGTAACTAGAATTATTTTACAGATTAAGCTTTGGGAGAAGGATATTCCTTTTGATGTCATGGAACTAACTATTAACAATTTAGAGGCTTATGGTGCTGGTTGTTTGAGTCTGGAACCAAGTGCTCTTTTTGTGTATCTCTTTCTAGGGATTTTATCCCATCTGTATTTTTTAATTTTTATTTTATAGTTCATGGCCCCTTAAAATCTAGTTTTTATCAATAAATAACACTATTAATATTTATAAAATTATTTGATATAAATATTAGAGTGAAAATATAGTTTTCTTGAATGACTAAATGAAAAAAATATATAATTAAAAGTATTAAAAATAAAGTGATAATTAATTTTTTTAATATAAATATCTTTAAGAAGATCAAGTACATTCCACAATCCATGACATAATCTGCAAGTTATTTCTAGATTTGATTGTGTCAATGTTTTTGTATCAATATTTTGGATTACAATCTAGCATCCATCATTGGGATGATAATGATAGAGAACATAAGGAGAAAATGAATAGAGTAGTAAACCCAATTCATCAAAAAAGAAGGCAAGAGAGGTGGAAGGAGTGAGAGAGGTTCATCAAGATGGGGATGACAAATGGATAATGGAAAGACACAAACAATAAATAAAGGCATTAATGAAATAAATAACAAAGACCAAACAAGGGAGGGATAAAGAACCACAACATAAAGAAAATATAAACCAACATAAATGTCTATGACTTGACTCTTTCTCCCTTTGTTATTCAATCTATTTTATTTCTTTCATTAATTCCTTTGTTTTTTTATTTGTGTCTTTTCATTTGCCAATTGTCATTCCTATCTTACTTCCTCTGTCTCCTTCCACCTCTCTTACCTTCTTATTAGATATATTGGTTCTACTACTCTATTCATTTTCTCCTTGTGTTCTCTCTTATTATAATTCTAATGATAGATCACAGAGTGTGATCCAAACTTTGATGCAAAACACTCACACAATCGAATCTAGAAACAGCTCACAAATAAATATCTTTTTTTAATATTTGTTGTATAATACTTATAATGAAATAGTTTAATTTTTTATTTATATTTTAATTAATTTCATTCAAATCGCATGAATCAAATCATTTTATTACCTTAAAAAAATTATTAAAAATTATATATCTATCAAACTCAACCCATTAAACTATAACCTTTAATAAATTAGCCAAATTGCAATATGAAGATCCATCAGAACTGTTTTTTCCTCTTGTTTTATATATTTGTACTTGTTACACACCAATGTATTACTAATTCTAGTCATGTAATCTGTTTTCATTAATCGAAATCAAAGTCCTTCTATCGATTTTTAATTATTTTTTTAATAATGAATATAAAGGAATTTTGAAACTGTCAATCGTTAGGGAACTGAGCTGCTCGTCGGCGAAAACCAATTCGGAGGCTTTCCACAGTCGGATATCTTTTGCTTATATGTCTCTATGGAATCTGCCGTATCTGGCCGACCGACTCAATATATAAGAGAATTTATGGCATCCAAAACTAGTCCTTTGCAGTTTGCACTAAGTCATTTAATCAATTCCGCGTACGAGAGAATGGCCAACCTCTGTTATGCTCCGTTTTCCCTCCTCTTCTACTGTGTTGCCGCTTCTCTTATTTTTACGTCATATGCAGGAAACCTTAGCTTTTCATTCCCTCCCAGCATGGATTTTATAAAGGAAAATGATGCATATTTTCAAGACAAGGTCATACAACTGAGCAAGAACCTAGCGAGAGTGACCCTGCGCAATAGCTCTGGGTGGGCGACTTACAATAAATCGATTCCGCTTTGGGACAACTCCTCTCGAGCTCTGGCGAATTTCTCTACCCATTTCCAATTTATTATCGGCAGGAGCAATGATAATCAAAGCGGTTTTGGAGACGGACTTACTTTCTTCATGGCGCCTTTCCAATTGAAGCCACCTAAGAACGCTTATGGCGGAGGTTTCGGCCTGTTTCATGCTACAACCAATAATGGATCAGACTATCAGATGGTTGCTGTCGAGTTTGACACTCATAAGAATATTTGGGATCCGGATGGCAACCATGTAGGTATCGACGTCAACAGTATGTTGTCCAAGGTGAACGTTTCGCTGACAGACGTACCTGCAAACTCCAGTCTCTATGATAGAAATCTCAAGAATGGAAAGCGGTGGGACGCGTGGGTGGATTATGATGGGTCGGCAAAGAGGCTACAAGTGTTTCTCTTCTGTAACCCTAATACCACTAGGGTTTATAAACCTCCGAACCCAATCATAATTTATGATATAGATCTGCGGGACTTTCTTCCAGATAGCATCAGGGTTGGCCTCTCGGCTTCAACAGGAAAATCCTCAGAGACACACACTGTGATCGCTTGGAATTTCGCTTGTCAATATTCGTGGGAACTGCCAACTGTTCCAGTTCAAACCAATGCTCCCGATGAAAACGAGAGCCGTTTCACGGTTATATTGGTAGTAATTTTCTGCAGCACTCTGGCTATCTGCAGTTTCATATTCATTGGCTGGCGGCGGTGTTTCAGAAAAAGCAAACGGGAAGGCGTCGAAAGTGAAGAGAGCGATGAGGAGCTGGACGAATGGTTTTCTCAGGGCCCCCGAAAATTCTCCTATGCGGAGCTCAGTACTGCGACAAAAAACTTCAGCGAAGATGAGAAACTTGGGCAAGGCGGATTCGGTGGCGTCTACAAAGGCATCCTGCCAGGCACGGCAGAGGCGGTGGCTGTGAAGAGAATATCCGAGGGTTCCAAACAAGGAAGGAAAGAATACATAACAGAGGTTACCGTAATCAGTAAGCTCAGACACCGTAACCTTGTGCAGCTTTTAGGATGGTGCCATCGAAAGGGCGAATTGCTTTTGGTCTACGAATATCTGCCAAATGGGAGTCTGGATAAATATATTTTTGGGGAGGAGATGGATACTCTGGATTGGGACAGAAGGTATAGTATCACCTGTGACATAGCGTCCGCTCTTGTTTATCTTCACGAAGAATGGGATCAGCGTGTTGTTCACAGAGACGTCAAGGCAAGCAATGTAGTGTTGGATTCCAATTTCAACGCCAAGCTGGGGGATTTTGGTTTGGCAAGACTGGTGGAGCGTGATAAGGCGGCTTCCCATACGACCATGGTCGCGGGGACGCTGGGGTATCTAGCTCCTGAGTGTGTCATAACGGGGAAGGCGAGTGCAGAAGCGGACGTTTACAGCTTCGGGGCAGTTACACTGGAAATTGCCTGCGGAAGGCGGCCCTTTGACAGCACGCTTCTTGATCATAATTGTAGATTGGTGGAATGGGTTTGGGATTTGTATGGAAAGGGAAAGCTTTCAGATGCTGCGGATGAAAGGCTTAGAGGAAGTTGCAATGCCGAGCAACTGGAGCGGCTGATGTTGGTGGGGCTGCTGTGTTCTCATCCAGACCCCACATCAAGGCCCACAATGAGAGAGGCGTTGAAAATATTGAAATGGGAAGCTGAATTGCCATTTGTTCCTCTGGATTTGCCAGTTGCAGTGTACAATCACCGTCTGCGTCGTGATGTGGCGTCATCCCCGTCGTCGTCGTCTGAACTCCAATCGTCCCTTGTGATGAAATGTTGTCGTCACTGAATGCGTCAGTTTTGTCGTCCTCTACGGCATCAAGTAGCTCAGTCAAACTAGGGGAGTTAGTGAAAAATAGGATTGTCTAAGAGAACTCTCTTGATAGTTGGGGAGTTTATAATAAAACAAATAATCTAAATATAAGAATTGAGGTTTGGAGGCATTAGAGTTTGTTATGGTTCCGGTTTCTATATTTGTATTAAAAAGTTTAATATAATAGGTTTTAAATTCAATTTTTTTAGTATTTTTTTAATCTTATTATGTTTGTGATAGTTTTCTATTTTTTTTGTTTTTAGTAGTCTTAGATAAGAATTCTTTTGTTGGCACAATATGTATAAATATAAACATTTCTTTTTTAAAAAATTCATCATATCAAAAGAATGGATCTTTCGTGAAAGTCTATATGGTATTGTTGAAGAATATTGACTAAATTCTTTGGCTACATTTCCCTCCAGACTAAATCTCATCGATATTATGAATGCTAACAATATAGATGTTCCACCTAATTTTAGTCAGAAGTGGGTTTCTAGATTGGGTACTTGGAGTAAAAAATATTTATAGAAAAGTATTATAGAGGAATATTGTGAGTGCTGAAGTGGTTTATTCACAAGATGGGGAAAAAAAGGCAAAGGAGACCAACTAACTTGATTAAACAAGATGAATTTTCGGTTAAGCTTTTAGGCCAAATCTAAATAGATAATTCATGGTGTAGATATAGTCAATCAAATTGGGGAAAAGTTGAGAGGAACACTATTAGGATGTTGATCTTGCTAATATGCCTTAATTGATATCATGATGCAAAAAAAGAATGGTAGACATTTACCAGAACGTTTAAAAATAATAATGTAACAAACCAAGGTAGAATAAAACCAACTATTTGCAAGCATTGTGGAGTTAAGAATAGCATACACAAATTTTATGCAAAAAAAAAGAAGCCAAAGATCAAAGGCAATAATATAAGCTTAAAATGTAGCAAGGATATAAATAAAGATGAAAATAATTGGTCAAGAATCAATCTCTTTGGGAAATTGCCACTAAGGAGCAAGGGAACTTAGCCATGAGCTATTGCTAGGTGAATATTCACCAAGTAGGGCACTTTGCTTGACCTTGAAAAAAATAGACGCTAGAATAAAATATTGCTTTTCACATAACAAGTATAGATCATTATTTGGTAATTTTGTTAAGGAGAAGAATATGGAGTTTTAAGAAAGTACCATTTAGGTCAAGTAAAATTGACTTTGTTTTCACTCTATAAAATTGAAAAAGTGTTCCAATGTTAAAGGCATATAAATGAACTCGAGTAGGCTATAAAATTGTTGCTTCAAATCATCATATTGTCACAATATTGATCTTTTCAAGTTTGTTGGTTATGTAAAATAGGAAGCTCCTATCATTCGGATTTCACGTATCATAAACATAAACATCTAAATTTTATCAAATTGCATGCTATGGTGATGGGTTTTTCTATAATATTAGTGTTTAGAAGTGTATATAAAGATTTTGTTTTAGATAGAAATCATCTCCATTTTTTCTTCAAAAAAAAACATTAATCCAAATGTCCTTTATAATTTATCCATAATTATCATTGTTAAATGCTCACTTGCATCTCCTCCAAATGAAACTTCATAATGTGAAATATCTTTCTTAACTCTCTCCCTCTCATATCCTATCAATTGACTAGGGTTCACTAAATTGTTAGGACATTGTTTTTAGTAGTTACAATGGTAGCAAGGAGTGGAGTGAAATGACATGAGCGTGTTAATAAAAAATAATTTATAACTAACAAAGTAAAAGCTATTAATAATTAAGAAATATGTAACATGGTAATTTTATAAAAATATTTTTTTTTGAGATAGTAGACTCATTTTTTCCTTGTAATAAGTTTAAATTCTATATTATAATGTAGTGCAAATAATTCCTATTCATTTTTTTAATATGGAAGTTTTATAAAATTAGTACGAGGAAATTATAAAATTAATTTTGATTATTTGATTATTAAATGATATAATATTATAATAAGACTACTCATATTTAATTATATTTAATTAATTTTTAATAGTAACATAGATATGCTAAATACATCTATATAAAAGATAAAAAAGAACCTTGTGGAAGGGAAAATTCACCAACTCCGAGACTGGTTAAAGTCTCAAGGGATGAACTATCCCTTGCACCAACTCACTTCTTGACTAAAGCTCTAGTGAGTAAGAGTATCAAAATGACCAAATGATAAAAGAATTAAATAAATTAAGATATGGATTGCAAGAAAATAAAATAGCTATATTCTACCAATAGATAATAATATTTTGATTGTTGGAAATAAAAATGAAGCATACAATGATTAATTGTTGAAGCTCTTGAGCTCACTATCTTGGACACCAATGTGGACTGGAAATGACAACATGGGCATAGGATGTCAATTCAACACATGTTTATCCTATATGGACAAGGCACAAGAATCATGATATAATTCAAAACTAATAACTACAATAACAAATAATAAACTAGTCTACTAACAAAGTGTTAAAGGATAATTGTAATAAATACAAATGATCAAAGCACAAGGAAGACATACAACCCAAGAAAGAGGTAAAAGAATCCCAAAAGAGCTCCACTCTCTCCTTCCAAAAAACCTACACACACAAAGAAATTGAAAATCTTTGCAAGCTATGTAGGATCATTACACACTCAAAACCCTATTTTTGTCTTTATACCTCCATAGATAACTAAATAAAAAATCAGTAATATGATGAACTACAAGTGATTGTTGATCACTTACCAAGTAATGAATTGTTATGTAAGATAATTGAATCATTTTTATGTTGTCATTGATGTCAACTAGTTTTGACAGTACTTATCATGGAGTTGCAAACATCTACACATCTGTAGTGAAATGGAGTGAAAAGATGAAGAACTGAGATATCTACATTGAGGAAGATGGATATGACAGATGAGGATAAGGAATATTCTTGGTGACTTATTGATGAGTGTATGACTTCATAATGTTGACTTGATTATGTTCCATTAATCTGTTATGAAGATAGAAGAAAATTGTTGCAAAGCAGTGTGGTCGATTAATGAAGCATTCTAGTGTACACCGAGTAGTGTAGTGTATACCGACGAGCATAGTATAAACCAAGTTTGTATTCACTGACACATTTCTTTGTTAATCAAGAAAGAAAAAAAGAACTAAAGGATTAGTTTAGCTGACAAAAGCTGATGAGTTGTAACTTTAGTGTTATGATTTCAAGATAGAAGATAAAGTTTGTTATAAGATCAATGACTAGAAAAATTCAAGGAAGATCTAAAGGACAGAATTGAAACTTGTTACTAACACATCAGCCAAGGAAGGTTTAAGCGGAAAAATCAACAAAGGTGATTAAGCCAAAAAATCTAATGGATGAAAATGAAACGGTTTACTTGTATATTTAAGAGACTAGGGTTTCACAATGAAACTAATGTCGGAGGAAGAAAACTATAGAGATATCGTGTGAATAAGCTTCATGCATGCCTAATCAAACTGGTTAAGGAGAACCGAACTGCAGAGATTATCGAGCATCAAAGAGCTATTTACCAAGGGACAGTAAGTTACTGAATGTTGATGAATTGAATAGGAATATTGATCAAAGGATTTTTATGAGCTTAAGAATAGATCTGAACATCTGGAAATCAAGTTTTATTATATTCAAATCAACTGTTGTTATAGTTTAACCATTGTAAATAGATAAATCTCTTAACATAGTAGACTTGAAAGTCTTGTAATGTCATTCATAGAATGTATATTTATTATCTTGTCAACCCCATAGTGAATGTTGGTTGGACGATAACGGTTAGTGTTAAATCCTCTAACAAGTTCACACCTTATAGTGTGTTTCATAACCTTTACCAGGGTTGGGTCTTCACCGACCTCACTTCAGAAGAGTGAACAATTTTTGGGTTGCCAGTCCCAGGTGGTTTTTCCCTTCACAGGGTTTCCATGTTAAATCTTTTATGTTATGTGTTTATAGTGGTGATTGTTTGATTGTCATACTTTACATATCACATATCTGATTTGATCGGTAATCACTATAAGAAATTAACTGGTAATCGGTAAAAGCACAAACAGTTTAAGTATTATTGTTTACCAAGCTACAGATTAAGCTAAATTTGTTTTGAAGTTTTACATTTTGTATTTGGGACTATGGATAACTGATTCACCCCCCTCTCATTTATTCTAACATAATAGATAACCAAAATGATAATGAAAAGAAAATTTAGATAATAAAGTAACAAGAAGTTGATAAGAAATACTATGGTATGCTCAATGAAATGTGAAATGTTATAATTAGAAACTCCCCTTGAAGCCCACAAAGCTAGAGCTCAATGGAATGAAGGCAAGTTGATAATGATGATTGAGCTAATGCATTATGAACACTATAATATTATTTGTATAGTTGTCTCAATACAATAAGAATATGAGGAAGAAGTTGTTAAATCATAGTCTAAGTGTGATGTTGAAGAGAAACATGTACGAAGAAGACCAAATGAAGCTCAAAAATAGAGTTTTATGATCATTGGGTTGATTCTCAACACTGTTGGGTGGTGGTAAGAGGTGTTATTGCTGGATAGTTCTGAAAGGGGTGGGGTGAATCAATAATAGAATCAGTTATCTTAGGTCCCTTAATAATTTTCAACCTTAAAATATTCACAGTAACTAATCTATGTAAATAGATTTAATCAATCAACTGACCATAGCAATATGCATCAAAAAATCAGTAAATAACATACAAAACATTCAATCACACATTAACATCAGTATTTAATGTGGAAACCCAATTTAGGTAAAAACCAAAGTAGGAATTATCACCAATAAAATAATTCACTCTTCTGAAGTGAGCTCAGTTAAGAGCTAATCTTGTTAAAGATTACAAACACATTTGCTAGATGTGACCCTATTAGGGGATTTTCACCAAAGATTGACTAGATCTAAAACCCTATAATGAGTGGCCTTTTTAGAGGAATTCAGAATATTCATTAGAATTCCACTTTTCAAAGGATTTACAAATAGGACTACTAAATCCACTCGATTAAGAGATTTTTTGCTACAATCATTAGAAAGTAACAGTGAAATAATTTGATAAAATATGGAACTACCTTTTCCTATTTAGATCTCCATTCTACTCATTTGTCCTCTTCAAACTCTTCCTTTTTGGTTAATCAACACACGCACTTCATCTCAGCACTTTCCTTCACTTTACTCACACTTTTTTCTAACTCTATTCTTCTCGGTGTACCCTTCTTTTTTAATTCATCCAACTACTCTAGACAGCAACAATTAATCATCAACAATGACAACATCATAAGCAATATGATCATCATGATCATCCTTTGTATTGATAATTTTTTCCACTTAATCCTATCACCGCTTAATCTCATCCATTAGATCAAATCTATAGCTCGGTAAAATATTCTATGATTTTTTCCAGCTGTATCTTCACCTTGGAACTTGAAATTTTCTTGGATCTGAAACCAATCACTAAATCTTTACCATTTATTTTTACCTAATGATTTTGATATGTTGATTTCATTAATTGACTTTGCTCCATCCTTAGAATCTTCTAGATCAATCCAAATCATCACACGATATCATCTTTTACTTGGTTCCTTGTTTAACTGACCAACTTCATCTATTTGGTTAAGTCCATATACTTAGTTATGACTTACTCAGTTAACATTCACTCAATTAACTATGACCGACCAATATCATTTCTTATCGATAACCATTTCCAGCTTAGTATAACTCATTGTTTCCTTGTCTTTTCATTTCACAACTTCAATCCTTTATTACCAACAAACATAAATGACTTGTTCATCATTCTAACACTTCATTAACTCAAGTCAAATAATCAAATCAATATTACCTTGTCATAGACTAATTCAATAGTTGTCATTTAAGCTCTCATACTTAACACCACTTCTTTATTTCATCTTCTTTCTTTACAAACATATCTTAGATTGATATGGAAACTTGAAATTAGTAGGTCAATAGACTTGAATTTAATGAAAACATAACAACTAATCCAATCCTTCAACATACCTTTCATTTCTTTGTTAACCTTGTTCATTCTCAGCATCACAATACCAGTATGGTAACAATTTTATCAGTTTAGCAATCTCATCAGTTGGGGTAATGATCTCCCCCTTTGGCATTAATGGAAACACATCTTATAAATCTTGTGTATCTCACATACATAGTATGCCATCGAACACCAATAATCTTCATTCTTTGCAATCTGCCCATGTCTTCTTACATAGTCTTCCTCAGTCAATATTTCTTCTAATTAACATTTCTGCATATGTTTTTCAATTCATTCTCTCCCTCTATATTAGTTTCTCTCTCTCATCATCATATCTCTCCTTTAGTCATTCTCTAACCCTTTGACAACAATTCCAAAGGTAGCTACAATACCTTAATCCTTTTAGATCTACTATGTACCTTGATTGTACTAATTATTTATGTTTCCTCATATCTTTGTCACAACTTTAGGTTGTTCCTAAATAGTGAACATCTGCATCAACTCACAAATAGATAATCTTATAAAAAATGAATTGATGCAACCTGGTGATAGTCCTAAGAGTTATTTTTGTTGTCACTATTTATGAGGAAGTTATACTATTTCTCAGAGTCATTTGGTAATAAAGGAAACACGAGTCGGTAAAGCAGGGAAAGCTATTGAGTAAAGAAAATAAAGAACGGGGAATTTTGGTAAAGTAGAATCAAGTATAGGCACCGAACTAAGAGAGAAGATAGTTACCAAGCAAGAGGAAAATGTGTTACAGAGCATATAAGATCGACACAAGGAGAATCTTTAAGTACATTGAATCTAGACATCGAACAGAAAATGGTTTACTAATCTCAAGGAAATCATACGACATAATATTTGAGATTGAAACATGACGATTACACATGATTACGAGGTGAGATCTTCCAATGTGAATAAAGTATGGAATATGCATTGGAGGAGTAACCAATGCTATCACCTCTTGTAGAGATGATTCTAGAACACCTAGCACTACTTCTAGAATTCTATAAATGGATCAAATAAGTAAGGAATTAAGGTGGTGTTGGATGTATGAATGCAAGAGGAGGATGGCATGTATGAGTAGAGATTATTGAGAAGGTAATGAGTAGTGATGTCACCAAGTACAAATAAGTGAAGAAAAAATAGAAATTTTGATTCAAAAGTGAATCTACCGAGTACTAAATTGTTATTGTGAAAGGTAAACAGTATGGGGTAATGAGTTAATGACAATAAAGAGTTTGATATGTATATGTTTCATGCAAGTTTGACAAACATATTTTGTGTTACTGATTAGTGAGTAATTAGAATTGTAAAAGTCTCTCAACCAAGAAGATCCTAATAGATCTTATTTGTAAATCCTTAAACTAGATGCAATTCTTAGATTAGAATTGTAAAATCCTTTCACAAGGTAGACTTGGCAGTCTTAAGACTCTTAACTAGGTTAATAATCTTAATAGGGTAAGCTATTAGAAATAGTTAAACATTGTATCTCTAATTGAGAAAACTTTATTTTGCAGTACTAAAGTCTTGTGGGTTTCATCCCCACCATAGTTTTTATCCTCTAACAAGGATTTTTGTGATACCAAAATATGTGTGCTTTGTGTTGACTATTATATCTTTTATATGTTTTATGAGAGGCATGAAAAAGCTATGAAATAAGAAAATGGTTAAGAAGGAAATATTAATTAGTTGAAATGTGTTTTACAAACTTATTCACCCCTCCCCTCTTAGGAATCTCCTATTTCATACCTAATCCAAAAATTGGTATCAGATCTCAACCTCTTATTAAGAAGTTTAATCACTTGAGAGGAAAGATATGGAGGAATGGAGATCTATAGGTGTGAAAGGGTGATTTACAAGATGGAAATGTAACTAAGAATGGCCAATGAAATAATCGATGAATTAAGGAGAAAAATCTTCCATTCAATCAACAAGAGGAAGGAGCTTACACAACAATTAAAAGATACTCAAGATCAGGTTTAGGAACTTGAAGAACAATAAGAGGGAAGCATGTCTGATGAATCTGATACTATAATATCAGAACTATGTGAAAAGAATAAAACATAGTTGATCAAGTGAAAGCATTAAAAAGAGAACAAGAAGCATAGTCAATAAGGATGTGTGAAATACTAGAACAAAAAAGAAAAGTTGAGGATGACAAAATAATAGCTAAAGAAGAGAGAAGGAAAATGTATACAAGACTGGATGAGAAAGATAGGTGAATAGTACGGTTGACATAACTTTAATACAATATGATGGACCAACTAGTTCGTACAAATCAAGAAGTTGCTAGGAAAGTTGTTGAAATTGTTGACCTAAGAACTAAGAATGAAAATCTAAAAAATAATCTAAAAACTAAGAAAGATACTAATGAAGTCTTGAAAAGAAACGAAGAAGCATTGAAGATTATGGAGGAACAGATAAGAAATCAGAGACAACCGAGAGACACTACGAGACTTGGATACAATGAAAACAACACCACCAAGAAGGGTGAGTCCTCCAAACATGCAGCCAACCAAGATAAATTTAATACCCCATCAAAGTCAAAGAAGCCTACATGCTATCATGGTGGAAAACCAGGATGCACAACAAATGTTTGCAGGAGAAAAAGAGGTAATTCATTGAATATTCCTAAGTTTAATAGTCATTGTCAAAACTATAATAAGTATGGTCATAAGGCATTTGAATATAGAGAAAGAATTTCTAACACTCTAAGGAAACCAAGATTTGAAGGTTACTATAACAACTCCAAGAGATATGGTCATAAATCTAGAGAATGTAGGTCTCAACAGAAAAATGAGAAATGGGACCCTAACTGTTAGAATGTTGCAAACAACCAACAAGGACCAACTATACCATGAGATTATAATACAAGAATCACTTGTACTGCATGTGGAAGATTTGGTCACATTGCTGCAAACTTCTTTCAGATGCATGGTATGAACAATAGGAAATCATGGAGAAACACTAGAATAGATTGTTTCCATTGTTACAAGGTCAACCCCTTAGCCAAGGACTGTAGCTACCAAAATAAGAATTCAACCAAGGACCAATTGAATGAAAAGACTCAAGTTAACATTGATGAGATTAGAGAGCAAATGAATAAGACTTGGAGAAGGAAGTTTCAAGATGATGAAATGGAACTTGGAACTAGTGATGGCACCACATCCATTAGATCAAGTGCACCTATATTCACTTAATCAGTCAAAGGTATGTGTAGGAGCTAATAATCCAAATTCTATCTTAAATTGGTTCCTAGATTTATTGCAAAGATCCATATTAACATACTAAGATGCATTTGGATATAAGTTGTGAAGTTATCATTCCATATGTTGATCAGTAAAGTGTTTGAGCTATTTTGTTTCATTTGGTGAAGGAAAGTGTAGTTTGGTTAACGGTAAAATAAAGTAGGTAAAAAATATTAAATGTAAATATTATAGCCATTGGAAGCCCTAACCTAGGAAAAACTATAATTAGAGGACATGATATTTCATTTTTACATTACACTTTTGCAAGAATGTAAAGAATTTGATAGAGAAGAGATCACCAAGAAATTCCAAGCATTTGGTTGAGCATTTTGAACATGTACAAAGAACATTTAAGGTATTTCTATCATTCTCTGAGCCATGTTCATAAATTTTGTTTTCTATTCAAGTAGAACACTGGTGTTTTAAGAACATTTCTGAGATCAAGATGGCACCCATGATACAAAAACTAGTAATAGTTGAGAAGATGAATCCTATGAATCCGAAGTATAAATTGTCTCCCGCCATTGGTGGGGGAATTGACAAAGTTGGAGCCTTATCATTATCCTGCCATGGGTAATTTTAATTGAAGGCATTTGCGCCTTCATCCACTACAAAATTGAAGATATATGCCAAGGGGAAATCGATATATCTTACAAGAATTTGTATGCGAATGGGAAATTGAAGAGTGACCGCACACATTTGCAAACTAAGGGTTTGGTCCATGCTATGCATGTGCCAATATTATTCAAACATAAATAGATGAGGATAGTTCTTAGTCGAGTACATGATCAGTTCATGTCGATCAATGGACTATTGAAGATCATAAAGGATGTCTTATACATAGTCACTGGATTTTAGGTTGGTGATAGATTGAGTGCTTATAAATAAACTGATAAGAACAAACTATGTGAGATTACCAAAGGCAAATAGGATGTAAGAGGACTAAATTTATCTACTATAGAAGACCCTGAATTGAAATTTGCATCCAACATCATATCGTACCAGATATTCCAATCATCTTAGGTAGATAGTGTACCCTGTGGAGCAATTGACATAGCCTATAAAATTGTCAAGAAGAATATGAAGATAGATTTGTGTGAGATACTACTGAAACAATTGGATGACAACATGAATACAATAAGGAAAGAAAAGTCAAATACTTTGAAGTTCGGTCCACTCTTTGTATGCATTTTCTTCTATTTTCAAAAAAATTTCCAAGTTTTAGTAAAATAGCTTGGAAAGTAGATAAACAAATTGTTTATTAGATTAATGATTATATTCAAGGTATAGGGCATAATTTTAATGTAATCATGGATGAATACTTTAGTAAATTTAAAACTAGAATGCATAAGAGGTTCAAGATTCCATCTCATTTTGTGGAAGAGTACAAATATGAAATTTGTTTTAAGGTAGATATATACATTTTTATCATAAGAGTTGTAGAGCCTAGAACTGAGTGGTAACCACCCATGGGTTATGAGATGAACATAGATTTTGCCACAATTCAAATCAAAGGACTATTGGAGAAACTAGTTGACAAAAGTTCAACTCGGCATGGAGACAAAAGTGATTGAAGAACTTCTTCAATCGGTTGTATTAGAAAAGGTAACTCTTTTTTAGTTAGAAAATGAATTGGAAAATGGGTTACAAATAATTTTTTTATTATTTCATCAATTTTTTTTGATTTCCAATTTCAAAAAGGAGATCAGAGAGAAAGATAATAATGTGGAAAAAGAGCTCATTGAGAAACTATCAACAGTTTCCACCGATCCTAAGTCAATAAAAGATTATTATGAGAGGCTAAAAGACTTGATGGGAGTACAATTTGAGATAAGAAAGAAAGATAATCATATCAAAATGGATCTACTAGAACTCCAAAAAATTTTTTTACCACATATAGAATCATTACAAAAATAGCTTTTCAAGAAAAAAAGATTTGGTTAGCTCACTGAATGTCAGTGCTATGGATAGTATGGTAAGTTTGACTATAGATTTGAGAGATACAATCATAGTGCTATAGAAATTTAAGGACACATGGAAGGCATTACTCAAGGACGCACATGATAAGTTCAAAACCATTTTTGACAAGATCCACACAACAAAAAAGAAGGAAGTTCTTATTTTGGAATTTTGTGTTTAAAAAGGGGGAAAGTATGTAGTAAGGGGGAATATATTTGATACAGTTGAAAATGTGTAAAAAGGGAAAACTATGTATATAGTATGGATATGTACATGAGATATTACTTTAGGAGCAGTAATATGTTTTACCAAGGAGGAATGGATACATGAATAAAGACAAATTTTGAATTTTGTTGATGACTTTGAAGTTTTTAACAAACATACCAAACTAATTCCAAAGGGGGAGATTGATACTCCTAAGATTTTTTTTTTGTTTTCATTATTTATGAGAAATTTATTGTCTATCAAAGTCATTTGATAATAAAGGAAACATAAGTCGGTAAAGTAGGGAAAGATATTTGGTAAAGGAAATAAAGAATGTTAAATTTTAGTAAAGGAGAAGCAAGTATATGCACCGAACAAGGAAAACCGAGCACCAAATTGAGAAGAGAAGATAGTTACTGAGTAAGATTGAAATATGTTACCAAGCATAGCACGTGGACACAAGGAGAATATTGAAGTACATTGCATCTAGACATCGAATAGAAAATGGTTACTAATCTTAAGGAGATCATATGAAAGAACATTGGCGATTAAAAATGATGATTACACATGATTATGAGGTGAGATATTCTAATGAAAATAAAGTATGGAATATGCATTGGATGAGTAAAAATTTATATCATCACTTGTAGAGATGATTCTAGAACACCTAGCACCACTTCTCGAATTGTATAAATGGATCAAAGTAAAGAATTAGGGTGCTATGTATGAATGAAAGAGGATGATTGCATGTATGAGAAGAGATTACTAAGAAGGTAATGAGTAGTGAAGTCATTGATTACAAAGTAGTGAATAACAATTAGAGATTGTGATTCAAAAGTGAATTTACCACGTACTAAATTATTATTATGAAAAGTACATAGTATGAGGTAGTGAAGTCATTGATTAATGACATAAAGAGTTTGATATGCATATTTTTGATGCAAGTTTGATAGACATATTTTGTGTGACTGATTAGTGAGTAATTAGAATTATAAAATTCTATTAACTGAGAAGATCCTAATAGATCTTATTTTTAAATCCTTTAACCAGGTGCAGTTCTTAGATTAGAATTGTAAAATCCTTTCACAAGGTAGACTTAGTAGTCTTAAGACTCTTAACTGAGTTAATACTCTTAGTAGGATAAGCTATCATGAATAGCTAAACATTGTAGCTCTAGGTGAGAAAATTTTATTCTGTAGTAGTGTAGTCTTGTGGGTGTCATCCACACCCTAGTTTTTGTCCTCTAACAAGGATTTATGTGATACCAAAATATTTTTTTAATGTGTTGACAATTATATATTTTGTGTGTTTTATGAGATGCATGCAAAATTTATGGAATAAGTAAATGGTTAAGAATGAAAGATTAATTATTTTAAATTTTTTTTACATTATTGATTCACCCATCCCCTCTCAATACTCTCCAATTGCATACCTAATCCAACACTTGCATCTTTCTCTAATGAACATTAGATAGGGGAAGGACCCCTAGTTTACCTCTTAGGTACTCAAAAGTATCCTTAGGCAATGGATTTGTGAATATGTCAGCAAATTATTCCTCAAATTTCACATATTCAAGTTGTACTTGTTTATCATGTACTTGTTCTCTTAAATAATGATACTTGATTGATATGTGCTTTGTCTTTGATTGCATCATCAGATTCTTTGAAATGTTTATAGCACTATTATTAGATCATAATAGATTTTCTTAGGGCTATATATATCCTCTTGTATCCCTTCAAGTAGTTTTTTTTATCTAAGCAATGTTAGAACAATTATTGTAGTAGCAACATATTCTACCTCAGCAGTCGATTGTGAAATGTAGTTTTGTTTTTTTCTTATCCATGCCACTAATATTTCTCCTAAGAAGAAAGATCCTCCACTTATTTTTTTCATGTCATCCACATTACCTTCCCAATCAGTATTAGTATACACTTTGAATTCAAAATCTCCATCCTTTTTGTACCATAATCCATAGTCCTATGTTCCTTTTAAATATCTAAAAATTCTTTTCACAACAGTCATTTGTTTTCTTAGGATTTGAATAAAATCTATCCATAATACCAATAGCATGAGGAATATCAGCCCTACTATGAACAACATATTGGAGCTTACTGATCATGGATCCATACAAAGTTTCATTCACCTTGGTAGAGTCATCTTCATTTGACAATTTCCATCCAGTAATCATTGGTGTACCAACCCATTTTAAGTCTTCCATCCCAAAAGTTTTTAGGATCTCTTTGATGTATTTTCACTAAGTTATGTATATTTCATCCTTAATCTATTGAATTTTTAATCCAATAATTTTTTTTATCTCTCCAATCATTGACATTTCAAATTCCTTTCTCATTTCATTATCAAATAATTTGCAAATTGACTCATTTCCTCCAACGTCAACAAAAATTTCAGCAATTAGCACCTTATTTTCATATTCACTTTTCAAGTACACATCATTATTCTCACTAGTTCTAATGAAACCTATTATTATTAGATATGAATGAAGTCTTTCATACCATCATCGAAGTGCTTGTTAAAAACCATAGAGTGCCTTATGAATTTTACATGTTATGTGTTTTAGAATTTTGTCAACAAATCTTTCTGGTTGCTCAATGTACACTTCTTCTAGTATTCCATTCAGAAATGCATTCTTTACATCCATTTTATAGACCTTGAAACCTTTATAAGTAACATATGCAAGTAAAATTCTCACACCTTCTAATCTAGTAACAGGATAAAATGTCTCGCCATATTCGATTTCTTCTTCCTATGCATATTCTTTTCATACAAGTCTATCTTTATTCCTTATCACATCTCCATTTTCATTTAGTTTATTCTTGAAAATCAACTTTATACCAATAAAATTCTTATCCTTACATCTCTGTACTAATGACCAGGTATTGTTCTTTTCAATCTAATGAATCTCTTCTTTCATTGCACTTTCAATCTTCATTTTCAAGTGCATCCTTGACTAATCTAGGCTCAAATTCAGAAATCAAACATGTATTATCTCTCAACTTACTTATTGTCATGACTCCTGAATTCTTGTCTCCAATTATTTGATTCAATGAATGGCTCCTTCTAACATATGTTTCTAGCACTATCTCAATTCTCTATTCTTTGACATTTTCTTCTCTTGGTGGGAGCTCAACTAGTTCCTCAGTTTCTTCTTGTAGCTCAGGTATAGTACCAAAAAATCCTTCCTATACATATACAAATATTTGATAATCTTTTGGTTCCTTTTTCCTTTCTCCTTAGTTCTTACCTGCAAACTCATCAATCCTTACATTTTCACTTTCCACAATTTTTTTAGTAGCCTTATGGAGACATTTATAAGATTTTCTCTTTGTGGAGTATCCTAGGAATATACCTTTATCTCCTTTAGAATCAAACTTTCCATTACTATAATCTTTGAAAATGTAACGCCTACTTACAAAGATTTTAAAGTGGCTAACATTATGTGTATGCCAATACTAGAGTTCACAAGGGATTTTATTTGTACCTTTCTTCATTTGTACTTGGTTGAGGGTGTAAAAAGCAGTACTAATGGCTTCTCTCCAGTATGTTTGTGAAACCTCCTTCTCAATCAACAATATTATGGCACAATCAACTATTTATTTGTTCCTTCTTTTAGCAATACCATTCTATTATGGATTTCTCGGTGTAGACACTTATCTTTTGATTCTATTCTCATTGAAGAAGATAGTAAATTCATTAGAGATAAATTCACCTCCTTTATCTGATCTTAAACATTTTAGTTGCTTACCTAATTCCTTATCAACTCTTTTCTTATACCATTTAAACTTTTTGAATGCATTAGAATTTTTTTTTAAACATTATAGACATCATCCATGAGTAGTTATCAACAAACAAAATGAAATACTGATCACCATAATAACTTTGTATTCTCATAGGGCCACATAGATTAGTATGAACTAATTCCAATATACCATTAGATGATTAATATTTTCATGAAAAACTTTATTTTTTCATCTGACCAATATGACATTCCTTACACATAACTTTATCAGGCTTGCTCAATCTTAGTAGACCTCTAACTATTTTCTCCTTACTAACCTTGAGCATGTTGTCAAAATTTACATGACAGAGTCTTTTATTCCACAACCAAGTATCTTCAATTTTTGAAAATAGACACACATTTCCATTAGCATTCAGATAGAATAAGTTACGTTTATATTATTCACTGATTTGTATCAAATCTCCAACAACATCATAGATCTTCACTTTTTGGTTCTAAAATTTCAGTGGGAGGCCTATGTTATTTAGTTGTCTAACACTAAAAAAATTATAATTTAGTCCTCAAGAGAAATAACAATTATCACATTTGATCTTTTCATTCAATATAATTTATCCCTTTCCATTTATAGAGCATCTAGCATCATTTCCAAATCTAAAATTTCCTCCATCATATTCTTCTAAGTTCTCAAACTTATCAATGTCACCAGTCATGTGATAAGAACAACCACTGTCAATAATCCACGGGTCATTTTTTCTTACTTGAGAAGTAAGGATTATTTCATATTCATGCTTTTCTTCTTTGAAATCATCCTTCATAGAAACATAAACCACTTCCTCACATTATTTTGTATCATCAGATTCATCATTAGTTATTCCTTCCTCAACTAGGTAAAATGACTTCTTTATTTTGTCCTAGTAGTCTCTAAACTTTCTGTATCGATTCTCCTTCTTTTCTTTTTATCATGTCTATCATTATCAAGACACCTAGAAGTAATATGACCAATCTAGTTGTAGTTAAAGAATTTTAGAGGTAATTTACCTTTGTACTTTCATATTCCTCTAGGTAGCCTATTTTCCAGCAGTGCTTCCAATTCTTCTTGTTCTTCTTCCTTGGTTAGTATATTGTCATAATCACTTACATCTGACTTTTAGTGATTATCTCTTTCTCTTCTTGAATGATGCAAGGGAGGATAGGGGCCAAAGGCACACTCTAACTAGATCCACCTTGTAGATATCACATACAGAAGCAACAAACATACAAGTGAGAAACATAATGCGGATAGCTTTCATATATTAACTTCAATTTGATTCATACATGTCAGGCTGTAAGGCCTTCCTAGTTTAGAAAAGGTATTACAATTAAGTACAGATTCCTTCAACATGGGAGGATCTGAAACAATCTTCTATCTCCTAGCTTCTATATCTGATGTCCTCTAACTGATGTCCTAAAACTACAAAAAAATATTTCATTATATACAAGAGGCTACTGAACAATTCGGCCTTTAGATCCACCATCAATGGAAGGAATGACCAAATCTAGGTCCACACACTTCTCAATGATAGATACCAATATTAAATCTGTGACCATAATTAATTGTAAGAGTCATCCTCAACAGGAAATAAAATGAAACAACTCGAAGAAAGGATAACCAAGCACTAGACAAGCATCACCAAGCACCATGGAAATTCACTGAGCACTAGAGAGATAACCAACCAACCTCAATAAATAAAAGAAATTGAGAAACTACTGACCAACTCAGTCAACGAAGGAACCGTGCAACATAGGAACAACACAAACATAATTTTTGTGACAAAGGATTTCCAAGAACCCAAGATGCTACTGCATCAAACACCTGGGGTTATTTGAAAATGATCCTCTGAATCATGAAGCGAGTACGATCCAAGCTGAATCCAACTCAAATTATGAAATTGATGAACTTTCTTGAATCGGTCTATTCTCCCACTTAACCAAATATTCCATATATTGTTTTCCTCTTGTACTTATGCCAGTTCTTTGCTCCAAAATCTGCTCAACTTCTTCTATCTGTTTCTTAGGATAATCATTCAGTACTTCTATTTCTTCATTCATCTCATGGTACTCATACAAATTAGAAATGTTGAAAATACGTGATATATCCATGTCATCTAGTAACTCAATCTCATAAGCATTTCCATTGTCAAATCTCTTCAAAATCTTACAAGGACCAAACTTCTTCATTTTTAGCTTCTCATATGTTCCAATAGGATATATGCCTTTCTTCAAATGAACCATTACTTCATCACTGACCGCAAAAGTCTTATGTCTTCTTGATCTATCAGCTCTGTCTTTGTAGTTCTGATTAATTTTCTCCAACTTATGTTTCACATCTTCATGCAAGGTCTTCATGTACTCAGCAAACTTTCTTCTTCAACACTTCTCTTTCCTTCATCAACAATATCCCTCAAATATTATATACCTCTCGATTGTATGCCATTTACAATCTCAAAATGTGTTTCCCCAGTACTCCTATTCATTGAATTATTATATGCAAACTCTTCTTGTGCCAACATTGAATCCCAATTACTCGATGTGTCTCCAACTAAACATCTCAAAATATTTCCCAAAATTCAATTCACAACTTTTGTCTATCCATTAGTCTATGCGTGAAATGTAGAACTATATTTCAACTCAGTGCCAAAATTTCTCCGAAGGGTCTCCAAAAGTATCCAACAAATTTACTATCTTGGTCAGAGATAATACTCCTCGGTAATCCATGCAATCTAAAAATTTCTTTAAAGAAAAGATCTACTATATGTACTGCATCTGATGTCTTTCTATAAGGTATAAAATGTATCATTTTAGAAAATCTATCCACACCAACAAATATAGAATCATTACCTCTTACTGTCTTTGGTAAGCCAAGAACAAAATCTATACTGATATCAATCTAAGGTTTCTCAGGAATAGAAATCAGTGTATACAATCCAATATTCTGACTTACTCCTTTTGCAACTTGACAAATTCCATAACTTTTCACAAATTTCTGAACATCTTTATATAAACTATGGCCAAAATTATTTCTCCTTAAGCAAATTCATTGTGTTATCAACACCAAAGTGTGTAGTCAGACCACTACTATGTTTCTCCTTTATCAGATTAGTTATCATTGGTCCTTTCGGTATACACAATGAAATACCTTTAAACAACATACCTTCTTGAATGAAATATTCTTACCATTTAGTACTCGATTGATCTTGAATAGGCTCTCTACATTTTCTCCATGACACAGAAAAATCAGCATTAAATTCATAAGAATATCTCATGTCATCAAAACAAAGAACTTCAATTTTCATCTCGGTCATCAAAGATCTCCTTCTACTCAATGTATTTGCAACTCGATTAGTAACTCCACTCTTATGCTCTATCACAAATGTATAACTTTACAATTACTCAACCCATTTCATATGTCTCTGATTCAACTTATTTTGACTACCCAAATACTATAAAGCTTTATGATCGGTATGCAACACAAATTCACTCAGTATCAAATAATGTCTCCATTTCTTTAGGGCTTGAACAATAGCATAGAATTCTTGATAATACATAGATTATTTCCTTTTTGCATCATTCAACTTTTCACTAAAGAAAGCAATAGGTTTACCTTCTTGACTCAACACAACTCCTATTGCACTTCCACTTGAAATACCTTATTGAAATCAGGCAATCCCAAAATAGGTAATTCAACAACCTTCTAATTCAGTGTCTCAACACTTTTATCAGCTCCATGTGTCCACTTTAATTCTCTTTTATCTCCTCTCATAGTCCCAGTCATTGCATTACAAATTGAACTCAAATTTCTAATAAAATTTTGGTAAAACCTTTCCAAACCATGAAATGATCTTACCTCACTAGCATTCTTAGGTGTAGGCCAATTAAAAATAGCTTCAACTTGTACACATTAAAATGGTGCACTTCTATGAACCATTACATGCAAGGTTGCTCAAGAATGAGGCCTCAAAAAGTGGCTCATAACTCTCTATGCATGGAGTTGCAAGATTGAAAATTGCTCTCAGCTAGAGCTATGAACTCATGACCTTGCTAGTCAACCACACAATGAGAGATTCAAGCGAAGACAAGGGCAACAATGCCAATATCTCCAAGAATCAAATATGAAATGCAATGCAAGCTAGTCTAGAGAAATGAATATGCAATGCAACTAAGCTATGAAATGGAAAGAACAAGTGTTACAAATCCTTCCTATTTAGACTATGTGAGATTAATCTATTGCATAAAAGGAGATCTACACTAAGAATGCCATTATCATGCAACTATGGAAGCAAATATGAAACTAAATGAAATGCAACAACAAAAATCTTGGATGCAAGAGTGTCTTCAAAGAAAGCTCCAAATGACCTAGAAAACTTGCAGCATAACAATAGCATGAAAGAGATGGATATGCAAATGAAGGAGAGAGCTTTCCTCTTATAAGAAATGCAAAGGAATGGACCATTGAGATTAAGAGGCAAAAAGTCTTAATTGGTGGTGGAGGTTGAAAGAGGAGCAATCCATGTGCACAAGTATCCTCTAATGAGAGTGAAGTGTTGACTTTTGAGCCTCATGTGAGACAAAAAGTACTTTTTTCCTTTTTATGAAATAAGAATAATGTTTTATTTGTGCAACTTAGGATAAAAGGAAAAGGTGGGGCTTTTTATTTATTAAAAGGGGAGGAAATATTCCTTTTGAATAAATAAAGACTTAGGATAGAATGGTTAGCCCAAGGATAAAAATCTAATATATGATCGAAATTAAGACTTGATCAAGAAATTGATAATGTTGAAAATATTGATTATTGATCAAAATGATTCAGGGTTGATAAATCAAATAAATGGAGCCCAAAGTCTAGGCAACCATTTTTGGGTGCATACATTTGCCCCTCTTTGACTAATGTGTGATCGATTTGGGAATACATGCAGTCAAAGAAGAATTGAAATGTGAGACCGATCTGGGAACACAAAATAACTTAGATGTGAGGTCGATTCGGGATCACACTTGGACAAACATAGACAAAGGCCTTTGAACATGAGGTCGATTCGGGATCACATTCAAAGTAAGAGATAAGAATCTCAAATTTAAGCGAAAGCTCACAAAAGATGTCTGAATCAAGCGAATCAAGGAAATCAGGGATGAGAATCCCATAAATACTGCCCCCTCAGAGTCGAAATTGAAATCAGGTAGAGGAGAGACAGGGAATTGATAAAGATTTGATCAAATCAGAATGAAATCATAATCAAATATAAAGGTCAATAGGTTAACCATAAAAACATGCCCCAGCCTGACTGAGAAAGATGCAGTCAAACGTGAGAAAGGAGGGAAGGGAATGAAGATGAATGAAAGACTAGAAGGTTGGAAGACATGGAAATGACGATGCCCCAACAAAGATCGAAGGATTAGGCCTCAAAATATTTAGCCAACTACACAGAAGAAGGGAAGATTTTGAAATGCGATTTTGACTATCAAGATGACCTCGAATTTCAATTTCAAGTTTGAAAATGGATCCAAGACGTCGAAATTAGTTAGGGGTGCAATTTTCACGCAATTTCGAGGTGTTTTGAAAATTAGGTCAAAAAGTCAAAATGCTATAAAAGGGGTCAAAATGTCATTTTCAAAATCATTTGACTTTTAGCGATTTGAGAATCTTGAGACCTTTAGAGAGAGAAAATAGCCCAGCAAGTAGGAGTTCCTATCCATAGGCATCGATTCGAGTGCACCTGGTTGCACAACTGGCCACCACACTATCCTGCCTCGGTATGTTTTTGAAAAACTCAAGCTTTTTGAGTCATTTTTCGCATTTAATACCTTTTTTAGCACCTTTTTCAAATTTTTAAAATTTCAAATTTTTTAAGTTGGGTGAAAGATCACGCGATACTTTAGAAGTATCGCGCCCTTTAGGGAGAAGTGTTGCGCGATACTTCGCGGGTCCCCAAAGTATCGCGCGACCATAGGCACCAGTATCGCACGATACTGGGTGAAATATCACACAATACCGGGTGAAGTATTGCGCGGGCTAAGGTATATCACCCCACTATAGGGAGAAGTATCGTGTGATAATTCTCCAAAAAATAGTATCGCCCAAGTTAAAAATTTGATATGTGACGCATTTTTGAGCAAAATTGACATGGGTCCAGATAATGTTATGTTTTAGAGATATTTTATACTGATGTTTAAACATCCATCATGATATGTGCTAACAACTAGCTTGGTTTTTTGGCTTGCAGGAGGTCTTTCCAGCGCTGATCATCAGAGCGCTGAAGGTGACTGGGTTGTGGTGTGTCCGAGATCTGGATGATCCGGGCAATGCCGATATCAGGGCCATGGGATTTCGGTATTTATTGAGATTCCCATATATAAGGGCTGACCATGGGTTGTTGACTACTCTTGCCGAGAGATGGCATAGTAAGCACAACACCTTCCACCTACCTACCGGAGAGGCATCCATTACTCTGGAGGATGTCTACAGGATCCTACGAGTGCCATGTCATGGTGAGCTTGTGAGTATAATCATGTTTTGAGATATAATCATAAATGTAATATTTCCATATGATGAAAACTGACATGATTTGTTTGTTGGCACAAGTGTACTATGATCAGGATGCCACTAAGGAGTGCCAACTGATCCAAGAGATGTTCCATGATGTTACTATTCTGGACAGGCATGTCAGCTGGGAGAGGCTGATAGATGACTTTGGCAGAGATTATCCAATGCCATGCATAGTGGCATCTATCATTTCACAGATCCTGATGACTGACCGCAGTCAGAAGGGTTTCCCGCTGGGATGGGCTAGATTACTAGTGGATTTGGTAGACAGGCCTCATCGGATGGCATGGGGTCCTGCCATATTAGCAGAGATGTATCACGAGCTACTTGAGATCGTATATAGGGACGGTCAAACTTGGGCTTGCGGTGCCATCCTGGCACAGGTGTGGGCTTGGGAGCACATCGTTGTGGTGCGCCCCAGAGTTCAGCCAAGGGAGAGGAGGTACCCCTTTATATACAGGTACCTAGGATTCATATCACATGCCCACGCTGGAGATGTGACATATTATAGGAGGATCTTAGATGAGATAGCCTCGTTCACATGGAGGCCATATAGGGAGGTGGAGGTTTGGGGAGATGCAGCCGATGAGCTAAGCTATATGATGTGCACTCGGCCACTAGTAGGTCGATATGCCAAGATAGTGGAGAGATTTTGTATCACTCGGGTGTGGCGGTAGTTTGGGAGGTAGCAGCAAGTCTCGACAGAGACTACTACATATGCCAGGGCTAGGGATGAGGAGGGTCATGGGTAGCTACCCATGTTAGACTATTAGCAGGCTGTCGCAGAGATAGTGAGTATCAAGAGCGAGCCCTGAGAGTATTTCCCAGATGTGGCAGATGTGGGGGCCGATGTAGCATACAGGGCAGAGTGGCAGAGGGTGTCATTTCCTTGGTTTACGATACCAGATGCACAGGTACCAGCACAGGGAGGAGATGGAGGAGATGGCAGGGGAGATGGAGGAGATGGAGGGGACGGAGGGGATGGAGGAGATGGCGGGAGGGGGAGAGGGAGGAGGATGGAGAGAGGAGAGGGATCAGGTGGCTAGAAATGGTCATGGGGATAGAGATCAGTGACGCTTGAGGATGAGGCGAGACCAGCTCGCCGGCAGGTAGAGGCACAGCAGGACTAGCTTGCGGGTGGAGATGAGCTGAGAGCGATGATACAGGCTCTCAAGGCTAAGATGCAGTAGCTCTGGATTACCATAGCAGTGAGAGACCAGTAGCTACTAGATCTAAGAGCGGAGTGAGATCAGCAGATAGCTGATCTCAGGGCAGAGATAGCACGCCGTGAGGCGATGGCACAGGAAGATGCGCTATAGATCTGACAGGAGTCAGTGAGAGTAGCATATTATCACAGACTCTACCTGCAGGCCATTCTAGAGGGTGAGAGAGCGCCATCATATTCTTAGAAGGTAGGGGTATCAGATGCGATACTTGATAGGAGAGCCATGCCTCCTCCACCACCACGAGCTCCTCACGAGGGTGGTAGCGAGTCCTAGGGTGAGGTCTTAGGTTGATAGATGTTTAGACATATCTTGAGACATTGATCCAGATTATGGTATCCCATATTGTATATTGTATCATGACACTGATGTATATATGAGATTACTAGATGTTTGATTGTATCATGTGTTTATGTCTCTCTTGTGATGGATGTATCAGTTTATGTATATTGTCTTGTCATTTTGCTCAAAAATGCTTATATATGTTCTCTCTCACAAATGTATGTTTAATTCTCATGTGTATGATATAGACTCATGTTTCTGGAAATGATAGTTGTGATATAGATATGATGATATGATTAACCCCTTGTGATGAACAGGAACAAGTTCGAGATGAAAAAGACAAGGAGTGAAAGACATGATCAAGAAGAAGGAAAGGTGAGCGCAGTCGACTGACAGGTCCACGTAAGATGAAAAGGAGAGCTCTCTCCATATGCAAGAAATGCAAAAATAACTTAACATGACCCTAAAAATGCAAGCTACTATGAAAGTGGTTGACTTGCAAGTTCACAACGTGTATAGACATCTAATTATCATCATCGAGCATTATTGGTAGCGTCGTAAGATCATACAATGCACACTAGCATAACTATGTGGATATGAATATGATCTTTATCAGATAGAAATGTGGGAATCTCACCTAGGCATCAAAGACATGTAGGTCAAGATGACTAATGCAGTGAGATTACCTAAGTTTGATATGGCAAGATTATGCTTGTATCAAGACACATGAAAGTCAGGATAACTAGAAGCATGTACTCGCATAAAACAGTCAAAGATAATACCTTGTCAATCCATAGTGTCAAGTAAGACTAGCATAAATGCTCATGATAGTTAGGATCAACAAAATATACCCACAAGCAGATAAAGAAATAAAACATGTTCTCATACCCTCAGTCTTCTAGCTATGCATCATCGAAAACTTCTCAGGGAGAGACCACTCATCAAAGAAATCCTCATAGACAGCACACAGAAAAATAAAGCCAACATATCTCAAGCGAGTTGATTGTTTAAGTGCATGTGTGTAGGTCATAGAGTCAAACTTTGAGTATCCCACTTGCTGAGTGAGAGATATCGCATCATATGAGACTGTTGGGTAAGACACCTGATAAGTGTTAAGAAACACTTGACGCAAGGGTAGTGTTGAAAAACACTGTTTGGGGTGGTGTTGAAAAATACCTGTTTGTGAAATGCCCCAAGAGACAAACGCACCTAAAGGATTAATGCTAACAGTTATGCCCCCTAGACAAAGACAAAGACCAATTCTAGAGTAAGCCAAATAAGGTCAAGGCATAATGGAAAGGCTCAGTGTCGAGGATGCATGCTAACAAATAGGGGTGCAAAGGTCTCAAGTAGCGCCTGTTTCCAGGTTTTCACCACTTGGAATCTTTTTTCATTTTTTTTATTTTTTTATTTTTTTATTTTTTCATTTTTTGGATTTTTTCTACCAAAGCGCCTATTTCCAGGTTTTTACCAAGGCACTTTTTTCCATTTTTTGAATTGTTGAATTTTTTTTATTTTTTGTATTTTTTTCAAGACTTTTTATGCTTTTTAGGATTTTTTCAGCATCATATATCAATTTTTTTGGGTGTTTTTTTAGGATCAATAAATATGTACAAAGGATGCCCCCAGACAGAAACGGGCATCAAGGATAGAATTTCTTGAGGTACACAATGTTGATGGGATCAGGGAGCTGTTCTCCATCGGGATCTAATAGTAAATATGCACCTGTACCAAAAGCAGCTATGATGACATATGGTCCAAGCCAGTTAGGTTCAAACTTGCCCTTTTGTTCTTTGTTCTGTTGGTTCTTAGGGTTCTCTCGCAAAACAAGATCACCTATTTGAAATTCTCTAGGGCGAACCTTCTTGTTGAATGCCTTGGACATACGTTTCTGATACACTCTCATATGATCAAAGGAAGCCTTACGCTTCTCATCTAGAAGTTCTAGTTCCTGTAACCTCATGGCGCGGTAATCCTCATCTGTAATCAAACCTTTGAGTTAGACTCTAAGTGAGGGTATCTCGACTTCTAAAGGTAATACCGTTTTAGCGCCATAGGTAAGAGAAAAAGGAGTGGCTCCTGTAAGTGTGCGAATGCTTGTTCTGTAAGCCCATAGTGCTGGATTGATTTGTAAGTGCCAATCCCTACCATTCTTGTGCACTGTCCTATGAAGAATTACACTTTGTCCTTCTTTTTCCTATGTAGAGTAGATAGACTTTGTCCTTCTTTTTTTGCATTTTCATCATTTTCTGTCAATTTTTTGGCAAGTTTTTAGCGTAATTTTCATTCTCTGGTCTTCTATCTCAGAATATCGCGCGATACTTCTCAGTATATCGCATGATACTTCTCAATATATCGCGCGATATACCTTATAATACCCATGCGACACTTCGCGGCTCAGAATAATTGCATGGCAGTATTGAGGTATATCGCCTAGTGTCATGTGAAGTATCGCCCACCTATTGTGCAGTATATCGCTTGGACTAAGGTATATCACCCGGCTATAGGAAACTATGTCGCGCGATACTGGTGAAGTCTGAGGTATATCGCCTGAACCTGACAGAGAGCTATTTTTGGGCTATTTTATCTATCTTGCAAGTTTTAGGTTCTTTGCTATCTTTTTGAAATTTTCTAAAATTTTTAGCATTTTCAAATCCGTGCCACTTTGGAAAATGGGTGCCCATTTTTTTTGAAATTTTGCAAATGGTATCAAAAGTTTAAGTGTGATATATCATTGGAAAGGTCTTTCTGAGCCTAATCCAACCATGATGGTTTCATTTTCATATTTTATCATTTGATCAGAGATTAACTTACATAGCTTAATAGGAGGGATTTGTAACACTTGTTCTTTCCATTTCATAGCTTAGTTGCATTGCATATTCATTTCTCTAGACTAGCTTGCATTGCATTACATATTTGATTCTTGGAGATATTGGCATTGTTGCCCTTGTCTTCGCTTGAATCTCTCATTGTGTGGTTGACTAGAAAGGTCATGAGTTCATAGCTCTAGCTGAGAGCAATTTTTAATCTTGCAATTCCATGCATAAAGAGCTATGAGCCTCTTTGTGAGGCCTCATTCTTGAGCAACCTTGCATGTAATGGTTCATAGAAGTGTGCCAGAAATGTACACATTAAAAGGGTGCACTTCTATGAACCATTACATGCAAGGTTTCTCAAGAATGAAGCCTCACAAAGTGGCTCATAGCTCTCTATGCATGGAGTTGCAAGATTGAAAATTGCTCTCAGCTAGAGCTATGAACTCATGACCTTGCTAGTCAACCACACAATGAGAGATTCAAGCGAAGACAAGGGCAACAATGCCAATATCTCCAAGAATCAAATATGCAATGCAATGCAAGCTAGTCTAGAGAAATGAATATGCAATGCAACTAAGCTATGAAATGGAAAGAACAAGTGTTACAAATTCTTCCTATTTAGACTATGTGAGATTAATCTATTGCATAAAAGGAGATCTACACTAAGAATTCCATTATCATGCAACTATGGAAGCAAATATGAAACTAAATGAAATGCAAAAATAAAAATCTTGGATGCAAGAGTGTCTTCAAAGAAAGCTCCAAATGACCTAGAAAACCTGTAGCATAACAATAGCATGAAAGAGATGGATATGCAAATGAAGGAGAGAGCTTTCCTCTTATAAGAAATGCAAAGGAATGGACCATTGAGATTAAGAGGAAAAAAGTCTTAATCAGCGGTGGAGGTTGAAAGAGGAGCAATCCATGTGCACAAGTATCCTCCAATGAGAGTGAAGTGTTGACTTTTGAGCCTCATGTGAGACAAAAAGTACTTTTTTCCTTTTTGTGAAATAAGAATAATATTTTATTTGTGCAACTTAGGATAAGAGGAAAAGGTGGGGCTTTTTATTTATTAAAAGGGGAGGAAATATTCCTTTTGAATAAATAAAGACTTAGGATAGAATGGTTAGCCCAAGGATAAAAATCCAATATATGATCGAAATTAAGACTTGATCAAGAAATTGATAATGTTGAAAATATTGATTATTAATCAAAATGATTCAGGGTTGATAAATCAAATAAATGGGGCCCAAAGTCTAGGCGACCATTTTTGGGTGTATACACAACCTTTTTAGGGTCCATCCTCAAACCATCAGCTGATCTAAAAAATTCCAAATACACAATCTCCTCTTTCATGAATGAACACTTTTTCAGATTTATTAGCAACTTTTCTTTTTTCAACCTCTGCAATACTTGTTTAACATGTAACAAATGTTCATCTCTAGTCTTATTGAATATCAGAATATCATCAATGTATATAATCACAAATTTACCCAAGAATTTCTTCAAAGCTTCATTAATCAACCTCATAAAATTACTTGGTGCATTAGTTAAACCAAAAGGCATAACCAACCACTCATACAAACCTTATTTTTTCTTAAAATTAGTCTTCCACTCATCACCTTCTCTAATTCTGATCTGATGATACCTACTTTTCAAATCAATTTTGGTAAAATACTTTGCTCCAATCGAACTATCCATTATATCATCCATTATTGGTATAGGAAACTTGTATTTCACTGTTATCATGTTGATTGCTCTAGAACTAGTACACATTCGCCATTCTCCATTCTTTTTAGGTGCTAATACAACAGGTAATTCACAAGGACTCAAACTTTACTGGATCAAACCTTTCTACAACAATTCTTGAATCTGTCGGTTCAATTCCTAATTCTTAGTAGGTGTCAACCGATGTGGTACCTTATTCGGTAAAATAGCTCCATGGATTAGATCCATGCAATGATCAATTCTTCTCTTTAGTGGAAAACCATCATGTACATTATCTAAAATTATCTCACTATACTCGGTGAGTAACTTATCAATCTCCTCAGGGATACTATCCTCTATTTTCTCACTCGGGTTTTTAGGAATCACATCATTCTTTTTCAAATCCTTAACAAACATTATTCCTTCCATAAAACAAACTTTCACAGATGTGAAAACATTATTAACAGATTCTTCAATCAAAGGTAGCAATATTTGTCTTCTTCCATCAACCCAAATAGTATATTTATGCAATCTCCCATCATATGTATCATGTCTATCATATTGCCAAGGTCTACCCAACAAAATATGACAAAAATCCATAGGCATGATATCACATAACACCTTATCATAGTAGTTTCTAATTTTCAAATTCACATAACATTGTTCACTTACCAAGAGTGTATGCTCATCCTTGATCCATGAAATTTAATAGGGATTTGGATGTTCCAACCATTTCAACTGCAACTTTGTAACCATTTCCTCAGATGCCAAGTTCTCCAAGCTACCACTATCAATTATTACCTTCCAAACTTCATCAGAAACTCTACATCTGGTCTTGAACAAACTTTTCCTTATCGAATCTTCCTTATTACTTTCACTCCATAGTGCTCTCCTTACCATCAAGTTCTTTTCTTTCTCAGGTTCATTTGGTGACTCTTCTTGCACCAAAGCATTTCTACTACTACCGACCTTCTTACTTGCATGTGTACACTCAAATGATCTATGCCCTTCTTCTCCACAATTGTAACAATTTTCTCAAAAACCACCTCTTTTACAACCACCTCGGTAGTTATTGCCTCTGTATCTGGATGAACTTTCACCTTTCCACTGGGTCTTTCCTTTATCCAAATTTGTCTTTTCAAGTTCAGATCTACTATTTTCACCATGAGAGCTACCACTTCCTCTAGAAAATCTACCACCTTTACCTCTTTGTCTTTGCTCATGTCTCTTGTTCAATTTATCCTTAGCTTTCAATGCAAATTGATAAGCCTCTTCAATGTTCTCCAATTTGACCAAACTGATTTCTTCTTGGATGGAAAATATCAACCATTTAGGTACCTAGCAATTCTTTCCACATCATCTTCATCATTTCCAGATCTGATATCTAATATATAGAATTCCTCAGTATATTCTTTCACCGAGCTATCTTTCTACCTCAAACTTTGCATTCACCTAACTAGATTAATTTAATAGTCACAAGGTAAAAAATTTCCTTTCAATTTATTTACCATCTTATTACATACCTTAATTTTGTCTTTTCCTTTCCTCTTTCTGTCCAATTGCAGATGTTCCCACCATGAGGATGCAAGACTTTTCAACTTTTTGCTTGCAATTTTCACCTTTTTTTCCTCAAGTACATTTTTACACTCAAAGTACTTTTCCATCTCAGTGATCCAGTCCATCAATTCATCTGAATCAAGCTTTCCACTATACTCAAGAGGATTAAAGTGTGGTGTAGAGTTTAGATTTGTTAAAGCCTTCAACAATATTTCCTCACCTTGATCCATCATAGGTGCAGGTTCTACATCACCTTGTTCTTCATCAATTTCATCATCACTAACATCTTCAAGATGTCTTCCTCTTCTCTGGGCTATCTCAATAATGTCTAATCTAGCAGCAAGTTTTCTCAACATGTCTGCCAATCTTGGACTCGTATCTCACCTCGCACAAACTATCTTGAAACCCTCTACAACTTCAGACTAGATTGCAATCTGCTACCCCACAAGAAATCAACTAGGGTTTGACAACAAGGAACCCTCAAACCTAGATTCAAAAACCTACATCTAGATCTCACCTTGCTCTGATACCACCTAATGCAAGGGTTAACTGAGAGGGGGGGTTGAATCATTTATCTCCAAGATTCAATTATTTATCCAATTTAGTACAGAATAACATTAAGAACATATACAATAACACATCAACACAATTTTTATTACGAGGAAACCGAAATAGGTAAAAACCTTGGTGGGTATTAACACCCACTATAAATTGCACTAGTGTATAATGATCCATGGGTATGTACGGGATCACAGTATGCCAAAAAGTGGCGATGTGAAAAAGAAGTCCTGATTGATAGACTCTTTGAAAAACAACTATAACTTTCTAACAATATAACATTTTTAAAATTTTAAATATACATCACATTCTATGCTTCACCTAATACAATAATAATAAACAATTCTTTCAATTTGATGAAGTTTAGACTAAGTTAAGGTGGTCAGACAGCAGATTTTTTATATTCAGGAAAATTTGTAGTAGAAAAATCATAATTAATTATTTACTTGAAAAAAAAATACAAAAAAATATACATCACATTCGCACATGAGTCTACTACTTTTATCTAGAATCTTATAAAAAAATAGTATCATTTTATTTTGTTTCATATGGTCAAACATACACCTACTTGTTATCTTTCTAGTCCTGATTCATAGACTTGTTGAAAAATAGATATAACTTTCAATTGTATAACATTTTTGAAATCCAAAATATGTATCACATTCTATGATTTTCTTACTACAAGAAAAATTAAAAAGGTTTTCAATTTGATAATGTTTAGACTAAGTTAACATGGTCAGACACAAGAGTTTTTGTATTCTGGAAAAGTTGTAGAATAAAAATGATAATTAATTATTTACTTCAAAAAAATTATAAAAAAATGTGTGTCACATCCGTACATGAGTCTACTACTTATATATAGAATATTTTAAAAACAAATTATCATTTGATTATGTTTAAGGTGGTCAGACATACACCTACTTATTTTTTCTTGAAATTTTTGTACTACTACATTGAAATTTGAAATTTTCAACATATAGAATAATTATTTTTCAAAAAAGACCTAGTATCTTAGAAACTAAATTAAATTTTATATAGATTCTCTTCTTACATATTTTTAATATAATATTTATAACTTGTTCAAATTTATATGTCAACTTGCCTGAACCTGATTTTTTGAATTTTCATTGCCACTTAAGGGCCTAGTTTGGCATATCATGATCCTGCACATACCCCCCTATTATAAGATCATACAACCCTATTAGGATTTGATCTTTAGAATGCATTAAGTACTGTGACTTGGTCAAGGTTCAGACCCTATTAGGAGTCTTTTACAATTAACCCTGTTAGGGGTGAGGATGAACTATCCGAGAGCTCACTGCTCAAATGGTGAAGGCTGCAACCTGGTGAATAACAAATACACACTATATCTGGATTTTGGTGAGCTATGAGGTAGACCTTCTATCTTGATTAGTTCCAATAAATAGCACACACTCTCTACTTTGTCACATAGACCTTCTGCTCTGCTCTTATCTTTCAACTATCTGCCATACTTAGCAATCACAAATGACTACCTATAAATATATTTCCTCTAAATGATATAATTAAGTCGACCTATTAGAACCATCTTGAAATCATATTAGAGAAACAATACAACTCTCCAATAACATCTCATTTAGCTATACTAAGCACGAAACACAAAATGGGACCGCCCAACTCATTATAAGTAGAAGCGTCGTTTCACACTGTCAGCTCCACCAAATTAACTAATACTTTCTTCTCATGTTGAATTACATCATGCACTCTTAACCAAACATTCTCAAATCTTCTCTAAACACTAATCCAAGCATGCATATCCAAATGATAGGTGCAACTACTACACCAAAATAAACAATGTTGGCTCTGTCAGATAAACTCGGGAGACTGTAACTAGCAACTAGAGACTTCATAAATCAACCTGTACTACATAAATGACTCTACATCCAATGAACATAGCATCATACACATGTCTACAACATAAATATAAATGTGCAAGGCTTCATTAAAACCATTGTATAAATCACATACATAACTCATCCTGGGACTTGTCAAGAACACTCACTGATACAGACTACTAGATCACTGTCTTCACTCAAAATCAACCTCTATGTCTATGATATCATGCTAATAACATATCTAGGAAACATATACTCAAGGCTCTCTATATCAAGCTTCCATGCACATTTCTTACCATATGTTGTCATCAATGAAAAATATACAATCAACACTAGCTTGCTGGAAAATCTCCAATAATCTCCCCCTTTGGCATTGATGGCAACATATAGAATGAAACACACCACCAATCCAAATGAGAAATTCTTTTATAACATTCTCCATTTCCTCAACAAAACTCCCCCAATGATGTATCCTCCATTTCTTACTATTTTGTTTCTTCTTGTTGAATACTCAATCCCCCTTTCTTCAATTCTTTTATAACATTCTCCATTTCCTCAACAAAACTTCCTCAAGGATGAATCCTCCATCTACTGCTAAATGCTCTAAATATCAACTGTTGTATCCTCTTACTATTTTATTTTTCATGACTATATACTTACTCCCCCTTTGACATTGATGGCAAAGGGTGCCAATCAATTAAGCATCGGTACTACTCCTGAAGTAGAGTAGTCAACCATTCATCAATCACTGAGGACTGATGCACTCCTACAAACTCTAATCAGATTCAAGGAAAGGAATTACTCCAAGCTTCTCCCTGAGATACTCAAATGTATCCTTAGGTAAAGGCTTTGTGAATATATCTGCTAGTTGATCTTTTGTGCTCACATAGTCCAACTTTACTTCTTTCTCTACTACTTTCTATCTTAGGACGTGATATTTTATTTCAACGTATTTTTTCTTTGCATGCATCATAGGGTTCTTTGACATATTGCTAGTGCTAGTGTTATCACAATAAATAACAATAGGATAATCAATCTGAATTCCAAAATCTTTTATCATCTACTTGATACATACAATTGATGAGAAATATAATGCTACTGCAACATACTCAGCTTCAGCTATAGACTGAGAAATACAATTTTTCTTCTTACTTGTCCAAGTAACAAGTCTATCTCCAAGAAATATTTCTCCTCTTGAGATAATCTTTCTATCATCTACACAACCTGCCCAATCTGTATCTATTTATACATGAAGTTCTACATTTTTTGAATTACGATACCATAAACCATAGTCTATAGTTCCTCTCAAATATCTGAATATCCTCTTTACTACCATGAGATGACTTTGTTTAGGATTTGCTACAAATATTCCAATAATACCAACTGCATTGGAAATATTAGATGGATTAGTTTACCAATCATAGATTTATACAAGGTCATGTCTACTCCTGCTAAATCATCTTCATTTGAAAGCTTGCATCCTATTATCATAGGGTTACTCACTAGCTTGCAATCATCCATCTTGAATTTCTTCAATATCTCTTTCACATACTTAGACTGATTAATGAAAATACCTTTGTTTGTTTGCTGCATAGTCAGTACCAAAAATTACTTGATAGGTCCAATCATTCTCATTTCAAATTCATTTTGTATCTCTTTAGCAAATTTGGCACTAAGCTTGTCATTACCACCAAAGATAATGTCATCAAAAAATATAAAAACTAATAATAGTCCATCAAGTGTCTCTCTTATGAATAAGTTACAATCTGCTACTCCTTTCTTGAATCCAACCTTTGTCAAGTATCCATCAATTCTTTCATACCATGCTCTAGGGATTGCTTAAGTCCATATAGGGCTTTCTTCAATCTCTATACCATATCAGGTCTTTCTGATAGTGTAAATCCTTTAGGCTGCCCTATGTAAACTTCTTCTTTTAGCTCTCCATTCAGGAATCCTAACTTGACATCCATCTAGTATACCTTAAAGTCTTTGAATGTAACATAGGCCAGAAACAACTCTGTGGCTTCTAATCTTCTTATAGGGGCAAATGTATCAGAATAAACTATTCCTTCTCTTTGCACATATCCTTTACATACTAGTATTTCTTTGTTTCTTACCATTGTTCCATCTTCGTTCATCTTATTTCTGAATATCCACTTGGTTCCAATCACATTCTTATCAGTAGGCCTAGGGACCAATTCCCATGTTTCATTCTTAATTATTTGATCTACCTCTTCTTTCATTTCTTCATGCCGATTTGAGTCATTACATGCATCTTCAACACTTAGGGGTTCAATCTGTGAAAGTAAACATATCTCTTCATTTGTTGTTGAACTCTTTACTTTTTATTTTGTCATGACTTTACTGTTCTGATCTCCAATGATGTCTTCCTTTGAATGATATCTAGATGTATATTTAGGAACATTAGGTGTGACTCTCTCATCTAACTTTTTTTATTCTTCTTTACTAGTTTTAGGGTCATTGAATAATACATCAATGCTGTCAAACATTTCATCTACAACTGTTTATCTAGTGGTAGGTCTACGTTCTTCTTCAATAATAGGAGCATAATCATGATATCTTTCTTGAATCATAAACTTCTCATCAATCTTAACATGATCACTTTCAATGATCTTCTTCAATCTTAAATTAAAACATCTATAGGCTTTTCTTTTAGTGGAGTAGCCAAGAAAAATACCTTCATCACTTCTTGCATCAAACTTTCCTATAGCTTCATCTCTCTTGATGTAGCACTTGCTTCCAAAGATTCTAAAGTATTTGATTGTAGGTACATTCCCAAACCATAGCTCATAAGGTATCTTGTCTATGCCTGGTCTCAACTGAATTCTATTGATAGTATAGACTGCAGTATTGACCACATCTCTCCAATAGGTGTGTGTGACCTTTCCTTCAATCATGATGGTGCATGCTATGTCAAGTATGATCGTATTCCTTCTTTCTACAATTCCATTTTGTTGAGGGGTTCTAGGTGCACTTAGTTATCTCTTTATCCCATGTTCTTTGTAGTACTCATAAAATCTGTTAGAGGTGAATTCTCCTCATACATTTAATCTTCAATCCAGACTCATTTTTAACCTTATGTTTGAATATTGTGAACTTCTCAAATGCTTCTAACTTTTCTTTTAAGAAAGAAACCCACAACATCCTAGAATAATTATCAAAAAATAAAATAAAGTACCTTTCACCATAGTATGATCTTGTTTGACTTGGTCCACATAAGTCTCTATGTATTAGATCCAACTTGTTCTCTGATGAATTATGCTTACTTCTGAATGAATTCCTTACATGCTTTCCCATCACACATTCCCTACATATTATATCAACTAGTCTTTCAATGCTAGGAATGTCTCTTACTGCCTTTACATTGCTTCTCTTTACTATGTTGTCAAAATTGATGTGGCATAGTCTTTTGTGCAATAACTAACTTTCATCTACTTTACCAACAAAATAAATTGCTTCGAGATTAAGCTGAAAAACATTACCTTTAGTCTTTGAACCTAATGCAAACATCTCTCCTTCTTTGTTATTAATGATGCACTTGTTGTCTTTGAATTCTAACCGATATCCTTTGTCAAGAAACTGTCCAACACTTAGTAAGTTATGTTGCAAACCATTAACATAAATAACATCATCAGTTTTGTTCTTTCCATCCAAGGTGATAGCTCCTCTACCTATGATAGGTTTAGGATTTTTATCTCCAAATCTAACCATGCCGCCTGTGTATCTATCCAGATTTACAAATCTATCTATATCTCATGTCATGCGATGTGAGAAACTTCTCTCAATGATCCAATTTGTCTTAATGTCAGCTTGTGAAATCAGTGCTTATCTTGTGCTTTCTTTTCATCTTCAAGGTCCATTTCATCAAACATTTTCTCCATGTCTTCAAGAAAATGAATTCAATTTGATCTTCTTCTAAGTCTTCATCTGATACTCCATCACCAACATAGTAATAGTCTTTTGTATACTTAGGCTTGTAATTAGTTTTGAACTTCTTGACTCTTGTAGGTCACTTAGAAGAAAAGTGACCAGTCTTAGTACATGAAAAACATTTGAATGGTAACTAACCTTCATATTTCCATTGTCCTTTCCTTTCTTTCTTAGGAATCAAAGAAATTAAATCATCTAGTTATTTCTCTTCATCATTATCATCAAAATTACCTGAAGTGTTCAAGGATTTCTTATCATGAACTGAAGCTTTGAAGGTTGCCTCACTTTTAGGCTCTATCTTCAAAATTGATATCTTAAAAGCTGAAACTTGCTGATTAAGGTCTCTCTTTTGAAATCTTTTGAAAATTGCATAGTCTCATCTAGGATGTTTATCTTGCTCTCATATTCTGGTGTAAAAGTAGTCATCAACTTGTCCATTATGTCTTCTTTGTAAATCTCTCCACCATTGTTTCTGATTCCTGCAACTGCTTCATTAATCCTTTGATTGTAGGCTCTAATGTTCTCTTCAGCTAGCATCTCTAGTGTATTGAGTTTTTTTCTTCCATGTCTTTCTGCACGCATTCTTGGCTTGGATGTCTCCTTCAAACATGTCTTCTAGATACTTCCATATCTTGTAGGCCTTATAAAATTTCTTGATCTCTCAAAACTCACTGTTAGACAATGCATTAATAAGGGATTCTTTGGCAATAGCATTTTGATTGAACATCTCCTTCTCCTTAAGAGTTGGATCTTCCTTTGCGAGATCTTCTAGAGAGGGAATCTGAACTTCTTTGGTAGCTACTTCAAAAATCTCAAAGGCAATGCACTGCAAATGTGTCATCATTTTGTTCTTCTAGTCTAGATAGTTCTCTCCATCAAACTTAGGATTTTCTTTTCTAAAGAATGCCATTTGATCAACCTCAAGCTGTTAAACTTTGTCTCCGAGGCACTTGGGTCTGATACCAATTGTTAGGAATAGTCCCAAGAGATAACTGAGAGGTAGGGTGAATCAGTTATCTACAAGATTCAACTCTTTATCCACTTAGTATAGAATAACATTAAGCACATACACAATAGCACATTGAAACACAATTTTGGTTACAAGGAAACCCAAATAGGTAAAAACCATGATGGGAATTAACACCCACTATAAACTACACTAGTGTATAATGATCCCTATTATAAGATCTTACAACCTTGTTAGGAGTTGATCTTTATAATGCATTAAGTACAATGACTTGGTCAAGGGTGGGACCCTATTAGGAGTCTTTTAAAATTAACCCTATTAGGGGTGAGGACGCACTATCCAAGAGCTCACTACTCAAATGGTGAAGGATGCAACCCTCTTAATAATAGATACACACTATATCTGGATCTTGGTGAACTGTGAGGTAGACCTGCTATCTTGATCAGTTCCAATGAATAGCACACACTCTCTACTTTGTTGCATAGACCTTCTACTGATGCCACAATACTTTGCATCTTTTTCTCTCCTCTTATCTTTCAACTATCTGCCATACTTAGCAATCACAAATGACTACCTATAAATATATTTCCTCTAAATGATATAATCAATTTAGCTTGTTAGAACCATCTTGAAATCATATTAGAGAAATAATACAACACTCCAATAACATCTTAGTCAGCTATACTAAGCACGCAACACAAAATGGGACCACCCAACTCATTATGAGTAGACGTGTCCCTTCACACTTTCGGCTCCACAAAATTAATAGATACTTTCTTCTTATGTTGAATTATGTCATGTTCTCTTAACCAAACATTATTAACTCTTCTCAAAACACTAATCCAATACTGCATATCCAAATGATAGGTGCAACTACTACACCTATATAAACAATGTCAGCTCTGTTTGATAAACTCAAGAAACTTAAACTATCAACTGGAGACTTCATAATTCAACTTGTACTATAGTATTGATTATGTGTCCATGAACATAGCATCATACACATGTCTAAAATATAAATATAAATGTGCAAGGCTTCATTACAATGATACTATAAATTACATACAGAACTCTTCGTGGGACCTGTCAGGAACACTCACTGATACATACTATTGTATTACTATCTTCACTTAGAATCAACCTCTGCATCTATGATATCATATTGATAACATATCTAGGAAACATATACTCAAGGCTCTCTCCATCAGGCTTCCACACACGCTACTTACCATATGTTATCATCAATGATAAACATATAGTCAGCACTAGCCTGCTAGAAAATCTCCAATAGTTTAGGCCATATATTACAATCAATTATAGAAGTCCTTCAACATGAGAGGATCTAAAACAATCTTCTATCTCCTAGCTTCAATCTTTGATGTCCTCTAATTGATTTTCTTAAACTAAAAATAAAGATTACATTATATACAAGAGGCTACCGAACAAGTCAACCTTCAGATCCACCATCAATGGAAGGAATGACCAGATCTAGGTCCACACGCTTCCTAATGATACATGCCAGCATTAAATCCATGACCATAATTAATTGCAAGAGTCATCCTCAATAGAAAATAAAAAGAAACAACTCGGTAAGAAAGCATAACTGAGTGCCAGATAAGCATCACCGAGCAGCAGGGAAATTCACTGAGCACCAAAGAGATAACCGACCAACATCGGTAAACAAAGGAAACCAAGAAACTACCAACCAACTTGGTCAACAAAGGAACTGAGCAACATAGGAACAAAATAAACATAATTTTGGTGACATGGGATTGCCAAGGACCCAAGATGCTCTTGCATCATTGAAGTACCAATGTTTAGAGATGACTTAAAAGTTGTTTCTGTCTTTTGTAAATTATTATCAAAGTTAATAAGCTCAAATGCAGTCAACTTAATGATCAAAGCATCAAGTGTAACATCATTACTAGGTATGGAACTTAGTCCCTTAATAGAAGAGACTCGAATATCATATTTAGGTAAGATATTTATAAGAATTTTTCTTACCACATCTTCTCCATTTATTTTTGCACCAGCACCTTTCATAGCACTAACCACTTCCTTGATTCTAAAACTATATTATGAAATGTTTTCATATTCTTTCATTCTTATCTCATCAAATTTTCCTCTGAGACTATCAACCTTTTCTTTTTGTACATGCAGATCACCTCCATAAACAAGTGCAAGTTTATTCCACATCACTTTTGTTGTATCATAGTCCTTTATATCATTAAACTCAACATCGATCAGGGAAGAAGCAATCTCAATCATTGCCAAGTTGTGTTCCATCTTTTCTCTCATGTAATCTATTTTCATGGGTCCAGGAGGCATTGGAGTGTCGAGTAATTTTCCAAATAGTAGAGTGCATAATCTCCAATTCTAGATAATAGTAACTTTATCCTACTTTTTTTATGTAGGGAAACTATCCTTGTTCAACTTAGGTATTTCTCTCCTATATATCTTCATATCTTTAGCTTAGGTCTTTTAAACTTTTACTTTTAAGCACCAAATTCTCTTATACCAATTGTTGGATAACTGAGAGGGGGGTGAATCAGTTATCTGAGGTGTCTTAACAATTTTCAACCTGAAAATATTCTAGGTAAATAATATTTACAAATAGATTTTATCAGTCAACTAACCATAGCAGTATGCATCATAAAATAAGTAAATAACATGCAAAACATTCAATCACACATTAACACTAGTATTTAACATGGAAAACCAATTTGGGTAAAAACCACTATGACAATTATCACCCACAAAATAATTCACTCTTTTTAAGTGAGCTCAGTTAAAAGCCAATCATGTTAAATATTACAACACATTTGCTAGATGTGACCCTGTTCACCAACGATTGACTAGATCTCACACCTTATAATGAGTGGCCTTGTTAGAGGGATTTATAAAATTTGTTAGAATGCCACCTTACAAAGGATTTAGAAATAGGAATGTTAAATCCACTCAGTTAAGAGATTTTATTCTACAATGGTTAGAAAGTATAGTGATATGATCTGATAAAATATGAAACTACCTTTTCTTCATCAGATCTCCTTTGTTCTCATTTGTCCTCCTTAAACATGTCCTTTTCACCTAATCAACACACACACTTTATCTCATCACTTTCCTTCACTTCATTCACACTTTATTTCAACTTTGTTATGCTTAGTGTGCCCTTCTTTTTTAATTCATATATCTTCTATAGATATCAACAATTCATCATCAGCAATAGAAAGATCATCATGAATATGATTATTGTGATTATCTTTTATAAAGATAGTTTTTTTTCTCTTAATCCTATCACCTCTTAATCTCATATATTTGATGAAATATGTAGCTCAGTAAATCATTTTATGATTTTGGCCAGATGTATACGCACTTTCAAACTTGAACTTTTCTTGGATCTCAAACCAATCACTAAATCTTCACCATTTATCTTCACCTAAGGATCCCTATCCATTTATTTCATTAATTGACTTTGTTCCATCCTTAGAATTTTCTAGATCAATCCAAATCATCACACAATATCATCTTTTACTTCATTCCTTTTTTAACTGACCAACTTCATCTACTATGTTAAGTCCATCTACTCGGTTATCACTTAATCAGTTAACATTCACTCGATTAATTGTGACAGACCAATATATTTTCTTATCAACAACCATTTCCTCCTAGGTAGAACTCATTGATTCCTTTTCTTTTCATTTCACAACTTCAATCCCTTATTACCAACAAACATAAATGGCTTGTGCATCATTATAATACTGCAATATATCATGTAAAACAATGAAATCCATATTACCTTGTCATAGACTGATTCAACACTTTCCCATTTAAGCTCTCATACCTAACATGACTTCTTTATTTCATCTTTTGTCTTTACCAACATATTTTAGATTGATATGGAAACTTGAAATCAGTAAGTCAATAGACTTGACATCGATGACAACATAAAAACTGATCCAATCCTTCTACATACCTTTCATTTATCGGTTAACCTTGTTCATTCTCACCATCATAATATCAGTAGGGTAACAATCTTATCAGTTTGGCAATCTCATCAGTTGGGGTAACAATTACACTCTAGTGGTCACAATTATAGTACTTCAATAACTTGATAAACATCTAGAGATTCATAGGATGAGTTCATTTTGTGTGAAAATATTTACAACACATACATATCCTCACCTAACTAGGCTATCTACCCAAAAATCTAAATGGATGATGATGAGGAAAAATAGAGGGATGCAAAAGCTCATGTGAATTTTTTATTTCAGCCTAGATAGGGGCATCAAATAGTTGTAAATTTTTTATTAACTACAAACTTCCTCCTTCATAATTCGTGACATGGTTTAATAGCCTCTGGTGTCTTCTATAAGTTTATTGGTTGTATTGAGCATTAACATGCCAATACTTTGGTGCAATGGAAACTTCTAATTATAACAAGTGGTATCAGAGCTTGCTAATAGATTTGAATCCTCTCAAGTGATACTAAGGGGGACATTGTTGGAATAACCACCAATGTCCCCCTTTGAGTTTTTTTACATGGTTTAAAAGATTCATGTTTCTTACATAAGTCTATTGGTTGTATCAGGCATTAATGGGTTGATCTTTTGGTACAATGATGATTTCTAGTTGTAATAGTATATTGTACATAAGGGTGCCAATTTCTGATATTCCATTTTTCTCCGCTTTGGCAAGAATATATCATAATGGAAAATGTGATCTAAATTAGATGAAACTTTCTTAACTTAGTTAACAGTCTTCCATTCGCATAGTGTTTCCCCAAAGGGAAAGATCTAAATTTTCACAAGACTTCATCCAACATAAAATTTTTAGATGAGCATGCTTGATGATGAAGATAACTGACGCAGGGGCAGGGTAGATACAAGCAAAATCAAGCAGAATTGAATCCACTTGAATCCACAAACAAGCCCTGCTCAGAGTTACACAATGAAAGCAATATAATATCACATGAAAGCAACAAAATCACAATGGATATGAGACAATCAATTGGCAGAAACAACAGAGAATTATATTATTTCTTTCAACATGCTCGGTTGTGAGTCCTTCCAGGTTTCGGCCTTATACAATGAGAATTATGAAATCGGAATCATAGCTTGCATCCTATCTTTGTCTCTAATGATATATCTTGATAATCCTTCCTATATCTCTCTTATGATGATCTCTTGATGCCCTACTACATCAATCTAGACTCTTTATATAGCCAGCTAAGCCACAAGTCAGCCAGTTAGGCATTTAATTACAATATAGGTCAAGTCTGGAAGATTTAAACCAAAACTAATGCTATAATGAATATAAATTGATGCGCCTTTTGATTTAGGTCCTTACATGACCCAAGAACATTTATTTAAGGTCACAAGGTCCCATTTGATCACATGGAACATCGCAAGAAGAAACACCACACGTTTCACCTGAAAACTAGTAGAAAATAGGTCCCGGGGAAAAATGGGCATAACTTTTTAGTCATAATGAATTTTGGCTTTCTCTCTTGGGAAATGATATTAATTTAGGTCCTCTTAAATTCCTTAAGATTGAAAAGGATGATTCCTTATGGGTCAAGATCACCAACATGAACAATCAGCACCAAAACTGCAGGAAAATGCAGTTCTGACGGCAAGGAAAACAACTGTAACTTTGAAACAGTCCATCCAAACTTTATGTGCTCATAGGAGAAGGTTCCCAAATAGGTCCTCAGCATAATTTAAGCTTCACACACCATGAAACCAACCAATACAACAGTTATAAAGAAAACAACAGCAAACAGGTACAGAAATCAGGAAATGTTTTTGGTTGATGCAAGATTGCTCAAAGACCCAAGATGCTCCTGCATCAATAACATATTAAGTAAAGACCATCAGTGGTATATTGGTATAGGTAGAATTTTATTTTATTCTAGCTAGCCATATGATACTAAATTTTTTATTGAGTGTTAATGGGAGTGGAAAAAGCTATATTTTCATATGATATGGCATCTTTAGATGTACCCTAATGTGAGAAGAAAAAAAGATACATACTCACATAATAGGGAAGCTCTAGGGATGCATCCACATGAATAGAAAAAGATAGATAGTTGTGTGATGGGGTGACCTTGATCATGCTAGTACGAGTATAAAAACCTAGATAGTTGTATAATAGGGTGAGATATTTGGTAAGATAGTGGATTGGGCCCCATAAGGTAGACAAGTTTACATCAATTTTTTTTGAAATTTTAAGAAAAACCTATGATGTAGAAATAATGAAATAATCATATAATCAGACAATAAGATATAATAGACCCACTTATAATGGATCATGTTTCTCAGAGGGGAACACAAGACATTATAAGGAGAGATGAAGACATTGTTTCATTTCAACATACAAGATGTTTCCATAAAATGTCACTTATTGAAGGGTGACACATGATACCCAAAACATCTAACAAGAGACAACGAGATCCAATTAGTTGGTGTAAGAACCTAGAAGAAGGAAAAATATTTATGATATAAGACTGCTAAGGGATATTTCATCATGGATAATGTCTCAATTCTAAAGAAGAGTACATGAAGACAAAGAAAAAAAAATTTGGGTCAACATGGTAGGGAAGTCTAAATGTCCCCATTACTTTGTATCATCTCCAAATATCAAAGAGAACTGTATGATATATATAATAATAAAATAATAAATAGAATAATGTGTATGATATATAACCTTCTATTTTTAGGTACCAACAAATAACAAGGATAAACCAAAGAAGACCAATATTTATAGGCAAGTATTGGGGAAAATAAACAGGCACACTCAAATCTATATATGTAGAAGTGATACTACTTTCACATATTATCGACCAAAAATAGTTGTCCTCCCAATTTTGATCTTGATCAAATAGAGAGGGAGGTTGAGACTATAACTTAATATGGCTGTTATACCATCATTAAGTGCCCAAGAAATAGCCAAAGAAAAGTATGAAACCACTTCAACATCCTCATTAAGGATCTCAGAAAAGGCAAGTGAGAGGAATTTGATGAAGATAAACATCAATGTCCAATACTTCTCAAGAGAATCAAATATGAAATCCTCATACCTTAGAACTTACCCATGTTAATGAAAAGATGAAGAAGCCACCCAAAAAAACCTCTACAAAAGGGATAGTGAAAAATTCAAAATAAGTTGAAGCTTTCTATACTACAAGAATAAAAATTGAAAGTTGATTTATCAAAGTAGACTTAAAAAGGTAAAACTTATGCATAGGGCCTTGCACAAAATTTTGTTTGAAGGATGGAGGGGAGACCCTCCAATCCACTATAGATAGAATGAATGCCCCAAAATTTTAAGGATGGTGGTTAGGAGATGGAAATGTTTCATAATAAGTGGACATAGTTACACTATACATGACTTGAGTGTGGATTGGGATCATGGATTAAAAGAAAGGAAAGATACCTAGGAAAGACATGATCAATTGGAGTTCTTAAAAAGGAGAGATGAAAAATAGGAATTTTTTGGTATGGGTCCCAAAAGTCACTCTTAAAATAAAGGGAGGCAAGATGAACACATTAATGAGTGAAAGGTTGGAGAACCAAGAATGGAAGTAAATATAGGGATGAAAATTGGAGTAGGAGTAGCAGAGATAGGGACATGTGATATAGAAAGTGATGATCAATGGTAGAACCCAAATTTCTATATACATTTGAATACCAAACCACAGCCTTAGACCAAATCCAATTAGAATAACCTAAAAAGGATAAAGGGGTGTTAATTCACGATCTAAATAAAGGGGTAGTTTTATAGAGGTATTCCTTGTATAAACATAAAAGAATGTATATGGAATGTAGAGTATGAAAAACACTTATGCAGTGATAAAGGAAATAATAACTAATAATGTATGATATTAGATCTAATGTATAAAAATAAGTGGTAAAGAAAAATTAGAATGATTTACTCACCTTGATATCTAGAAGAGGAGAAAAATTTAGGTCTATATTTGACTATCCAAAACTTGTCTAAATCTTGAACCATTTGGGATCATCTATGAGACCTATAAATTTTCATCATGAAATTTTTTAGGTTCTTAGGAACATGCCAAATCAAGTCGGCCTAGTCCCAAAAATTTATCCTAGTCCTAAAAGGGTAAAAACTAAAAAATTCCATAGAGGACTAGACCCTAGTTATAAATCCCTAAAAAAATAGATCTAAAACTATGACACCCACTCCTACACACAAGAAAAAATGGGAAAATGTTTTCGAAAGGGGATTTCATTTGCCAAGCCCCTATATAGGAATTAACCTTTAAATTAAATAAGAAATGCATGTGAAAAAGGAGAAATGTAAGTATTCACCTTGTTTGTCAAACCCTCATGGATGGATGTGGATCTGATAAACCCATGAAGATGTATGCTTGGAATATGTTACAAAATCAAGGATGTCTTCACAAATGCAATTAATATACAATTTCCAAATCCAAGATCTTCAATGAGTGTATGTTGGATCACTTCAATAGAGAAGGAGAGGGAGAAGGATGGAATGTTGATCTTCTTTCTTTGTTGTGAATTCTTCTACTTAGCCACCATAGAAGAGAGAAAATTGCATCAACAAGAGAAGATTCCCTTTGAATGGATATTAAATTGAAAGAAACATGGAAATCTTTAGTTTGAAGCCTTGTCTTTAAATCTTGAGTCCAAAAGATCACTTGAAGTCACCAATAATTGCTTGTACATAGACTTGATTTTTTTAACATGTGTGTGATAAGATATTATGGATAATCATGGATGTCAAAATGAGGAGCTTACATGTTATTTTATAGTCAATTCAAGGTCCAAAATTAATAGGTTGAAAATGATCATGTTACAAGTAGTGGTTGTTGTTGCACCAAAAGATTGACCTATTAATCCTTGATACAACCAATAGACTTATAGAAGACATAGGATGCGGTTAAGCCATGTCATGAATCCCAAGGGGAGCATTGACCATTTTTCCAAAAATCTCCCCCTCAGCACTACCCAAGGGGATTTGAACCTGTGACCAAGCTCTAATACCACTTTTTACAAGTAGTGGTTACCGTTGCACCAAAAGATTGACATGTTAATGCCTAATATAGCCCCTAGACTTATAGAATACATATGAGGTGGTTAAGCCATGTCATGAATACCGAGGGGAGCGCTGACCATTTTTCCAAAAAATCAAGAGTGAGAAAAGAAATATCCACAAATTAGGCCCAGATCCCATTAAAAAAAACTAAAGAGGACTAGACTAAACTAGGCTGTCCTTGTCCAAGACTAGGCCAAATTCAGCCTAGTCCCAAAGAGGCACATTTTAAAATGGTCTTCAAGATGTGGGAAGTGTGGAGAGATTCGAGGTGAAAGTAAATATGAGAGTGGGAAATTGAGCATAAACACATATGAATCTAGGAAATCACTAAAATGGGGCCTAATAGGTCATAGAGCATCCAAATGAATGGGTGCTAACTTTTTAGGATAGTAAATTTAGCCCCAACTTTAGTGGGAGTATAAGATAAACTCATGCTCACAATAAACTAGATCAAACCTATAAGATGATCTTGGGTAAAAAAAAACAAAGTTGTGTCATGTTTCAGGCTAATTTATCAGCAAATTTGAATTTGAGTATTTCGAACTAAAAATTAATTTTGGTCAAACATATTTTCTAGGTAGATTCATTCTAGCTAAGTTATACAAGTTCTTCAAAATTTCCAATTGGAAATGTCTATTGAATGCATTTTTATGCCAATTTGGTTCCAACTACAAAAGTATAAGAGTTTGCAAATAGAAAAGAATGAACCAAGGATCTAGAGGTTACAGAATAGCACATATACAAGAGAGATGGTATGAACAATAATATACCTATATTAATGATGTAATGATTGAATCAAATGTATATAATGGGCCTCCTTATATAGGAAAGGCAGTAAGAGACAATGATAATAAGTTGATAAGCTATCACCTATGCAAGGTGTAATCATATGTCCACCAAATGTGGATCATCCTCCAATATGCAATGAAGTATGTTTCATAGGATGAGGATGATAATGTGATATGTGGACTAAAGGTGGATCTCACACCTAAAGTGAAAATTTATCCTACACCATGTGAATAATTGATACAGAGGGTTGGGTGGATGTTTGAGAACAACTCACTAAGGTTCAAAATTTGATTGTATAAGCCCACACCCAAATAGTCTACAAGCCTCAAGTGACTTGGAACTTCTCATACACCTTCCTAGTAAAAACCATGATTGTATTTGGTTGATTTTAGTTGGATTCAAAGGTTTTTGATGGGTTATAGGTTCCCAAGAAATACCCGACACTCCAGATTCTCAAAACTACCAAACAAGCCTAATTGCCCCTCTAGTAGGTATCCAATAGTATAGATGCATAGTTTTCTCATAACTTTTCAAAATAAAAAATCAAAATAATTAGGTTTTAAGACACCCTTTCACCATTTGTTAACATATATCAGAATCGATATTTAATGTTTTGGACCAACTATTAGATACCCAGATGGTGCCTCCAATTCAATTATAAAAAGTGGTCATTTTCTAAAGAAAGTATAAATTTTCTTCACTCCCTGACAAAAAGACCCTCAAAATTCTTTTGAAATGGTTCAATTACAAGGAATATCAACTTATATTGATCTATAGACTAATACAAACATAAAATCGCCAAAATGGTCTCAATCAAGCCCTCAAACCAAGGGTTTTTCAAATCTCTTATTCTCAAGTGTTTCTTGAATCAATTAAAGGTTGATTCACCATTAATTCACTATATCAAAGCACTCCAAACTCTCATACACACCATTTTTTTAGTTATATTATTTGTTGTTTCTCACTAGCCATCAATTTCATGACCCTTCACACAATTACTTCGGTGATCACTTGCCCTTCCTCAATCTCTCTACATAAAATTATGTTAGATAGGTATTGTACATGTTATGTCTAGATAATTCCATGAGAATAATTGGATATCATTCATGGAATGATCCATTACATGGAAAAGAAATCAAACTGATAAGGTTAATCAAGGAATCTCTAAAACCCAGTTGGTAAAAATGTTGTAAGAACTGAAACAAAACCTTCCTTAGAGCATTAAACTTGTCATCACAATGAAATATTTGTTGTCAATGCATTCCAAACATGAAATAACCAACAAAGAACTCAAACTATATAAGGGATTGCAAAATTGGAGTTTTATTAGGTAATTCCTTGCTCCAATTATACACCAGTCTATTGTCTGATTATATTTTGTCATACAATGACTCAATACAATATTAAACCCATTTTCCTCAGCCATACTATGATGTGGAAAATATGGATGGGGTTTAGAACAACACACATAAAAGAGGCCCTAAACCAATATTAACCACAACACATGAAATAATTTAATGATAAGTAATTTATAGATCTGCAAATGCTTGCATAGAATAGTGAATTAAAGTACATACCTCATAACATAGTTGATCTAAAAACACCTATTTTTTGGTGTCTATACTGATTTACTGGGAATTCTGCAAGAAGATCTGTGATAGGAACACAGAGACAGAGAAAACCTAGAAATCTTTTCCTTTTTTGAGAAAGGTCAACCTTGACCCCTTTATGTCAACCTTCACCTGCATTTCTTTGATGGAAATTTTGTTCATGGATCCCAAAATTTTTTTGAAAAGGGTACCCAGATCTTCTCTACAACTCTCAAAACAATGACTGTAGATATCTAAAAATAGTGTTTTGGGGTGGCTATATAGGCTTTTGCCTTAGTCAAACCCCCATTTTGGTGATCTCCACCTCTACAAATAGTTGAATGTAATAGAATATGTGTGTGTGTTACTAATAGGAAGAGCTTTGAATGTGAAATGCCAAGATCTAATCCTCTAGCTTGAAACCCTAGCATGAATTGAAATGAGAAAGAAATTTATAGATTTGAATATGATAAAGAAAGCATACCAAGCCCCCAAGGCTAAAGTACTCCTACCAAACTCCAATCCATAATTTCTACCCCATGATTTTATCTTTGAATGATTGAATGTTGAAAATGGTAGATCAAGGAAGAAGGAATATTTCTTGCTCCAAATGAATGTCTACAATAGCTTGTCCAAAAAAATGCTTGTTATCAACAATAGCTTGATCTTCTATGTCATCCTCTTGCAATCTTGCATCATCATCACTTGCTTCTTGAAGTCACTTGATGGATTGAATATGAAAATGAAGGAAAAAGAGAGTGTTTATATAGAGATTTAAATGCAAGGCTCCTTGGGAAATGTAAGGGCCCCTAATTCAAATTTCACCTTGAATTATGGTCCAATCACAATAGCCAACTAAGGAGGGAAAATAATTAAATGAATTTCTAATTAAAACCCTTTCACATTTAGATTTGAAGGCCCTCTTTTAATTTCATGACCCGCTATAATAAAAATTTGAAAAGGGGGACCAAAACCTGATAAGGGTCAGGGTTGACCTCAACCTTGACCCAAAGTTTTAGGCCCAATCAACATTAAAAATAAGGAAGTTTCTGGGTCGGCCAGAGAATTAGAATAATGAGAAAATAGGATAGTGTTGGAAAAGGGCACAGAGGCCTAGGAGAGATGTGATGAAGGCTAGGAGGACCGATACCTAGATACTACCTCGAAATAGAGCCAAAAAGAATGAAATAAAGGAGAATCCTTGAGATCCTAACCCTAATTTCACCTAGAAATGAAGAATCAAGTGCAAATGCATCCTAAATGCAAATCTATAAAAAAAAAATACTAAACGAGGGTGATAAACCTACCAAAATAGAAGTGCTTCCATTTTAAGATGATACATTTATCCCCCACTTTAGCTTAGATATAACACTAAGTAAATATGCAAGCTAAATTAAGAAAACATCATAGTAAATAAAAATGATATAACCAAGTCCTCAATGTTGAGATCCTGCAAAAAACCATTAGTACCTATAGCACACAAGGTTAATGAAAATCCATAAATCACCTAAGACTCACTAAAATGAAATTTAGAAGTGTATAGAGCTCCTTATGCCCCCATATTTTGGCTTTCTACTTCTGAAGAGTGAAACAGGGTCATAAAGATAGCCTTATACCCTAGACATGCAATTTGTTGAGAACACCTTTTACTAAACCAATTATAAGGATTCCTATCCTTCCTAAATTGATTCAAGGATTTATGTATCTTAATCTTTATTCCAACACCACTAATGGCATTAAAAATGAAGTTACTAAACACAAGTTATGATGAAATGAGTGAATGTCTATCAAAATGCATATGAAGGGAAATTTGAATTTAATCTAAATAAACTCTAAGAAAACCTAACAAAAATCCTAATTTTGAGCTATAAATAAGGAAAGAGAGCACATACATACTTATTCTTGCCATTTGTAGATTTGAAGAGAAAAAGAAGAATACTGAGTAGAGAAGAACTTCAAGCGACACATATGGAGGTCCTGAGACAGTGCCTAGCTTCTAGACAGCCACTTCCCGAGGTATGTTTGTTGTTGATTTTTGTAATCGCAATTTCTTGTTTTTATAGGCAAGGTTGACCCTGACCTAGGAAGGTTGACCTTGACCTAACAAAGGTCGACCTTGACCTAGTCAAGTTAGATTTACACCTTTGTGATTGTATAGTGCTGATATGATGTATGTTTGTGCTTGCGGGACCTAGTTCATCTTTGAGAGGACCCCTTTGAAGGGCCACTACTGATTATCAAAGAGATAGTGTCCAAGCTAAGCTAGGATGAGATACAGTTATTGATAGATGTAGGACTGTATTGGGTAATAGTCCTACCATAGATGAGACTCCACCGACCAATGTTATTGGCTCTTTTAGAGAGGTGAGATGAGGACACATGTTCCTTTCATCTTCCCTCGGGTGAGATTAGGGTGACACTAGAGGATGTATATAAGATCCTGAAACTTCTAGTCTAAGGTGAGCCTATTAGACTGAGAGTACAATGGGGTCTTGAGGTTATCCATGTAGATGAAGAGTATTTATTGGGATAGATTCCATAGATGAAAACCCAAGCAGATCACATCCCTTTATCAGCCATACTGGCAGGCCCGACACCCTTGATACAGAGGGTGATGTTGTGTATATTCTCCTTGGATGTAGTGCCCAACACAAAGGGTACAGTCTTCTCAACACCTTTCACCCATCTTGTATGTATGATGGAGAGTGATAGGATAGTCTTTACGTGGGGGTTGTAGCATGCTAGCCTACCTACACCATGAGTTATGTCAGTTGGTGAGATATCAATGAGAGTCTCATGGCATGCACACTTTTGCAGATTTGGTTGTTTGAGCACTTCACATGTACATGACCACAGGGTGTTCCTGTGATGGTAGATGCTAGCACATTGAGAGCCTTTTGTTATCCAATGAGAGATATCTAGTAGGATAGAGATATCCTCTATTGGAGGGTATATCTAGACTATATTCCAAGCATATATGTGATATGGAGACCATACTATTGCATGATAGAGTGACCAGATACATGACACTAGATGAGGCACTCACATTAGTAGAAGCTTCTAGAGGGTCATTAGAGTCACATAGTAATGCCATACTACTATGACCGAGTGATGAGATAGTTCAGCCTTATATAGGGGGTCCCTAGAGTAGTACCTCAATATGTACATCTAACAACATATTATCAGAAACTCGATGCTATACATCATCCATCAGTAGCAGAAATTGTAGATAGTGATATAGATGAGACATAGGATATAGAGGTAGCCTGAGATGTGGCATATTTAGGCATTAGAAGAGACTACATCAGATACTGGATTCTCAAGGAACCCACCCCATCTTCCCTGATGACTATCCCACAGGTGATCCAAGCCTTTTAGAGAGGACACACTAAGAGGGTGGCATACCAAAGGAGGAGGAGGAGGAGGATCATAGATATGAGGAGGAGGCCACCTCCATGGGAGATCCTAAGGAGGAGGAGAGAGTAGAGGAGAGAGCAGATGAGATGACCCCAGCTAATAGTACTGGTGTGGATATGCAGATTTTTCATGCATCACCACTGAGATCATGATGACCTCCATGCGCCCATATAGAGACACCACGTCTGAGACCTAGACACAATGAGAATGGAGAGAGTAGTCACTCCATGCCCCCACCATCCAGATCCTTCAGTGACACGCAAGAGGGAGATCCAGGTATCAAATATGCATTTGATTTGAATATTTAACTTAATTTGTGAAGAAAAAGTACTAAAAGATAAATATGTTTCCATTCTGCAACTAGCATTATGGAGTGAGAGAGTTTTGTATCCAAAGTTTTGAAGGATACATTTCTATCCTATTGACTACCAGCCAGCCAATGAGAGTTTCCCATTGGTCACAGAGATCCCAACAGGAATGCCGATATCTTTGTGTGTGTCTAGTGAGAGTTGAGGTTGTGTAGAGAGAGAGAAGAGAGGTTGATGATCGACTTACAGAGAGCACATGAATGCCTATATGAGATGATCATATCAAGGAGCCACACACAGACTACCAAACATAGATCTACATCTTCTCATCATAGATCTGAGAGATCTGAGAGTCATTGACCATTAGAGCATAGAGATAGACAGAGTGATTGATAGGGCCTTTTTCCACTTATGTATCAAACTCAAAAAGAATTTATAAATGAAAAAATCTCTTTGCTAGTTTGTTCTATGATTGATTACTTTATGTTTATCAATAACATAAAACTTAACAGAAAGAAAGAACATGTTTAAATGTATTCAAATGTAATATGCTAAAATCACACAACCTATAAAAAAAAAAAATTATTTTATAAGGAATACATAAATACACAAGGAAAGAAAGATGAATTAGGGATAATAACTTTTGAGATGCATAATATTGATAGGCTCCTTAAAAGGCACACCATCCATATAAACAATTTTGTAAGCACCTGAACCAAAGTCCTCAATTACAAAAAAAGGTCCAAGCCAATTAGGGATAAACTTTCCTTTTTCACCAAGTAAAGCATTCACATTTATTTGATTCTCATATAGTACTAAATCACCCACTAAAAATGATCATTCAATTACATTATAATTATACTGCTTATGAAGTGATTTATGCTAAGCTTTTATATGTTCCAAAGCATTTATGCTAAGTTGGGTGCCAATTTCATGGAAGTCCGCGGCTTGAAAATTTGTGCCGCTTGAAATGGGCACCCATTTTTTAAAAGCGGGTGCCTGTTTTAGGCTCGGACATCCGATCTGAAATTCAAAAAATGGGTACCCATTTTTCCAGAAACGGGCACCCATTTGTTGAAAAACGGGTACCTGTTTCTAAAAAAAAATTTAATTTTTTTTTTTAAATTTAAAATGTTTTTTTAAACACATTTTTTTAAATTTATGAAACGGGTGCCCGTTTTTTAAATTTAAATAACGGATGCCCGTTTCTTAAAATATGCATGCGAGAGTTTTCACTCTACCTCAATTTTTGGTTTGGGATAGGTTTGGTGAGACCAAGCCTATGTCTTAGCCTCCAAAATTTTGGCTAAGGCATTAGAATAAAATTTTTAAGGCTTACCGTAATTTTTTGAAGCCCTTCTGGATCGATTTTTTTGACAAAACAAAAACCCATTAAAGATCTCACTATCATGATTCTAAAAATATAAATTTCATAATAATATGGTTATTTTTACTATTTTTACATTATTTATTAGTTGATAGTGGTACATAAACGTAAAATAATGAGACTCACTAAAACTTTAATAACTTTTTAATTTTTAAGTATTTTTAAAAATAAATTATATGTCATCAATCTAGATTCAATTCTTTTGAATTTAAAAAAAAAGAATTTTTTAAAAAAAGAAAAATTATATTAAATTATGGTGGCCGTACACGAGAGGTTTAAAAAATAAGCTTTATTGTTAATTAAAAATTAATAAAAAATAATTTACAAAACAAAAAAATAAGAAAAAATATTCTCATCAATATTCTATGTCTTAGGTATCTTCCCTAAAAAGGATTTAAAAAAATTCATTTATTTGTGTCAAAATATGGTGGCCGTACACGGATGTGGTATGGTCTTGAAACATGCATTTTGAAAAAGTGGTTTTCAAATATACCTATCAAAATATAATTTATACCATGTGGGTATTAAAATAAATTATATATTTGAAAAGTAGACTCCAAGTACTACAATTTCTATTAGTGAATTTTTCTAAGATTCAATCTCTAAGTGCCTCAAATTTTGAGATCAATTCAGATAAATTTTGAAAAATAGGAAAAATACTTCCACTTTTTGCAAAAAATTGGCACCCAACTTGTTTTTTGTAGGGAATTGTTGTTCTTGAAATTTATCTTTGTTAATTATCCCATGAAATGAAACACATAAATAAGGTATTTCCAATTCCAAAGGCATAATAGCATCAATACCGTAGACAAGATTATAAGGAGAAGTACGTGTGGCAGTACGAACACTAGTCCTATAATCCCATAAAGCATAAGTAAGATGGGTATGCCAATCTTTCTCATGCTTATTAACTATTTTCCTAAGAATTTGTTCAAAGACTTTATTCGATGCTTCAGCTTGACCATTAGATTGAGGATAATAAGGAGCCAAAAATCTATGTTGAATTTGATATTTGTCCAATAATTTCACAACTTATTTATTCTTAAAAGAGATTCCATTATCTGAAATTATCGTCAAAGGAATACAAAATCTTTCTATAATATTGTTAAGGATGAAATCACAAATAACATTCACGGTAATTGAATGGAGAGGCATAACTTCCACCCACTTTGTAAAGTAATCTCTAGCTATTAGGATGTATGTATGTTTTTGAGAAGAAGCTGGTGAGATTTTTCCAATAAGATCAAAACCCCAAATACTAAAAGGCCATGGAGCAACTTGATTATGAAGATCACGAGCAGGAGCATGAGTCAAATTGCTATGCTATTGACATTAAGGACACTTCTTAACAAACATGAAAGAATCTTGTTCCATTGTTTGCCAATAATATCCCATTCTAAGAAGCTTATTGACTAAATATTTTCCACCAAAATGTCTCGCACAAGAACCAGAATGAGCTTCTTCCAAAGCTACCATAATTTTGATTCTACCAAGGCATCTTAATAGTAAACCCTCATAAGAGTGTTTGTAAAACATATCTCTTAAAATGATATAATGCACTGCAAGTTTCCTAATATGATTATGCATGTTCCTTGTTGATTCAGGAAAAGTGCCATCTTTCAAAAAATGAAAGATATGAGAATACCATTCATCCAAATGCAAATTGAAATAATCAAAGGTAACCTTACTGGAAATTTGAGGGTTTCTAAGAATGTGTATAGTAAATTGAAATTTTTCAACAGTATTCTCATGACAAACCAAACAAGTTGTGCTTGCCATGGCATCTGCATGTAGATTATCCTTCCTAGGTGAAGTTTGAATCATATAAGAAGAGAATTGTGAAAGAAAATCAACAACCAAATCTCTATATTGTGTCATTTTTTCATTCTTAATCTGATAACGTCCTTTAATTTGTTCAACAATTAATTACGAATCTCCATAAATTTTCAATTTTTTAATGTTAAGGCATGAAACTACTCGTATGCCAACTATAAGACCTTAATACTCCACAATATTGTTAGTACAAGGAAAATTCAATCTATATGATAGAGGGATCAGCTTTTTCATAGGAGGAATCAAGATAATGCCAACACCAGTGCCAGTCTTACTTCTAGATCTGTCAAAATATAACTCCCAAACATCATCTTGTTTAATAGCTAGAATGTTTTCATTGGAGAATTATATTGAAGTAACACATGTATTGGAATGAGGACAAGGAGCTTCAGGAAAATAATCTGTTAAATTTTGTCCTTTAATTGACTTTTGAGAAATGAAATTAAGATTAGATTCTATAAGCAACATCACCCACTTTTCCAGACAGCTAGAGAGATCAGTTTTTGAGAAAAGATGTTTCAAAGGATCAAATTTAACAATCACGTTAACTTAAACATTTAAGAGATAATGACTGAGTTTCTGACAAGCATAAACTACAACTAAGCATTATCTTTCCAAATCTGTATATATTGTTTTGTAATCGAGTATCTAACTAATGTAGTAACCATGTATTTCCTTACTATCACTATCATACTAAGCCAACAATGCACTCACAGCTTTTGGAGTAGCTGAAGTATACAGATAAAAGGGTTTATCAAATTGAGCTGGTTGCAAAATAGGAGGATTGGCGAGATACTCCTTAAATTTCTCAAAGGATTGTTTACATTCTTCATTCCAAGAGAAAGTGGTATCCTTTCTAAGAAAGGAAGTAAAAGGAACAATTCTATCAGCTAAGTTGGAAACACAGTGACAAATAGCTTGAATTTTTCCTTGCAAACTTCATAACTGAGAAATATTCTTAGGAGGCATATTAACAATAGCTTCAATCTTTTTAGTATCCACCTCTATGCCTCACTTAGAGATTATAAACCCTAATAATTTATCAAAATCAACTCCAAACACACATTTATTAGGATTCAACCTCATATTGTAACTTCTAATCCTTTCAAATATCTCTCATAAAATTCTGAAATGATCTTCTCTTGGTATAGATTTTGCCAAGATATCATCCACATAGTCCTCAAGAATCTTATGAATGTAATCATGAAAAATCAAAGTCATAGCTCGTTGATAATTTTCTCCCACATTTTTTAATCCAAAAGGCATCATGACCCAACAAAATGTTCCCCAAGGTGTTATAAATGCGGTCTTAAATTTATCTTCTAAAAGAATAAAATTTTGATTATAGCCATTAAATCCAACCATAAAAGATAATAAAGCATGACCTATTGTTGAATCTACAATCATATCAATATTAGGTAACGAGAAATCATCTTTTGAGGGTCATTTATTTAAATCTCTAAATTCAGTACACATCCTTATCTAATTTTCTCCTTTTGAAATGGGCACAATATTTGAAATCTAGTCTGAGTAATCAATAGACTGGATGAATCCATCATCCAATAATCTTTCAAATTCAGCCTTAACTAATAAATAAATTCATGGATTCATCTTTCGAATTTTCTGCTTCACAGGTTTAACATTTAGTTTGAGAACAATATTGTGAGTAACAATCTTAGAATCTATACCTGGCATATCCGAGTATGTCCAAGCCAAAATATCCTTAAATTCAAGTAAAAGGGAAACCAACTGATCATGTTCATCTTGATTCAAACATTTCCCATTTTTTATCATCTTCTCAGAGTCATTTTCATCCATTTGAACCTTGACAGTCTCAGTTATTAGTAAATTACTTTGTATCAGAGAATCCATTGGTAGAGAAGAAATATTTTGTTCATGATTTTATCCAAAATAAGCTTTTGTATTTATACAATAAGGCTTCCTTCGTTCATGATGAAACGTAGGTAAATCCTCATAAATTCCTAAAAAAATTTCTAAGGCTTCATCTTCAAGGAAAAAATCCAAGATAGGCTTTTGATCCATGTTAAGGAGTAACGGGTTAACCAACTTCAAATGTCCACCACAAATTTGATTAACATTAAGAGGAAAATCCGATGGTTTTTGTAAGGATTGAACCCCAATCCATATGTATAATCATAAATTTCATTGTCCAAAGGTACTTGTATACCTTGTTCATATTTACCACGCCCTTTCCCATTAAATCCTGATTTCTTGAGCAGATGATAACTAGAACCATATCTATCAATTATATCAGATGGATTCCAAGGAGCAACATATGACACAATGTCATAGAAATCAAGTTTTATTATTTCAATTATTTCTTCAATCGAGGCGGCAACAAAGTTACTCTTTAATTCCTCAGAAAGCGGGGAAGGAGTAAAATCTTGTTTTTCAAAATCACTTTGTTGTTTCATGAATTCCAAATCAGAGACTTTATATTATCCAATAAAAGAAGGATTAAAATCTAATGTTCCCCAATCATCCCCACTCAAAGAAGAAGATAGAGCTTCTATTTTCTTAATCTCAAGTGGTCTTTCAAGCTCTTTAGTTGGTTGAAGAGGTTCAGAAACTTTAAGATATTCCGCATTTAAGAAAGGATTCGGTGCATCATCTGCATGTAACGTATACATTAAAATGTTATAAATGAACCTAATCTTGTGATGAAAGTAGAAAGAATTGCATACATAGTATGTAACCAAGGTCTTCCTAAAAGAAGATTATAATTGAAAGTTCCAGGCATAACATGAATAGGCATATTGAGAATAACCCGACCAACTTTAATAGGTAAGGTAATAATGACCAAAGTTCTCTTTTCAATATTGTCAAATCCATGAATATGGACATTTTCAGGTTGAATAGTTGTAAGATCAGCCTTAATTTCCCTCAGCATATCCATGCTACAAACATTAAGCCCAGATCCATTGTAAATTAATGTTCTATGAATGATACTCTGACTAATAGAAACAACAACCATAAGAGCATCATATTGATTCTGCACCTCAATAGAAAGTAAATCATTATCAGTAAACACAATAGGAGATACAGAAGGCATAGTATGCATGCACTCCAAAAAGGAATTAATGTTCTCTTGATTAGGAGGCAGAGAAGCAAGGGTAGATAAATCCTTTTGTGCAATGCCTCATGATATGTCGGGGAAGTTTGAAGCAATTCTAATAAAGATATCTTAGCAAGGGTAGCATGTAATTATTCTATTATGTCATACTCCTTCAAGGTAGATGGAAACCTAGGAACTTGAGGAAGCATAGGTTGGGAAGGAGGTAAAGAAACTAGAATATTAGGTTGAGGGTTATTCTGTGTGCGATAAGAAAGTGAAATGGAATCCCTATTATCGAAGAAATCCAAAGGATCTCTATGTTTACCCTTAATTGTTATTCAAGGACATCCTTTTACGATCAACAAAGGTTTAGAATATATCATTCTAGGTGTATCAATGTTGCAAATAGTGGAACATGAAGGTAACCATGCACACACCCTATGGTAAAGGTCAATTGAAGAGGTTGTTGAGGAAGATGAAATAGGATGGATCAATGGAGATCTCATTCAAAAAATTTTCATCCTCACTTCCATGTACCTCATCAAGGGATCTATCCTCTTTTGTAATAAAAGCCTCATCAAAGTATTCAAAACAAAAATCATACACGTTGAACACAAAGTAACACTAAAAGCATGAAAAATGTAAATATTTTTGTATTTTTAAAGAAATTTTGCAATTTATTTTGTATTCTTGAAATATAAATGCAAGAGCATAAAATAAATCTACTTTTATATGCATGTAAGATCTAACACAAAATGCAAATCGAACACCAAAAACAAAGAGTTGTTGTAAACGGGTTCACCAAAATGTGATGTGGAAAATATGGATGGAGTTTAGAACAATGCACATAAAAGAGGCCCTAAACCAATATTAACCACAACACATGAAATGATTTAATGATAAGTAATATAGATCTGGAAATGTGTGCAAAGAATAGTTAACTAAACTACATAACTCATAACAGAGCTGATCTGAAAATACCTATTTTCTGGTGTCTGTACTGAGTTTTTGGGAATTTTGCAACTAGATCTAGAACAGGAACACAAAGACAAAGAAAACATAGAAATATTTTTCTTTTCTAAGAAAGGTTGATCTTGACCCACAAAAAGGTCGACCTTGACCTCTTTATGTTGACCTTGACCTACACTGCTGCAATGAAAATTATGTTCGCGGATCCCGGATGTTTTTTGAAAAGGGTACCCAAATCTACTCTGGAACTATTGAAATAGAAACTGTAGATATTTGAAAATGGTATTTTGGGGTTCCTATATAGGGTTTTGCCTTAGTCAAACCCCCATTTTGGTGACCTTCACATCCATGAATAGCAGAATGTAATAGAATATGTTTGTGTATTTCTCATAGGAAGAGCTTTGAATGTGCAATGCCAAGATCTAATCCTCTAGATTGAAACCCTAGCATGAATTGAAATGAGAAAGAAATGCATAGATTTTAATATGATAAAGAAAGAATACCAAGCCCCCAAGGATAAAGTACTCCTACCAAACTCACAATCCATAATTGCTACCCCATGATTGTATCTTTGAATGCTTAAATGTTGAAAACGGTAGATCAAGGAAGAATGAATCTTTCTTGCTCCAAATGAATGTCTACAATAGCTTGTCCACAAAAATGCTTGTTATCAAAAATATCTTGATCTTCTATATCATCCTCTTACAATATTGTATCATCATCTCCTCATCATCAATTGCTTCTTAAAGTCACTTGATGGATTGATTATGAAAATGAGGGTAAAAGAGAGTGTTTATATAGAGATTTCAAGGAAAGTCTCCTTGGGTAATGTAAGGGCCCCTAATTCAAATTTCACCTCTAATTATGGTCCAATCACAATATACAACTAGGGAGGGAAAATAATTAAATGAATTTCTAATTAAAACCCTTCCGCATTCAAATCCAGAGGCCCTTTTTTAATTTGGGACCTATTATGATCAAAATTTAAATAGGGGGAGAAAAAACCGACAAGGGTCAAGGTCGACCTCAACCCTGACCCAAAGTTTTAGTCCCAGTCAACATTGAAAATAGGGAAGTTTCTAGGTCGGCCAGAGACTTGGAATGATGAGAAAACATGACAGAGTGTCGAAAAAGGGAAGAGGTCTAGGAGAGATGTGATGAAGGCTAGGAGGACCTACCTAGATCCTACCTAGAAAATAGAGCCAAAAAGAAGGAAATCAAGGAGAATCCTTGGGATCCTAACACTAATTTCACCTAGAAATGAAGATTCAAGTGAAAATGCATCCTAAATGCAACTCTATCATGAAAAATGCACTAAATGAGGGTGTTAAACCTACCAAAATAGAAGTGCTTATATTTTAAGATGATACACATACCAATTGATTTTTATTTGTTACCATGCTTAGTTAATCCTAAACATACTAAAACCTATTTTCCACGTATTTTGAAGTGAAGGTTGGAATTCAGATTTTTGAATTTCCAACTTTCAAAATATTGCATAAATCAACTAATTGCTTGATGAATCTTTAGTCTTAGATCCAAATTAACTTATTAAACACTCCTAAACACTCTAAAGACCTCATCCAATCCATTTTCAAAATATTCCCTTTTTACATCCTTAATGATCCTAAGGTCCTTACTGGGCCCTTTAGGATTTAATACAAACTTATTACATTTATTGTTTTCAAATTCCATGATTGGCTCTAGCATATGAAAATTTATTTTTTTAGATCCTCTTATGATCGTCTATGGTTATTTGTCTTCAATAGGCACCCTTCCATGCCATTATACTCCTACATCATTAATTAAGGTGAAAAATCATAGGTGTCTCAATGACAAACTATGATGCAATGCATTATCCTAAGTAAATTAAGTAAAGTATAATTAGGAATATTTAATTACACCAACACACCCCATTAAGTGAAACTTAGGGAAATGCACTTAAAATCACAATGAAAGATGGGTCCCTACTACTAGGCCATGTTAGGTACCCATGTACATTATGCAATTCAATACATGAAATCAAAACTCTCATAAAGTGGAGAAAGAGGGAAAACCTCATGGAAAAAACCCTCCCCAAAAAGAGTGAAGAAAACACAAGATGCATGGATGGATGGAGTACTAAGGACCCCCCAAGAACTACATACATAATTTATATACAAATATTTATCTCCCCATAATAATGATAGTTGGAGACATGATAACCCTCCCATAATGAAGAAGCTCACATGTTGATGAAGAGTACCTGCAAACAAAAGATTAACCAATGGCTACAAGAAACATGTCTCCCCTTAGGAAGAAATAGATACATCAAATGATGAAGAAGCCCATCCATATACAAATGGAAGGAGGAAGAAGATTATGGTCTCCATGTATGCATCTTTGAAGATTGAATAGGTCTCTCCAAGCTCAAAGAACCTATCATATCATATGGTAAACTAGGTGAAGGAGAAGAATCATGAATGTCAATCTTCAAAGAAGGTGAAGAAGTATCTCTAGTTGTGATTCTATCATCAAAGAGAAGAGAAACCCCCTCAGCTATGTCTCCCAAATATGCATTATGAGGACCAACAAAAAATGTTTTAAATGCATCCACATAGTCATCATATTCTATAATATCTAAAGTACTATGATCATACTATTGAATAGTAGATCCCATCTCTGAAGAAGTAGGATTTGGAGGAGTGGGAAGCTCAACACTTGTCTCAACAAAAAATTGATTCAAGTGTGATGAAAGGGCATTCTAGGGTGATGCAGGAACACTCTTGGTCCTCAGTGAATCTGCATGGGTGTTATTATTTTGGCCAATTTTTCTCAGTTGCAGCTTTGACCGATAGCCTCAGTCATTGAATGAAACTCAGTCACTGAAGGAACTCGGGGGAACTTCTAGTGCTCGGTGAAGGTGTTACTCGGTGATGCCTATTGTGCTTAGTCGACACTAGTGCTCAATGATGCTTGGCATGCTTGATTATTTCACTATTGCTCTATTATTTCACTATCGCTCGGTTATCCTAGTTTACCGACTGGAGTTCTGTGTGATGTTTTGGGCCAACTTGGTGCATTTAATGTTAGTAGCTATTGTTTCAAGCTGACATGTTAGATTTAATTGTTTGTAAGGAAATTTGGAGCTGACTTGTATTGCATTTAATATTTGTTAGGGATAGTTAATCTTGTCATCTAGCCTAATTGTGGCTGATGATTAGTATTTAAGGGGTGTTTGGGTAGTTGTTTAGGATGATCACTTGGAGGACTTTAAAGGATTGTGGATCATCACTTGGTAGATCTGGAATATTGTTTCTAGATTGTGCAAAGCTGGAGTTGGTGAATTTGTGGAAAAGATCTTCCATGATCTTGTAGATCAGATTGTTTCTAATAGTTCTTTATAGAAGAGCTAGTGGTTTCATACTTGGAGACAAGGAGATTGCTTGGAGGCTTGCGAGCTCAATTTTAGATCTACCTTAGGGTTTGCATCAACTTCTAATTATCTTCAGAGCTGAAGTAGCTAGGATTATACTGGATCTGTGTGTGGATCTTGTAGAATTGTAATCTTTGATTGTAATTGGCCCTAACCCAGAAGGCCTTACAACAAGGCATGTTATGGAAAATATGTTTTGAAGCATATATTTTCTTTTTTGGTTTTCTATTTCTGCTTTGTAATTATGAAGCTAGAAGGTTGGACTCTCCTTAATTGGATCCTCTCACCTTGGTCTGCATCAGGTGTTATCAAAGCTGAAGGTTTGTTCTTGTTGAAGGAGAAGGTTAACCTAGCAAGGTTGATCTTGTGAAGTTGATCTTGCTGGTGAAAGATCGTATGGTCTTGGTAGTAGATCTGTGGCACCAAACTTGTGGAATGTTTCCCTAGTTGTCTTTGCAAGGTAGCAGGCTGATCTTACTTGCATACAATTTAGAGATTGTCACAAGGTGATCGGTGTAGGGTTTTTTGTAGAGGGTTTCTTTCTTATCTTTAAGGATGCCTCTGAGAAGATTAGACCCTAGAGTTATTACTGACCTCTATGATACTATTGAATCCTGGATTATAGAGAAGGTTAAATCAGATTTTAGATCTGAGATGGAATTCATGAAGAATGATATGGTTGCTGAGATCATGAGAGTTGTTAATGGTGTACCTCAGATTGTTGGTACTGAAGATGGATATGAAAAATATGCTGAAGAATTTGAAGCTGCTAGATCTAGTGGTGATGACTAGAGGGATAGATCTGGTGAAGACAAAACTACTCAGTTGCCTAGATATGGAGCTCGGTTAAGTAATAGTTACTCAATGGAAGTTTCTACATTCCCTGGTACCTTCAAACCCAAGAACATGATTGATTGGATTAGTGAACTTGAATATTTCTTTGAGCTTGAAGAAATTGAAGATCCTCTTCAGGTGAGATTGGCACAGACTAAGTTGAAAGGACATATTGCCCTTTGGTGGAAAGAATTACAAAGGGATAGAGAAGATGAAGGTGAATTGAAGATCAAAAGCTAGAGGTTGATGGTGACTAAATTGAAAGCTAAGTTCATACCGGTTGACTATGAGCTTGATTTGTTTATGAAGTTGTAGAATCTGAAACAGAAGGATTTGTCTATTCAAGATTATACCGAGGAGTTCTATAGACTTACTATTCAGTCTGGTCACTGAGAGATTGGTAAGGAAAAGGTAGCTTAGTATGTGAATGGTTTGAGATTCAATTTTAAGATGAATTTGGTATACTAAAGATTGATTCTATTGAAGATGCTTATGGGTATGCTCTGAAGGCATAAGATAAGTCAAAAAGGAAACAACATGGTAACTCCTGAGGGAAGGAGAAAGTTGATCACTCAGCGAAGGATAAACCGACTGATGTAGAAGATGAAGAGAAACTTGTGGATCTAAGAAAAGAAGAAAGGTAGATTTATCGTTAAAGGTACTTTCTATAACTATGGAGAGGAAGAACACCATTCTTTTGAGTGTACACAGAAGAAGGTTGATCGACGAATTGTTGTGGTGAATGAGAACATTCAGAATGAACCTGAATCTGAAAACTTGCTACTTCGATGAACATTGCTTGGTACAAAGGATGAACCTTGTCAGAGGAGTAACTTTTTTAGGACCTGATGCAAGTCTAGAGGTAATAGCTGTGATGTTATTATTGATAGTGGTAGTACTGATAACCTTGTTGCTGAGGACATGGTTTAGAAACTTGGTTTGAATAGAATGAAACATCTACATTCTTATTGCATTGGTTGGTTGCAAGATGATCGTACTTTGGAAGTTAGAGAACAATGCTTCATTGATGTTCAGATTGGCTAGTATAAGGATCTTGTGTTATGTGAAATTGTGGATATAAATAGATGTCATATATTGCTTGTTAGACCTTGGCAATTTGATTGTAGAGCTATGTATGATTGTGTCAGAAATGTTTTTACTATTGAGAAGGATGACAAAAAGTTTTCACTGATGCCTTTGATGGATACAGTGCTCGGTAGGAGAAGCCCGAGTATTGGTAGCCGAGTTGAGTTGGTGGATCCAAAGAAAATGAATGATTAGTTTGGAAAACCAACCTGTGCATTGTTTAGAAAAGACTTGAAGAGACAGAGGAAACTGAAGTGGAAGAGTATGCAATGTAGAAAGATGGAGGACGTGTATGTGTTGAATCCTGGAAGATGTTCTTCTCACATATGAACATCTTTTGGAACCTAGGGTGTTTGATGCAGATGAATTCTATGGTGATGTAGGAACATTCTTGCTCCTTGGTGAATCTGCATGGGTGTTGTTGTTTTTCTCGGTTTTGCTTGGTTGCATCTTTCATCAATGACCTCGATCATTGGAGGAAGCTCAGACACTAAAGGAACTCGATGGAACTTTTGGTACTTGGTGAAGGTGTTACTCAGTGATGCCTATGGTGCTCGGTTGACACTGGTACTTGATGATGCTTGGCATGCTCGATTATTTCACTATTGCTCGGTTATTTCACCGTCCCTCAGTTATCCTGGTTTATCAACTAGTGTTCTATGTGATATGTTGGGCTGACTTGGGGCATTTAATGTTGGTAGCTATTGTTTTAGGCCGACATGTTAGATTTAATTGTTTTTAAGGCAATTTGGAGCCGACTTGTATTGCATTTAAAATTTGATAGGGAGAGTTAATGTTGTTATCCAGCTGACTTGTGGTTGATGATTAATATTTAAGGGGTGTTTGGGTAGAAATTTAGGATGATGACTTGGAGGACTTCAGAGGATTGTGGATCATCACTTGGAAGATCTAGAATATCATTTCTGGATTGTGCAAAGCTGGAGTTGGTGAAGTTTTGGAAAAGATCTTCCATAATCTTGTAGATCATATTGTTTATGATAGTTCTTTATAGAAGAGCTAGTGGTTTCATACTTGGAGACAAGGATATTGCTTGGAGGCTTGCAAGCTCAAGTTTAGATCTTCCTTAGGGTTTCCATTAGCTTCTGATTTTCTTTAGAGCTGAACTAGCTAGGATTGTATTGGATCTGTGTGTGGATCTTGCAGAATTGTAATCTTTGATTATAATTGGCCCTAACCCAGAAGGCCTTAAAACCAAGCATGTTATGGAAAATATGTTTCGAAGATTATCTTGGCTTGTTTTGTTATGTATATCCACTGTGTAATTTTGAAGCTCCAAGGTTGGACTGTCCTTAATTGGATCCTCTCACCTTAGTCTACATCAAAGTGTCCAAAGATCTCCTCACATACATAATTATCTCTTGGTAAAGAGATGTGCACATCATGAATACCATGATCATCAACAAAAAAATGTGAAAAGGTTCATACAAGCATGACGTATGATCAACAACTCACATAGCTATGACATCTCTAGTGTCCATTTCCCTAATGTATACATAATCAAGAGTGAACTCAACAATTTTACCTTGATCTCCATGAGTAATTTGGTAAATAGAAAGGAGATTAGTGGTCAAGGATTGTATAAAAATAACATTATTAAATGTCCCCTCTTTCATGAGAGTAGAACCTTTCCCACAAACCCTCACTTATGTGTTGTTACCTATCAATATATTAGGATAACTACAAGGCTCAATAGAAGAAAAAATATCCATAGATAATGTCATATGAAGTGATGCACCTAAATCAAGAAGTCATTTACCTTTCTCAAGATGAGTGGAATCCAAAAGTGATTTTCCTTTACCCTTATCCTTGGATGATGATGGAGATGTAGAAGCTTCCAAATGTGTAGAAGGAGTAGACACTAATGAGGGAAACTGATGAAGGGTGCTCCCCTTAATACCACAAACACATAACAGAAAAAGAGAAACAACAACAATAATATGCAAGAACAGAAAAATTGGCTTCTTATTATCTCCACAAATGTGGAATTACAAACTTTCAGAATTACAATATGCAAAGCCACATGGGCATTCCCTTACAATATTCTGTAGGACAAAGCCTCGAACTATTACCCAGAACTATTCTGAACTGCCTAAGACAATAATACAGCCTTCCTTATATAGGCAATTTTCCACCGCCTGGGAAGGTTCCAAAATTTTAGCCAATAAGGCCGACCAAACTTAGCATTATTTTATTTTACATTTTATTACATCATAGTCGGCTCAAGATAACCTTTGAAACCCAAACAGAAATTTTGAAGAAAATTATTTTCTGCCATTTCAGGTGGTCCAACTTCCGAAGACCATAAGTCATCACCCGTTGACCTGCTCGGCTATTATAACCCCATTTCGGAAATGCCATGAAGCGCTCTACAGGCTTGACCCGCGCAAGCACCCGTCACCCAAATTTTTTACCTCATCCGGGGCCTCTAAAGCCTTCAAAACCGAGTTCAAAGTTTCTGTACCCTGCTGCCAATACCGAAAATCTTCAATATCTTCCAATATACACTTGATCTGGCAATGAAACTTTACTGGCAGACTTATATGACCAAAATGAACCTCCAAGAAAGAAATCATATCATTCTGAGCACATACAAAAATTACCAAAAATAGTAACTTTTCATAAATAGCAGCTCTGCACTAAAATAGTCCTTATTGAATATAAAAACAGAAATATTTTTGGGTGATGCAAGATTGCTCTTACACCCAGGATGCTCCTGCATCAGAAACTTAATATTTTTATTTTGAATAAAGTTAGAAACCTCAACAATATTCTTATGAAAACATTTATTCTCATCATGTCCAAGCTTTTTACAATATGCACATTTATCCCTATTTCTTCTAGATAATTTCTCTCTTGAAGAGGACTTGGATTCAGAAGTAGATTGTGAAGGAGATTCATTACCTTTGTCATGAGGCTTATGATCCTTATGTTGCTTCTTTTCTTTACCATTTGAAGCCTTTGAAGTGGACTCATTTGCAAAAAATGAATGATGTGTTGAAGACTTAAATTGACCCATGTGTGCTAACTTTTCTTATTCCCTTGTGAGTTGAGCTACAAATTCATCAAGACAAGGAAATTTTTATACACTAACAAGAGAATCCATAGTAGCAAAGAATGTAGAAACAAAGATTGAATATTTAAGACCTATCTTGGAAAGAATAGAAAATATCAATTGTCCATATCCTTCAGTAATGCCATGAGTAGAAAGCCCCAATATAATACAATTAAACTTAGAGAAAAAGTCTTAACACTAGTAGAATTTGGCAAATAAATGACTGGGTGACCAAAAAATTTAGTCATGTGACTAAAACTGATCATGTTCTACCATTTTTTTAGTCACGCGACTAAACTGATCATGTTCTACAAATATAAATGACCAAATTTGTCATCAGGTAAAATCACAACTAAAATGACTAAATAATTAGTTTTTAGTGAAAGTGATTGAAAGCCAACCACATACATGAAATTGATGAACAAGGTGATCAAATCCTTAAAAATAACTCCACTTTACTAGTTTTAGATAGTATTTTCACCTGTTCAAATAATGAAAATGTGTATTTTCATCATCTATGTCCTTTTATGAAAATTCTTAACAAACATAAGTTGTTTAAAAAATGACCCAAATATGAACCCTTGCAAGGTGTATTAGACTCAAAGTCTGAAAATTATTCCCTACCATGCAAAAGTGAACTCTAAATGCTCAAGGTCAACCAATTTGCATATAAGATTATAACTTTAATTAAGCGATTTACAACACCAACACTTTAATTAAAGTTAGTTACAGTGTATACATCATGCAAATTTTTAATCTATTATTTAATTTATTAATAAATAATATATTTAATATATATTAAATAATAGATATCATTATTTAATAAATATTAAACACATTACAAAAGAAAAATATTAATAAATAAGATAATATCCAAAATTTATGGAAAAACTCTTTATATGTAATAAGGTGGACTTGCAAAACTAGCGTTACATTCTTCAATTATTTTAGAATAACATTTGTTGTGAATTACATATTTAGGATAAATCAATTTCATGATATATATAAAAATAATAGAATTGAGTTGTATAACATCAAATTTGAGTGCAATAACTATAATTTGTTTTATAGAAAATTTAATATATATAATATATTTAATTATGTATTTTATATGAAAATTTTATATTTTCTAAATGACCATTAATGGTCCATAACAACATATCAATCCTATTCTACCCTTCCCTATATCTTTGATGACTTGTTGACCAGATTTGACCATGAGGACTTATAAATGCCTATCACGACAATATCTTACAAATGGGTCCAATTGATTCCCCAATCTTCCCAAATGGTCCATAAGACCTTATTACATCACATTATGATTCAAGAACCTTTTAATGTTCCTAGATGCTCCATGGGTGCCCCTGCACCAACAATTTAAGATATTTTTTAAAGAAGAATTTGATATTTTGTCTTAAATATTGAATTGTTATTTTCATTATTTTTAAATTAAAAATATTATAAATGTCTTAAATTGAAAATTAAGACAAAATGAAAATAAAAATTATTTTGTTGTGTTAAATTAAAATCTAAGATAAAACTGCCATGCATTTTCATTTACATCTCCATCTCCATTACCTCTTCCTTGCCCAATCCTAAGCAGGCTTTTGAGTGGCTACTACGCTAATCTATGCAATGCAAGATATATTCCACTTTTTGTAAATGCAGAAATGACAAAAACATTCCAAACAGAGAGAGATGACAAAAACACAAACCTATACTAACCTAAGGGCACGAAAAAATGAAGGTGGTCCCTATCTATGACAGGGCATGTGTGCAAGGCACAACCCTTATGACCTATCCTTAATTCCTCCATTCAGTCAACCATTTGTTAAAGATGGTATTTTTTATTTGGACACTATTGTAGAGGTTGCTAATGCATTCAATGAGGGAAAAGTGAATATATTCTTTATATAAAGTGCAGAAAGCATTCGGTTTTAAGTTCCCATTTGGTTCAACTCTTATAATTGACCAATGAAAATGTATTAAACAAAGAGTAATCTAAATTTCTAATCCCCTATACAAGGCTAAAGAGATGTGTAGCAGTTTTGTTTTGGGCAAGCTAGTGGGGATGAAAGGAATCAAATTGATGGTTGGAGATATCATATAAGAAGGATTTCTACTCCATAAACATTGTAACTGAGACAACAATATGATTTCCTTAGGATACCATGGAAGTTGGTTGAATTAGTTAATTATGACATGATGAAAAGGATGACAAATGAAATTAGTAAGAAAATTGCCTGTGTTGATACAGCGGACTCTATTGACTGAGGGGAGATGGATCTATTGAAAATGCTAATCCTTTATAAGATATACATGTTACCGGATAGGTCTGCTATTGCAAGTATGCTTGTATATTCACTTTCCATGCTTTTCAAAGGATCAAATTACTAAATTTGAGATTTAGAAAAGTGATAAAATCACCCTAAAAAATCACATTGCAATCCCTATTCTTGGGTGATAACATAATTTAAAAGGTTAGGTTACTGTGTGAGTGCACCGAGAGAGTACCAAGAGGTTGGTATGTTCAAATTATTGTTATGAAAACAACATCTAGCTTAATAATTGGCTTAGGCTGGTTCTTTTATTCATTTGTAGATCACACTTCATAAATATAAGTTACCACCCATTTTCAATGAAAATTATACCAATCTTCTATATTTCATATTATTTCAAAATGACATCAATGACTCAGAACCTAGATGCCAGATTCCAGTAGATATTGTTTCTATGTCAATGGTTTATTTTAGACTAGTCAAAACACAGATATATGCAGATGCCTTCTATATGCTAAATGGGTGATGGCATTAGAATAAGTGAACTTCAGAAGGTAAATGTAAATAAATGTATCTCTCATGAACAATCATACTTGATTTTTCAATTATCGGAGGCCAGACCTATTAAATCTGTACCCAAAATTTCTTCATTCACTGGACATAAGTCAGGTATGCCAAATGTTGTTATAGGTTTGATATTGGAAAAAACTAAAGATAGGCATAACAACTTAAGTGGTAAACAATGGAGTGATTTATGTTTTAACTACTATTGTAGTTGAAAAAAGATGTTTTTTCCCAAATTTTTACACTTTGACTCTCATGCAGTAAACTTTTAATCAATCAATTTCTGTTTGTCCTTATTTCTGTTTGTCCTTATTTTAGTTTAATATAATGTTACTTTTCCTTTCCCTCCAAAATTTTCTCATATTTTGTTTCAATCTTTGGGTTTGGGGAGGATTTTTTAATTTGAGTTAGAGGTTTCTTCATTCTATTTTTAATGGTGATTTTATGTGCTTATGTGATAGTGAATCAAAAATTCATTACTTGTTTTGGTTGCAGAGACTGATACTCTGATACATGAATTGGTTGACTTCATAGACGCTCATTTATGTGGGAAAGAAAGTGAGAAATATGCAAAAGATGTAGTTGTTGGTTACCATCGGGATAAGTTGTGTACAAAGTTTTTTGGCATGGATGCTCACATAAAAAATAATTAAGTAATATCATGAATCTACAATCAATAATCTATAGATTGTCATGAAAGGATTACATCTAATTTATGTTTCCAGTGGATAGTGTAGTAATTGATAAGGATTGAAAGCATAAGTTAGGTTTGTTGCATGCATGTAGGCATGAGAAACAACATGATATGCCTGGGAATAGATCTTTCAAAATTGATATATATGTCATTGCATTTGATGTTGTTTTCACTTGAAGTTTATTGTACAATAATGCAAGAGTTTTAACTTCTAATGTTCAATTGCATTCATGACCACAAATGTCAGTTCTAGATGCTAATAGAAGTAAATACATTCTTTTTTAATGATAGCATAGTAAATAAGATAAAATTAAATGTTTATTTCCATGTTGGTTTCAAGTTAAAGAAACCTAAATATTTAAATATTAAGGGGACATTTAGATGAGTTGATTATGCCCTTTGAAAGTAATTCACTTTTACTTTTTTTTGCAATAAAATGACCAAGATGTGTAAGTAAAATTTTTAAACTAGTGAGAAGGTAAGTTTTAAGCTCATAGATATGGCTCTAGCCTCATTGATCCAATGAGGGCCATGGAGCTGGGGCTTGTGTATGACGCTGATGTAAATGTTTACATCAACATGATGTGTAGCCAAGATTACAACACTATAGCATTGCGCACTTTTCCACTGGGGTGGATTCATGGGAATCTATTTTCTTCTAAGGTAGTATGCTATCTTGTATGCTCAGATTCTTCATCAAGAGCATGTTTACTCAATCAATCTTGTGATAGGATCTAGCATCGACCTCTATAGCATTGGCTATGATTAGCAGCTTATTCCTGTCAATTTTGTAGGGAAACTAAAAACACTTCCCTATTTTTGGGGATAGTCACTAGTTTTATATCCTTTAGGTTTAAATAATTTCAATTTTAATCTTTAGATTTAAATGATGTGTAGCAATTATTACACTCGAATCAAATGTTTCTTGGAAATTTTCTAGTTGTTGAACCTGAAAATTTTCCAAAGCTCACTCTTCTACCTCTGCTAACATCCAACTTTGACAAGATTTAAAGCCACTTCTCTAATCTATTTGTAGTGTACATAAACAATTTATTATTAAAGCATGTTCCCTCTGCCCTTTTCCTCTCTAGAATGACTCAAACTATGCATGTAAAGAACACCCAACATTGGCATGCCAAGTTTCATCAGGGACTCCTATTTGTGTTGGAAAATGAGCCACACTCAAACCATAGATGGATGGGGGCCAGTAGCTTAGTGGTATCACAGCCCAGCAGCAAATGGGGGGTCCTAGGTTCAACTCCCAGCTGGCTAGCTGCAATCGATGGCTTGACACCAAACAACATCAATCGCTGTCACACATGAGTAGTCATCAATATATGGTAAAAGTTTCCGAACAAAAGGAATGCCCACTTAAAACATTATGGTATATAGCTATGAGACTTGGACCCAAACATTATATGGAGTGCATGCTTTTTTTGATTATACAACTCAGAAAAATCAAGATATATGATTGATTTTTCTTTCAACGGGATCAGACCAAACGGTGTGCACATTCATTTATATCGAATACAAACCATTTCTTACATGAAATTTGTGTTAAAATTTTCATAGATCAGTAAGGAGTTGAACTTAGGTCCTCTCCTTTGCTGCTGGGGTGCTCTGCCACTTACCTACCACTTAGCTACCAGACCCCCTTTGTGACCAGTCAATCTTTGGTTTAGGTGTGTCTCATTGTTTGACAACCCCTATTCATCCACACTGCAGATGTTCACAGATTCTAGCTTGGCCTGGTTCTCCTGACCTTGGCTCTGATACCGTGTTAAGTTTTCATGGACCATCTAGGAATCAGACCTACAACCTTCCATTTGATGCTGGGTTGCTCTAGCACTGAATTACAAGGCCCATTCATAAATAGGCCATCTTTGGTTCAGAGATGACTCATTTTCCAACAGTTTAGTTTGTAAAATGCCTAGTAATAAATGCCTAATGAAGTAGGTAACATGTTCAAGCTCTAGGAATTGATAATAAGAAACACTCCACAAAAGATAAATGGCTAGTTTCTTTGAATTAACCCTGCAGTACAGAAATACATGGCCTCATCTTTATTATACAATAAGTAAACTTTCATTGTTACAAACATCCTAAAACTACCTTAAACAGTAAATGAAGCTTAAAAAAATTCAAAAGATAGTTGCAAGTCTGTCAAAACCATGTGCACTTTTTTTTTCATCAATGTTTTTATAGATCCATAACCTGGATGAAGAGATAAATCATAGAAATGAACAGATCACATAGATGTGTATATCTAAACTGATAGTTTAAAACATTGATTGTCATGGATGTAGGTCTAAGCCCATTTTTTGATATGATGCATGCCCGATAGTAAATTTATGCCCAAAGCAACAACACGTGTAGTAAGGAATAGCAGACCAAGCATATCAAGTAAAACATATTGGAAAATCCCAGGTTTAATGTATTGCATAATTTAATGAAATATAAAGATTGTACTATGAACTCAATTCACATTAATATTGAGACGATGAAAAACTTTCTAGTTTTGCAGCCTACAAATAAATTGAATAAGAACCAAAGCAGCTAAAAATCCATAGAGGCCAACAAGCGTGTAGAAAACCCTGAAAGCCAAGGCCTGGAGGCGTTCACATCGTCCCAAGAGAAAATAGTGACAAGAGAAAATAGTGTCTGCTCCTCGAATGTAACTAAGATTAAACTTAGAAGAGTTAGACAACTATTATACTTCCATAATGGTTCTTCCTAAGGGAAAACACATCATGTCTGGTTAAATCTTCCAGAGCAGTTACTGATTTAATACCAGTCTAACTTTTGCACCCTCTGGAGTGAATGTGAAGGTAACGCTAGATACCCTATTTTTCATATCAGTCGACCAAAAGTTTCCTTATACTGCGAAAGTTAGTAGTGGAGATCTATGTATGGAAATCATCGCAAGTAGTGTAAGAAGCCGAATTGTGCCATCACTTCAAAGCTACATTTACTAAGATATTACCATTACTTCAAAGTTACATAGCTATCGACCTTAAATTTAAATTCTTAATCAAATTCCCACACACGAATATTAAATTCTGATAGTTTCTCATCAATAAAATGAAAGTAAATCTTATCTCATAACCATACAAAACATTTTATTTGGTAAGAATACATTAAAAAAAAATTATTTTTTAAAAAAAAATGTTGTCTCATATTTCCTGAAAACAACCTAATTACCACAGATTGAGTCTTTAATTCATGAAGAAATCCCAGTACATATGTCCCTATAAAGTATTAGCTAAGTTCAAGTTGTCTGAACAATATCAATTCAACACTCTCTAAAGATGGTGAAAAGGCCTACACTCTGTCACTCTTGACAAGGATAGCATCATAAAAGCCATCCTTTCATTAACATCTGTTGATCATCTTGCTTAATCAATAATCGACCTGATAAAATGTGTTGCCCTAATTTTCTCCTTGAGGATACAAGATATAGTAGAAAATTAATTCTCAATTTTCTCATGCTTAAGAGTTCAATAATACAAAAAAGCATTGTTACACCCAGGAATTCTTTCGAATGAACTGCCACAAAAACAAATAATGAGCCTCTTTCCTGGAAATAAGCAAGTCCTATGTACAGGACCACTTTGAAAGCTTCAGGCATCAAATAACTTTTGCTCTATTTCTGATCTAAATATTCTTCTTTTCCTTTTGCTCAATCACATTTTATATTTTGATAAATTTGTCTTACAAACAGTGTTGATCCCAAATAGCAAACAACTCCACAAAAGATGCCCAAACCAAGGCAGAACATCAGTGTGTATCCAAAGTAGAAACTGGTCTGGAAAAACCCAGACATCTTTATATAGAGATACACATAGGCAGCTGTTGAAGTAGCTGAGAAGAAGGATGTCCATTGCCAGTGATATTTTTTAGCATTAAGTAAGAAGTACATTCCCACAATCATGACACAAATTGTCACAATAATGAGAATAAAAAATACCAACAACATGGAGCCATAAACATAATAAACCTTGTAATTCCAAAATGAGGTGAAAACAAAATACATTTCGATAAAAATACTTCCAAATGGAGGTAGACCACCCATCAATGATACAACTGCAGGTGTCAGATACCACTTTTTTCTAGAATAGGACAAGGAATTGTCTTCACACGGCAAGGATTCTTTGGAGCCCCGTTCTAATTTCTTCCAACAACTGTCTGAATAAGTGCTAAAGGAAAAGAAATAAATGCCCACATTATAAAAATGACCACCATAGTCCCAAAAGGAATAGCAGCAAGAGAAGCATATAATATAGAAACTGTGTTCAAAATAAAGCCAATACTAAAGCACATAAATGGGAAAAGAGATGTTGTCAGAACCATTAACTTTATCCAATGCTTTCCATCATTATGTGAATACAAGCCTCCATCATTGTGGCTGATGATTAGTATTTAAGGGGTGTTTCGGTAGTTGTTTAGGATGATAATTTGGAGGACTTCAAAGGATTGTGGATCATCACTTGGTAGATCTAGAATATTGTTTCTGGATTGTGTGAAGCTGGAGTTGGTGAATTTGTGGAAAAGATCTTCCATGATCTTGTAGATCAAATTGTTTCTGATAGTTCTTTATAGAAGAGCTAGTGGTTTCATACTTGGAGACAAGGAGATTGCTTGGAGGCTTGCGAGCTCAACTTTAGATCTACCTTAGAGTTTGCATCAGCTTCTAATTGTCTTCAGAGTTGAACTAGCTAGGATTGTATTGGATCTGTGTGTGGATCTTGTAGAATTGTAATCTTTGATTGTAATTGGCCCTAACCCGAAAGGCCTTAAAACAAGGCATGTTATGGAAAATATGTTTTGAAGCATATATTTTCTTTTTTTGTTGTGTATTTCTGCTGTGTAATTATGAAGCTGCAAGGTTGGACTGTCCTTAATTGGATCCTCTCACCTTGGTCTACGTCAGGTGTTATTAGAGCTGAAGGTTTGGTCTTGTTGAATCAAAAGGTTGACCTAGCAAGGTTGATCTTGAGAAGTTGATCTTGTTGGCGAAAAATCATATGGTCTTGGTTGTAGATCTGTGGCACCAAACTTGTGGAATGTTTCCCTAGTTGTCTTTGCAAGGTAGCAGGCTGATCTGACTTGCATACAATTTAGAGATTGTCACAAGGTGATCGGTCTAGGGTCTTTTCTATAGGGTTTATTTCTTATCTTTAAGGATGCCTCCAAGAAGATTAGACCCTAGAGTTATTGCTAACCTCTATGATACTATTGAATCCTAGATTACACAGAAGGTTAAATCAGATTTCAGATCTAAGATGGAATTGATGAAGAATGATATGGTTGATGAGATCATGAGAGTTGTTAATGGTGTACTTCAGAATGTTAGTAATGAAGATGGATATGAAAAATATGCTGAAGAATTTGAAGCTACTGGATCTAGTGGTGATGACTAAAGGGATAGATATGGTGAAGACAAAACTGCTTAGTTGCCTAGATATGGAGCTCAGTTAAGTAATCGTTACCAAATGGAAGTTTATACTTTCTCTGGTACCTTGAAACCCAAGATCTTGATTGATTGGATTAGTGAACTTTAATATTTCTTTGAGCTAGAAGAAATTGAAGATCCTATTCGGGTGAGATTGGCACAAACTAAGTTGAAAGGACATGTTGCCCTTTCATGGAAAGAATTACAAAGGGATAGAGAAGATGAAGGTGAATTGAAGATCAATCGGTGGAGGTTGATGGTGACTAAATTGAAAGCTAAGTTCATAACAGTTGACTATAAGCTTTCCTTGTTTATCAAGTTGCAGAATCTGAAATAGAAGGATTTGTCTAATCAAGATTATACCAAGGAGTTCTACAGACTTACTATTCAGTCTAGTCACTGAGAGATTGGTAAGGAAAAGGTAGCTCAGTATGTGAATGGTTTGAGATTCAATATTCAAGATGAGCTTGGTATGCTGAAGATTGATTCTATTGAAGATACTTATGGGTATGCTCTGAAGGAGAAAGATAAGTTGAAAAGGAAACAACATGGTAATTCCTGAGGGAAGGAGAAAGTTGATCACTCAGCGAAGGATAAACTGACTGATGTAGAAGATGAACAAAAACTTGTGGATCTGAAAAAAGAAGAGAGGTAGAGTTATCTTTAAAGGAACTTTATATAACTATGGAGAGGAAGGACACCATTCTTTTGAGTGTACACAGAAGAAGGTTGATCGACGAACTAATGTGGTGAATGAGAACATTCATAATGAACCTGAATCTGAAAACTTGCTGCTTCGGTGAGCATTGCTTGGTACAAAGGATGAACCTTGTCAGAGGAGTAACTTTTTTAGGACCCAATGCAAGTCTAGAGGTAATATCTATGATGTTATTGTTGATAGTGGTAGTACTGATAACCTTGTTGCTGAGGACATGGTTTAGAAACTTGGTTTGAATAGAATGAAACTTCCACATCCTTATAGGATTGGTTGGCTGCAATATGATCATGCTTTGGAAGTTAGAGAACAATGCTTCATTGATGTTCAAATTGGTTAGTATAAGGATCTTGTGTTATGTGAAATTGTGGATATAAATAGATGTCATATATTGCTCGGTAAACCTTGGCAATTTGATTGCAGAGCTATGTATGATTGTGTCAGAAATGTTTTTACTGTTGAGAAGGATGACAAAAAGTTTTCACTGATGCCTTTCATGGATACAATGCTCGGTAGGAGAAGCCCAAGTATTGGTACCCGAGTTGAGTTGGTGGATCCAAAGAAAATGAATGATTAGTTTGGAAAACCGACCTATGCATTGTTTAGAAAAGACTTGAAGAGATAGAGGAAATTGAAGTGGAAGAGTATGCAATCTAAAAAGATGGAGGACTTGTATGTGAAGAACCAGTTCGGGATTTATGTGTTGAATCCTAGAAGATGTTCTTCTCACATATGAACATCTTTTGGAACCTAGGGTGTCTAATGTAGGGGCATTCTATGGTGATACAGGGACATTCTTGGTCCTCGGTGAATCTACATGGGTGTTGTTATTTTGGCCGATTTTGCTTGGTTGCAGCTTTGATCGATGACCTCGATCATTGAAGGAAGCTCAGTCACTGAAGGAACTCGGTGAAACTTTTGGTGCTCGGTGAAGGTGTTACTCGGTGATGCCTATGGTACTCGGTTGACACTGGAAGTCGATGATGCTTGGCATGCTCGATTATTTCACTATTGCTCAGTTATTTCACTGTCCTTCAGTTATCCTAGTTTATCAAGTGGTGTTCTATATGATTTGTTGGGCCGACTTGGGGCATTTAATGTTGGTAGCTATTGTTTCAAGCCAACATGTTAGATTTAATTATTTGTAAGGCAATTTGGAGCCGACTTGTATTTCATTTAAAATTTTTTAGGGAGAGTTAATGTTGTTATCCAGCTGACTTGTGGTTGATGATTAATATTTAAGGGGTGTTTGGGTAGTTGTTTAGGATGATGACTTGGAGGACTTCAGAGGATTGTGGATCATCACTTGGAGGATCTGGAATATTATTTTTGGATTGTGCAAAGCTGGAGTTGGTGAAGTTGTGCAAAAGATCTTTCATAATCTTGTAGATCATATTGTTTATGATAGTTCTTTATAGAAAAGCTAGTGGTTTCATACTTGGAGACAACGAGATTGCTTGGAGGATTGCGAGCTCAAGTTTAGATCTTCCTTAGGGTTTCCATCAGCTTCTGATTTTCTTCAGAGCTTAATTAGTTAGGATTGTATTGGATTTGTGTGTGGAGCTTGCAGAATTGTAATCTTTTATTGTAATTGGCCCTAACCCAGAAGGCCTTACAATTGAGCATGTTATCGAAAATATATTTTGAAGCATATCTTGGCTTGTTTTGTTGTGTATTTCCATTGTGTAATTCTGAAGCTCCAAGGTTGGACTGTCCTTAATTGGATCCTCTCACCTTGGTCTACATCAAAGTGTCCAAAGTTCTCCTCACATACATAATTATCCCTTGGTAAAGAGATGTGCACATCATGAATATCATGACCATCAACAAAAAAATGTGAAAATATTCATACAAGCATGACGTATGATCAACAACTCACATAGCTATGACATCTCTAGTCTCCATTTCCCTAATGTATACATAATCAAGAGTGAACTCAACAATTTTACCTTTATCCCCATGAGTAATTTGGTAAATAGAAAGGAGATTAGTGGTCAAAGATGGTACAAAAATAACATTATTAAATGTCCCCTCTCCCATGAGAGTAGAACCTTTCCCACAATCCATCACGTATGTGTTCTTACCCATCAATATATTAGGATAACTACAAGCCTCAATAGAAGAAAAAATATCCATAGATGATGCCATATGAAGTGATGCACCTAAATCAAGAAGTCATTTACCTTTCTAAAGATGAGTGAAATCCAAAAGTGATTTTCCTTTACCCTTATCCTTGGATGATGATGGAGATGTAGAAGCTTCCAAATGTGTAGAAGAAGGAGTAGACACTAATGAGGGAAACTTAATATTTTTATTTTGAATAAAGTTAGAAACCTCAACAATATTCTTATGAAAATATTTATTCTCATCATGTCCAAGCATTTTACAATATGCATATTTATCTCTATTTCTTCTAGATAATTTCTCTCTTGAAGAGGACTTGGATTCAGAAGTAGATTGTGAAGGAGATTCATTACCTTTGTTATGAGGCTTATGATCCTTATGTTGCTTCTTTCCTTTACCATTTGAAGCCTTTTAAGTGGACTCATTTGCAAAAAATGCATGTGGTGAAGACTTAAATTGACCCATTTGTGCTAACTTTTCTTATTCCCTTATGAGTTGAGCTGCAAATTCATCAAGACAAGGAAATTTTTATACACTAACAAGAGAATCCATAGTAGCATAGAATGTAGAAACAAAGATTGAATATTCAAGACCTATCTTGGAAAGAATAGAAAATATCAATTGTCCACATCCTTCAGTAATGCCACGAGTAGAAAGCTCCAATATAATACAATTAAACTTAGAGAAAAAGTCTTAACACTAGTAGAATTTGGCAAATAAATGACCAGGTGACTAAAAATTTTAGTCACGTGACTAAAACTCATCATGTTCTACCATTTTTTTAGTCACGGGACTAAAACTGATCATGTCCTACAAATATAAATGTCTAAATAAATGACCAATTTGGTCATCAAGTAAAATCACAACTAAAATGACTAAATAATTAGTTTTTAGTGAATGTGATTGCAAGCCAACCACATACATGAAATTGATGAACAAGGTGATCAAATCCTTAAAAATAACTCCACTTTACTAGTTTTAGATAGTATTTTGACATGTTCAAATAATGAAAATGAGTATTTTCATCATCTATGTCCTGTTATGAAAAGTCTTTAAAAACATAAGTTTTTTAAAAATGACCCAAACATGCGCCCTTTCCTACCATGCAAAAGTGAACTCTAAATGATCAAGGTCAACCAATTTGCATATAAGATTTCAACTTTAATTAAGCGATTTACAACACCAACACTTTAATTAAAGTTAATTACAATGAATACATCATGCAAATTTTTATTATATTCTTTAATTTATTAATAAATAATATATTTAATATATATTAAATAATAGATATCATTATTTAATAAATATTAAACACATTACAAAAGAAAAATATTAATAAATAAAATAATATCCAAAATTTATGGAAAAACTCTTTCTATGTAATAAGGTGGATTTGCAAAACTAGCATTACATTATTCAATTATTTTAGAATAACATTTGTTGTGAATTACATATTTAGGACAAATTAATTTCATGATATATATAAAAATAATAGAATTGAGTTGTATAACATAAAATTTGAGTGCAATAACTATAATTTGGTTTATAGAAAATTTAATATATATAATATATTTAATTATGTATTTTATATAAAAATTTTATATTTTCTAAATGACCATTAGTTGTCCATAACAACATATCAATCCTATTCTACCCTTCCCTATATCTTTGATGACTTGTTGACCAGATTTGACCATGAGGACATATAAATGCCTATCACGACAATATCTTACAAATGGTTCCAATTGATTCCTCAATCTTCCCAAATGGTCCATAAGACCTTATTACATCACATTATGATTCAAGAACCTTTTAATGTTCCTAGATGCTCCATGGGTGCCCCTACACCACCAATTTAAGATATTTTTTAAAGAAGAATTTGATATTTTGTCTTAAATATTGAATTGTTATTTTCATTATTTTTAAATTAAAAATATTATAAATGTCTTAAATTGAAAATTAAGACAAAATGAAAATAAAAATTATTTTGTTGTGTTAAATTAAAATTTAAGACAAAACTGCCATGCATTTTCATTTACAGCGCGCAGGTAAGAGGCGGGAGGAAGAGGTAGAGTAGGGCGGGATGTATATTTTCGGAGAAAAAGGAGATTTCAGAATAAACAAGGTGCTTTCCAAAACCCATCTAATTGTACGTCATAACCTCATAGGAAACTCCCAAAAAACACTGGTTTGATTTCCTCATAGCCATTTCCATCGACGGGCTTGCAAACGGGTTTTGATCACCAATTTTCCCTCCTACAATCTCATTTCTCCTTCATCTCGTGAACCAAGGAAAAAAATTGGTGGAATTTAAAGAAGAAAGGTTCGGAGCTGCGACCGCACAAATTGAGATGCTGTAAAGAAAAAAGGTCAAATGCTAATTCTCCCGTGTTTTTCCTGGCCATGGAAATATCTTCAACTCAAATGCTTTGTTCAGATTGAACCATTTCTTATCCATATCTTTGTTTCTCGTTTCTATCTCTGAATTAATTTTTTAATATCTATCATTGGTTTTTTTGCCCTTATCATATCCTCTAGAAAATAATTCATGAAATTTTATTCATACAAGAACATGGAGTTCATGAAATTTCATTCATAGAGGATAGGTTAATTTTGGGTTTTTGGATAAAATGCTATCCAAGAGATAGGTTAATCCCTGCCATGGCCTTAGTTTTTCCATTCTTTGCATTTTGTCCATTTCATTCATGTCTTGGATGGATTTTCATGTATCCAAGGGATAGGCTAATCCCCACCTTGGTGTCATTTCCGCCCCTTTATTCATTTTTTGTCTGATCTTTCTATTCTTTGAGTCCTAAGGTGAGTTCTTGTACGTCTAAAGGATTATGAAATCCCCACTTAGGGAAAAATTCTAAGAATCTCTTCCTTAGATGATATTCCTTTGAAAATGCAAAGTGTTTAGGGTGACAAGTCATTGCAATGAAGAAATCCATGGCTATCCCAAATGTCCATACTTCTTCCTTAGCCATATTTCTCTTTCATTTTTCTTAGTTGTTCCGTGACTTAAATAGTTCAAACAACCATTTAAATTTTCAAATTCAAGGCAACTCTATCCTTTCCATACTCGGTTATCCAATTCCTTGATTCTTCCCTGACCTATTCTTCAATGCCAAGTTCTGAAAACTATGTCCAAAATCATTGACACTCTATATCCTTGATAGCTTTATTGTTCCTAAAAGAGAACTTAAGAGTCATGATGACATTCCATCTCCATTACCTCTTCCTTGCCCAATCCTAAGCAGACTTTTGACTGGCTACTAGGATAATCTATGGAATGCAAGATATATTCCACTTTTTGTAAATGCAGAAATGACAAAAACATTCCAAACAGAAAGAGATGACAAAAACAAAAACCTATACTAACCTAAGGGAACAAAAATATGAAGGGGGTCCCTATCTATGATGGGGCATGTGTGCAAGGCACAACACTTATGACCTATCCTTAATTCCTCCATTCAGTCAACCATTTGTTAAAGATGGTATTTTTTATTTGGACACTATTGTAGAGGTTGCTAATGCATTCAATGAGGGAAAAGTGAATATATTCTTTATATAAAGTTCAGAAATAATTTAGTCTTAAGTTCCCATTTGGTTCAACTCTTATAATTGACCAATGAAAATTTATTAAACAAAGAGTAATCTAAATTTCTAATCCCCTATACAAGGCTAAAGAGATGTGTAACAGTTTTGTTTTGGGCAAGCTAGTGGGGATGAAAGGAATCAAATTGATGGTTGGAGATATAATATAAGAAGCATTTCTACTCCATAAACATTGTAACTGAGACAACAATATGATTTCCTTAGGATACCATGGAAGTTTGTTGAATTAGTTAATTATGACATGATGAAAAGGATGACAAATGAAATTAGTAAGAAAATTGCCTGTGTTGATACAGCAGACTCTATTGACTGAGTGGAGATGACTGAGTGGAGATGGATCTATTCAAGATGCTAATCCTTTATAAGATGTACATGTTACCGGATAGGTCTGCTATGGCAAATATGCTTGTATATTCACTTCTCATGCTTTTCAAAGGATGAAATTACTGAATTTCAGATTTAGAAAAGTGATAAAATCACCCTAGAAAATCACCTTGCAATCCCTATTAGTGGGTGATAACATAATTTAAAAGTTTAGGGTACTCTGTGAGTGCACCGAGAGAGTACCAAGAGGCTAGTATGTTCAAATTATTGTTATGAAAATAGCATCTAGCTTAATAATTGGCTTAGGCTGGTTCTTTTATTCATTTGTAAATCACACTTCATAAATATAAGCTACCACCGCTTTTCAATGATTATACCAATCTTATATATTTCGTATTATTTCAAAATGACATCAATGACTCAGAAGCCAGATGCCAGATTCTAGTAGATATTGTTTCTATGTCAATGGTTTATTTTAGACTAGTCAGAACACAGATATATGCAGATGCCTTCTATATGCTAAATGGGTGATGGCATTAGAATAAGTGAACTTCAAAAGGTAAATGTAAATAAATGTATCTCTCATGAACAATCATACTTGATTTTTCAATTATCAGAGGCCAGACCTGTTACATCTGTACCCAAAAATTCTTCATTCACTAGACATAAGTCAAGTATGCCAAATGTTGTTATAGGTTTGTGTTACATCCCAATTTTTTCCCTAAAATTTTTAAGGTAAATAAGGCCGTTGAACCAAAGAAATTTTCATGTTCAAGTGAAGTTAGTTCATAATAGCCATTGTTCTATTATGGTAGTTATAGTTGTTATTCTATTTATTCATGCTCATGTGAAATTGAAGCAGTTATTTCTAGCCGTTGCATCAATTTGATTGTCCTATGAAATTAAGTCAGTTAAATTTAGCCGTTGTGTTGATATGAAATAAGAACAGTTTTAGCCGTTGTGCAATTATGATGAATTAGTTAGTATTCATAATGAAATTTCTTAAGGTTATTATCTAACAAATTATGAATTGATGTTTTGGTGAGATTATTGTTTCAAAGGTTGCAGGATGAAGACCGGAGAAAGAGGGGAAGCATTACGAAATGAGGTCATCGGAATGGGATGATCATAAAAATCCAGTCATCAGGAATGACAGATTTGACCTAAATTGCCTTGGCCAGTTTATTTTGACTTGATAACAAATATCTTCATAGAATTCGCATGAGCTAAAAACTAAAAATAATATAAACAATATAAATCAACCTTCTTACCTTAATTAAATTTTTATCAAATATAATATCATTACATATTACTATACTCTCTTAATTAAAATTATAATATATAGATACAAAGTGGCATTCATTTACTATAAGAGTTTTTATTCTATAATGCCACCTTGTACGTACATATTTAAAATCCTAATGAAGACAATATAATAATATTTAATAATATTATAATTGACCCTTCATCTTTCTAATCTTTTCATTTTCTTTCTTTTTTCTCTTCCCGTATTCTTCCCTGCGTTTAGAAGTCGAATGGATCTTGTAACGGCAGGAAGCCGTAAGGTCATGAGCAGTGTTATAAAATGTTGGCTTTGTCATTTATGGAAGAGATCCCTTCTCAGACCTGCAATACGTATTTTACTCATCACCTTGCAATTTGTTATATACTTTCTGCAACCCATGTATCAATCTGAACCCGTGCATCATCATAAGCCGTGTATCAATCTGAACTCATGCATCATCATAAGCCATGTGACATTTTGAAACCGTCTCTCATTCTTGCTCCGCCACTGGGAATAGCTTCTGAGCTCACACGTCTATCTGAACATCTCTTGCAAATAGATACCAGTGGAAAACTGAAGGAGAAATCGAGCCAAAGACACAGTAACTCAATAAGTATTGCTGAAGCCGAGTAAGGTCGAGTTTTATCTATTTTACTTTATCTTCAAATGTTCTTTCACGTTTTTGTCTTCTTCTAATCGGGTAGATTCACAAACTTAGGCATTGAATAGCATAGCATGAAATCTTTGTGCTTACCTTGCTGACTATGTAAGAACACCCAAAAATCTGTATACGTGGTGGCTTAGGAAACAGTTTGAGAATTAAAATGAAAAACCAATTGTGGAAGTTTTAATGCTTTAATAAACTCTCTAATTTGTCTTATCCAATAATATCAGAAGTCATCATCTGAAAAATCTTTTGCTTAAGGATCATCCCAATGACAACTTATATTTGAACCTGTAGAATCCATGTTGAAATGTTTTGTTCCAGATAAATTTCCAATAGCAATAATCAGTTTTGAATACCAATGAAATCCATTGGATGTAAAGATAAAATCTTATAAAAGAATACATGATATAACGGTTTAGGCACCGAGGAGACACCGGTCTGATGACCTGATAAAGGTGAGAGGTGTAGATGAACCTGATATAAGAAAAGAAAAGAATGTTTTAGTAATCAAAATACATAAAATATTCTAATATGTTCAGCTCATGCAATTCTATTTTGATAATTATTTGTCAAGCTGAGTGGTGGAGATCGGGTGATAAAAACCCACCTCTGAAATCCCTGGCCAGGGCGATTACAGGCATACCTGCCACAACAAAATGATCGTGTTGTTGTCCAGATGCTTTAGCTATTTAATTGAATAGCTGTTGGGACCTCAACCCACCTGAATACTCCGATGACTGGATCTATGAACGTCCCAAGCTCGACCTTAGGGTAGGGAGGGTCGTTCTATTCAATTAGAACTTGTGGGGATAAGTAAAAAGGTCCGTGGTTGGGAGGTTAAGCCAATGATAATGCTTCTCCTCTCACCAAAGTCAGAGCTTGGGCAATTAATTGGAAAAGACTCTCAAATAAATTAGTAAGTTATCTATTCTTTAAATTTAGAAATCTAGATAAATAATTATAGACTGATAAATGCATCTTTCCATTCCAGTATTTTGTTTAGGATTAAATTTCAATATTTAGATTAAATTTCAAGTTGTTTAGTTAATTTAAATTGGATGAAAATGTTTTAAAAGGAAATGGAAAGAATTAGTTAGTTAAATGTTGAAAATAGTTGTAGAAGAACCAGCTGTTAAAGTTTGATATTGGAAAAAACTAAAGATAGCCATAACAACTTAAGTGGTAAACAATTGAGTGATTTATGTTTTAACTACTATTGTAGTTGAAAAAAGATGTTTTTCCCAAATTTTTACACTTTGACTCTCATGCAGTAAACTTTTAATTACTCAATTTTTCTTTGTCCTTATTTCAGTTTAATATAATGTTACTTTTCCTTTCCCTCCAAAAGTTTATCATATTTTGTTTCAATCTTTGGTTCGGGGATAATTTTTTAATTTGAGTTAGAGATTTCTTCATTCTATTTTTAATGGTGATTTTATGTGCTTATGTGATATTGAATCAAAAATTCATTACTTGTTTTGGTTGGAAAGATTGATACTCCGATACATGAATTGGTTGACTTCATAGACACTCATTTATGTGGGAAAGAAAGTGAGAAATATGAAAAAGATGCAGTTGTTGGTTCCCATCGGGATAAGGTGTGTACAGAGTTTTTTGGCATGGATGCTCACATAAAGAATAATTAAGTAATATCATGAATGCACAATCAATAATCTATAGATTGTCATGAAAGGATTACGTTTGATTTCTGTTTCCAGTGGATAGTGTAGTAATTGATAAGGATTGAAAGCATAAGTTAGGATCATTGCATGCATGCAGGCATAAGAAACAACATGATATGCCTGGGAATAGATCTTTCAGAATTGATATATATGTCATTGCATTTGATGTTGTTTTCGCTTGAAGTTTATTGTACATCAATGCAACAGTTTTAACTTCCAATGTTCAATTGCAAACATGACCACAAATGTTAGTTCTAGATGCTAACAGAAGTAAATGCATTCTTTTTTAATGATAGCATAGTAAATAAGACAAAATTAAATGTTTATTTCCATGTTGGTTTCAATTTAAAGAAACCCAAATATTTAAATATCAAGGGGACATTTAGATGAGTTGATTATGCCCTTTGAAAGTAATTCACTTTTACTTTTTTTTTGCAATAAAATGACCAAGATGTGTAAGTAAAATTTTTAAACTAGTGAGAAGGTAAGTTTTAAGCTCATAGATATGGCTCTGGCCTCATTGATCCAGTGAGGGCCATGGAGCTGGGGCTTGTGTATGACGCTGATGTAAATGTTTACATCAACATGATGTGCAACCAAGATTACAACACTATAGCATTGCACACTTTTCCACCGGGGTGGATTCATCGGAATCTATTTTCTTCTAAGGTAGTATGCTATCTTGTATGCTCAGATTCTTCATCAAGAGCGTGTTTACTCAATCAATCTTCAAATAGGATCTAGCATTGACCTCTATAGCATTGGCTATGATTAGCAGCTTATTCCTGTCAATTTTGTAGGGAAACTAAAAACACTTCCCTATTTTTCAAGATAGTCACTGGTTTTATATCCTTTAGGTTTAAATACTTTCAATTTTAATCTTTAGATTTAAATTATGTGTAGCAATTATTACACTCGAATCAAATGTATCTTGGAAATTTTCTAGTTGATGAACCTGAACATTTTCCAAAGCTCACTCTTCTACCTCTGCTAACATGCAACTTTGACAAGATTTAAAGCCACTTCTCTAATCTATTTGTAGTGTACATAAACTATTTATTACTATTGCTTGTTCCCTTTTCCCTTTTCCTCTCTAGAATGACTCAAACTATCCATCTAAAGAACAACTGACATCGGCATGCCAAGTTTCATCAGGGACTCCTATTTGTGTTGGAAAATGAGCCACACTCAAACCATAGATGGATGGGGGCCAGTAGCTCAGTGGTATCACACCCCAGCAGCAAATGGGGGGTCCTAGGTTCAACTCCTAGCTGGCTAGCTACAATCGATGGCTTGACACCAAACAACATAAATCGCTATCACACATGAGTAGTCATCAATATATGGTAAAAGTTTCCAAACAAAAGGAATGCCCACTTAAAACATTATGGTATATAGCTATGAGACTTGGACCCAAACATTATATGGAGTGCATGCTTTTGCTGATTATACAACTCAGAAAAATCAAGATATATGATCAAGTTTTCTTTCAATGGGATGAGACCAAATGGTGTGCACTTTCATGTGTATTGAATAAAAACCATTGCTTACATGACATTTTTGTTAAAATTTTCATAGATCAGTAAGGAGTTGAACTTAAGTCCTCTCCTTTGCTGCTGGGGTGCTCTACCACTTACCTACCACTTAGCTACCAGACCCCCTTTGTGACCAGTCAATCTTTGGTATAGGTGTGTCTCATTGTTTGACAACCCCTATTGATCCACACTGCAGGTGTTCATAGATCCTAGCTTGATCAGGTTCTCCCAACCTTGGCTCTGATACTGTGTTAAGTTTTCATGGACCATCTAGGAATTAGATCTACGACCTTCCATTTGCTGTTGGGTCGCTCTAGCACTGAATTACAAGGCCCCTTCGTAAATAGGAAATCCTTGGTTCAGAGATGACTCATTTTCCAAGAATTTAGTTTGTAAAATGGCTAATAATAAATGCCTAATGAAGTAGGTAACATGTTCCAGCTCTTGGAATTGATAATAAGAAACACTCCACAAAAGCTAAATGGCTAGTTTCTTTGAATTAACCCCGCAGTACAGAAATACATGGCCTCATCTTTATTATACTATAAGTAAACTTTCATTGCTACGAACATCCTAAAACTACCTTAAACAGTAAATGAAGCTTAAAAAAATTCAAAAGATAGTCGCAAGCCTGGAAAAACCATGTGCACTTTATTTCTCATCAATGTTTTTACATATCCATAACCCGGATGAAGAGATAAATCATAGAAATGAATAGATCATAGAGATGTGTATATCTAAACTGATAGTTTACAACATTGATTGTCATGGATGTAGGTCTAAGCCCATTTGTTGATATGATGCATGCCCGATAGTAAATTTATGCCCAAAGCAACAACACCTGTAGTAAGGAATAGCAGACCAGGCATATCAAGTAAAATCCCAAGTTTAATGTATTGCATAATTTGATGAAATATAAAGACTGCACTATGAACTCAATTCACATTAACATTGAGACGATGAAAAACTTTCTAGTTTTCCAGCCTACAAATAAGTTGAATAAGAACCAAAGCAGCTAAAAATCCATAGAGGCCAACAAACGTGTAGAAAACCCTGACAGCCAAGGCCTAGAGGCGTTCACATCATCCCAAGAGAAAATAGTGACAAGAGAAAATAGTGTCTGCTCCTCCAATGTAACTAAGATTAAACTTAGAAGACTGAGACAACTATTATCCTTCCATAATGGTTCTTCCTAAGGGAAAACACATCATGTCTGGTTAAGTCTTCCTGAGCAGTTACTGATGTAATACCAGTCTGACTTTTGCACCCTCTGGAGTGAATGTGAAGGTAACGCCAGATACCCTCTTTTTCATATCCCTCGACCAAAAGTTTTGTTATACTTCGAAAGTTAGTAGTGGAGGCCTAGGTATGGAAATCGTCGCAAGTAGTGTAAGAAGTGCAATTGTGCCATCACTTCAAAGGTACATTTACTGAGATATTACCATTACTTCAAATTTACATAGATATCAACCTTAAATTTAAATTCTTAATCAAATTCCCACACACGAATATTAAATTCTGATAGTTTCTCATCAATAAAATGAAAGTAAATATTATCTCATAACCATACAAAACATTTTATTTGGTAAGAATACATTCAAAAAAAATTATTTATTTTTTTAAAAATGTTGTCTCATATTTCCTGAAAACAACCTAATTACCACAGATTGAATCATTAATTCAAGAAGAAATCCCAGTACATATGTCCCTATAAAGTATTAGCTAAGTTCAAGTTGTCTGAACAATATCAATTCAATACTCCCTAAAGATGGTGAAAAGGCCTACACTCTATCACTCTTGACAAGGCTAGCATCATAAAAGCCATCATTTCATTAACATTTGTTGATCATCTTGCTTAATCAATAATCGACCTGATAAAATGTGTTGCCCTAATTTTCTCCTCGAGGATACAAGATATAGTAGAAAAGTGATTCTCAATTTTCTCATGCTTAAGAGTTCAATAATACAAAAAAGCATTGCTACACCTAGGAATTCTTTCGAATGAACCACCACAAAAACAAATAATGAGCCTCTTTCCTGGAAATAAGCAAGTCCTAAGTACAGGACCACTTTGAAAGCTTCAGGCATCAAATATACTTTTCTCTGTTTCTGATCTAAATATTCTTCTTTTCCTCTTGCTCAATCACATTTTATATTTTGATAAATCTGTCTTACAAATAGTGTTGATCCCAAATAGCCAACAGCTCCACAAAGGATGCCTAAACCAAGACAGAACATTAATGTGTATCCAAAGTAGAAACTAGTCTGGAAAAACCCAGACATCTTTATATAGAGATACACATAGGCATCTGTTGAAGCAGCTGAGAAGAAGGATGTCCATTGCCAGTGATAGTTTTCGGCATTAAGAAAGAAGTACATTTCCACAATCGTGACATAAATTGTCACAATAATGAGAGTCAAAAATACCAACAACATGAAGCCATAAACATAATAAACCTTGTAATTCCAAAATGAGGTGAAAACAAAATACATTTCGATAAAAATACTTCCAAATGGAAGCAGACCACCCATCAATGATACCATTGCAGGTGTAAGATACCACTTTTTTTATGGAATAGGATGAGGAATTGTCTTCACACGGCAAGGATTCTTCGGAGCCCCGGTCCAATTTCTTCGAAAAACTATCCCAAGAAGTGCTAAAGCAAAAGAAATAAATGCCCACATTATAAAAACAACCACCATAGTCCCAAAAGGAATAGCAGCAAGAGAACCATATAATATAGAAACTGTGTTCAAAATAAAGCCAATTCTAAAGCACATAAATGGGAAAAGAGATGTTGTGTGAACCATTGAATTTATCCAGTGCTTTCCATCATTACGTGAATACAAGCCTCCATCATTCATTGTGGCTGATGATTAGTATTTAAGGGGTGTTTGGGTAGTTGTTTAGGATGATGACTTGCAGGACTTCAAAGGATTGTGGATCATCACTTGGTAGATCTGAAATATTGTTTCTGGATAGTGCGAAGCTAGAGTTGGTGAATTTGTGGAAAAGATCTTCCATGATCTTGTGGATCAGATTGTTTCTGATAGTTCTTTATAGAAGAGCTAGTGGTTTCATACTTGGAGACAAGGAGATTGCTTGGAGGCTTTCGAGCTCAAGTTTAGATTTGCCTTAGGGTTTCCATCAACTTCTAATTGTCTTCAGAGCTGAACTGGCTAGGATTGTATTGGATCTATGTGTGGATCTTGCAGAATTGTAATCTTTGATTGTAATTGGCCCTAACGCAGAAGGCCTTACAACAAGGCATGTTATGGAAAATATGTTTTGAAGCATATATTTTCTTTTTTTGTTGTGTATTTCTGCTATGTAATTATGAAGCTGCAAGGTTGGACTATCCTTAATTGGATCCTCTCACCTTGGTCAGCATCAGGTGTTATCAGAGCTGAAGGTTTGGTCTTGTTGAATCAGAAGGTTGCCCTAGCAAGGTTGATCTTGTTGGCGAAAGATCGTAAGGTCTTGGTTGTAGATCTGTGGCACCAAACTTGTGGAATGTTTCCCTAGTTGTCTTTGCAAGGTAGCAGGCTGATCTGACTTGCATACAATTTTGAGATTGTCACAACGTGATCGGTGTAGGGTTTTCTATAGAGGGTTTCTTTCTTATCTTTAAGGATGCCTCTGATTTAATTAGACCCTAGAGTTATTGCTGACCTCTATGATACTATTGAATCCTCGATTACAGAGAAGGTTAAATTAGATTTCAAATCTGAGATGGAATTGATGAAGAATGATATGGTTATTGAGATCATGAGAGTTGTTAATGGTGTACCTCAGAATGTTGGTACTTAAGATGGATATGAAAAAGATGCTGAAGAATTTGAAGTTGTTGGATCTAGTGGTGATGACTAGAGGGATAGATCTGGTGAAGACAAAACTACTCAGTTGCCTAGATATGGAGCTCGGTTAAGTAATAGTTACCGAATTGAAGTTTCTAGTTTCTCTGGTACCTTCAAACCCAAGAACTTGATTGATTGGATTAGTGAACTTGAATATTTCTTTGTGTTGGAAGAAATTGAAGATCCTCTTTGGGTGAGATTGGCATAGACTAAGTTGAAAGGACATGTTGCCCTTTTGTGGAATGAATTACAAAGGGATAGAGAAGATGAAGGTGAATTGAAGATCAATCGGTGGAGGTTGATGGTGACTAAATTGAAAGCTAAGTTCATACTAGTTGACTATGAGCTTGACTTGTTTATGAAGTTGCAGAATCTAAAACAGAAGGATTTGTCTATTCAAGATTATACCGAGGAGTTCTACAGACTTACTATTCAATCTGGTCACTGAGAGATTGGTAAGGAAAAGGTAGCTCAGTATGTGAATGGTTTGAGATTCAATATTCAAGATGAGCTTGGTATGCTAAAGATTGATTCTATTGAAGATGCTTATGGGTATGCTCTGAAGGCAGAAGATAAGTTGAAAAGGAAACAACATGGTAACTCCTGAGGGAAGGAGAAAGTTGATCACTCAGCGAAGGATAAACCGACTGATGTAGAAGATGAAGAGAAACTTGTGGATCTAAGAAAAGAAGAAAGGTAGAATTATCTTTAAAGGAACTTTCCATAAATATGCAAAGGAAGGACACCATTCTTTTGAGTGTACATAGCAGAAGGTTGATTGACGAACTGCTGTGGTGAATGAGAACATTCAGAATGAACTTGAATCTGAAAACTTGCTGCTTCGGCAAACATTTCTTACTACAAAGGATGAACCTTGTCAGAGGAGTAACTTTTTTAGGACCCGATGCAAGTCTAGAGGTAATATCTGTGATGTTATTGTTGATAGTGGTAGTACTGATAACCTTGTTGCTGAGGACACGGTTTAGAAACTTGGTTTGAATAGAATGAAACATCCACGTCCTTATAGGATTGGTTGGCTGCAAGATGATCATGCTTTGGAAGTTAGAGAACAATGCTTCATTGATGTTCAGATTGGCCAATATAAGGATCTTATGTTATGTGAAATTGTGGATATAAATAGATGTCATATATTGCTTGGTAGACCTTGGCAATTTGATTGCAGAGCTATGTATGATTGTGTCAGAAATGTTTTTACTGTTGAGAAGGATGACAAAAAGTTTTCACTGATGCCTTTGATGGATACAATGCTCGGTAGGAGAAGCCCGAGTATTGGTAGCCGAGTTGAGTTGGTGGATCCAGAGAAAATGAATGATTAGTTTGGAAAACCGACCTATGCATTGTTTAGAAAAGACTTGAAGAGACAGAGGAAACTGAAGTGAAAGAGTATGCAATCTAAAAAGATGGAGGACTTGTATGTGAAGAACTAATTCGGGATTTATGTGTTGAATCCTAGAAGATGTTCATCTCACATATGAACATCATTTGGAACCTAGGGTGTCTGATGCAGGGGCCTTCTATGGTGATGCAGGGACATTCTTGCTCCTTGGTGAATCTGCATGGGTGTTGTTGTTTTGGCCGGTTTTGCTTGGTTGCAGCTTTGATCGATGACCTCAGTCATTGAAGGAAGCTCAGTCACCGAAGGAACTCGGTGGAACTTTTGGTGCTTGGTGAAGGTGTTACTCGGTGATGCCTATGGTGCTCGATTGACACTGGTACTCGATGATGCTTGCCATGCTCGGTTATTTCACTATTGCTTGGTTATTTCACTATCGCTCAGTTATCCTAGTTTATTGACTAGTGTTCTGTGTGATTTGTTGGGCCGACTTGGGGCATTTAATGTTGGTAGCTATTGTTTCAGGCCGACATGTTAGATTTAATTGTTTGTAAGTCGATTTGGAGCCAACTTGTATTGCATTTAAAATTTGTTAGGGAGAGTTAATGTTGTTATCCAGCTGACTTGTGGTTGACAATTAATATTTAAGGGGTGTTTGGGTAGTTGTTTAGGATGATGACTTGGAGGACTTCAGAGGATTTTGGATCATCAGTTGGAAGATCTGGAATATTATTTCGGGATTGTGCGAAGTTGGAGTTGGTGAAGTTGTGGAAAAGATCTTCCATAATCTTTTAGATCATATTGTTTATGATATTTCTTTATAGCAAAGCTACTGGTTTCATACTTGGAGACAAGGAGATTTCATGGAGGCTTCCGAGCTCATGTTTAGATTTTCCTTAGGGTTTCCATCAGCTTATGATTTTCTTGAAACCTGAACTAGCTAGGATTGTATTGGATCTGTGTGTGGATCTTGCAAAATTGTAATTTTTTATTGTAATTGGCCCTAACCTAGAAGGCCTTACAACTAAGCATGTTATGGAAAATATGTTTTGAAGGATATCTTGGCTTGTTTTTTTGTGTATTTCCGCTATGTAATTCTAAAGCTCCAAGGTTGGACTGTCCTTAATTGGATCCTCTCACCTTGGTCTACATCAAAGTGTCCAAAGTTCTCCTCACATACATAATTATCTCTTGGTAAAGAGATGTGCACATCATGAATACCATGATCATCAACAACAAAATGTCAAAAGATTCATACAAGCATGACGTATGATCAACAACTCACATAGCTATGACATCTCTAGTCTCCATTTTCCTAATGTATACATAATCAAGAGTGAACTCAAAAATTTTACCTTGATCCCCATGAGTAATTTGGTAAATAGAAAGGAGATTAGTGGTCAAGGATGGTGCAAAAATAAGATTAATAAATGTCCCCTCTCCCATGAGAGTAGAACCTTTCCCACAAACCCTCACGTATGTGTTGTTACCCATCAACATATTAGGATAACTACAAGGCTCAATAGAAGAAAAAATATCCATAGATGATGCCATATGAAGTGATGCACCTAAATCAAGAAGTCATCTACCTTTCTCAAGATGAGTGGAATCCAAAAGTGATTTTCCTTTACCCTTATTCTTGGATGATGATGGATATGTAGAAGCTTCCAAATGTGTAGAAGAAGGAGTAGACACTAATGAGGGAAACTTAATATTTTTATTTTGAATAAAGTTAGAAACCTCAACAATATTCTTATGAAAACATTTATTCTCATCATGTCCAAGCTTTTTACAATATGCACATTTATCCCTATTTCTTCTAGATAATTTCTCTCTTGAAGAGGACTTGGATTCAGAAGTAGATTGTGAAGGAGATTCATTACCTTTGTCATGAGGCTTATGATCCTTATGTTGCTTCTTTCCTTTACCATTTGAAGCCTTTGAAGTGGACTCATTTGCAAAAAATGCATGATGTGTTGAAGACTTAAATTTTCCCATGTGTGCTAACTTTTCTTATTCCCTTGTGAGTTGAGCTACAAATTCATCAAGACAAGGAAATTTTTATACACTAACAAGAGAATCCATAGTAGCATAGAATGTAGAAACAAAGATTGAATATTTAAGACCTATCTTGGAAAGAATAGAAAATATCAATTGTCCATATCCTTCAGTAATGCCACGAGTAGAAAGCTCCAATATAATACAATTAAACTTAGAGAAAAAGTCTTAACACTAGTAGAATTTGTTAAATAAATGACCGAATGACTAAAAATTTTAGTCCCATGACTAAAACTGATCATGTTCTACCATTTTTTTAGTCATGAGACTAAAACTGATCATGTTCTACAAATATAAATGACTAAATAAATGACCAATTTCGTCATCAGGTAAAATCACAACTAAAATGACTAAATAATTAGTTTTTAGAGAAAGTGATTGCAAGACAACCACATACATGAAATTGATGCGCTCTTTCAAGGTGTATTAGACTCAAAGTCTGAAAATTATTCCCTACCATGTAAAAGTGAACTCTAAATGCTCAAGGTCAACCAATTTGCATATAAGATTTTAGCTTTAATTAAGCGATTTACAACACCAACACTTTAATTAAAGTTAATTACAGTGTATACATCATGCAAATTTTTATTCTATTATTTAATTTATTAATAAATAATATATTTAATATATATTAAATAATAGATATCATTATTTAATAAATATTAAACAAATTACAAAAGAAAAATATTAATATATAAAATAATATCCAAAATTTGTGGAAAAACTCTTTATATGTAATAAGGTGGACTTGCAAAACTAGCGTTACATTATTCAATTATTTTAGAATAACATTTGTTGTGAATTACATATTTAGGATAAATTAATTTCATGATATATATAAAAATAATAGAATTGAGTTGTATAACATCAAATTTGAGTGCAATAACTATAATTTGGTTTATAGAAAATTTAATATATATAATATATTTAATTATGTATTTTATATGAAAATTTTATATTTTCTAAATGACCATTAGTGGTCCATAACAACATATCAATCCTATTCTACCCTTCCCTATATCTTTGATGACTTGTTGACCAGATTTGACCATGAGGACTTATAAATGCCTATCACCACAATATCTTACAAATGGGTCCAATTGATTCCCCAATCTTCCCAAATGGTCCATAAGACCTTATTACATCACATTATGATTCAAGAACCTTTTAATGTTCCTAGATGCTCCATGGGTGCCCTTGCACCAACAATTTAAGATATTTTTTAAAGAAGAATTTGATATTTTGTCTTAAATATTGAATTGTTATTTTCATTATTTTTAAATTAAAAATATTATAAATGTCTTAAATTGAAAATTAAGACAAAATGAGAATAAAAATGATTTTGTTGTGTTAAATTAAAATTTAAGAGAAAATTGCCATGCATTTTCATTTACAACGCATAGGTAAGAGGTGGGAGGAAGAGGTAGAGTAGGGCAGGATGTATATTTTCAGAGAAAAAGCAGAAGATTTCAGAATAAACAAGGTACTTTCCAAAACCCATCTAATTGTACATCATAACATCATAGGAAACTCCTAAAAAACACTAGTTTGATTTCCTTATAGCCATTTCCATCGACAGGCTTGCAAACGGGTTTTGATCACCAATTTTCCCTCCTGCGATCTCATTTCTCCTTCATCTCGTGAACCAAGGAAAAAATTTGGTGGAATTTAAAGAAGAAAGGTTCGGAGCTGCGACTGCACAAATTGAGATATTGTAAAGAAAAAAGGTCAGATGCTAATTCTCTTCAACTCAACTGCTTTGTTTGGATTTAACCATTTCTTATGCATATGTTTGTTTCTCGTTTCTATCTCTGAATTAATTTTTTAATATCTATCATTGGTTTTTGTGCCCTTATCATATCCTCTAGAAAATAATTGATGAAATTTTATTCATACAGGAACATGGAGTTCATGAAATTTCATTCATATAGGATAGGTTAATTTTGGGTTTTTGGATAAAATGCTATCCAAGAGATAAGTTAATCCCCGCCATGGCCTTAGTTTTGCCATGCTTTGCATTTTGTCCATTTCATTCATGTCTTGGACAAATTTTCATGTATCCAAGGGATAGGCTAATCCCTGCCTTGGTGTCATTTCCGCCCCTTTATTCATTTTTTGTCTCATCTTTCTATTCTTTGAGTCCTAAGGTGAGTTCTTGTGTATCCAAAGGATTATGAAATCCCCACTTAAGGAAATTCTGCCACTTTCTTGTTGAGTTCTCATGATTCATTTCTTCCATTCTTTGAGTCCTAAGGTGAGTTCTTGTACGTCCAAAGGATTATGAAATCCCCACTTAGGGAAAAATTCTAAGAATCTCTTCCTTAGATGACATTCCTTTGAAAATGCAAATTGTTTAGGGTGACAAGTCATTGCAATGAAGAAATCCATGGCTATTCCAAATGTCCATACTTCTTCCTTAGCCATATTTCTCTTTCATTTTGCTTAGTTGTTCTGTGACTTAAATAGTTGAAACAACCATTCAAATTTTCAAATTCAAGGCAACTCTATCCATTCCATACTTGGTTTTCCAATTACTTGATTCTTCCTTGACCTATTCTTCAATGCCAAGTTCTGAAAACTATGTCCAAAATCATTGAAACTATATATCCTTGATCGCTTTATTGTTCTTAAAAGAGAACTTAAGAGTCGTGATGACATTCCATCTCCATTACCACTTCCTTTCCCAATCCTAAGCAGGCTTTTGAGTGGCTACTACGATAATCTATGGAATGCAAGATATATTCCACTTTTTGTAAATGCAGAAATGACAAAAACATTCCAAACTGAGAGAGATGACAAAAACACAAACCTATACTAACCTAAGGGCACAAAAAAATGAAGGGGGTCCCTGTCTATGACGGGGCATGTGTACAAGGCACAACACTTATGACCTGTCCTTAATTCCTCCATTCAGTCAACCATTTGTTAAAGATGGTATTTTTTATTTGGACACTATTGTAGAGGTTGCTAATGCATTCAATGAGGGAAAACTGAATATATTCTTTATATAAAGTTCATAAAGCATTCAGTCTTAAGTTCCCATTTGGTTCAACTCTTATAATTGACCAATGAAAATGTATTAAACAAAGAGTAATCTAAATTTCTAATCCCCTATACAAGGCTAAAGAGATGTGTAGCATTTTTGTTTTGGGCAAGCTAGTCGGGATGAAAGGAATCAAATTGATGGTTGGAGATATAATATAAGAAGCATTTCTACTCTATAAACATTGTAACTGAGACAACAATATGATTTCCTTAGGATACCATGGAAGTTTGTTGAATTAGTTAATTATGACAAGATGAAAAGGATAAAAAATGAAATTGATAAGAAAATTGCCTGTGTTAATACAACAAACTCTATTGACTAAGTGGAGATGACTAAGTTGAGATGGATCTATTGAAGATGCTAATCCTTTATAAGATATACATGTTATTGGATAGGTCTTCTATTGCAAGTATGCTTGTATATTCACTTCCCATGCTTTTCAAAGGATGAAATTACCGAATTTCAGATTTAGAAAAGTGATAAAATCACCCTAGAAAATCACATTGCAATCCCTATTCTTGGGTGATAACATAATTTAAAAGGTTAGGGTACTATGTGAGTGCACCGGGAGAGTACCAAGAGGCTGGTCTGTTGAAATTATTGTTATGAAAACAACATCTAGCTTAATAATTGGCTTAGGCTGGTTCTTTTATTCATTTGTAAATTACACTTCATAAATATAAGCTACCACCCCTTTTCAATGAAAATTATACCAATCTTCTATATTTCATATTATTTCAAAATGACATCAATGACTCAGAAGCCAAATGCCAGATTCCAGTAGATATTGTTTCTATGTCAATGGTTTATTTTAGACTAGTCAGAACACAGATATATGCAGATGCCTTCTATATGCTAAATGGGTGATGACATTAAAATAAGTGAACTTCAAAAGGTAAATGTAAATAAATGTATCTCTCATGAACAATCATACTTGATTTTTCAATTATAGGAGGCCAGACCTGTTACATTTGTACCCAAAAATTCTTCATTCGCTGGACATATGTCAAGTATGCCAAATGTTGTTATAGGTTTGATATTGGAAAAAACTAAAGATAGGCATAACAACTTAAGTGGTAAACAATGGAGTAATTTATGTTTTAACTACTATTGTAGTTGAAAAAAGATGTTTTTCCCAAATTTTTACACTTTGACTCTCATGCAGTAAACTTTTAATAACTCAATTTCTATTTGTCCTTATTTCAGTTTAATATAATGTTACTTTTCCTTTCCCTCCAAAACTTTCTCATATTTTGTTTCAATCTTTGGGTTTGGGGAGAATTTTTTAATTTGAGTTAGAGGTTTCTTCATTATGTTTTTAATGGTGATTTTATGTGCTTATGTGATATCGAATCAAAAATTCATTACTTGTTTTGGTTGGAGATACTGATATTCCGATACATGAATTGGTTGACTTCATAGACGCTCATTTATGTGGGAAAGAAAGTGAGAAATATGCAAAAGATGCAGTTGTTGCTTCCCATAGGGATAAGGTGGGTACAGAGTTTTTTGGCATGGATGCTCAAATAAAGAATAATTAAGTAATATCATGAATGCACAATCAATAATCTATAGATTGTCATGAAAGGATTACATCTGATTTATGTTTCCAGTGGATAGTCTAGTAATTGCGCACTTTTCCACCGGGGTGGATTCATGGGAATCTATTTTCTTCTAAGGTAGTATGCTATCTTGTATGCTCAGATTCTTCATCAAGAGTGTGTTTACTCAATCAATCTTCAGATAGGATCTAGCATCAAACTCTATAGCATTGGCTATGATTAGCAGCTTATTCCTGTCATTCTGTAGGGAAACTAAAAACACTTCCTTATTTTTGGGGATAGTCACTGGTTTTATATCCTTTAGGTTTAAATACTTTCAATTTTAGTCTTTAGATTTAAATGATGTGTAGCAATTATTACACTCGAATCAAATGTATCTTGGAAATTTTTTAGTTGATGAACCTGAAAATTTTCCAAAGCTCACTCTTCTACCTCTGCTAAGATGCAACTTTGACAAGATTTAAAGCCACTTCTCTAATCTATTTGTAGTGTACATAAACTATTTATTATTAAAGAATGTTCCCTCTGCCCTTTTCCTCTCTAGAATGACTCAAACTATGCATCTAAAGAACAACCGACATCGGCATGCCAAGTTTCATCAGGGACTCCTATTTGTGTTGGAAAATGAGCCACACTCAAACCATAGATGGATGGGGGCCAGTAGCTCAGTGGTATCACACCCTAGCAGCAAATGGGGGTTCCTAGGTTCAACTCCTAGCTGGCTAGCTGCAATCGATGGCTTGACACCAAACAACATCAATCGCTATCACACATGAGTAGTCATCAATATATGGTAAAAGTTTACAAACAAAAGGAATGCCCACTTAAAACATTATGGTATATAGCTATGAGACTTGGACCCAAACATTATATGGAGTGCATGCTTTTGCTGATTATACAACTCAGAAAAATCAAGATATATGATCGAGTTTTCTTTCAACGGGATGAGACCAAATGGTGTGCACTTTCATTTGTATCGAATACAAACCATTGCTTACATGACATTTGTATTAAACTTTTCATAGATCAGTAAGCAGTTGAACTTAAGTCCTCTCCTTTGTTGTTGGGGTGCTCTGCCACTTACCTACCACTTAGCTACCAGACCCCCTTTGTGACCAGTCAATCTTTGGTTTAGGTGTGTCTCATTGTTTGACAACCCCTATTGATCCACACTGCAGATGTTCACAGATCCTAGCTTGGCCTGGTTCTACCGACCTTGGCTCTGATACCGTGTTATGTTTTCATGGACCATCTAGGAATTAGACCTATGACCTTCCATTTGCTGCTGGGTTGCTCTAGCACTGAATTACAAGGCCCCTTCGTAAATAGGCCATCTTTGGTTCAGAGATGACTCATTTTCCAACAATTTAGTTTGTAAAATGGCTAGTAATAAATGCCTAATGAAGTAGGTAACATGTTCCAGCTCTTGGAATTGATAATAAGAAACACTCCACAAAAGCTAAATGGCTAGTTTCTTTGAATTAACCCCGCAGTACAGAAATACATGGCCTCGTCTTTATTATACAATAAGTAAACTTTCATTGTTATGAACATCCTAAAACTACCTTAAACAGTAAATGAAGCTTAAAAAATTCAAAAGATAGTTGCAAGCCTGGAAAAACCATGTGCACTTTATTTTTCATCAATGTTTTTATAGATCCATAACCTGGATGAAGAGATAAATCATAGAAATGAATAGATCACAGAGATGTGTATATCTAAACTTATAGTTTACAACATTGATTGTCATGGATGTAGGTCTAAGCCCATTTGGTGATATGATGCATGCCCAATAGTAAATTGATGCCCAAAGCAGCAACACGTGTAGTAAGGAAGAGCAGACCAGGCATACCAAGTAAAACATATTGGAAAATCCCAGGTTTAATGTATTGCATAATTTGACGAAATATAAAGACTACACTATGAACTTAATTCACATTAACATTGAGACGATAAAAAACTTTCTAGTTTTCCGGCCTACAAATAAGTTGAATAAGAACCAAAGCAGCTAAAAATCCATAGAGGCCAACAAGCATGTAGAAAACCCTGACAGCCAAGGCCTGGAGGCGTTCACATCGTCCCAAGAGAAAATAGTGTCTACTCCTCGAATGTAACTAAGATTAAACTTAGAAGAGTGAGACAACTATTATCCTTCCATAATGGTTCTTCCTAAGGGAAAACACATCATGTCTGGTTAAATCTTCCTGAGCAGTTACTGAAGTAATACCAGTCTGACTTTTGCACCCTCTGGAGTGAATGTGAAGGTAACGTCAGATACCTTGTTTTTCATATCCCTCGACCAAAAGTTTTCTTATACTGCGAAAGTTAGTAGTGGAGGTCTACCTATGGAAATCATCGCAAGTAGTGTAAGAAGCCCAATTGTGCCATCACTTCAAAGCTACATTAACTGAGATATTACCATTACTTCAAAGTTACATAGCTATCAACCTTAAATTTAAATTCTTAATCAAATTCCCACACACGAATATTAAATTCTGATAGTTTCTCATCAATAAAATGAAAGTAAATCTTATCTCATAACCATACAAAACATTTTATTTGGTAAGAATACATTCAAAAATTATTATTTTTTTTAAAAAAATGTTGTCTCATATTTCCTGAAACCAACCTAATTACCATAGATTGAGTCGTTAATTCAAGAAGAAATCCCAGTAAATATGTCCCTATAAAGTATTAGCTAAGATCAAGTTGTCTGACCAATATCAATTCAATACTCTCTAAAGATGGTGAAAAGGCCTACACTCTGTCACTCTTGACAAGGCTGGCATCATAAAAGCCATCCTTTCATTAACATCTGTTGATCATCTTGCTTAATCAATAATCGACCTGATAAAATGTGTTGCCCTAATTTTCTCGTCGAGGATACAAGATATAGTAGAAAAGTGATTCTCAATTTTCTCATGCTTAAGAGTTCAATAATACAAAAAACCATTGCTACAGCCAGGAATTCTTTCGAATGAACCGCCACAAAAACAAATAATGAGCCTCTTTCCTGGAAATAAGGAAGTCCTAAGTATAGGACCACTTTGAAAGCTTCAGGCATCAAATATCCTTTTCTCTATTTCTGATCTAAATATTCTTCTTTTCCTTTTGCTCAATCACATTTTATATTTTGATAAATCTGTCTTACAAACAGTGTTGATCCCAAATAGCCAACAGCTCCACAAAGGATGCCCAAACCAAGGCAGAACATTAATGTGTATCCAAAGTAGAAACTGGTCTGGAAAAACCCAGACATCTTTATATAGAGATACACATAGGCAGCTGTTGAAGCAGCTGAGAAGAAGGATGTCCATTGCCAGTGATAGTTTTCGGCATTAAGTAAGAAGTACGTTCCTACAATCGTGACACAAATTGTCACAATAATGAGAATAAAAAATACTAACATTGGGCTTACAGAAATGGGCTTAAAACTGATGATAATTCTGTTAATATTTACTTAATATTTGCTTTTACATATAAATATAAAAACCTCACTTCGACCCTTCATGGATCAAAAAAAATTACCAACAACATGAAGCCATAAACATAATAAACCTTGTAATTCCAAAATGAGGTGAAAACAAAATACATTTCGATAAAAATACTTCCAAATGGAAGCAGACCACCCATCAAAGATACCACTGCAGGTGTCAGATACCACTTTTTTTCTGGAATAGGACGAGGAATTGTCTTCACACGGGAAGGATTCTTTGGAGCCCCGGTCCAATTTCTTCCAATAACTGTCCCAAGAAGTGCTAAAGGAAAAGAAATAAACGCCCACATTATAAAAACAACCACCATAGTCCCAAAAGGAATAGCAGCAAGAGAACCATATAATATAGAAACTGTGTTCAAAATAAAGCCAATACTAAAGCACATAAATGGGAAAAGAGATGCTGTGAGAACCATTGACTTTATCCAGTGCTTTCCATCATTACGTGAATACAAGCCTCCACTCACGTAGCCAGATATAAATAAAGTCAGAGCATAGCACACAATGAAAGTTGGGACAATTTCGCCACGCCCAATGTATAGCATGCCAATGATTTCCAGTAGGATGACAAGAAGCACAAGTGTAGCAAGTTGTGCTCCTGTGCCAACTAATGCTGACAGCATGACCAAGCTTCTAGGTGTTCTAAAAACATCTGCATGAACAAGCTTCCAACCAGACTCTTCACTAACATCCGTCTCCAAACTTTCCAAATCATCATCGCAGAGTTCGCATCAAGATCATTGATACTAAACCAGTGAGAAAAATAACCATCATGAATGAATTGAAGATGGAGAACCAATGGATCTGGTGTTCAAAGAAAGGATAGTCTAAATATACATCAAAACGTCTACCAAATGTTATATTTGTCTCAACCTACTTTACTGAATAAGTAAGCTCCAATGTCTTTCCAGCAGTAAGAAGAGTAGGATTTTCCTGAGTGAGGTTGACATGAATTATCTGATCATTAATGAATTTCACAATAATATTCTTGTGAGTGTCTAACAAATTCTTTTGGTCATCACTCTTCTGTGGATGCTGTTCACCAACAAAACCCCACAAAGGCAAATCATCCATAAAGAATTCAAGCCAGTAGGTATTCTCAGTAGCATCCTTAAACTGTTTCACTTTTGCAGCATCAAGTTCGAGTTCACAGATTGTGCCTCTCTCAACAGGTTTTCAAAATTTTATTTCAATTTGGTTGTCAATGAGTTCATTTCCTCCCAGAACTTCACCAAGACCACCCCATTTGTGCACAGCATTTTTCCCCGGATGACAAAAAGGAAGACTATAGTAGTTGTATGTTTCTTGAGGATTGTTATAGGGACCAACTTTGTTCACCCATAAGGTAACAGGATCACCTGCTCCATACTTATGGTCGAGAATACATTCAAATTTGAAAAGTGAATGATAGATAAATTAAAATATTAATTAGTAAGAGAACCTTGGCTATAGGAATGGAATACTTGTCACACAGCTTCTTCATAAAATCCTTTGACCCCTCCAAAGCTGCTGCTTGTGAAGAAGGACCAAAAGTGAGGATTCCTACTTTATGAAGATCATTTACAAGTCCAGCAACCAAAGGTGCTTCTGGACCTACCAATCCAACTCCCCACTCTCGACAAAATGATATAACTATTGAAGCATTAAGAATGTCCAAATCTGATATGCAGGTCACATCTCCTGAATCAGCTATGCTAGCATTTCTAGGCACACAAAACACTGCATTACAAGAAGGTGATCGTTGTAATTCATAGAAAAGTGCATGCTCTCAATCTCCTCCTCCAATGACTAATACAACCACCCGTCCTGCACAAAAAATGTATCTTTAAAAATCAAATCTTATCACAACATAGAAAAAGAATAAGAAAATTCATGTGATAATGGGAGAGGTTAAGGGGAGTTCCAAATCAGAATCACTGGAAAGAAAGCATTCTTTAAAATATGCATGACTACTATTCAATGTTTTATCAGTAGCTTCTTGTGTTAGAGAGAATTCATATTTAACTTTCAAACATGAATACTTTATATTTTATAGCTAAAACTATGCCAACCAATTGATAGGAGAGGTTTGCAACAGAGTGAGAACCAAGATAATTTTGATGAACATGGATTTTAAAGATCAGTCTGACTTAAAATCAATAGAAAGATAAGATTAGAAATAATTACTAGTACAATATTCCTATCAATAGCTACACAACTTCATCCATGTTAGTGTTCATGAGGAAAGAGTGATTAAATAGTATTCATTGCTTTCCATGAATGGAAAGGAGTTGTAAAAGGTTTATTATATTGTGTTATTTGTTTTTCAAAAGTATTTGAATGCAGGGTAGGTAGCAGAGAAGTGAATCAGTCACTGGTTGCTTGGGTAGCCTGATTTTGGGGTCACTGGTTGAGGGGACAGTCAAGGTCCGGACGATTGGTCCATTGGAGGACCATCTTTCTTTAAATGGATGATCATTATATGATCATGATATGGTGTTCAAGGAAACAATTCTTAAAGAGGATAATTGGAATAAGATGGGATCTGGTCTGAACATGATGGGAGTTTAATTTAGTGTTTGCTGACGTCCATAATGATATGATATTTAAAGGTTTTATGGATTCTATCCAACTAGACTTTGAAGTTTATATTGATCTGGTTATACTATATCTAGAAAATATCACATTCGCTGCCTATTTAATGATGTTATGCTGACTGGGTTTATGTGTCGGTTGAAGCTTAGATTCAGAGACAAGATAATACTATATCTCTGAATATGACTAGAGTTATCTACTATAGTGGCTGCAAGGCAAAATAATAAGTGACCATGTTTGAGACCCACAGGTGAAATTCTTCCAAGGATAATATCAATACAAATCCTCATTTTTGTAGATGAACAGAACATAATTGAAATTTGAATCTCGGACACCAATGTTCTAAATAGTTCAGCCCACAAATTTTGCAAATACAAGAAACCAACAAAACCAGGAAACCATATTTGACGCTTTTCTACCATCCACTTAACACTTGTGGCTAAAATTCACAGCTAGATTTGAATTCATAAGAAGAACAACAAACTCACCTTTGTGTATCCATGTATGATATGGTCACTTACTTGCTTTTTATCATACCATGCATGTCTTACCGCCTCTCTGTTGTACTTGTCCATAATCAATCTCACCTGCAAACATGGAAGTGGGTCAGCAACTGAACCCTGAAGTAACTAAATGTTTTCAACACATTCATTAGCAGGTGTGAACACTGATCAATAATTCTATGCGGAATCTCTACATCAGAAACTTCCACAATCATTCCAAGGGATGTGTTTAACAATCCAAAGGCAATTGCCAACTTCTCACTATGGTGGAAGATGAGTAATTCCTTTTCCTCATCCTCAACATCATTTAGTACAGGTCTTGTATGCATGATATACCCTGCTGCTTTCATCTCCCAAGACAAGTTCTCTAGCTTTGCATAGATCTCTTGTATTTGTGGGTGTGATTTGTCTCCTACACTAAAAATGTGTATTGTTTTATGGACTTCGATCCAACTACATCTAGGTGTCTTCTTATTTCCTATATTTTTCATTAGTTTTTTTACCTTCTGAACATAACCCAACCTCCCCACATTTGCATATATGTTTGATAGAAGAACATAAGGCGCAGCATTTTTCAGATCCAACTCCAAAAGAAGTATCACCACAAATTCTCCTAGAACTAAATTCTTTTGCGATCTACAAGCACCGAGCAAACACACCCACACAACCGGATCAGGTTTTATTGGCATTTTAATGGTGAAATTTAGTGCTTCCTCAAGATAGTCAGCACAACCAAGAAGGTCAACCATGCATACATAATGATCCATTCTAGGTAAAATGCAGTAAGAGTATCTCATTTGATTGAAGTACATACAACCCTCATCTACCAGGCCTACATGGCTACATGCAAATAATATACCAACAAAGCTTACATGGTCAAGCTTGATGCCAGAGCGCCTCATTAATTCAAAAAGTTTAAGAGCATCCTCACTATAGCTATGCATTGCATATCCTACAATCATTGCATTCCATGAGGCCACATCCAGATGGTCTATGTTATCAAACAAATCACGTGCCTTCTGTATGCTGCCACATTTTGCATACATATATAGTAGAACATTCACAACTACAATATCTAATAAAAACATACTTTCAATAATCTTTTGATGGATTTCCATACCCTGTTCCAGAGCTCTGATTTTGGAAAAAGATGGGAGGATGCTTGCAAAGGTAGATGAGTCTGGTTTTATACCAGCCAATTGCATTTTCTTAAAAATTTCCACTGCTTTTTCAACAAGTCCATTTTGGGCATATCCAGCAGCAACTGTTGTCCATGAAATCACATCCTGCTGGGGCATTTTGTTGAACACTTGAAATGCTTTCTGCATGCTTCCACATTTTGTGTACATGTCTATCATGGCGGTCGTAACTACATCATCTGACATCAATCCACTTTTGAATACCTTTTGATGGATTTCCGTACCTTTAAATTATAACAAAAATACATTATTAAATTAGTGAACTCTTCAAATAAAGCGCAAATAGAAAAAAATAAAAGCCTACTCCCTATTCTGTTTTGCTCTTAGCAGTATGCATGGCAGTGTAATCCAAATTGTTGCTGTAAATTTTAATCCTAAGAAATAAAGAGCAAATGAAAGGAAAAATATATAATCTATGTAGTGGGATGTATCAATAGGAAAACTATATGAACCTTATGATATCAAACCTGATAAATGAAAGATAAGCTTATAATGACAAAATTGATTTACATATATCTTCTTTACACTAACTACTGAGTCTCCAACCCATAAACTTGCCTCATTTTTCTATATATAGACACATTTCTTTGTAATATTTTATGAAACTATATACTAAAAATAGAGGAGCCTCCACTCTAGGAGTGCCCTCAACAAGCTATGTAAAACATTCAAGTATGTGGTTCCTTTTATTTAAAATGTGACCCTGCTCCGGTAGTTACAGGAAATGTGTACAAAGAATAGAACAAATAAATAGATGGGAAAGAAAACTCTTTTATCTTTCAAATGATTTGTTGTAGATAAACCAGAGGTATATAGAAATAGAATCCAAAAATCATGCCATAGATTAGCGACTCATTAACTGAAACAAGACTACACAACTGAGGATTTATTTGACTAAAATGGGACTGACTATTTGCGGTTTGCCAGTCTTGGTAAGGATTATTTGATAGGGTGTAGGTGTTTTGGAGAGAGAGATAGGAAGGAGGGGAGTAGTAATAAGATGAATGATCGAACCAGATCATGAAAGACAATGTAAACTATTTTATAGCAATGAAAATGTAAATTAAATTACATTCTGCCAGTCACTGCCCATGAGGGTACAGTCTGTCTATTCATTGACAAATCTTTCCTTTTAATGGTTGATAGGGATATAAATGGTTGGTTATGATATTATGATGCATTTACTTTGAAGTCTGGAATAGTTTCTTTTGAGTTTGGAAAGTGTTTAATCCCTCGAAACCTGACTGTCCCTGTACAGTCAGGGTATGTAACAGTCTGGATGAATTAATGCATGGTTGGATTGGTATAGTCCTTCCTTGTGCATAAAGGAGTGGAATAATTTTTTTTATTTGTTTATATCTTGCATGAACACCTTGTGGAAGATTAAAGGAGGTTATGGTGTTTGTAGTCTCTCTAATGGTGACTGTCCCAGGCAGATTACGGTTTGACAATGAAATATCATGAGGAAAGAGTGATTAAATAGTATTCATTGCTTTCCATGAATGGAAAGGAGTTGTAAAAGGTTTATTTTATTGTGTTATCTATTTTTCAAAAGTATTTGAATGTAGGCTAGGTAGGGGAGAAGCGAATCAGTCACTGATTGCTTGGATAGCCTGATTTTGGGGTCACTGGTTGAGGGGACAGTCAAGGTCCGGATGATTGGTCCATTGAAGGACCATCTTTCTTTACATGGATGATCATTATATGATCATGATATGGTGTTAGATCCATTTGTGGGGTTTAAGAAGGTGTGGAAGGGTGTGTTTGGGAAAGCCCTAGGGTATTAAGCCTTAGAAGGAGGGTTTTGTAAATGGAGCCTTAAAACTTGTTGAAGGTCCTTGAAAGTATGAAAATTCTTAGTTTGGGATGGTATAGGGATACTGTGAATGGTGGAGAAGCCCTAGTAAGTTGGGGAGTTAGGGGTTCCTTTGGAAAGGGAGGCCTAATGAAGGATTAGCCATAGTACACCAATCCTAGTAAAGACAGTTGGTCCAAAGAAGCAATATTAGTTTCATTAGAATTTGAAATACATGTCCTTGTGTATCAACAACCTAGCTGCACTGTTACATTAAAAACTAACTCTGCCACAACCACTTAACTATTTTGATTCATTGAAATACAACTTCATTAACCTAGGGTGTTAACCATATGGATTCATTGAAGATAACTCCTCTGCCACATCAATCAACCCATATGAATGAATTGACATCCAATTTCTCAACTAAAATTATGTTAAGTAATTGAAAGCTAAGTCTTCTGCCACATACGCCAGACCACATTAACATGCAAGTGTAGAGCCCTACTACATACGCCAAGCCATATTGACTTGGAGATAACGGTGAAAGTGGGAGGCCATGCCTATAAGGAAGGAGATGATATTAATGTGGGAGGAGTCAACATTGTGATAAATGCTTCATCTTCCAACTGGCACACATCTTGGCTGAAAATAATAGTCTTGTCGAGTACTTTGAAGTCATATTCAAATACAGATCTATGATCTGGCACATGGGTTGATTGGATGACTTCTTGTTCTGGTGTTCTTGTTTGTTTGGAAGTTTGGTTATGTTAGTGCATTTTGATCCCATTTTTTGGTTTTTAATAACCAGTTATGTTTGCACTTGACATTTCCTATTTGTAATTTCTTTATTTAGTGCCACCCAGAGCTTTAACAAGTAACAATGTTTAGCAAATGCATCATTTTTGGTAGATTATATTCCCCTTGAGCTGAAATATTATTCCTTTTATGTATGCTAATAACAATTCTTAGAAGAGTTCATGTTTACATTATTTCAACCTGAAAAATCTTCATAAACAGAGAGAGAACCTTGTCCATTTGAAAAAAGAGCTATTTGATCTGCCCAATTACAATTATCCCATAAACAAGTTGGTGTAGGAAAATCTTCATCTACAATGATCATTTCTCAGCTGCTCAAAATGTGGCTAAAGGAGGTAAATCTTCTATGGAATGCAATGTTCAAATAGACAAAATCCTGAATAGTTCACCTAGGCTATTCTGCTGCTTGCAATCTTTCTTATCAATGCTTGTGCATAATCCAAGCCTTTTTGCATAGAATTTGTGATTGGTCAGCTTAAAAAACCAATCTTACAATAACTAGTGATTGTGTTATGTAGTATCCTTTAGTGGAGCTCGTTAGTTGTTGGAAATTGGAGTATACTCAACAAGGTGATGGAAGATACTCTATGGTTTGTTCCATCCATCAAAGACATGCTTGATAAATAGTCCTCCATTTACTTGACATTTGTCTAGAAAATATTTATAATTCTTTCTTTTGGTGAAACTCTTTTTTATCTGGTTGTGCACCTACTTTTACTGGGAGACATGTCAAAAATAGTTTTAGTTCTTTCCTGCAAAATCCAAATTTTTCTTCTAGAAAACAATTCTAACTTATTTTAACCTAAATTCAAGAAATTGTTATTTATGTATGATGGGTTTTACTTTTAACTTTTCTCACCATAAACTAGTTTTCTTAAATGTCAGCGTTTGGTGTGTGGTAAAATTTCTATAGCTTTATTAGTATTTTGAAACAACAATATCTTATTTGTTGCAACTCACGATCCGTACAATAACTGGGAAATATATTTTCAGTAGTTTATGTAGCATTACACTGCACAAATCTTTTTTTGTGAACAAAATAGTATTCTGAAATAGCAATATCTAATTTTTTGAAACTCATGATCTGTACAATTATTGAGAAATAGATTTTTTGTAGTTTATGTAGCATTGCACTGCACAAATCCTTTGATGTGAACAAAAGGAACATGTCTAACTCCATGTGGAATTTTTTGTGCAGTTGTTTGTTCTTCTGGTAGAGATTTTTCTATTTCTTCACCATCCGTAATTGTAGTAGGTGGAGGTTTTGTTGGGTTAGCAGCTGTATGTGCCCTTCAAGATGCCTCATTTAAGGTTTATATACTTGCAGCATATTTTTTTTCATCTTTTCTCCTCTGTTTTTATCTACTAAATGTTGTGATTCACGTTGCTTTCCTATACAAGTACCTTTTTTGGTGGAAACTTAAAATGTACGGGAATCCATAGTGTAATGGGTTTATTCACAATTAGATTAAATGGACTTGGCATGTGTTCATATGATAGTATATTTTCTATAAATGTTTAGGTGACATTGTTGGAGTCGAGGGACAAGATTGGTGGATGTGTATACACAAATTATTCTTTTGGGTTTCTAGTTGACATGGGTGCATCATGGTAGGAAAGAATTGTACACACTAAATAGTGCACTTCTCTATGTCATTACTTCCAAGGGAATCCATGAATGGGAAACCTTGAGAAAGCGACCTAGAGCTCCCTAGGCATGGAGTCACAAGGATGTTGATGGTGCTTTCAGATAGAGCTATTGAAGCATGCAACCTTGGTAGTAAACGACACAATGATAGATTCAAAGAGACAAGGGCAAGAATGCCAATATCCTCAAAAATCAATATTGAAAATGCAATGCAACTATTCTAAGAATGAAGATGCAAGCTAAGCTATGAAAGGAAAGCATTACAAACCCTTGTTAATTAAACAACGTGAGCTAATCTAGAGCATAAAAGAAACTAAGCTAGGTGTCATGAAAGCTAAGCTAAAAATGCAAGAATGAAAGCTAAATGCATGAAGATCTCCAAAGCTCCAAAGTCTCCAAGAAATCCTGCAACATAAGATTAGTATTCAAAGTTGGGATCCTATAATGGGAAAAGAGCTCTTTTTTTAAAGGAATTGAAAAGAAATGGACCATGGAGATTAAGAGGCAAAAGATTTAATCAAGGGTGGAGCTTGAAAGAGGAGCAATCCAAGTGCACAAATATCCTCCAATGAGAAAATAAGAGTTGACTTTTGTGTCCATATGAGACAAAAAGACCTTTTATTCTTTTTATAAAATAAAAATAATGCTTTATTTGTGCAACTTAGGATAAGAGGAAAAGTGGGGGCTTTTTATTTAATAAAAGGGGAGGAAATTCTTTTTATTTAAATAAAGACTTAGAATAAAATGGTTAGCCCATGGAAAATAATCGAAAATGATAAAATTAAGATTTGATCAAGGAAATTGATATAATTGAAAAATGTTGATTTTTGAAAATATTGATTCAGGGATTTGATAAATTGCCAAATGGGGGCCCAAAGTCTAGGTGACCATTTTAGGGTGCATACAAGAATTTGTATTGGGCTTGATTTTTCTCAAGAAATTTATATTTTGAATGTCTATTTTTTGAAGAGCCATGTGTCTTCCAACTTATGATCTTATGTTGTCCAACATTTCATGCAGGCTACATGGTATTTGTGAGGAAAATCCCTTAGCACCTATAATTGGGAGATTGGGACTCCCTCTGTACTGAACAAGTGGTGACAATTCAGTCTTAGATGATCATGATTTAGAAAGGTATGTTAGGATTTTTTGTGTAAATCTAATTTTATTATTTGATGTACATGTTTACCATTTTTCTTCTTTTATGTGAGATTTATTATGATTAGTAGCTTTCCGCATGTATAAGAGCTGAATTTTTGTAATGCTCACTACAGGAACTACGTCATGCAAGGTTAACATTTGAGAAAGCTCGCTTCAATCTAGAATGTATGAATATATTCACCTATCTTGTAATTTTCCAAAATGAGTTGCAACCTGTTATTTTTTCACATATGATCACTCATGTGATTATTTCTATTCTTGTTGTGGAGTGAAATATTTTATTAGTATTTAAAAAAATTTGATTGTATCTTTATGTGATTCAGGTGACCACTCTTTCAAATATTGAGGCCAAGAAAAAGTTTGAATTCTTGGAGGCAACTAGTGGAACAATGGATGCTCATCTACATTATTTTGAGTAGGGATAGGCTTCCTCTGAAAACTTAGAGATTTACTTGTATGAAGTTTTGTTCAAGTGAGGTTTGCAGCAGGAGAATATTGTTTCCTGTCTATGGTTTGTTTATTTAAGTTGATGCTAAGTGTGTTTTGATCCTGTGCCGAGGACATTATCAGGGTTATGAGTTGCTGCACCAGATGGAGCCATATATACACCAGGTTGCCCTTTCATTACTTGTTTACTGAAAATCTTATCTAGTTTTCTAGTTTGACTTGGAGTTTTGTTTCTTCAAATGTTATTATTCTATGTGAAATATAAACATTTATTATTTGATTTTGAACAAATGGAGTAGCAGATTGTAAACATCTATCTTTTCAACCTTGGTGTCTTAGAAATATAAGTTACCTTTCTTGGAATGCTTCTTTTGATGTTTCCCAAGGAGCTCATATAAAAAACATAATAATTTGATCATTACTTCTTTTTCAGTCTACTTTGTTTGGGAATTTTAGTGTGCTTGATCATTACCTATGTAATCTAACGTGTTATTGTTTTCCTTTTTGTAGAAATGTAGTGATAAACTCAAAGAAGGGGATAAATTTAATGTGTTAGATCTATATGATGGTGTTGTTGTGGGTATTGGGAGGATTCACTCCTTGTCTATTGTACATGGAGTCAACTTGAATGGAACTAGAGATGCAAATGTAAACATTTTAAAGGTCACAAGTAACTTACCCCTTTCTTATGAAGACAAAACAGATGGGGCTATTCGTCTAAAAGAGAAAGAGGGAAGCTTCACATGGTGGCCACTAAAGTATTTGGCAAAAATGACATAGTTGATCAACAAGTTTATTATGTGTTAGTTGCTAGAAATTTTGGGTCATTGCTTTATATTGCAATATTTTCAATGTGTTGTTTAGATATTTTAATCATCAAGGTGTATTTGAAAGAGTTGGAAACTCTTAGACAACTTTGACATTTTTTATTATATTTATGTTTATACTCTTTAGACAAATTTAATGACATTATAATTTGATATATATTTGCATTAATTTTTCTTATTGCAGATTACCTTTATTTATCATCATGATGTTGAATCAATCTTTTAATTCTAATCTGTCATAGCTTGTTCATGTGTAATACTCTTATTTGCTTTTATGATTTAGTTCAAGTCTAATATTATGTTTTTTTTTTTTGCATTTTAAAATTTATTAAATTATTCATTCCGTAACCACATTTACTACCAAATAACATAAATGACCAAATAAACTACCAATTAAATGACTAAATAAATGACCAAATAAACTACCAAATGACCAAATAAACTACCAAATGACCAAATAAATAACTAAATAAACTACCAAATGACCAAATAAATGACTAAATAAATGACCAAATAAATGACCAAATGATCAAATAAATGACCAAATAAACTACCAAATGACCAAATAAACTACCAAATGACTAAATAAATGACCAAATGACCAAATAAACTACCAAATGACCAAATAAATGACTAAATATATGACCAAATCAATGACCAAATAAATGACTAAAATAGTTTAGTCATAAATTTGGTCATGAGATAAATGACCGGCAATAAACTACCACTGGTCACGTGACCAAATTTGGTCATTTATCTACAATTTTTGGTAGTTTATTTGGTCATATATTGTCATTTTTGTACTAGTGTGAATAATGTCAAAATTACTAAGATTTAGACCTATGAGCTCATTCTCTAATCTGAATTTTCTCACTCTATCAATTTTACCAAAGAGTCCCTCCAAGATTACCCAAGCATCATGATGATGTGTGCAAGATGCAATATGAAAGATAAAATCATCAGAGATGGATGATCTAAAAGAGCCAAGTGCTTTATCCCTTCAATCAAACCATTTTCTCCATTATGCAACACCCATAACCAGTTCTTGATCTTGTCAAAGATTCTTTCTAAGCAAGCCAAAAATTAACAAGTGATCACATAAAGATTCTTTCCATTCATGCTAGTTACACATATTGAGGATTTTTGGTGCAGGAGCACCTAGACATTAGGATATTGAAGATGATCCCAAAGGATATTTTAATGATTTAGTGTAAATCCATATGTTTGGATGTGGTATTCCATGTAATGGAATCAATTGTAATGCCTAAGGGCAATAAAATTGTGAAGTTGTCATTTAGTTGTCATTCAAGACCTAGATTGGTCAAAAGGTCAAATTTATATAAAAAATCCTTGAAAAGGATAGAAATCGTGTAAAAGGTCTTAAATAGGTTATTTGGATATTTCTAGGGTGTTTTTACAAAGTGTGGAGTCATTTTTATTAAGTTTCATAAAAGTTGCAAAGCATGAAACAATGCAAAAAGACATTAAAAGTTGTCAAAAGGAAGATGAAAGGTCATAAGGGTAGTTAAGTGGTTTCTAACTACCTAAATATGTATAAATATGATGTATTTGTTGAAAAAAATCATATTGGAGAGAATAGAGAAGGAGGAGAATATTTTGATACATTTTTGGTGCATTCTATTGTTGTTGTTTTGATTAGTTTTTCAGTTTTAGTGTTGGTTCCAGGTCTTTTACAGATATGTACGACATGGAAACCCTATAAATATGTAAGTGTTAGATAGTAGGATGAATCCTCTTCCTTATCCCTTTTTTTGGGAGTAATTTCATTCTTTTTTGAGAAAGTTATGGAGATTTTTCTGAAAGTTGTCAATTTCAGATTTGAGCTTTTCAGAGAACAATCATATTGCAACGTTTGGTACGAACACATTTTGGACAATCAGGACCTCTAAGAATATGAATTGGAAATATATGTGAATTAAATTTCATTCTCTTTTAGTTTGAGTTGTTGTTATGAATATTTGTGAAAGTTATGATCATTTTAGTGGAAAGTGGTTTTTAAATATCTGCATTGGAGTTGCAAGCAAGGATTTGTGCTTGTAAAATGACTTATGAATGAGAAAAATAAATGTCTTACATATTTGAAAACTAGATTCATCAATAGTTAATGTTGATTTTTTTTGGTTTCATTTGGATTTGTTTTGAGAAAGATATGAGATGCCCTAGGCAAGGTTTGGTGTTTTAAATCTGGGTTATGATAGGAAAAATGGGTCTTGATGTAGAGACCATAACTTATAATTTAATTACTTTATTCGGCACTGATTTACATATGTTTTGTAAGGAATAATTTGGAAAAATTCCATAAAAGGATTTGTTAATAGGATTTGAAAACTGAAAGTTATGAATAATGTAATCAGATATAGAAATCAGGATATGCAAAAGGAGAAAGGTTGATGTTTTTGTGATAAAACATGTTGTGGTTTACCTCATGAGATGCCTCTATACAAATAAATTATTGAGTGGATGTTGAAAGGATCAGAAGGGATCATATTGATTGTTTGGTTTTTAATATAGTCTGCATCAAATTGGTATCAAAGCTTAGAAGATTTTGAGCGTGTAGATAGAAGACAATCTACACCAAGAAGTGTTGGGTATTGTGATTCTTGTTGTGAAGTTTTTATGGTTGCAGGTGCTTGTTCACTCGCTGCAAGAGGTGGAAATGGAGGTCTACCAAAAGAACACAGAAGATGGTCTTGGGCCACATAGGAGATGGTCTGTTGGATGCCAAAAGACCTAGGGTGGGAGGCAAGAAAGGACTCATGGGTGAGGCACAAGCAAGCAGCGTTGGAGGGTGGACTTGAGATGTTGGTAAAGCATCGTGGATGAAAACCACTACAAAATCTATTGGTAGGAGTCAACAAAATGTTTATTGAAGGAAGAATATAGATGATAAAAGAGGTATAAAGAGGAAAAGGTCAAATGAAGAAAAAGGTGAAGATTTCACTCAAAATTTTTGTGCAGGTCATTGTATCCATGTTTACAAGGGACATGGAAATTTTTGAAGGTCGGGAGTATGGTGCAGGAGAACCTAGACATTAGGATATTGAACATGATCCCAAAGGATATTTTAATGATTTAATGTAAATCCATAAGTTTGGATGTGGTATTCCATGTAATGGAATCAATTGTAATGCCTAAGGGCAATAAAATTGTGAAGTTGTCATTTAGTTGTCATTCAGGACCTAGATTGGTCAAAAGGTCAAATTTGTATAAAAAGCCATTAAAAGTCTAGAAATCATGTAAAATTTCTTAAATAGGTTATTTGGACATGTCTAGGGTGTTTTTAAAAAGTGTGGAGTCATTTTTATTAGGTGTTATAAAAGTTGCAAAGCATGAAACAATGCAAAAAGACATTAAAAGTTGTCAAAAGGAAGATGAAAGGCAATAAGGGTAGTTAAGTGGTTTTTAACTACCTAAATATGTATAAATATGATTTATTAGTAGAACCAAATCATATTGGAGAGAATAGAGAAGGAGGAGAATATTTTGATACATTTTTGGTGCATTCTATTGTTGTTGTTTTGATTGGTTTTTCAGTTTTAGTGTTGGTTCTAGGTCTTTTACGGATATCTACAGCCTAGAAACCCTATAAATATGTAATGGTTAGATAGTAGGATGAATCTTATTCCTTATCATTTTTTTTTGGAGTAATTTCATTATATTTTGAGAAAGTTATGGAGGTTTTTTTGAAAGTTGTCAATTGCAGATTTGAGGATTTCAGGGAACAGTCATGTTGCAGCATTTGGTACGGACACATTTTGGAGAATCAGGACCTATAAAAATATGAATTGGAAATATATGTGAATTAAATTTCATTCCCTTTTTGTTTGAGTTTTTTTTATGCAGATTTGTGAAAGTTACAATCATTTTAGTGGAAGCTGGTTTTTAAATATCTGCATTGGAGTTGCGAGCAAGGATTTGTGCTTGTAAAATGAATTAGAAATGGGAAAAATAAATGGTTTACATATTTGGAAATTATATTCATCAATAGTTAATTTGGAATTGGTTTGGTTTCATTTGGATTTTTTTTGAGAAAGATATGAGATGCCCTAGGTAGGGTTTGGTGTTTTAAATCAGGGTTATGACAGGAAAAATGGCTCTTGATGTAGAGACCATAACTTATAATTTAATTACTTTATTGGGCTCTGATTTACATATGTTTTATAAGGACTAATTTGGAAAAATTCCACCATAGTATTTTTTAATAGGATTTTAAAACTGAAAGTTATGAATAATGCAATCAGATATAGAAATTAGGATATGCAAAAGGAGAAAGGTTGATGTTTTGTGATAAAAACATGTTGTGGTTTACCTCATGAGATGCATCTATACAAATAAATAATTGAATAGATGTTGAAAGGATTAGAAAGGATCCTATTGATTGTTTGGTTTGTAAGATACTCTACATCAATTTTGACCTTTTAACTATCCACAATGCAACCAAATAATAATAGATAACTCTTTCAAATTACTGATGCAAATCAGAAAACTAAAATCCAAGGATTAACCAAGTGCAAATATAGCCCCAAAATAGTCTATTTATGAAAGTGATATTTCCACTAAAAATCAGTGAAATCTGATCACTAATTTGGAAAGTAGATGAAAAATCATGCACTTTTAAAAAAAAAGTCACCTCAAAATGTTACTGTATGTGTTCAATCAAAGCCCTAGAAGTTGCAGAAATCAGGAACACGCAAAAATAGTCATGAAAATATGCAATTTCTTATTAATCTAGCCACCAAAATGTAAAAATTATTCCACCAATGGAAACTTCAAAAAATTCTACCCCAAATTAAAAAAATGCTCAAAAAAGGATCAAAATTGAGCAAGATATGGGGGTTTGAAGTTAGGATGCAAAACCAAAAACTCCAATGGTGAAGGTAGGAAAATTCAAACCATTGTTGACATCATCAAACCACTATGTTAAATTTGATGGACATATGACCATAACAGAAAAAGAACCTCAGACCCTATGATGACTTGCAGATGGGCGTCAAATTTAAGCCCCTGAGCCTGGTGAGATGGCAAAAAGGTCTTCCTTAGTTGACGTTGTAGGCTGATTTGGGAGTCCGTACTGATGACATGGAAAAATGACACACTTATCACATGACCTTCTGAATGGGTACTGATGTGTCTTTCGTACAGAACACATGGAAGTTTGTACTACAAAAATAATCATGAAAATATGCAATTTCTTATTAATCTAGCCACCAAAATGTAAAAATTATTCCACCAATGGAAACTTCAAAAAATTCTACCCCAAATTAAAAAAATGCTCAAAAAAAGATCAAAATTGAGCAAGATATGGGGGTTTGAAGTTAGGATGCAAAACCAAAAACTCCAATGGCGAAGGTAGGAAAATTCAAACCATTGTTGATGTTATCAAACCATTATGTTAAATTTGATGGACATATGACTGTAATAGCAAAAGAACCTCGGACCCTATGATGACTTGTAGACAGAAGTCAAATTTAAGCCCCTGAGCCTAGTGACGTGGCAAAAAGGTCTTCCTTAGTTGACTTTGTAGGTTGATTTGGCAGTCCGTACTGATGACATGGAAAAATGACATGCTTATCACATGACCTTTTGAATGGGTACTGATGTGTCTTTCGTAGTATGCTGACTGGTCCTCTCTATTGATATGGTTGGTCGATCTGATGATGTGACATACTTTCCACGTGGCATGATTTGACTAGCCAAAACAACTCTATGTGGCGGTTGGAAGGATTCCATGTGGATGTGTCAGATTTGGTGGCCCACATGGCGAGGTGGAGAAAGTCGTTCAAGCAGTGAAAATTTGACGGGGAGCAGGCCAAAAATTCTAGTCCTACATTGGTGGTGTAATGGGGTTATGGCCCATTTTTATATGCAACCCGACATATGAAAATGCAAACTAAGGTGTTTGGGTTATTGTCTTGTGTGGTCGACTTTTTGTTCAAATCATCCAAGAGGAGGTTAAACTGTCGGTCGACCAACATTTCATGGTTACCCAGGAATAGATTGAGACTTCACTCTTGTGTCATTCTGACATAAATAGAGGGGTCGTACCAACCCCACAATTTTTCCCAAAAATAATTAAAAAATTATGAATAAAATTAGAAATCCATATAACATTGATTTTTTAATCAAATCATACAGTGGTTGTGTAGGTAGGCCATATGACTTGCCTGTGCAAAAATGTTTGCCACAAATTTTAACTTTTTGTGAATATGGGAAAATTTTTGGTCAATTTTGACTGAAACAGCCACCCAAACACAATGGTGAGGTCATATCTGATGCATAAAGCTTCCACAACATTATGATCTTTAAATCTTAAATGTGGATCTCCAATGCTTGCACCAAGATCTCTCCAAATAGGCTAATCAAAACGCTCCAATGGTCTAGAGGTTAAAGAATAACACAAATACAAGAGAGATGGTATGAAAAAATACAGACTTGTATTAATAATGCAATGATTAAATTGAATATACATAATCGGCCTCCTTATATAGGAAATGTGATAAGAGATAATGATAAGAAGTTGATAAGCTATCACATATGCAAGGTGTAATCACATGTCCACCAAATGTGGATCATCCTCCATTATGAAATAAAGTATGTGTCATAGGATGAGGAAGATAATGTGATATGTGCACTAAGGGTGGATCTCACACCTAAAGTCAAATTTCTCCTACACCATGTCCACAATTAAGGTGCAAACTCCTAGGCATCAAAATGATAAACTAAGATGCAATGCATTATCCTAAGTAAGATTAAGTAAACTGTAATTAGGAATATTTAATTACACCAACTCAAAAAAATAAAATTATTTCAGAAAATGAAATTTTCAATAACTCCTACTCGTTTTAATGATATCTTTCTACAAATATAAAAATACCCTTTTGTAGAGATGGGTCAAGAATATTCTCATTTTATAGGGTTTTAGTTAGACATAGTATATTCTAATTAAAAAATACTACAAGTAGGTATTTTAACAGTTGAAAAGATGTTGATTCAGAGAAAGAAAAATAGTAAATCATATTTGAAAATTTTGAAAAATATATGGTTCACTAGAGGAGAGAGTTATCTTCGAAAATGTATAATTGGCTTTTTATTGGGATAGATTTGTTATGAAAATATGGTGGGAGATGAAAATTGTCAATTTCCGGTGAGTTGGAAACAATATAGGTCAAAAACCATTTTTTCTTTTTTCATGCACTAATTGTATATGTCATCCAAAACATATTTTGAAATTAGAGGAAAAAAAGTTTATTTGTACATATAGTTTTTTGTTGAGGACTAGATCCCTGATTTTCAACATTTTTCGACAACTGAAAAAAAATTCTTTATTTTTTTTAAAAAATATCAATTCTTATTCAAAAACATTGTTAAAAATAATAATCATAAACTTCATATATATCTACACATTTCATTAGCTTACTTCATTTTCCAATTCCAAACAAAAATGCCACTTTTATGTTGTTAAAGTTGAATAGTTTTGATTTTGTTAGCCTTTTCCTTTATAAAAGTGTGACATAGGTTTGTTCTTTTTTCCTCTTATAAAGGTGAAGGAGACAAGGAAACATTAAGCCCGTAAGTGACTTAAGTCCTCATCAAATAAAAAACTAAGAGAGAGAGAGAGAGAGAGAGAGAGAGAGAGATCACCTTGGTTGAGTAATATTTTGTTTCTTATTTTTAACCACACAAGGGAGGTACCACAAAAGATGACATTTAAGCTTCTAGAAGGTTTGTGTTCTATGCTAGTCAATCCATCAAGGATCTATCCTTAAGGAAAGTGTATCCAACAAGGGATCTGGAAACTTGGAAAAACGTATCCTATCATGGAATTAAGCTTCCTTAGTGGCCAAAAAAGTAAATGAAGGATTTTTCCTTAAGGAAAGTGTATCCATAAGGGATCCAAAAGAGAGATGTGTCCTAAGGGAAGATAATATTTCTTAGGGATTGAAAAGTAAAGGATGATGGAATATGGATGAAGTGACTGAGAGGGGGGGGTGAATCAGTCAACCATAAAAACACTTCACTATTAATTCTTTCCAGATCCCTTAGGATATCTTAATAATGTTATCTGTCTTAGCACTCGGTAAATAGATTGCAATAACTTTGAAGATGCAGAAAGTATTAGCAATATTATCTTTAGATATTCATCAGCACATGTATATGATTGAGAAAGCAATTAAGAACACAAGAGACACAAGATTTAACGTGGAAACCCAATATGGGAAAAACCACCAATGTATCTAGATACTGATTTTCACTTTTCTGAAGTGATGCCCGGTTAGAAGCCAACCCGGTAAAAGGTTACAAAACACACTGTTAGGTGTGACCTTGTTAGAGGATTTAAAACACCCTGCAAGGAGTGGCCTGGTAAGAGGTCTTGAAAACAATTCAATGGAATTGTCACCTTGTTAGAGTATTTACAATATGGTTGTTAAGCCAACTCGGTTAAGAGATTTAGAATTCACTGTTACAATGATAAGAAGGTAACAATGAAAAAGTGACCTGTATAATAATGCAACTGTCTTGCTGATTACAGATCTCTGTTCTGCATAATTCTGATCCTTTCTGATCGAATAAATCTCTGCTGCTCCTCAAGGATATCAGAACATCCTTCACAAATTCGCATATACCCTTCCTTCTTTTCTTCTGTTGATTTTCTGCTGTGTGTATATTTTTTCACATTTGACCTTTTATTTATATGATTTTGGATTTGTCAAATCGACATTGTAACAGTATAACAGTCGGCTGAATTAAGCAAACTCTATTTGCAAAAGTCCTTCAAGGGCCGACAGTGCTCGGTGACCATAACTTTCTATAATTTTTCGGTGACCGAGGGAACTCGGTAAACACCGACAATCCTTTACCTTTTGATAACCGACTGAACTCGGTAAACACTAACTTTTCTTCGATGACCGAGTGAACTCGGTAAACACTATCTTTTCTTCAATGACCGAGTGAACTCGGTAAACACTATCTTTTCTTCGATGACCGACTAAACTCGGTAAACACTAATATTTTCTTCGATGACCGACTGAACTCGGTAAACACTAATATTCCTATCTGGCAGACCGACAGAGCTCGGTAGAAATTGATTGCTGCGGACTATGACATAGTGTGACATCAAAGACAATACATAATTGAGTAGTAATTTCCTTCAGACAATTATTTCCAACAATCTCCCTCTTTGGCATTGATGGCAACACAATATGTCATAGCATAAGAAATTTGAAAGAGTTAGCTCGGTTTAGATTCAAATCTCCCTCTGTCAGCAAACTTCCTGTATCCTGAAAATTCTTCCTTCTGACTATTTTAAAATTTCTTGAAGTAATAGCAAAGATATAGCAAACACTCCCTCTTTGACAACACATGCCAAAGACAATTCTCATATTACCGGTGAAGGTTAATGTACCTCAAGTACTGATTCATATGCAATGATTCCTTTAATATGCTGCATCAACAAGTTGATTTTCAATCATGTTCTGGTTGATGCATCACTAAAACTGTATTTAGTGAGCCTCGGATAGGGGAATGACCCCTAACTTACCTCTTAGATACATAAATGCATCCTTAGGTAATGGTTTGGTGAAAATGTCTGCAATCTGTTCTTTTGTATGAATATATTCTAATCTGATTTCTTTGTCCTGTACGAATTCTCTGACAAAGTGATATTTAATAGCAATGTGCTTGGTTTTGGAATGCATCACTGGATTCTTAGAGATGTTTATTGCACTGGTATTGTCACAAAATATAACAACTGGTTCTTTGATTTCAACCTTCATACCTTCTAATAGCTGTTTAAACCAAACAATATTTGAACAGTTTACTGCAGCAGCAACATATTCTTCTTCAGCTGTGGATTGAGATGTGCAATTCTACTTTTTACTAGTCCAGGATACTAGTCTTTTTCCAAGAAAAAATGCTCCACCACTTGTACTTTTTCTGTCATCAATGTTTCCTGCCCAATCAGCATCAGTAAACACTTTCAAATCTAGATTGCCTCCAAATTTATACCACAAACCATATTCTTCAGTTCCTCTTAAGTATCTTAAGATTCTTTTGATTGCCATCATGTGATTTTCCTTAGGTTTTGCTGAGAATCTAGCTACTATACCGACTGCTAAGGCAATATCAGGTCTTGTATGTACTACATACTGCAATTTTCCAATCATAGATCGGTATAGGGTCTGATCAACTTCTTTTGAATCATCATTTTTGGTAAGTTTCAGTCCAGTACACATGGGTGTACCAACTGGTTTTGAATCTTCCATACCAAACTTCTTAAGTATCTCCTTAATGTATTTGGATTGAGTAATGTATATACCATTCTTGCTTTGCTGAATTTGAAGACCAACAAAGAATTTTATTAAACCAAACATAGACATTTCAAATTCTCTGTTCATTTTCTCTGAAAATTCTTTGCACTGATCCTCATTCCCTGTAAATATAGTATCATCCACAAATATTTCTGCCAATACAATTTTGTCATCCGGTCCTTCTTTAATATACAGATTACTGTTATCATTAGCTCTTTTGAAATTAATCTGGATCAAATAGTTATGAAGTCTTTCATACCATGCTCTAGGAGCTTGTTTTAAACCATACAATGCTTTGTGTAACCTGCAGACCATATCCCTTTTATCTGGATCAACAAAACCTTCAGGTTGTTCAATGTAGACTTCTTCATCAAGAATTCCATTCAGAAATGCAGATTTTATATCCATCTGATATACCTTAAATCCTTTGTGTGCTGCATAAGCAAGTAGAGTTCTTACACCTTCTAATCTTGCAACAGGAGCAAAAGTTTCTCCATAATCTATACCTTCTTCTTGAGAATAACCTTTACATACCAGTCTAGCTTTGTTTCTAGATACTTGACCATCTTCATTCAGTTTATTTCTGAATACCCATTTTGTTCCAATTACATTCTTATCTTTAGGTCTAGGTACAAGAGTCCAAGTTTTGTTCTTTTGTATTTGTTCTAATTCTTCATTCATTGCTTCAATCCAACTTTCATTCTCTAATGCATCTTTGATATTTCTAGGTTCAAAATCAGTAAGCAGACATGTACCTTTTAGCTTGCTTCTTGTCATAGTACCATCTGATTTGTTTCCAATGATTTGATCTGGTGTATGATGTCTTCTGACATATTTGGCTAATATAGGTTCCTTGCCTCTTGAATGATTCATGCTGTTGTCTTCTAGGATCTCTTCTTCAGGTTGCTCGGGCTCGGTAGATATTTGCTCGGTAACTTCAGGCTGAGACTCGGTCTGAATTTCTTCCTGTGACTCAGTTTGTGACTCGGTAACTGTGCTCGGCTCGGTAGATATAGCTTCCTTATTGATAGTTGTGTTTGTCAATGTTTCAGGTTCAATGTAAACGAATCTTCTGTAGTTCTCAGGTTCCCTTTTGCTTTCTTCCTCAGTCTTTTCTGCAAACTCATCAAATTTTACATGTATACTTTCTATGACTTTGTGAGTAGATAAGTTCAGACATTTGTATGCCTTGCTTTTGCTAGAATATCCTAGGAATATTCCTTCATCACTTTTCACATCAAATTTATTTCTTCTGGATTCTTTTAAGATATAACACTTGCTACCAAATATTTTCATGTAACTTACATTAGGTTTATAGCCATACCATAATTCATAAGGAGTTTTGAATGTGTCTTTCTTCAGTTGTACTCGGTTCAAGGTATGAACTGCAGTGCTGATAGCTTCCTTCCAGTACTTTATAGCAATGTTCTTTTCTATCATTAGAGTCCTTGCACAATCCATAATAGATCTGTTTCTTCTTTCTGCTATTCCATTCTGCTCAGGAGTTCTAGGAGCTGATACCTGTCTTTTGATTCCTCTTTCAATGCAAAAGTTGTTAAAATCATGGGAGATGAATTCACCACCTCTGTCTAATCTTAAGCATTTCAATCTTTTCCCTGTTTCTTTTTCTACTCTTGCTAAGTACCATTTGAACTTTTCAAATGCCTCTGATTTTTCTCTTAAATACATAACAGTCATCATTCTAGAATAATCATCAACGAAAAGAATAAAGAATTTATCTCCAGTATAGCTTTGTATTCCAATAGGTCCACATAAATCAGTATGCACAATTTCCAAAATTTCTTTAGACTGATAGTTCTTACTCTTGAAACTAGTTTTACTCATTTTGCCAATCTGACAATTCTTACATAGACCAGTGTCAGGTTTCTTCAAAGTAGGAATGCCTCTAACCTTCTTGAATTTGCTTATTTCTATCATGTTATCAAAATTCACATGACATAACCTTTTGTGCCATAGCCAACTTTCTTCTATTTGAGCAATAAAGCATGAATATTCATTGAGATCAAGATAAAATAAGTTACCTTTTGTTTGTTTGCCTGATCCAATGAGTTTTCCTTTTCCATCCAGCAGTCTTGCTTGACCATTCATGAATTCAGCTTTGAAACCAGTGTTGATTAGCTGTGCTACACTTAAAAGATTATGTTTTAGTCCTTCAACCCAGTAAGCATTATCACATATGAGTTCTTTGGTTAATGAGATTCTTCCTTTTCCTTTTATACAACAAGGTTCATTGTTTCCAAATCTTACATTACCATTATCACAGTCTTCTAGATATTCAAATTTTGTCTTGTCACCAGTCATGTGGTGTGAACATCCACTGTCTATTATCCATATATCATCTTTGCTTATATGAGAAATAAGTGCCATCCTATCTTCTTCATCATTAGATTCATCTTTTATAGCAATAAAGACAATTTCTTCTTCACTATCTAAGAATCTTTAGCCATAAAACATGATTTCTTACCTTTATCCTTGTATGATTTGAAATTCTTTTTGCCATAGTACTTGTGACTTCTCTTTTCTTCTTTGACTTGCTTGTTTGGGCACCTAGTTGCAATATGTCCAATTTCTTCACATGAAAAACAGATTAAAGGAGTTTTACCTTTATATTTACCTTTCCCTCTAGAGTAGTTCTTTGCAAGTAATGCTTCTACAATTTCAAGATCACTATCGGAACTTTCTTCTGATTCTTCTTCACTTTCTGACTGAACTTCTTTAATTTTCTTGTTCTTATTTAGTGAAACCTTGGCCTCAAATGCTGATTCAATATTTTTGGAACTAGGAACATAGTTATCATAGTTGTCTAATTCAAAAGCTATCAATCTTCCAACTAAAGCATCCAAAGTTATATTGTGGTTTGTTTCACATCTTCTTTCTTGAATAGCTGATACTCTTATTGCATAGATAGGGAGTAGTGTTCTGAGTACCTTACTTATAACAGTCTCATCTAAGATTGTTCCTCCAGAAGCTCTAATTGCACTTACACTTGCTTTGATTCTTTCAACATATTTTGCAATGTTTTCATCTTCCTTCATATTCATCTTGTCAAACTGTCCTCTTAGGCTTTCTGCTTTGGCTCTTTTCACATTTGCATCACCACCATATATTTTCTTCAGTGCCACCCACATTTCATATGCAGTAGTGCAGTCTTTAATATCATCAAATTCTTCATAGCTAAGAGCAGATGCAATGTCTATCATCATGGTGTTGTGAGTCTTTTTATCTGCAATGTCTTCAACAGTTAATGCACCATTAGGAATTGTGTATTCTTCATCAATGTATTTGCATCCTGAATCACCAATGGAAGCCAGATGAAGTCGCATGAGACCTTGCCATGCTGAAAAGTTATCTCTGTTGAGCTTTGGAATTTCCCTCTTGTAAGACATCCTGATCTTTAGCTTAGGTCCTTGAAACACTTCCTGCAAGCACCAAACGCTCTGATACCAATTGATGGAATATGGATGAAGTGACTGAGAGGGGGGGGTGAATCAGTCAACCATAAAAACACTTCACTATTAATTCTTTCCAGATCCCTTAGGATATCTTAATAATGTTATCTGTTTTAGCACTTGGTAAATAGATTGCAGTAACTTTGAAGATGCAGAAAGTATTAGCAATATTATCTTTAGATATTCATCAGCACATGTATATGATTGAGAAAGCAATTAAGAACACAAGAGACACAAGATTTAACGTGGAAACCCAATATGGGAAAAACCACCAATGTATCTAGATACTGATTTTCACTTTTCTGAAGTGATGCCCGGTTAGAAGCCAACCCGGTAAAAGGTTACAAAACACACTGTTAGGTGTGACCTTGTTAGAGGATTTAAAACACCCTGCAAGGAGTGGCCTGGTAAGAGGTCTTGAAAACAATTCAATGGAATTGTCACCTTGTTAGAGTATTTACAATATGGTTGTTAAGCCAACTCGGTTAAGAGATTTAGAATTCACTGTTACAATGATAAGAAGGTAACAATGAAAAAGTGACCTGTATAATAATGCAACTGTCTTGCTGATTACAGATCTCTGTTTTGCATAATTCTGATCCTTTCTGATCGAATAAATCTCTGCTGCTCCTCAAGGATATCTGAACATCCTTCACAAATTCGCATATACCCTTCCTTCTTTTCTTCTGTTGATTTTCTGCTGTGTGTATATTTTTTCACATTTGACCTTTTATTTATATGATTTTGGATTTGTCAAATCGACATTGTAACAGTATAATAGTCGGCTGAATTAAGCAAACTCTATTTGCAAAAGTCCTTCAAGGGCCGACAGTGCTCGGTGACCATAACTTTCTATAATTTTTCGGTGACCGAGGGAACTCGGTAAACACCGACAATCCTTTACCTTTTGATAACCGACTGAACTCGGTAAACACTAACTTTTCTTCGATGACCGAGTGAACTCGGTAAACACTATCTTTTCTTCGATGACCGAGTGAACTCGGTAAACACTATCTTTTCTTCGATGACCGACTAAACTCGGTAAACACTAATATTTTCTTCGATGACCGACTGAACTCGGTAAACACTAATATTCCTGTCTGGCAGACCGACAGAGCTCGGTAGAAACTGATTGCTGCGGACTATGACATAGTGTGACATCAAAGACAATACATAATTGAGTAGTAATTTCCTTCAGACAATTATTTCCAACAAAGGAGGATTTGTCCTTAAGGAAAGTGTATCCATTAAGGGATCCAAAAGGTGATATATCCTAAGGGAAGGTAAGCTTGCTTAGGGATCAAAAAGAAAAGGAGGATATATGTCCTTAAGGAAAGTGTATCCATTAAGGGATCCAAATGTAAAGCAACATTGAAACTATGTGTGTGTGAAAACTGTGAGCGGAGTGTATGCCCCACATTAATGATATTGCAAGTGTCATAATAGGACCAATGTCTTTAATGGAGCATACATGCATTCACTAAAAATGTGTCCACTATGAAATGTCCATAAGAAAGGACAAATGAAGTGAAATGGGCACATGACAAAAAAGAGCACAAAAGAGATATACCAACTCTGTGGTTAGTATGATCATATGATAATATGTGAAATATTATATCAAAATGAAATTTCATCATCCTCCAAAGGAAGTATGACTACAACACAATGGCAGAAAAATATGTAAGAGTTAGAAAGAAGAGTATTTTTGGACTGGCATCATAGAAACCAAAAAGAATCAATGTCTACCATTTTGTATCATCCCAAGAAGACAAAATAAAGGCACATTTATGAACATTTTCATAGGTACAAGATAACATGTAATGTATATTACAACTAGCAGTTGTTGCACCATAAGATTGACATGTTAATACCTGATACAACCACTATACTTATAGACCACACAAGAGGCTATTAAACCATGTCACGAACCACTGTTGTAGTGGCAACACCAAGGAGACCAAGGGAAAAATTAGTCTTTCTCACCATTATAACAATCCCCCTACTGCAAGAATAGGGTTCAAACCTGTGACCAAGCTCTGATACCACTTTTTACAACTAGTGGTTGTCATTGCATCAAAAGATCAACTTATTTTTTCCCGATACAACCACTAGACTTATAGAAGGCACAAGAGGATGTTAAACCATGTCACAAACCACTATTGTGTTGGAAATTCCAAGGAGACCAAGGGTGCCATCAGGATTACTCACCATTCTAACATAATGACATATAGAAGAAGAGAGATACAAATAGAATAATGTTTACGACATTGTGCTTCCTTTATCACCTTGCACTAATGGAGAAAAAATGAATCTTTAAAGAAATATAAAAAATACATGTAACAAGTAGCACATCACAAGGGAATAAAATTATGAGAGGAAAATACGTAGAATCCACCACACAAGAGGAGCTATTCAAGTGTATCGCCTGCCTCCTATCTTGGTCAATAGTGTTTAGGAAAGGTGGATAACTTGCAAGAGGAGAAATATCAAGCATGGTAGATGGAATAATAACTTGTATTGATGGAACAACATCAAGCATGGTAGAAAAGATGGAACAATAGAAAGGTAGTTGAAATTCTTTTTGCAAATCAGACTCCTAAGCCCCAATTTGCAAGTAGGTAATGATTTTTTTGCATTTTTTAATTTCAAATCTACAATTATTTCATTTATGTCTTTTATTTTTATGGGATCTATATTATTTTGTGAGAATATTATTATGGAAAAAAATTGGCCTATTAGGCCTCTAGGTTGGTCAGATCTAGTTATGCATAGATCATATTGGTAGAGCAAATCAAAGGCAGTCAAACCCCATCCTGCATCAAGTTAGCAAGTCAAATCAAATTGGGCTCTCAACGCTCGACCCGAACAAGTCATAAAAAATAACACAAGCAACATCTCAACACCTCATATCGAATAAGAAATAACTTGACACACCAACTCAGCACAACCAGTCTGCCCAACCCAACTCGTCAACCTTACACACAAGATCACTAATTAGAGAGCACATCATTAAATGCTCACCAATTTGGTTGGTATGAGAATGGGCTTTTAAATAGAGGATAAACCTCTTTAGAGTGCATGTGTGACTAAAGTCCCACAATCCCCTTTCTGTTGGTCACCTTGCTTCGCTCTGCTCATCCCCGCAACACTCTTCTCCAATATGCAAGTGATGCTCGACAACCCATAGCCAGTTCACCACATGGATGACCATCTAGTCACGCAGAGGCAGTAGATCCTACCATGTGGAAACAACGCCATAAAATATTTATCCTCTAACAAGTAACCAGCCTGAGGTTCCACATCAATGACATGTAGGAACAGTAAGTACATTTTTTTTACATGCACATTTTCCCATTGTTTAATTTGATGGACATCCAGACATCAAAGATGGATGGTTTTGTTTTGCACTGATGGCCATTAGACCATCAAATTTAACATCGTGACTATGCCATTCTTTTATTGTATTTACTTTGATGTTCATTTGACCATAAAATTTGAGTGAATTCAAACTAAGGTAATGACCATTTGGACGCCAAATTTTATCTAATAGATCTGGTGACGTTAATAGCTTTGGCAAGTTTGGACCCCCTCACCATTTGTATTTTGGGATTTGTAGTCCAACTTCAAGAGGCCATAACTTGGTCATCCGGGTTCTAAATTAAGTGCAATTTTATTTTATTTTTATTTTTAGTTTTTTTTTTGGGGGGGGGCTAGAGTTTTCTGATATTTTTAGTGGTGGTGTTATTTTCTGGTTTTGGTTCATATTTTATAAAAAATGTATTTTTGGTGACTGTACCTTCTTGATCCTCAATTTTGCAACTTTAGACACTTCGTTTAGGCTCATATAGACACATTTTAAGGTGCCATTTTTTTTGAAGTGTATAATTTTTCAAGTAATTTCCAAATATGAAATAATATTGTAGCCTTATTTGGGCAAAAATATCTCTTTCATAAATAGGTCTTTTTTGACCTTTTATGATCATTTTAATGCTTAGGATTTGTATTGATTCTGAGTAGTATTCATTTGAGTCTAATTTGGCCTCATAGAGGTAGTTGTAAAATCAAAATTAGAAGTCCACTTTAGCCCATTTTGGCAAGTGGAAATTGTACATACACTATTTATAAAGTGCCAAAATCATCAATTTTTTTGGATGTGGGGTTCTTTGATTGAGTGAATTTGGGGGAGGGGGGGTGTCTTGTGTGTTGGTGTCTCTTTCTCTCTTGTCCTCTTTCATATTGTCATCATGGGTTCTAATGCATGTCCGTGATTAAATCCACATAAGTATGTTACATGGAAAGATAATGTATGGAGCTTGTTAAGGATAAATGGTTTGAATAATTATGTCGATGGTAAAATCAAAAACCATGATGATATTGATCCTACTAGTGACAAATGGTGTAATAAAAATTGTAGGGATTTTTATTTTTTGAGAACACGTGTTCATAAAGATGTCTTATATCACATCAAAACCATGTACAACACAAAGGAATCTTGGGACAACCTTGAAGATTTGTATGGTAGTATGGTAAACTGGATAAAGAAATTGGATTCTTAATTGAAGCTAGTCTTCTCAAATTGGATCCTAGGAATTTTGACACCATACAAGATTATCTCAACAAATTTAATGATTATAGAGCACAAATTGATGATTTTGGTAATCCCATGAAGGATGTGAAGTTGATAAACAATTTGTTGAAAAATATTCCTCATAAATATGAAAATTTTGTTTTAAGTTACAATACTCACTAGTTGACCATGGGAAGTGCCTTCACTAAGCCTTCATTTCATTCATTTGCAAAAATGTTGGCCTTAGAACCAGAAAAAATGATGAGTATGGGGATTCTCAAGTCTTCAAAGTCTAAGGCATTGGTGGCTAATAGTGGGAATCAAAGGAATCAAGGTGGTAAAGGTTCCAACAAGAAGCAAAAGTAGTGGAAGGCCAAACCAGAATCAAACACACATCAATATTCCTCCTCACAACAAGGCAAGTCTTTTTCCAACAAGGGAAACAATTGTAAGAAGGAGAAGAAAATTTGTGCATATTTAAAGAATTCAAATCATGATGAGCATTAATGCCACAAGAAACAAATTGATGAGTTGAAAAACATAATCAAGAAGAATCATATTGATTTTCCAAGAGCCTACAAGGGAAAGGAATCATCACCTTCCACTTCAAAGGTTAAAGGGAAAGCATTGGTGGAAAGTACAACTAATTCAGAGCAATGGATTTTCTATTCAGGTGCCACACATCATATGGGTTCTTCAAAGGAGAAATTTTGTTCTTTGAAACCATCTAAGGTACCTCACATCTATGTAGGAGATTATATAAAAGTGGAAGTTGAAGTGAAATGAGAAGTTGAGATGGAAAATGGAGCTTTCAAAGATGTTCTCTATGTTCCAAACCTTAGCACCAACCTCCTTTCAATTTACCAAATCAATCACTATGGAGGTGGAAATAAAGTTGAGTTCCTTCCTAATTCAGTTGTAGTGAAAAATCTTAAGGATGATTCTATGGTGGCAATAGGTAAAACTAATCATGACACAAGGCTTTATTCCTTTTATGATTTTATGCCTAAGTCTCATTCACATGCCTTGTTGACACACTCAAATTCACAAAGTAAACTTTGGCATGAAATATCTGGATATCTGAACTATCACTATCTTCAACAGATTAGCAACAAGGATATGGTCAAAGGTCTACCTCACGTCAAGTATTTAGAGGGTGTATGTTCAGGTTGTGAAGTGGAAAAGCATCCTGAAGAGAAGTTTTACAAGGAGAATTCTTGAAGAGAAACATTTTTATTGACTTGGTTCATAGTTATGTAATGGGCCCATTTCTAGTGACAACAGTTGACAAGGCTCGTTATGTACTCACCTTCATTAATGAATTTTCATACTACACTTGGGTCTACTTTCTTGGTCATAAGAGTGAATTGTATGATAAATTTATCACCTTCAAGGATCATGTTGAGAAGTAGTGAGGGAAAGTGATCAAGATTCTTCATATGGATAATGAAAGGGAGTATGTAAGTGGATGTAAGTGGATCTATCAGACTAAGTTTATAGTGGATGGAAGTGTGGATAAGTATAAGGATAGACTTGTTGCAAAAGTTTTCTCTTAGGTTCCTGGTGCTAACTATATTGAGACCTTTTCACTGGTCTCCAAGATAAACTCCACTCATTTGACATTTTCTATTGTGGTATCTCATGAATGGGTTGTACATCAGATGGATCTGAAGAATGCATTTTTCCATGGGGATCTTCATGAGGAGATTTATATGGAGAACCCATAGGGATTAATATAGGATACTTCCATGGTTTTTAGATTAAGGAAGTTTATCTATGGCCTCAAACAGGCTCCTAGGGCTTGGTATGCGATGATGGATTCCTTTCATCTCTCGGTAGGGTTCACCAAGTCTCATTCAAATTTGAATGTCTACATTCTTTGGCATGATGACTCACACTTGATACTTGTGCTTTATGTTCATGACTTGATCATTATAGGGAGTACTTCATCCATCATTGCCAGTGTCAAGTCTTATTTGTAGGAGATATTTTCTATGACATACTTGGGTTTACTTCACTATTTTCTTGGTATGGAGATCACATAGTCCTCGGCAGGGATCACACTTTCTCATCCTAAGTATGTTCTTGATTTATTTTCTTTATTTTGCATGAGTTATTGCAAGGTTGCACCCACTCCCTTTCTTTTAGGTGTAAAGTTAAAGGCTAAATGTACCACACCACTTTTTGATGCTACATTGTATAGATAACTTGTTGGAAGTCTTATCTACTTGACACATATATGCCCTGACATAACCTTTGTAGTTGGCATGGTTTCTTGCTTCATGCAAGAGCCACATGAGCTTTATTGGAAGGTAACCAAACACATAATGCACAACATAGAGGGTACACATACACATGGGATTCACTATGCAGTAGGTATAGCAATTGAGTTGGTTGGATATACAAAATCTGATTAGCTAGGTGATCTTCATGGTCGCAAGTCTACTTCAGGTTACATATTCCATCTTGGTTCAAGCCCCATTTGTTGGAAGAGTAAGAAGAAACATGATACTTCTCTCTCTTCAATTGAGGATTAGAATCAAGCGGATGTTAATGCATCTATAGAAGGTATTTTTCTTCAGCATATGTTGAAGGAGTTTGGTTTTAGCATACAATGACCTATAGCCATTCATTGTGACAATCAGGGTGCTATAGAGATCTTGAGACATCTAGTCCAACATTAGTGAGCCAAACACATTGAGGCTCATATGCACTTCATCAGAGATCTAAAGATGAGAAAGTCATTGAGTTGTGGTATTTTCCTATAATAGAGAAGATTGCAGATATCTTCACCAAACTCTTCATTGATTTTCCCTCTTTTTCCTCTTTATGAGAAATTGCATTGCATATATTTTGCACTTGCAATTTTTACATGGGTACCTAACATGTCCTAGTATTTGAGACCCATCATGCATTTTCATTTAGCATTGTAAGATTAAGTGCATTCTCCTAAGTTTCACTTAAGGGGGTTATTGGTGTAATTAAGTATTCACTAATTACACTTAAGTGAAACTTAGGATAATGCATTGCAGAATAGTTTTGCATATGACACACCTAGGATTTTTCTTCTCATTTTAGCACATGGTGTAGGAGCATTCCACTTTATGTGTGAGATCCACCTTTAGTTCTCTTATCACATTATCATCCTCTCATTATTGCACATGTTGCACATTATTTTTGATGTACAATGGAGGATGATCCACCTTCATTGGACATGAGATTACACCTTGTCTAGTTGATAGGTTATCATTTCCATCTCTCCTAGTTATCATACATTGCCTATATATTTAGGAGCATCTGCATTGATTGTATCCATAATCATTTGATTATTAGTGAGTTATTCATTTGTTCATCGTGTCTCTCTTACTTTTTCAATCTATTGAACTTCTAGATCTTGGCATTAAATTCATTTCCTTAAGAAAATTCTTACAATTATGCTTAACCTCAATATGTTCTTTGGTTTGTTACATTCATTATGTTTTGACTATTTTTTTTTTTTGGTCTATAAACTTAGTCCTATTGTGTCTTGGAAATGTAATTGGTTACAAACATGATGGGAAAACAAGATTCAAGGACACTTGAGTAGCTCATACCAAATGAATGTGAGGTTTATTAAGCTTAGGCTCATTACATTCATTATACTTTGGTTCTATAACTTTTTTGGTCAATAAAATTAGTCTTCTCATGGCTTGAGAATGTAGGGATTACAAATGTGATGGACATACAAGATTCAACTACCATACATTGGAATTTCTCTTACTTTCATTGTTTACTTACATCTAGTTAGTGTTTTTTCTTTAGTACTAATATTATGTACACTATTGTAATCTAGGTGTCTTCAAGAGTACTAGGCCTTAGATTTATATGTCACACAACACAAATACTAGAACTAAATGTATTAGTTGTGCATCTAGAATTGTTTGATAGTATTGATATATGTGTACACATGATGTAGGAGTATTGATGATATACGATGTATTTATACATGGGAACATGGAAAAGTATAAGGATATAAGTAGATTTGTTTCTATTTAGAGGCATAATTATATATATATATATATATATATATATATATATATATATATATATATATATATATATATATATATATATATATATATATATATATATATATATATATATATATATATATATATATATATATATATATATTGTATCAGTATGTAACAAATTTTATAGCCTTACGTAACACATTTTTTAATCCATAAGAATTACTTGCTAATGTACTAATAATGACCTCTAATTTTTAAGATATTTTCATAAATCTCAAGTGCTTTCCAAAATTTTGAAAATATTTCTATAAGGATACTAATGATGATAAAAACCCTAGCACTTACAATTAAAAAAAATGAAGGAAAACCATCCTAGTAAATGAAAATGTTACAATCCCAAATGTATAGTTTCATAGAATAATATATGGGTACTAATGACTAAAAAATAAAAGAAAGATTATATATTCATCACTTACACATATTGTTCTTTTATATTCCTTCATAATAGTCAACCACTCGCACAAAATAATTTCATTACATTTATTATAGCTTAACCTATTTTATTATGGATGTTTCCATAGTGAGTCCCTCTAATGATTTTTTCTAGGTTGTACGAAGTTCATTAGGGTTGTCCTAGGCTCATTAAGATTGTCTAGGGTTCATTATGGTTGTCCTATGTTCTAGAAACCACTTAGGTTTATTAGGATAATTTTATGCACTTCGGGGACATAAGGGACATTGACAATAGAGCATGCTGTTGAGCATTTTGGAAAGTTAGGAGGAAAACTAGGACCATTCCTAAGATAAACTCACCCAACCAAACATATTCACACTAACAGTTCATGGCCCATATTGAGCAGAACAAGATTTAGGCCACCTTGTTACTTTTCGTTGAATTCATCTAATATTTTTTTGCATTAACAACAAAATTGTTGCCCTACAGAAACTAAATTAAATCTTCAAAATCTAAGACAGGTTATTGTTGAAGGGTCTCATGTGACACTAAAATTTTAGAGGAATCATTCACACTTGTTATAGTTTGTGACAAACAACCCATCAAAGTTTGGTAGTTTTATGCACTCAGTGCACTTAAGGGACATCGACGATAGGGTGTGGTGTTGAGTGTTCAAGAAAGTCAAGCTCTGGCAAAATGAGACCATGCCTAGGATAAAATTGCTCAATTAGATTCGTTCAGGGTGGCGATTTGCACCCATGAAAAATGAAATGAGATTTATGCTACCTTGCAACTTTTCATTGAATGCATCTAATAGTTTGTATGTCAACAAAAAAATTGCTACCCTAAAACTACTTTGACTGTTCAAAAAATGAGATAGATTATTGTAGAGGGGCCTCACATGACCCTATAAGTTCAATTGGATCATTCATAAGTTTCATGGTTCACAAACATCAATTCTAACATCTTTAGATTAAAATTTTAACTAAACATAATTACTTATTTATTAATATTATTATATTTATCAATTTTCTTTTTCAAATCATGCTTATATTATTTATTTAGTTGTCCTAGATTTTTTGAAAGGTGTTAATTTATCTTTATGAAGTTACAATCAAAATATAATATAAATCACTTTCTAATATTGAATGTGTTTGCCTTCCATCAGTCTTTTAATACATTATTCAAGAATAGAAACATGTTGTGTTTCCCAAGTTTTTTTTGGCTCGGTGGAGCGTCCTTTAGGGTGGTGTTTTCTTTTGTATATTATTTTTAATATCTTCATTTTCCCAATAAACACTAAAACAAATTTTCTATGTGACATTGTACATACACTTGAAGCTCTTTCAAACAAATCTACACAGTACGATCTCTGATTATTTAAATTCTTTAAGATTTCAATTTAAATAACATATTCTAAATTTTGACTTGTTTAGATGATTTATATAAAATTATATTAATAAATAAGTCCCAAAATAAAAAGAAAGATGATTCAAATGAACTACTTAGATAAATTTAGTTCACTAGAATTTAGGGTCGAATTTGGGGCCGAAATGTCCCATGACTATTGGGAAGAGAAAATGCAAGGAAAAACTATTATTCACGTCTAATCTAAATTATACTGTGGAAAACTAAATATATGCGTCTAAGTATTTCTTAGCCTAGTTTAGGAACTCCTTACGGTATTATACTAGTTGGTAGGATTTTTTTTACATGTAATGGTATAAAAAAAGTAGAAATCGTATGGACACAAAACATAGAAGATAAGTTACAATGAGACAATGATGCTGAAAAAAGGGTACAAATCATATGGATGAGGGACATAGACATAGGAGATGAGTTAAAATTTATCAATTAATCAAATTAAGGAAAGAAACCTATTTATATGTTTCTTGTCTCAAACAAGATTTTTGTTCATTTATCTTGTTTATTGTTGATCTTTTGTAATTTGTTTTTATTTGTTTTACAATAAGTACACATGTTGATATAAATTAAACATATAGTCAATAACAAAAATTTATTTTTAAAAATAAATTGAAAACATAGGATAAGTGTATAGGGTGCTGATGCGACAATAAATAAAGAATAGCTTGGAGTGTGGGATCGCATGATCACAAGGGAAGAAACTCGGCTATGCGATCATGCGACAAGAAATTCTTGCACACAATAGGATGGAGCGGAGGATACCAAATGTCCACAGATATTTGAGAGGCTCTTTCAACTTCAGAAGAAACTAGATCTGGGGAGGAAATCAGAATACAGAAGGGAAAGTCAACCATCTTCCATTTCCAAGGAAAACACAAAAAGATGGTTGGGTTCAGAGGTTCGGAGGGTTTCATAATTGGGAGAGGAAATAGCTCGACACTTTTGATAAGTAGAGGCTACCCCACGGAAATCATCCTCACTCAGGAGCTCATTCTCAACACAATAGATTTAAGTTTCAAAATCAGGGAGGATCTCAAAATAACATCATTTCAAACTATGCCCTGCCCAATAAACGGTTATTTTTCAAATTTTCAAAAAATGGGTTCGGCTCTTCATCGCAGAGGGTCAAGTATATGAACCCAAATCTAATACCCATATTTCTAGCATCTTCCAGAGGCATCCCATTCAACCCCCCTCTGCCAAAAAAAGCATGGACAGACACTCATTGGAGGATTCATAGAAAGAGATTGGCTCTTTTAGGGCCAACGAGCCATGTGCATTTCACCAAGGGCTCTTCTAAAGGAGTGAAAAAGATTTGGAAACCTTTCTAGAAGGTAGACACTCAAAGAAAATCCATTGAAGCCCCGTCGAGGCAAGGCATAACAAGCATGGGGGAAGATTCCTACCAACATCTTTCTATATTCCATGCCACTCCACACAGTCTAGAATCTTAAAAAATGGACCAAGTACCATCTATTACTTTCTCAGTAGAAACACTTAAACAAAGAAACTCATTTTTTTTACATCACGGTATTATTTGTAAGTTCTGGGATATAAAAGTGTTGTATAATGAATTTAAGACTTGGGTCTCGAGCAATTAGGGAGATTTGTTAGAGATAGAAATCCTAGATAATGAAGCAAACTATTTCATGGTGTTATTCAAAAACAAAAAAGAGTGAGACTCCATTTTTTGGCAAAAAGGATGGTTTTATAAAAATAAAGGTTTACATATGCAACAATGGTTGCCCAACTTCAACAGTGCCAAAAATATCATCAAATTCGTCCCCATGTGGATCAATCTTTTAAACCTTCCATTTGAATATAAAGATCCATAAATTATACAGATCATTGGCAATAAAGTGGGTATTTACTTATCTCATCATTTTGATAAACCCTCGGCATCTACATGGTTATGCCTTTTAATGAATGTGGGCAAGGAACTGCCCAATTCCATCAAGTTCATTTCTAAGTATGGGGTTTGGATACAAAGGATTTCTTATGCAACTATCCAGTCAATAATTCTAGAGAAAGCATCTCCTTTAGTAACTACTTCTTCAGCGCATCAAAATAGTCAAAGATCACCACTTCTTAAACTTGGTTCTCAGACCCATTATCTAGATAATTTATATGAGACTTTGAAAATCTTCCTTTGGTTGTTGTACAACAAAATTATTATGTTCAAAAGGAAATTGAGTGGCCCCCAAACTCTTCTTTTGACTTATCCCCTACAAGAGGAATCTGCAACTCCAGATCTAGGCTCATCCATGGAGTCTCAAATAATGGGGAACATCCCCTTAAATCTTTCACATAACAGAGAATTGCAGGTTTTACCAAAGGGAAAGTATTGGTTAGATATAAAGGCTTTTGAGAAGACTTTTGGAAAATTCAGGGACTCAATTAAGCCTCCTCTAATCTCCTGCCCTCAATCATCCCCTTATTTGGTCCCAAAATTTAACTTTGGTTGGATTGAGCACTTCATCTCCTTCTGGTTCAGACAAGTGCAAGAGGAATTGTTGGTAGAGATTGCTAACCAAGTTCTTCATGAAGATCATCAGAAGAGTCCCATAAAGGCATTCGATACCCTTTCCAACACTTCAACTAGCAGGGCCAAGGATTTCATAACCCCTCTCCAAGTAGATGATAACTGCAAAGAACCCCTTATAGTCGAGGATGACATCTTAAATACTAGGCTTTGTGATCCAAGGGAGGTTGATCAAGTTCATCACAAAGGACATCTTCATAGCCTCTCAAAGGAATTACTTAATTCCTCATCAGATTTATCTTCTGGAAAGGATGTTCTTGGAAAACTACATCAAGAAGATGAGAATAATCAAGATCCCCTCAAGATGGAGGATGATTTTTTAAAAATTAGACTTTGTGATCTCAGGGAATTTGCAAAGGCTAACAACTACTCGCCACTCCCTTCCCCTTCTCAGCACGTGCCAGAGGACCCTAATCTTTCTCCCAACTCAGGTTGCAGGAAATCTTCAAGGATCATAAATAAGGGGGAAAAGGATTTAAATCACGAGTCATTGCCAGAGTTATCATTAACATCAACTAAAAACAAAATGAAAGGAGGATTAATCTCATTCAAACCTTTGAGGAACAAACCCAAAAACAACATTTATCTCTCAAAGCGAGATGTGGTTTCTAGATGAATAGAAGATCCCATCTCTTCTAGACTCCAAGCAGTATATGATCTTTTTGGTAGGCCCCTGGGCGAACAACATTCAACCAACTCCTTGCCTTCCTCTTTGGTTGAAAAAATACTTGAAGATGACTATATAGAAGATGAAGAAAGATTGATGGATATGGACTTTACAATGGTTGACTCTGAGATTATCTTTAGTTCCCAAGAGTTGGATGGGGTTAAGTCTAAGGAGTCCTGTACTAAGCAGTTGCCAGCATATCCCAATTCCGCATTAGGCTTAATGCAAATAGATCACAAAACTGTCCTTGACTGTGGTTCAATGAAAAAGAAAGGTAGGGGTAGGAAATCAGCAACCACCCTAAGAGAGGAAAATGGAGAAGATCAAGATCAAGTCAAGATTACAGCATATTTGAATGTAGGGAAGGGGAAGTTCCTTCCCAAGTCTCAATGAGACTCCTCTCCTGGAATGTTAGGGGCCTTAATGCTCCTAACAAATAGTGGCTGGTTAAATGCTACATATGGACATCCAAAGCAGATGTCATTTTCCTTCAGGAGACTAAAATGAGCAAGGATCAGTTAGCCACTTTTATTTTGTCTCTAGGTGATTGGAAAGCCTCAGTGGTGGAAGCAACAGGGTCTTCAAGAGGATTGGCAATTTTATGGAATCCAAGATCTTCCCACTATTCCCATGTCATGGATACAATGAGCTGGATGGGTGGTAAAATTCTTAGTACTCAATCAAATCTAAACATATTTGTAATTAATATCTATGGCCCCATCTCTAGGAGAAGGAAATTGGAGATTTGGGAAGAAATTAGTAGCTGGTTTCTACGATGGCCTGTAGGGAATTTTATTATGGGTGGAGACTTCAATGCCATCATTCATGCATCAGAAAAACAAGGTAGATCTCAAAGATTATCACAATCTCAAGTAGATTTCCAGGATTGGCTTAAAAAAGAGGACCTCATGGAAATTGAATTGGAGAATGGAGCTTTCACTTGGTCTAATAGAAGAAAGGGTTTTGATAATATTTCAGAAAAATTGGATAGGTTTCTCTACAAAGGAGATATCACCTCATTTCCTTTTGACTTGAAAGCCTCCATTTTCCCCTCCTCAGGCTCCGATCATTTTCCCATCTGCTTGGACATTGTGGAAGAGGACAAACCATATAAATGCTCTTTTAAATTTGAAAATATGTGGCTCAAAGAAGAAAATTTTTCAGAGATGATCAAAGACTGGTGGTCAGAAGTTAAGGTTGAAGGCTCCAAACTATTTTGTTTCATTTCAAAACTCAAATTTATCAAGCAAAACCTATTGATCTGGAATAGAACCCACTTTAAGAATATTTTTGCATCCAAGGAAGAAATTGAATCTAAGCTTTCAGACTTAAACAACATTATTATGCAAAATGGGATGAATCAAGAACTATACATGACAGAGAAATATTTGCTTAAGGATTTGGAAGATATTCTTAGCAAAGAAGAAATTTTTTGGAACCAGAAGTCTAGGGAATCTTGGTTAGCTGCTCAAGATAAAAATACCAATTTTTTTCACTCCAGTACTAAATTCCACAGGAACACCAACAACATTCTTCAAATTACCAACTCCGAGGGTTCTATCCTGTCCGATCAAAAAGAGATTCAGAAGGAAATTGTCTCATTTTTCTCCAAACTTCTGAACAATTCTGATAGCTAACCTCTCTCATGTCAGCAACAGTTACTTTGCAACATTCCTAAAATCTTATCGAACATTGACAACCAAAATCTAATGAGATAATTCATGGAAGATGAAATATTCCAAACATTATCTCAAATGGCTCCAGACAAAGCCCCATGCCCGTATGGCTTTCCCCCCAGTTTTTTTCTACATTGCTAGAAGGTATTTGGGAAGAAACTCACAACAGCCTTGGAAGTAGCCAGATCTTCAGGTAGAGTTCTAACCGAAATCAATAACACTTTTATTTCCCTTATTCCTAAAAAAGAAAATGCAAATTCTATAGATGAATTCACACCCATTTCTTTATGTAATACTATTTACAAGGTTTTATCTAAAGCTCTTGCAAATAGATTAAAGTTAATTTTAGGTAGAATAATTGGAGAAGAGAAAATAGGGTTTGTCCCAGGTAGATCTATATTTGATGGCATCATCATAGCACAAGAGACTATTCATTCTATCCAACACTCCAAAAAATCTAGTATGATTCTCAAGCTGAACATCAAGAAAGCCTATGACAAAGTTAATTGGAGATTCTTATCCAAATGTATGGAAGGTTTTGGTTTTTCTAAGGCTTGGATAAATCTAGTTTTTTATTGTATATCCTCTCCAAAATATTCCATCTTGATTAACGGCTCACCTCAAGGTTTCTTTGGAGGCTCGAATGGCATTAGACAAGGGGACCCTCTTTCTCCCTTCTTGTACATCATAATGGCAGAAGCTCTAAGCCGTAGCATTATTAGCCTTCAACTTCAGGGCAGCATTCAGAGGAATTTCGGCCACTTCTTCAGTCTGTCCAATCACCCATCAACAGTTTGCTGATGATACTCTCCTTTTCGGCTTTGGTTCAATCAGGGAAGCCAATCAATTCAAGAGAATTTTGCATAAATATGCTCTAGCTTCAGGTCAAGCTATAAACAAAGACAAATCAGTCATTTTTTTCTTTAACACTAAGAAGAGGGTACAACTAAAAATTGAATCCTTACTGTCATTTAAAGTAGCATGTCTTCCCTGTAATTATCTGGGGATTCCCATTGATATGAACCTTAGAATGACAGGTGTTTGGAAACAAATCAATGAATGGATGGATCAAAGAATGGTTAGTTGGAAATCAAAATGTTTACCATGGGCGAGCATGATCATTATGATCAAAGCTACACTTTTAGCTATTCCTATTTACCTTATGTCCTGCCTATCTTTGTCCTTGACTGGTTATATGGATATAGTCAAAAAGCTTAGGGATTTCTTCTGGCAAGGATGTGATCGAAATAGGAAATTCAAGCTTATTTCTTGGGAGAACATCTGCAAACCTATATCAGTTGGAGGCATGGGGATTAAAAATCAAATGTGGTAGAATTTAGCTTTGGGTGGTAAATTATATTGGAAATTGATAAAAAATTAGGATTATAAATGGGTCAGAATCCTCAAAGGCAAAGATCTGGGCCCAGATGTGGGTCTCGAAGTGTTTCGGGTTAAAAAATTTCCTAGAGGTTCCAGGATTTGGAATTTTATATCAAAATCTAGACATGTTGTGGACTCCAATCTCTCTTGGAATGTCAGAAATGGTAATTTAGCTAGATTTTGGGAGGACTCTTGGGGTGGGCTCCCAATCCTGCAATCCACACCAGACCTTAATCAGATTGTTGGCAATTTGGCTAATGTGGATGCATACATGTTGTCATTATGGCAACATATGATCTCTACTGAGAGCGTAGAATCTGGAATGCAAGTATGGCAAGTTGAAGGAAGAAATTGTCTAAGTATGGATATAGTGATCCTGATAGAGCACCCAATGAAGATTTAGTTGGCGACGTCCACTCGAGAAATATTTTTGTTTGCACAATCAACTAAATCTTCTACAGAGTATGAGGATACCCCATCTCAATGCGCATAAAGTTTGGAGTAGTATGGACAAAGTTATTCAAAGTTTACCGAAGACAGTTTTGCAGATAGAACAGTTTTGGAGACAGTATTAGCAAAAGAGTTAAGGGATTATTTTTGCTTGTTAAAATAATGACTTAACATTATGAAGGGATGACATCCTAGATTTTTACTCTTGGATAAATATTTTGGAAGCCGACCATATAAAGTTATTAGCTCTAATAACTCATATATTAGGCATACTTGAAATGTAATGATAATGATGTGTTTTTTGTGAAAAGAAAGAAAAGGATAACTTGTGAAAGTTGTATATTGTGATAGTAGCAAAGCTATTGATGTGAAGTCGTAAGTAGTACTATACTATAGTCAGAAACATGTTGTATTACCTGTTTGCGTAGTGAGCTCAGCTAGTGATCAGGTTTTGTAATCTAACTCCTAATAGGGTTAAGGCTTGTAACAAGGCCTAAAGTCCTTTAACGAGGACTGATCTACTATATATTGTAAACTGACTCTTAACAGGGTCCAATATCCCTAACAAGATACTTTTTATTAGTGATCTTTGTGGGTACCATCCCCACCAGGGTTTTCCCTTGGCCAGGGTTTCCTCGAGAACATATCATGTGTTATGAGTTCTTTCTATTTACTACTATGTTTGTTAATCAGCTTGATAATCTTTGTATGCACTAAAGTAATCTGTTATATCCATAAGTGGGAAAAAGTGAAAGTTTTTGAAATACTGATTCACCCCCCCTCTCAATATTTCCTATTTCTAACAATTGGTATCAGAGCATAGTTACTCGGAGAAGGAACATTCAATGAAAGCTTAGTAGCTTGAGTAAGATCTCTATGGCTATGGATCAACTTTAGAAGAATCTTGAAGAAGCTCTTGAATAGATTGATATGCTTATTGATGAAAGAAACTCCTTAAGAAGAAAGTATGAAGATGCAAAGAATGCTATTGAAAAATTAAAAGGTAAGATTGAAGATCTAAAATCTGAAAAGAAATCTGATATTCTTGTTGAAGATTGTGATGAATTAGAAAAAGAAAATGAGATCCTTAAGCATGAGCTGAAGATAGTAAATCTGAAGCTTAGTATGAAAGATGGAAATTTGAGATCTGATAATGAAAAATTGAAAATTGAGAATGAAGATCTGAGATCAAGACTTGAAAAGGTAACATCCAAATATAAAAAAGTAAAAGTGCACTATGTGGAACTTGAGAAGTATAATAAAATTGTGAAAGGTGAATTAACTCAATCTAAACAACAACTTGAAAGGCTATATTCAAAAAGTGATAGGACTAAAAAACAAATTTCTTTTGGAGAACCATTCTTTGATAAGACTGGATTTGGATTTAGTATGTTTAGAACAAATCATGAAAGTAAGAAGCCAGATCTGAAGACATTTGAAAGTATGGAGGAAATGAAGCTAGATGAGAACACATTGGAAGATCCACCTAAAGAAGAACCACCTAGAGAGAAAGAAGAATCAAAACAAGAAGAATCATCTAAAGGTATGCAAAGAGAATTCAAAGGTAGATGTTTTGCTTGTAATACTATTGGGCACATGAAGAGAGATTGCACAGGTAAGCAATTTAAACCTCTTAATGGACATTGTTATAATTGTCATGGTTTTGGACATAGAGCTAGCAAATGTAGAAGACCTAAAGTAATTTTGAATAATTATGATAATAGAATGATTGGGAATACTAACAATGCAGATAAGAGATCTATTGAAGAAATGATTAAAAGAAAAGTGGTAGTATGTTTTAGATGCAACAAAGTAGGACATATTGCTAGAAATTGCAGGTCATAGATTAACCAGCAAGGATAGAGATTTGGAAACAATGGAATCATTTTTCAGATATGCAACAAGTTTGGACACTCAGCAAGAGTTTGCAGAATGAACAATGGAGGTTATCATCATAACCCTAACCCTAGGAACAATGCAAGAAGGAATGAAAATGCAGGAAACAAAGAGAAAGGTTGCTGTAGCAATAAAGATGAAGTAAAATTTGATAAAGGCACAGATCAAGGAGGCATATTTAGCATTGTAAGTAGTCAGGAAGGTAATGTAACTAATGGTAAGGATGAATCTTTACCTGACCCTTCTTTAAGTACTTAAATTATGTAAGTTTATGTAGTTTAGGACTTAGGATTAGTGTAGATTAGGAATTTGAATGAGTTAAGTTTTGTGCAGCTAGATATAGGTTTGTGATGCTGTACTAATGCTATGGTTAAGTGCGCAAAAGAAAATATTGTGTTTTGCAAGGTCGCAAAAAGGTTTTATGGTTGCAGGTTTGCAGAATCAACTTTTTGAGGTTTTAGCGGCAAAATGAATGAATGCGATGTCAGATCGAGTTAATGTGAAGTGATATAAGGTTGAAATCAAAGTTATCACGATTACAAAGTGATTGAAAAGAGATTTGAAAGAAGAAAAAGTGAGTTGAGGATGATTTGAAGAAGTTTGGAAGTAGTTTGCAGTGTCGATCATACCGAAACCCTAGATTTGCAAAGTTGAGGTATTTTTTGATCTTTAATCAGTTGATAAGATGGATATTTCTATGGTTCATAATGTTAAGGATAAGAATAGACCTAAGATTAAGAAAGAACTAGTAGAACCAACTAAAATTGATGACAGACTAGCACTATCATCCGTACCAAATGAAGTATTACACATTGAGAATGTTAAAGGATATTTAGGTTGCAAGTTTGAAACTTTGGGAGATGCAGATTTTAGTGATGATTATAGGAAATTGTAAAATCAAGACATCTCAGTTAAACCAGCTTATGGGCACCTAGAGAATAATGAAATTATCAATTATTCCATGAAGTATGAATTTAATGATGAGGAATGTACCAAGATCATTTTAAGTAGAATCCACAATGGAAAATTCTGGATGGAGGATAGAGTTATTGATATAACTGCTGACCTAATTCATGATGTTACTGGATTATCAAAATTTGGAGAGATTCCACTGAATGAAAAGAACATGAGAAAGATTGTCTTAGACAACATTGGATCTAGTTATAATGGTAGAGGAATTGTGATAAGTAAGATTAAGCAAGATGATGTTAGGTACCTTTGGAAGATCCTAACAACTAAATTATGTGGTAGTTCAAGGGAAGATGACATGGCTGCAAGAATGGTTCATGTACCTTATCTTATGTGTATTGAGAAGAAACAAGTAGACCTATGTGAAATTCTAAAAATTTAGTTATTTGAGAATTTAGAAAAGATTAAGAAGGCCAAGCACACTTAGTTTAGGTTTTCATCTCTGATAACCTATATGTTTTTCCATATTTTGTGAAGATTTCCTTACATAGTTGACTAGAGTGACAATGTGAACACAATGGAAAGAATAAACTCAATCTACATGAAGCACCTAATTGATAAAGTCAATGACAGTGTGAAGCTTGTATTGAAGACTTTTCAGAATATTGTTAAGAACAGATCAAGGATTCATCAATCCTTAGTTGAAAAGCATAAAGATGACATTTGTTTTATGGTAGACACTAATTTCACCTACATTGAAGCAGTTGAGCCTAGAATGGAATTCATAGACCCTCTTGGCTATGAAATATCTGAAGCAAAAATAGTAGGATATGTGAATAGACTATTAATGTGTGAGTTGGATGGTCATGCAAATAGGTTTGGAACCTATGAAGAGAGTTTCAACTTTGCAATAAGTTTGAAAGAAAAGAAGCAATCTAGTAGGAGAGTTGAATCTACTATGAAGAAAATACTAAAAGAATCAGGTATGTCAAGTCATGAGTTTGACATAGCTAAGAAGACTGTAGAAGCCTTGAAGCAAAGTGAAAATCTTGTAGTTCCACGTGTGGCATCTAGTGCAGACCCTGTTGATCCTATTGCAGTAAAGGTAAAAGTTGAATTACCTGAAAAAGATGAAGGAGAAAAATCCTTTTCTCCTATTCCTAGCAAAAGAGTAAAAGTGAGTGCAACAGGACCCGGCAAGAGACAGAAAGTGATTGTACCACCTGTACCAAGAAAAGTAGCAGTAATTAAAGATGATGATGAAGTTTCAATCAAGAAGAAAACTTGGAAACCAAGAATTGAAAGAGTTAATGAAGATATATTGCAACATGGAGACTTCACTAAGATAAATAAATTCTATGATCTATATGGATCATTTGACAGATTGAATTTTGAAAATGCAATGACTGCACATATGATTTTGATAGATAAGAAACTTAGCACTATTCATGGTAAGATCCTAGAAGATTTGTATAACAGACTTGTGAATAGAAAATAGAGAGCACAAGAAGAGGACATAAAGATGAGAGAACATGTAATCAGACAGTTCTGTGAAGTTGAGGATGAAGATCATTTGAAGAGAATCTTGAAGCCTTTTGGAACTTTATTGAGAACTAAGAGAAGAACAATTCTTATAATGGGAGGCAAAAAGGAGGAAGTACAGAAAGAGACTAAGCAAGTAGTATTGCAAGTTCTTGCAGATATAGTTGTAGGAAAGCATGTTGAATCAGATCCTTAGCAGAAGCAATCAGAGGAACTGCATGCAGAGGAAGTTGGTATTGAAGAAGTCCCATCATCTTCACATATCAATATTGGCAAAGAATCAATGGACATTGAAGGAACCAAAGTGACACTAGAGTCAGATGATGCAGTATTTCATGATCTAGGAAAAATTGTTGACAATTTGGCTTTAGAAGAGCAAGAGAAGGTTATAGAATCAGAAAAGGATACAGAGGCAGTGGAAGCACCTACTATATCAGAATCAGTTCTAGCAGAGTAGATAGTTAAAGGTAAACAAATTTTGACAGAGGTCACTACCCCTAGTGCACCTGACAGTAAGAAGAGACAAATTGGTTCAATTTTTGAAGACCTTGGAAAAGAGGTTGAAGATGATGATCAGCTTGAGCTCATCACATCTCTCAATAAAATTATTGGAAAGAATAAGAAGGTGAAGGACCTTGAAGGCAAAGTTAGATTTTTGATAGAGAAACTTGAGAGTGTGATCAACACTAAGGTATTTGAATCGGATCCACTTGAGAAAGCTAAAATGGTAATAAACTCTTTTGACTCTAAATTTTCTAACTTAAAGGATATTGCTAGAATAAAAGTTCAAGAAGCCTTTGAAGCATAAATGCAACAAAATTTAGGTGTAAATATTCGAAATGATATTGGTAATTTGGATGTATGCATAAAGAATTTAAGGAAACATTTTGAGACTGGAAAGAGTTTGTATATACAATGCACAAAATTAGAAATCCTAATAGCTAAAGAAGATAAGAAGATCAGAGAGAAGATAGATGCAATTACAGCTGAAACAAACACCTTGACAAGCCCAAATGTAAAGATAAGTTCTGTGGAGAAGAACATAAGGAAGTTAAATGATGAAATCAGAATGTTAGCAGAGGAGAAGAATAGAAAGATGATCATGATTAACATCTTGAGAGAGCATATCTCAATCAAGACCTCAATTGTTGAAGACCAAATTGAGCAGTGTCTTTCAACAAAGACATCTTTTCAGAAGTTTAGCTTTAATTCCCTGCAAGCTTGTCAGACATCAGCATATGGATTGAGTACTCTACTCAATGTTGCTAAATCCATCAGGAAGATATGGGAGAAAGATTTTGAATCATGGAAGTTAGATTTTGGCGACTATGTTGCAAGCCTACCAGCTTTGCAATAGCTGATAACAAGGTATCAAGTTTTTATTGAAATTTTTGTACACCCTATCTTTGTCATTGTTGTTAAAGGGGGAGAGATAGCAGAAAATTGATAATATGTTGAGGAAGGATACTCATAGGGGGAGATATTTTATGGAGTACAATATTGTATATGTGTTGTATAATATTTGGCCACAATTTTGTGTAAGTGTTTTGAAGTTTTGTTTGCACACTTAGCCAATTTTCCCATATGTTGCCACCAATGACAAAGGGGGAGATTGTTGGAAATTTGGCTAATGTGGATGCATAGATGTTTTCATTATGGAAACATATGATCTCTACTGAGAGCACAAAATTTGGAATGCAAGTATGGCAAGTTGAAGGAAGAAATTGTCTAAGTATGGATACAGTGATCCTGATAGAGCACCCAATGAAGATTTAGTTGGCGACATCCACTGGACCAATGTTTTTGTTTGCACAGTTAACTAAAGCTTCTACAAATTATGAGGATACCCCATCTCAGTGCACATAAAGTTTGGAGTAGTACAGATGAAGTTATTCAAAGTTTACCAAAGATAGTTTTGTAGACAGAACAGTTTTGGAGACAGTATTAGTGAAAGAGTTAAGGGATTATTTTTGCTTGTCAAAATAATGACTTAACATTATGAAGGGATGACATCCTATATTTTTACTCTTGGATAAAGATTTTGGAAGCCGACCATATAAAGTTATTAGCTCTAATAACTCATATATTAGGCATACTTGAAATGTAATGATAATGATGTGTTTTTTGTGAAAAGAAAGAAAAGGATAACTTGTGAAAGTTGTATAATGTGATAGCAACAAGGCTATTGATGCGAAGTTGTAAGTAGTACCATACTATAGTCAGAAACATCTTGTATTACCTGTTTGGGTAGTGAGCTCAACTGGTGATCAGGTTTTGTAATCTAACTCCTAACAGGGTTAAGGCTTCTAACAAGGCCTAAAGTCCTTTAACCAGGACAGATCTACTATATATTGTAAACTAACTCTTAAGAGGGTCCAATATCCCTAACAAGATACTTTTGATTAGTGATCTTTGTGGGTACCATCCCCACTGGGGTTTTCCCTTGGCTAGGGTTTCCTCGAGAACATATCATGTGTTATGAGTTATTTCTATTTACTACTATGTTTGTTAATCAGCTTGATAATCTTTGTATGCACTAAAGTAATCTGTTATATCCATAAGTGGGCAAAAATAAAAGTTTGTGAAATACTGATTCACCCCCCCTCTCAGTATTTCCTATTTCTAACACAGATAATTCAGCTCTATCAATCGGCTTGGGGCCCTCTGCTCAAAGATTACATTCTCCCTTATCCTTCTTCGAATGTGGATGGTTTGTGGCATTGGAAGGACTTTTCTAGTGTAGGGGCAGATATTCAAGAATCAAATCTTTTAAAATCAATTGTCCAAAATAGATCTTTTCTTCTTAGAAATGGTAGAGATGAGATAATTTGGAATGGTTCCAAGAATGGCATTTACATAAAATCAAAACAAGGTCAATCACCAATTGGAAACTACAAGCATTCCTAGAAGTAATTCTAAATTTAATTTCTAAATTTGAATCTACAACGGCTAATCATATCTACCGCAAGGGAAATGGTAAAGCGAATGACTTGGAAAATGCTACGGTGGGTGGCACCCATATCAGATCAATCTCTGCCAGGTGGCATCCACATTATTTCAATCTCTCTTGAATTTTGGCAATTTTTCAATCAATTTTGAGTTGTACACTTTCTAGAGTAACGACTATCTCTTGATCTGAGTAGTTTTCCCAAGACTAACAAGTTGCTTGCATATGCTTCCCAGCTCCTCTTCTTAAAGGTGGTAGTCACTTCATTCTGGTTTGGGTTATTTTCAAAACAAGGCGTAATCTGTAAGTATTCTGCAATAAAGATGAAGTATTAGTGAAAGAGTTAAGGGATTATTTTTGCATTCAGGTTTCTACTACAATTCCAATTCACCTATGTTGGAATAAACTGTGCCTACCTAAAGTAGGAGTTTTTTTGTGGGCAGCATCTCAGGGGTGTATCTTAATAGTAGAAAGATTTTTAAAAATGGGGTTTATGGGTCCATCAAGATGTTCTCTCTGTCTAAATCATGAAGAAACACACAATAATCTGCTACTCTCCTATCCCTTTTCCATGAAATGCTGGGAATGGTTATGTGCTAAATTGAATTGGTCTTATACTCCATCGTAGGATATTCAATCTCACCTTCTAGCTTGGCCTTCACTTTTTAAAGAAAGTCTTTGTGGTAATCTTTGGATCATTTCTGCTTCCATTGTAATATGGGAAATATGGAAAGAGAGAAATAGGAGGCTCTTTCAAGAAAAATCACTGCCAATTGAGAAGGTATTAAATAAAATCGAAGCAGCAATAGTGGAAATCATGAACTCCTGGATCCAAACCCATATTGCTATTCACAAATTCTACATCAACTAGGATGACAAGATGATTAAAAGCTGGCATGGCCTACAAACTCCAACTTTCATTGGTAGGGGTTGCAAAGACAATCTTCATCAAAGATTATCATGTGTTTGGAGAACCCCATCCCTGGGTTGGTTCAAACTTAACTTCGATGGTGCCTCAAAAGGCAATCTAGGGCCATTAGGTGTAGGTTGCATCATCCACTCTTTAGAGGGACAAACAATTGCTCAACTAGCTATTCCATTGGACCCTGACACCAACAATGTAGCTGAGATTAAGGCGTTGTATCATGGCCTATTATTAGACAGGGAATTAAGATTGAATAAAGTGGAAATTGAGGGAGATTCGATGATTGTGATTAATGCAATCAAAACAAGGTCGATCACCAATTGGAAACTACAAGCATTCCTAGAAGTAATTCTAAATTTAATTTCTAAATTTGAATCTACAACGGCTAATCATATCTACCGCGAGGGCAATGGTAAAGTGAATGACTTGGAAAATGCTACGGTGGGTGGCACCCATACCAGATCAATCTCTGCCAGGTGGCATCCACATTAGTTCAATCTCTCTTGAATTTTGGCAATTTTTCAATCAATTTTGAGTTGTACACTTTCTAGAGTAACGACTATCTCTTGATCTGAGCAGTTTTCCCAAGACTAACAAGTTGCTTGCATATGCTTCCCAGCTCCTCTTCTTAAAGGTGGTAGTCACTTCATTCTGGTTTGGGTTATTTTCGAAACAAGGCGTAATCTGTAAGTATTCTGCAATAAAGATGTGATGGCATTTTGGAGGCTTCAAGATCTTTGATGGCATAAGAAGCTTAGAGTTTACCCTGAATGAGTTTTGATGGTGGTACGGGGATGGTAGGAAATGTCTGGAGATGCTTTCATTCCTAGAAATATCTCTGTGTGTATTGGAGAATGGTTACCCAGCTGTGGGTCATTTTGAATTTGGTTGTTATGTGGGGACGAGCTATGTTGCTCCACATTTTCTATTCCCCCTGTTTAGCTCTTGGACTGGTTTTAAATACTGTTTTATATGTATATTTTAATTTCCTGCATATTAATATATATAGACTTCTGGCCTTGGCCTTTACCGATCCAAAAAAAGTGTATAGGGTGGTGGCTATTTTTCATATAAATTTGTATTATAATTACGAATGTTCATTTTATTTATAGATATAGTTAGAACATTTTTTAAGTATTTCCAAATACTTAGAAATTTTCATAATAGACATAAGGACGTATTAGTAATGTGATTTAGAGACCGTCAAATCTCGGGGGTTTTGATTGGGGCAAGTTTAAAACATACTTCCCTTAAAGTGTAAATGTGTAATTCATCACAAAATTCCTTGATCTAATAGTATCAATTATGTTATAATATATTTTTATATTGTAGTCACATGAGGATTAGAATATACTTTATTTTCTTTGAGCAATAAAAATATTGGTAGTTTACCTTATGGATGTTTGCCTCACATATTGCTAACGTTTAACCACATAAATTATTGTAGTTGATGTGATTGATTATTTAGTTATTCGAATTTATCTCTATTTTCTTTGCAACTAATTTATGTTGCAATATTATTTAAGATTATAAGTGTTCAACAATTTATTTCTTGTTTTGTAACAACGCTAACTTTTTTAAGTTGGGAAAAGAATCTAAATGAAGAGTTTATGATATTTAATTAGAACAACTAATGTTTCATATTAAATTTCACTTATTAATAATTCTTATACTCAACTTGTATCTATATATTTTGAATAAAATATAAAGGCCATGCTAATATATGTATATTTGAGATTTTGTTTTTGATATCTATAAATTCTTTGTATATATTGTTGATCTATGATCCATCAACTATCATTAATTAAGATAGTAAGTTTCCCTTGAAAATGGCCTTGAATGCAATAAAACTTGTATTTCGTATTAATGTGTTTCCCATTTTGATGAATCATTCTTACTAACCTAGTTCTATCAATATACTTATTTTTGTAAAGTTCATATATGAATGTGAACTCTAAATGGAGTATTTAGTCTGAATAAACCATTGTGACTAGTGCAAGGTTGCTAATTTATCAAGGTTGATTTCTTCTCAAAGTATACTTCACTTGGTGCTCCATGGTTGGCATAACCAAGACAATAAAGATAACACAAAGAAATGTTATATATGTTGTCTTCTTCAAGGAATTTAGGGGCTTGTAGCCTTATCCTCCATAATTCAGATCAATAGTAATTTATACAATAAATTAATATAATTGACAAAATAAATCAAAATGCTTCATCAATATATATCATGTTATGCTAAATACAATGCATCCGATGAAAGACATGGTAAAGATCTTGAAATGTTAAGCTAAATTGCCAAACATTCCCCTAAATTTTTATGTAGCTAAATATGACAATGCCAACCCTCATAGTCTTAAGGTATGTGTTGGAATAAATTTGTTGTAGACATGTTAGGTTGTTAATAGTAAATTTATTTTGTTGTGTTTAATCTCAGTTAGTTTTCAACTCTAATATTTGATTGTCAATCAATTCTTAGTTTATTGTCAAACAACTACAAATAGTTATCAATTTGATTAACATAATTATAAGAATATTGTTGGATCGAATACATGTAATTATATACATATATATATTATTTGTTAATAAATAAAATGTGTAGCAAGTATTACACATGTTTCATTTTTTAATATGATATATCAGAAGAAGTCATTCTACTTGAGTTATTATAGTCATAGTCCAATGATGCAAGAGAAAGGTGAAGCCTTTCTAGCAAGAAGAGAAGCATTGATTAAGAGAAAAAGATGTTAAGTAATAAAAAAGATCCACCTAATAACAATGGCTTCATTGATGATGAAACATCTACTCTATTTTGAAAAGGCCAGCACTTTGAAGATAAGGAATGATAAAATAGTGAATAATTTGATGCTCATTGTACTTGTAGATCGTAGAAGATATACCAAATTCAGTTTATGAGATATACATATGAGAATTAGTGCCTAATAGTTCATGATAGATCAAGAATCTAGAAGTTCAACATTATTGATTTAGGACAATGATGAGATAAGTTTCATGTGAAAATGGTGTCCAATGATGTTGGGAACATGCATGATAGCTAGCTAACTATAGCTGTACTTGGGAGGAAGCATGAAAAATTCTTACTATTATAGAAACCATTTTCAAATAATAGAATTTGCATAATATATTTCCTATTATTGTGTTTTTAATAAGTTTAGTATTGTATAATTAAAAGGATTGTTGGAATAAATTCTCCAAACTAAACATGTGTAGATGTATCTAGATTGTTAGTTTTAAATTTAGTTTATTGTCTTTAGTTTTCATAAACTATAAACACCAATATTTGGTTGTCAATAGGTTTTTCACGTGTTATCAAACAACTACAATGATCTTTCAATTTTATTAGCATAATTGAAAGAATATTCGTTGGTCTATTGCATGAAATAGTATATATATTTGTTAATTTAAACAATGCGCATTAAATGTTACACTTGTTATTTTTGGGAATGTGAAGTCCAATGATCACCTAACTCTTTGGTTTCTCCCAACCCTTCATTTTGTATATGTTTATGAGTGCATAAAGAGATGCGTATAGGTTGTCTACTTGTATATTGGTGATGATGATTAATGGAACAGTTCCCTTCTTTCCCATGGATGTAGCCAATTAATGGTGAACCATGTAATTTGTGGAGTTTTGTGTCATGTTGTGTTTATCTCTATTTTGCTTTCTACTATTTTATGTTGTTACATATCTTATCTTTTCTCATTTTATAATTAATAATTGGTATCAAAGCTTGGTTAGGTTGAGAAAAGATGAAAGAAGATGATGAAGTCGATTCAACCATTACACAAGTTCTGAGAGCTTTAAAATTTTAGGAATTCAACTCAGCAAAGAGTAGTGTTGTGAAAGATAATTTTGAAGAAAGGTGTCATATATATTAGTGGGATGAAGTTAGGGTGGCTAGTACAGAGGTTAATATAGAAGAGGAATAAGGGGATGTGATATATATATAGACACAAACAAACACACACACACACACACACACACACACACACACACACACACACACACACAGAGAGATTGGTATCTTCATTTTGTATTTGTTTATGAATGTATAAAGAGATGCATACAGGTTGTGCACTAGTGTATTGGTGATTATAATTAATGGAATGGTTCCATTCTTTCTTATGGATGTAGCAAGTTAGTTGTGAACCATGTAATGTGTGGTGTTCTTTGTTGTGTTGTGTTTGTCTCTATTTTTCTTTCTGTTATTTTATATTTTTAAATATGTCATCTTTTCTTGTTTTATCATTAATAGTTCCAAATTTTTAATGAATGAAACTTCTACGATGTATATTACATCAAGAGTTATAGGTACGTTTGTATCATCCATCTCAATGATGAGAATATCATTTTCTTCTCTTTCTACTACTCTATACAGAGAATCTATGCCCAAGGATCTTTTACACTATTCAAAAGGTCACACCATAGTTGGAAAAGGTTCGCGCTTTGATTTCATGTCCATGTTGGTTATGTATTTTTGGCACTAGCACTCATTATTTTATGTCGCAGAAAGTCAAAACTATATTTCATCAACTAATCTAAGTATGATAATATCACATTAAAAAAACCCTATACTATACTTGGTAGTATTCGATTATTTCTATCTAAAGATCATTTTAAGATGAGTTTTGACTTGTTGATCAGGCTTGATTTGGTCAACCATCCATCAAAATTTAAGGCTCATTTAGAAAATAATAATAGAGCGAAAAAAAACCAAAATAATATTTAGTTAAAAGAGTACTAAATTTGTACTATGTATAAATTAATGTATTATATTCGTATAGGGAAAGGGGCCTAATTATTACCTATCTTCCAATTATTGTTCATTTGTTTTTGTTAATTAAAAACCCACTAGAACATTATCAAGTGGGTCAATAACTATTTGTTGGTATACCTAATAGCTGAAAATATAAGTTACGAATTAAATCAATTGTCCAACTTTCTAAGTACCAATAGAATATAATGATTGAGGTATCTATGCATAGGAATTTTTCCATGAAACACGAAGGATTCTCCCAAAGTTTTCATAAAATTATAAATTGAATATAGGTTTTTTATAACAACAATGTTGTTGTGTGTTCAACTATTAGTCCATTTGTGTTTGATATAAAAGTTAAAGTTAGAAATAACAAATATTTGGATTCACCAAAAGATATTGAAATTATTAAAGTTGCATATAAGTAATTTTTGAAATAAAACTATGATATTTCTCTAAAGAGAAATGATATGTTTTTGTTAAACTTCTAGGAATATCATGATTATGTCTTGCTTAAATTCTTAAGATGTTAAGGATTTGGACATTTCTATGGTAAATAATTTTCCATGGGTTGTGGAGTTTTCCTCTTGAGATGAGGAGGAGAAAGTTTGGAATCAAGTAGTAGGGCACAAAGTATTGACATTCATTGGTAGGATAGGTTTGTGTATTGACTAATTAGAGGTTTATGAAACCTAAGTTATTCGGCCTAGAGATGAGGAAGCACAAAATCAATTGATTTAAAGGAAGTGTGAATATAAAAAGTGATAACAAGGCTAAAGGGGGAGAATCAGTTGCTCATGGAGCAACTATTTTCTATGAAAAAAGAAATGGAGGATTTGTGTTGTTGTATGATGAATTTGAAAAATAGAAACCCTTGAAAAGAAGTTAGTTTACCATACCACTAGGAAGAGAGCTAACACATGCCTACATACCCAGTTATTGGCAAGATGTTTTTGAGGGTAGCAATGTGGCTCATTTTATATCTATGGAATATAGTGCAGAGCTAGCTAAGAGAGAAGATGTATTAAATGATTTTATTTCTTGTGATAATGTTTTTGTATGAGAACATTTTTGGAAATGGAATGTGTTGTTTTTTTTTGGGAACTAAAGAAAGTATTGATTTATTATTGCGAGTGGAGAAGGTAAATGAAATGAAATAAGTGTTGGCTATTCTCGATGAGTTATTTTTTGAAGGTATGCAATAGAGAGATGAATTTATTTTAGATTCTAGATTAACGTATAATCTTGTTCCTAAAAATGTTATTTTTGAAGATGACTTTGTCAAGAAAGTTATTAATTCTGACTTGGCATAGATAAGATAAATTTGTACTATTCATAAAAAAACTAAATGGCCAATTTGAAATATTTGATTGTCCTATTTGTAATGTAAATTTAGAAGTGGAAATGTAGGGGATGTTATAGTACATGGTTGTATCAATTTGACTTCAAGGGGGAGATTGTTGGGAATGTCGAGTCCAATAGTCACCTAACTCTTTGACTTCTCCCAACACTTCATTTTGTATTTGTTTATGAATGTATAAAGAGATGCATATAGGTTGTGCACTAGTGTATTGATGATTATAATTAACGGAATGGTTCCATTCTTTCTTATGGATGTAGCGAGTTAGTTATGAACCATGTAATTTTTAGTGTTATATATTGTGTTGTTTTTGTCTCTATTTTTCTTTCTATTATTTTATGAAGTTAAATGTGTTGTCTCTTCTTATTTTATCATTAACAGTTCCAAATTTTTAATCAATGAAACTTCTACAATCTCAACTATGAGAATATCATTTTCTTCTCTTTCTACTACTCTATGCACAAAATTTATGCCCAAGGCTCTTTTACACTATTCAGAAGGTCACATCATAGTTGGAAAAGGTTTGTGCATTGATTTCATGTCCATGTAACAATTGGTTATGTATTTTTGGCACTAGCACTCATTATTTTCTCTCGAGGAAAGTCAAAACTATATTTCATTAACTAATCTAAGTGTGATACTATAACATTAAAAATCAGATACTATGCTTGGTAGTATTCAATTATTTCTATCTAAAGATTATTTAAGATGAGTTTTGATTTAATGCTCAGGCTTCTTTTGGTCAACCATCCACCAAAACTGAAGGCTCATTTAGAAAATAATAATAGGGCAAAAATTAAATTAAATAATTTTTAGTTAAAAGAGTACTAAATTTGTACTATGTATAAATTAATGTATTGTATTAGTATATGGAAAGGGGCCTAATTATTACCTATTTTTCAATTATTGTTCACTTTTTTTTGTTAATTAAAAACCCACTAGAGCGTTATCAAGTGGGTCAATAACTATCCATTGGTATACCTAACAATTGGTCAGCCAATCAACCATAACGGTCATCGAAATAATTGCTTCAACCTGGAAGAATTGTCGGCTATAACATTTATCTCTGTGACCAATGTTGGTCGAAATTGGGATGCAAAATCATCAGAATAAATGTTGAATATATAGCACTCTCGTCAATATGTCTATTCTTTGTTTGTCGAAAAAGAGACAAAAAATTTAATTTTTTTAAAAAGATATGTATATATTATCAAATTAAGCACATCAATATTATGTCATTGTTGTTTACTAGTTACAAACAGTCATACATTTTCTATCATATTTCACACAAACTTGTTCTTTCTCAAGGTCATTAACCTTGACATTCATAGGAGATGACTAAGCAATCTACAGCTATGCCAAAAATAATACTTAAAGATTATATCTAAAACAAATCTCCCAATTTATTAGCTAGCTGGCTATTTGCCTTCTTCTTGTTTATGGGGTTGATTTGTCAGGAAATGAGAAAGAGGGGGATGCTTTGAGGATTGAATGGGTCATGGGAGAGTTTGGGAAAGGCTTTCTTGGACTACCACTCTCCACCACCCGCCATTTCCACCTTAGCATTCCCATTTCTTGGGGATATTCTCACTACGTATGACAAGGTAGAGATCCTTGTCCATTTCTAGTTGTACATCTTCTTTCCTCAATCCTGCATGCAATACATATTTAGTTCCACCAAACTTACTTTGAAATTACAACCTTTTAATGATAGGAACACAAAAATAATAGCAAACATAAACACAAGAAATACTAGATTTGTGTGGAACAACTTGTAAAGGGAAAAACCATGGAAAAGATTGCTCTCAAACATATGCACACCAATTAAGGTGAGTTACAAGAAAGAATAACTACCAAAGGGACTATGAAGAATGATAAGAGAGAATAGATCCATCACTAATGTCCAACCCACTCATTTTTTTCAATACTACAAAAACTAAGATAAAGATAAATCACTTTCTTGACATAGGACTTTTCATATATCCAAAGATCACAATGACACCAAAGGCTTAATAGCATAGTTTGATATGATATGATTTGAACTAGACCGAGAAATTAAGTCACAAGATTATTGAGTCTAAAGATAAAAAAATTCTCACCCTTGATACCATGTGCAAAAAATCCATAATGGATTAGTTTAAACTACTCAAGTGCACAACGTCCTTTCAATAACCAATAATTGAGTTGTATATCCAGTCAATATGTAGAGAATTGTTAAGAGGACATATTTGTGAAGGTTTTATAGATGCAGGTTATTGAATCATCATCTCTGCACTGGTACTCAATCTGGAAACCCTTATATATAGCCACTCTATCAAATCTCCACATCTAGAAAATCTCCACAAAAATCCCTTCTGGCCTCCACTGCATATACTTCTTCTCAGAATCTAAAAACTCTGATCCATCATTGATTCTCATTAATGTACTAATTTGGATAGTAAGTCTAATTTATTTTGTCCATGGAATGATACCTTAAATTATTGAGCTTCTCTTTGTTTCAAGAATAGTATAACATTCTCTACTTAAGAGGGCCAACCACGTGAAGGTGGAAGCTCATCTGGCCCCTCCTAGGAGCCTCTTATGACCCTTTACGACATTTTAAGACCTCTAAGGTGTATTCTTAGGGATCGTAAATGGTTGTAAAGGGTCATAAGGGGTCCTAGGATACAACAACTCAGAAACATAATTGTAGGCATCATGGTCACAATTTTTTGGAGACAACATAATTGAGTTATTTACCCAAGCGACAGAGAGCAACTTCTGCACCTCCAATTCCAAGTTGACACTGCGGGATCCAAAGACCATAGATAAGGAATAAATTTGGAGAGTGGAGGAGGGCCATAATGACAAAAATAATACAGGACAAACCTCAAGTTAAATGAGCTGGAAACTGCAAACATTTTAATAGATTTTTATTATTAAATAATGAAATTTTCATATACTAGTGTTCTAAGAACCCTCATTACATGATTTATTATTGTAAGCCCCCTCTGACTTACACATATAGAAAATGAAACTAAAACCTATTGGGATTGAGACAAACCTTATAAAACAACAACAGCTAAGAAGAATCGCTTCCCAACATCTATTGAATACATCTGTTGGAGGACCTTGTATTCATGAGCTACAAATGTATTCAACAGATGTTGGCAAGCGATCCTTCCTAGCTATTGTTGTTCTATAAGGTTTGTGTCAATCCCAATAGGTTGTAGTTTCATTTTCTAGATGCGTTAGTTAGAGGGGGCTTACAATAATAAATCATGTAATGAGGGGGCTTAGAACACTAGTATATGCAAATATCATTATTTAATAATAAAAAATTATTAAAATGTTTGTAGTTGCCTCATTTTAACTTGAGGTTGTTATAATAATTGAGAGGGGGGTGAATTATTTATCCAGTGTCCCAAAACAAAATGTATAATCTGAAACAAATTCTTCAACTTCTGCTACTTGGTAAACATAAAATACTTTCACTGTCTATGCTTTTACCGATTATCAATCTAAAAACTTATAGTAGTTACCGATCAAATCTAACATGTAATATGAAAAGTATGATAACAAACAAATATCACAATCAACACATAACACAAGAGATTTAATGTGGAAACCCTATGAAGGGAAAAGCCACCTGGGACCAGCAACCCAAAAATGTTCACTTTTCTGAACTGAGGTCGGTGAAGACCCAACCCTATTAAAGGTTACAAACATACTATTAGGTGTGACCTCATTAGAGGATTTTAAACCAGAAGTTATCATCCAACCAATATTCACTCTGGGGTTAATAGGATAACAATGTTCACTCCATGAATGAAACATAAAAAGACTTTCTTAGTCCACTCAGTTAAGAGATTTGACTATGTACAATGGTTAAATATGTAACAGTACATGATCTTCCTTGATACAACTTCAATTGTAGTTTACAAATCAATATTTAACTCATACAAATGTTTCTGATCAATATATCACTTCAGATTCAACACTATATCAACATACTGTCCATCGGTAATTACTCTGTGTAGCTCAGTAATTGTTCTGCAGTCCGGTTCTCACTAACTAGTATGATCAGAATGCATGAAAACTTGTTCACATGATAATTCTATAGTATCTTCTTCCTCCGGTATAGTTTCAATAATGAAGCCAATGTCTCTTATATAGATGAGTAAATAATTTTCTCTTTGTCCATCAGACTTTGCCGCTTAATCTCATTCATTGATTTTTCCACTTTAACCTTCTTCGGCTGATGTGTCAATAACACATTTCAATCTGCTCCATTAGATCTTCCTTGAATTATGTTAGTCGTCGATCTTCATAACAAACCTTATCTATTACCTAGATTTCATACACTTTCTAGCTCATCAATCTTATTGTCTAAACTAATCATTTAATTTCTTTATGTTCTACTCAGTTAACAAAGAAATGCATTGGTGAACACAAGCTTAGTTAACACTGCACTCGATATACACTACACTCCGTCGGTGTATACTGGAATGCTTCATTTACCGACAACATTGCTTTGTGTCTTTCAACTCTATTCTTCATCATAGATGAATGCAACATAATAAAGTCAATATCATCAAGTCATAGACTCATCAACAAGTTACTCAGTGTATTCCTTATCCTCATCTATCATATACATCTTCCTCATGTAGATACTTATGTTCTTCATCTCTTACACCTTTCTTCAGATGTTTCAGTAGAGTAACTTACAAGATAAGTACTATCAATCTAGTTGACATAAATGACAATATAATACTAATTTAATCATATTCCATATCTAATTAGCAACTCCTCAATTATCTTTAATCACAGATTCTTCATTCAAGTTCTAAATCAATTGTAGTTCATCAATCTCTCCCTTTGGCATTGATGGAAACTCAAGTAATATGAAGTGTACCATACACATACCAAACATGTATTCTACAACTCTATGAACAAATGTTGTGTAAGCTCTCCCTAGCTTAATATGTTTAATCAATATGTTACAAACAACATTATAAAATACAGCTTTGTCATTCTGTAGTTATGATCTTTTCAGCTCTTGGGTTCTTTCTTTTGTTCTCTGTAACTGATCTTCAATGTTATGTTCCTTTTAGATTATCTCTCCCTTAGATAGTTATCATCGGTGCATGTTTTTGTTCATATTATTAATCTCTCCCTTTGATAAAAATGCCAAAGAAAAAAATAAATAATCAGCTTTGTAGTAGCTAAGTAACTCTCTGTTGTCCAATAGAGTCTCTGTATCTCTGTATACTAATATCCCAATCTGTTTTAGCTCTTCAAACTTAATCATAACCTTGAACATTATCCAAAGTGTGAACTATGCTACATCAACATGTGTGATCTTTTGATAATATTAAGCTGATGCAACATCTAGATCACATTAGTGACTGGTAGACAGGGGACGGACCCCGAGTCTAGTCCTCAAGTATTCAAATGTGTCCTTCGGTAGAGGCTTTGTAAAGATATCTACAAGTTGTTCTGTAGATGTAATAAATTCTAACTTCACTTGCTTTTCTTGCACTTGTTCTATTAAGTAGTGATACTTAATTGATATATGCTTTGTCTTGGAGTGCATCACTGGATTCATTGAAATATTAATAGCACTGGTGTTGTCATAGTATATAATCATCGGGTCAATGATTACCTCATTCATTCCTTCCAGCACTTGCTTAATATATGAAATGTTTGAGCAATTAGTAGCAGTAACAAAATACTCTGCTTCAGCTATAGACTAAGAAATACAAGCCTTCTTTTTACTTGTCCAGGTTACAAGTCTTTCACCAAAGAAGAATTCTCCTCCGGTGGTGATTTTTCTGTCATCCACATTTCTAGCCCAATCAGCATCGGTATAGACCTTCAGTTCAAACTTACCTTCCTTAGGATACCATAGTCCATAATCCTCTATCATTTTTAGGTATCTTAAGATTCTTTTAGTAGTAATCATGTGTGATTCTCTAGGGTTAGCAAAAAATCTAGCAACTATTCCCACAACATATGCTATATCTGGTCTACTGTGAACTACATACATTAGCTTACCAATCATGGATCGGTAAAGTGTCTAGTTTACCTCTGTAGTTTCATCTTCTTTTGTCAATTTACATCTAGTAGCCATCAGTGTTCCCACAAGTTTAGCATTTTCCATGCCAAATGTCTTCAAGACTTCCTTTATGTATTTAGATTGTGAGATGAATATCCCATCACTCTGTTGAATCACTTGTAGTCCTACAAAGAATTTAATCTCTCCAAACATAGACATCTCAAACTCTTTTCTCATCTCATTAGCAAAAGATTTACATACATGATCTTGACCTCCAAAAATAATAACATCAACAAATATCTCAGGAATAGTAATAGTGTCATTAGTATCACCTTTCATGTACAAATTGTTGTTCTCACTAGTTCTAACAAATCCAATACTTAACAAGTAAGTATACAGCCTTTCATACCAGGCTCTCAATGCTTGCTTCAAACCATATAAAGCTTTATGTAATCTACATACCATGTCTTTGTTGTCTGGATCAATGAATCCTTTAGGTTGTTCTATGTAGACTTCCTCTTCAAGTATACCATTCAGAAATGCTGACTTCACATCCATTTGATAAAATTTAAATTTCTTGTGTGCAGCATATGCAAGTGGCATTCTAACTCCTTCCAATCTAGAAACAGGTGCAAATGTCTCACCATAAAAAATGCCTTCTTCCTGTGCAAATACCTTGCATACCAATCTAGCTTTATTTCTAGTCACCTCACCATTTTCATTTAGTTTGTTCCTAAATATCCACTTAGTACTGATAACATTCTTATCTTTAGGTTGGGGTACTAAGGACCAGGTTTTTTTCTTCTCTATTTGTTCTATTTCCTCTTTCATTGCATTAACCCATTCCTCATTCTCTAATGCAACTTTTAGATTTTTTGGTTCAAATTCACAAACTAGACATGTACCTTGTCTTGCTTGGCTTCTTGTCTGCATGCCAGCTTGTCTGTCTCCAATAATTTGTGTCTCAGGATGATGTCTCTTGAAAAAAATAGCCAGTACTTAGTTTCTTCTATCTTGTTCATCCTGTTTAGGTTCATGTGCTTGCTTGGTAGCTCCATCTTGTTCATCGGTTTCCCTTTCCTGTTGATCAGTTATCACAGGTTGCGACTTCGGTAGATATTCAGGATGTTCAATGTAAGTGAATCTACCATAGTCTTCTGGTTTCTTTCTACTTTCATCTATGTTCTTGTCATCAAACTCATCAACACGGACATTAGTACTTTCAATTATCTTATTTGTAACCTTATTCAAACATTTATATGCAATACTCTTAATAGAATATCCTAAGAATATTCCTTCATCACCTCTAGAAACAAATTTCTCATTTCTGTCATCTTTCAGAATAAAACATTTGCTTCCAAAAATCCTGAAATAACTTACAATAGGTTTGTGTCCAAATCGTAGCTCATAGGGTGTCCGGTTGGTGTCCTTCTTCAGTTGTACTCGGTTAAGAACATATACAGTTGTACTGAAAACTTCCCTCTAGTATGTTTGAGAAATATTCTTTTGCAGCATTAGTGTTCTTACACAATCAATTATTAACATGTTCCTTCTTTCAACAATCACATTCTACTTAGGTGTCCTCGGTGCAGAGACTTGTCTTTTGATACCATGCTCATGTCTTTTCTAGTCTCTTTTTCTACCTTTGCCTTATACCACTTAAACATCTTAAATGCTTCAAATTTTTATTTTAAGAACATAACTTTTATTAGTCTAGTATAGTCATTGAAAAAAAGAATAAAGTATCTATCACCATAGTAACTCTGAGTTCTCATAGGACCACATAGGTCGGTATGAACCAACTCAAGTATCTTCTTTGTTGAGTAGTCTTTGCTTTTAAAACTAAACTTAGTCATCTTACCTTTTTGACATTCATGACACATAGCATGATTAGGTTTTGATAAGTTAGGCAACCCTCTAACTCTTTTCTTCTTACTAATCTTGATCATGTTATCAAAGTTCACATGGCATAACCTTTTATGCCATAGCCATGCATCTTCATCCTTCATTAATAAACAAGAAGACTGATCAATATCAAGATAAAATAAATTACCTCTGGATTGTGTACCGGTTCCAACAAGTCTTCCTCCATCATCATAGATTTTTACCTTTTTGCTCTCAAAAGAAAGTCGATGGTCTGAATTATTCAGTTGTGCCACACTTAATAAATTATAGTTCAGTCCATCTACCCAGTATGCATTTTCACATTTTATTCTATCATTAATCATTAGTGAACCTTTACCTCTTACCATACAGGGTGCATCATTTCCCATCCAAATAGATCCTCCATCGTATTCATCAAGTAGGTCAAATTTCTCTACATCACCAATCATATGATGTGAACAACCACTGTCTATGATCCATGTATCATTTCTTCTTACTTTAGAGATCAGTGATGTTTCTTCATGTTTCTCTTCTTCCTCTGAGTCATCTTTCATAGCAACAAATACTACTTCTACATCATCATTAGTATCAAATTCAGATTCAATATCTTCAGCCATGTAACATACCTTTTTCCCTTTATCATAGCTATCTCAGTTATCTCTATTGTTGTGTTGGTAGCCTCTATTGACTCTTCTACCATAGCTTCCTTCAGATTGGTCTTTGGATCTATCATCATATTTCTTATTCAAACATCTAGCAGTGATGTGGCCAACTTCTTTACAATTAAATCATGCCAAACATAGCTTACCTCTATACCTTCCTTTTCCTTTGGGTAACCTTCTAGCCATAAGAGCTTCAATCTCATCAAGTTCATCATTAGTATTACTATCACTATCATTATTCTCATTATTCCTGCTACTAGACTTACCAATCTTCAAAGAAGACATGAAAGAGGATTCAACAAAAGGTACAACACTATTGTCAAAGTTATTCAATTCAAAGGTTGTCAGCTTACCAATCAGTGTGTCAAGAGTAAGGTTGGATGTAGCTCTTTTTTCATGAATTGTAGAGATCCCGATTGCATAAACTGGCAGTAAAGTTCTGAGAATCTTGCTTATCATTGTTTCATCCTCAATAATTCCATTTGATGCTCTAATAGCATGTACTACTTCTTTTAATCTATTTGAGTATTGCACAATGTTCTCACCTTCTTTCATCTTCATATCATCAAATCGACCTCTTAGGCTTTCTTCTCTAGCTCTTTTAACATTCAAATCTCCACTATATATTAGAGTTAGTTTATCCCACATGGGTTTCATAGTAGTGCATCCTTTAATGTCTTCAAATTCAGCATCGGTATAGGTAGCAACAAGTTCCATCATAGTAATATTGTGTTCATGCCTATCTTTCAGTTGATCAAGGGTTAAGGGACTTGGTATTGGTTCAATGTAGCCATTCTCAATTAGTTCTACTACAGAATTCCCAATTCTAGATATGTGCAACTTCATCCGGCTTTTCCATACTATGAAGTTCTCTTTGTTCAGCTTTGGTACTTCCCTCTTATACATTTTGAGATCTTTGTGTTGGATTCCTTAAAACTCTATCATAAGAAACCACAGCTCTGATACCAATTGTTAGAATAATTGAGAGGGGGGTGAATCAATTATCCAGTGTCCCAAAACAAAATGTATAATCCAAAAAAAATCTTCAACTTTTGCTACTTGGTAAAAATAAAATACTTTCACTTCTTGTGCTTTTACCAATTATTAGTCTAAAAACTTATAGTAGTTACCGATCAAATCTAACATGTAATATGCAAAGTACTATAACAAACAAATATCACAATCAACACATAACACAAGAGATTTAACATGGAAAACCTATGAAGGGAATACCACCTAGGACAGGCAACCCAAAAATGTTCACTCTTCTAAAGTGAGGTTGGTGAAGACCCAACCCTATTAAAGGTTACAAACACACTGTTAGGTGTGACCTTGTTAGAGGATTTTAAACCAGAAGTTATCATCCAACCAGCAGTCACTCTGAGGTTGACAGGATAACAATGTGAACTTTATGAATGAAACATAAAAAGACTTTCTTAGTCCACTCAGTTAAGAGATTTGACTGTGTACAATGGTTAAATATGTAATAGTAGATGATCTTCCTTATATACACACTAAATAGTGCACTTCTCTAAGTCATTACTTCCAAGGGAATCCATGACTGTGAAACCTTGAGAAAGTGACCTAGACCTCCCTAGGCATGGAATCACAAGGACGTTGATGGTGCTCTCAGCTAGAGCTATTGAAGCATGGAACCTAGCTAGTAAACCACACAATGGGAGATTCATAGAGACAAGGGAAAGAATGCCAATATCCTCAAGAATCAAAATGATAATGAAATGCAAGCTATGCTAAGAATGAAGATGCAAGATATGTTATGAAAGGAAAGTATTAAAAATCCTTGCTAATTAAGCTATGTGAGCTAATCTAGAGCATAAAGGAAACTAAGATAAATTCCATGAAAGCTTAAGCTAAGAATGCAAGAATGAAACTAGAATGCAAGAAGGTCTCCAAAAGCTCTAAAGTCTCCAAGAAATCCTACAGCATAAGATTAGTATTCAAAGTTGGGATCTAAGAATGAGAAAAGAGCTCTCCTTTTAAAGGAATTGAAAAGGAATGGACCATGGAGATTAAGAGCCAAAAGATTTAATCAAGGGTGGAGCTTGAAAGAGGAGCAATCCATTTGCAAAAATATCCTGCAATGAGAAAATAAGAGTTGACTTTTGTGTCCATATGAGACAAAAAGTGATTTTCTTCTTTTTATAAAATAAGAATAATGCTTTATTTGTGCAACTTAGGATAAGAGGAAAAGTGGGGGCTTTTTATTTAATAAAAGGGGAGGAAATTCCTTTTAAATAAATAAAGACTTAGGATAAAATGGTTAGCCCATAGAATAATCAAATGAATGATAAAATAGGATTTGATCAAGGAAATTGATATAATTGAAAAATGTTGATTTTTGAAAATATTGATTCAGGGATTTGATAAATTGTTGAATGGGGGCCCAAAGTCTAGGCGACCATTTTAGGGTGCACACATTTGCCCCTATTTGACCAATGTGAGATCGATTTGGGATCACGTGCAGTCAAAAAATGAAATTGAAATGTGAGATTGATTTGGGATCACAAAACAATCCAGACATGTGTTCGATGGATGGGAACATATCAAGACAATGGTAACCATAAGCTGAGAAAGATAAGCTGAAAGATAAGACCAACACACCTGTGAATAGGAAATTTTCAAGTCTCAAATAAGAAATCTCAAGCAAGGTTTGATTGATAAGTTGAATCAAGGATTGAAGCTGATAGGTACTACCCCCTCGGAATCAAAATCAAAATCAGGTAGAGGAGAACAAAAAATTGATAAACTTGATCAAGTCACTAGAAATCATAATCGAAGGTGAAAGATGATAGGATAACCATCAAGCAATGAAGACATGCCCTAATTTGACTAGGTTTGACTGAGAAAGATATAGGATAAACATGAAGTCAAACCTCAAAGAGATGAAGTGAATGAAAATGAATGAAAGACTAGAAGGTTGAAAGAGATGGGGATGAAGAAATGAAGATGCTCCAACAAAGATCGAAGGATCAGGCCTCAAATGGTTCGCCAACTATACAGAAGAAGGGGAAAGTTTTGAAATATGATTTTGACTATGAAGATGAAATTAGATTTCAATTTTGATCCTGAAAATAGATCCAAGACGTCGAAATTAGCTAGGGGTGCAATTTTTGCACAATTTCGAGATGTTTTGAAAATTGGTCAAAAAGTCAAAATGCTATAAAAGGGGCAAAAAGGGTCATTTTCAAAATCATTTGTCTTATTGCGATTTGAGAATTTTGAGAGCTCAGACAGAGAAAATGGCCCAGCAAGAAGCGATTTCAGTTCACAGGCATCGATTTGAGCATGCCTGGTTGCATAACCGCCCTCCCCAGTATGGTGCCCCCGTATGTTTTTAGAAAAAGTCACCCTTTAAGTCATTTATGAGCATTTATTGCATTTTAAAACATGTTTTTAATGATTTTAAAATATTTCAAATTTTAATCATACAAAATTTTGTACGATAGTTATTAAGTATTGCACCCATTGATAGTATTTGTCGTGCGATAATTCATGGGTAGACATAGTATCGCACCAATGTTGAATCTAGTATCACACGATACCAAATGAAACATCATGCGATACTATGTGAATTATCACATTCAAAGATATTATCGCACTCATACTGAAGAAAATATTGCACGATATGTTATCAAAAAATAGTATCGCATAGTGTAAAAAAAAATGACATGTTTTAATTTTTTTGAGCACTATGACATGGGTCCAAACAATGTTTGCTTGTTAAGATTTTGTGTACTAATTTTATACATCCATCATGATATGTTCTTACATCTAGTTTTGGGTTATGGCTTGCAGGAGAACTTTCTAGCACTCCTCATTAGAGCATTGAGAGTGACCGGGTTACGGTGTGTCCAAGATCTTGATGATCTGGGTTGGGTAGACTTCAGGGAGATGGGCTTCAGTTACTTGCTGTAGATGCCCCACATTCAGGTAGATCATGGGTTATTGACAACATTGGCTAAGAGGTAACATAGTGAGCATAACACCTTTCACTTGCTAACCGGAGAGGCTACTATTACTTTGTAGGATGTCTATCAGATCCTTCGAGTGCCTAGCCATGGAGATCCAATGAGTATAATCATGTTTATAGATATTCATAGATGTAAAGTTTCCATATGATAGAAACTGACATGATTGTTTGTTGGCACAGGTATACTACGATCAAGATCCAACTGATGGATGATAGATTATGTAGGACCTGTTCTAGGACATCACCTTCATTGATAGACACCTCAGTTGGAATTAGTTGATGGAGGAGTTCGGCAGGGATTTCTCGGTTTCATGTATAGTGTGCTCTATAGTAGCACAAGCACTAATTACTAACAAGAGCCAGAGAGGGTTCCCATTGGGCTGTGGTAGGTTGGTTGCAGATCTAATAGCACACCTACAATAGATGGCATGGGGCCCAGCCATCCTAGATGACATGTACCATGAGCTCCATGAGATTGTATATAGGGAGAGTAGGACATGGGCATGTGGTGTTTTCCTAGCACAAGTATGGACATGGGAGCACATCACCATTGTGTGCCCACATCTACAGTCGAGGGAGCAGAGATGCCCCTATATATACAAATATACAAGTTTCATGAGCCAACCACATAGCGGGATGTGACATATTACCACAGGTTACTGGATGAGCTCACATCATTTTAGTGGAGACCATATAGGGCTTGTGAGCAGTGGGGTGATCGAGTGCAGGAGCTAGGTTACATGTTGTGCAGCTGGCCACTAGTAGGTTAGCACTCTAAGATACTAGAGCACTTCGTGATCACCTGGGTCTAGAGATAGTTTGGGCAATAGTAGAGGGTGCCCACAAAGACCATCGCATATGCTTAGGTTAGAGATGAGGAGGGACAGGGATGGCTATCAATGCTGGACTACCAGCAGGAAGTATAGGATATAGTGGGTATACGTAGGGAGCCATAAGACTATCTCCCAAATATGGTAGATGCAGATGTGGATGCGACTTATAGGGTAGAGTGGTGAATGTTTCCATTCCCTCAGTTTACTATACCTGATGCACAGCTGGCAGCACAGAGTGATGATGGAGATGATAAGGATGGAGGGGACAAAGGAGGTGGAGGGAGAGTTAGGGAGATAGGCCAGGGGTCTTGATTAGGTGGCCAAAAATGGTCATAGAAATAGGGTTCCGTAGATGAGGGGGATGACGTGGTGAGACCATCTCACTGATGGGTGGATGTTGGGTAGGATCAGCCTGCAAGGGGAGGAGGAGAGGATCTCAGGATGAGGATCTATGTTTTGGAGATAGAGATGCAGCAGCTATGGATTACTATAGCCATGAGAGACTAGCAGCTAACTAATTTGTGAGCTGAGATAGATCAGTGGGACAGGGCGGCATAGGCCAATACAGCAGAGATTCAGAGGGAGGCAGCATGAGCTACTTACTATCATGGACTCTACATATAGGTTGTACCTGAGGGATAGAGAGCACCACTCTACTCTTAGAGGGTAGGCATGTCAGACATGGTACTTGACAGGGCGGCGGCACCACCTCCACCACCACCACCACCTCGTGATGGGGCGAGCCAGACTTAGGGCTAGGATGATAGATGTATAGAGACATACCTTGGGACATTATCTAGATTTTGGATCCCACATTGTATTTGTATCATGACATTTATATATATGAGATTTACTGGATTTACAATATATCTTGTGTACTTGTCCCACTTGTGATGGATGTTTCAATTTTTATATTGTCTTGTCATATTGCTCAAAATGTATGATAGATATGCTCATGTATAATCTCCCTCATAGATGTATGTTTAGTTCTCATGTTATGATATAGACTCATGTCTCTAAAAATGATCTCTTTGATATAGATATGATGATAAGATTAACCCCTTATGATGTGAAAGACAAGGAGTGAAAGACATGATCAAGAAAAGGAAAGGTGAGCGCAGTTGACCGACAAGTCCATGAAATATGAAGGAGAGCTCTCTCCATATGCAAGATGCAAAACTAAACTAAAATGAACCTTAGAATGCAAGCTACTATGAAAATTGGTTTACTTGCAAGGTCACAAAGCTTTTAGACTCTGATATTCATCATCGAGTGTTATTGGTAGCATCGCAAGATCATTCAATGCACACTAGTATGACTATGTGAATCTGAATGTGATCTATATTAGATATATATGTGGGAATCCTACCTAAGCATCAAAGACATATAGGTCAAGATGACTAGTATAGTGAGATTACCTAAGTTTAATATGGAAATATTATACTCGCATCAAGACACAAGGAAAGTCAAGATGGCTATAAGTATGCACTTGCAAAAATAGTCAAGGATAATACCTTGTAGACCCCAATGTCGAGCATAAATGTTAATGACAAGTAGGACCAACAAAATATACCCACAAGTAGAAAAAGCAATAAAACATGTCCTCATGCCCCTAGTCTTCTAGCTTGGCATCATCAAAAACTATTAGGGAGAGAACACTCATCAAAGAAATCATCCTAGACAACACACAAAGAGAATAAAGTCAAACAAGTCTCCGCGAGTTGAGTGTTTAAGTGTGTGTGTGTATTTCATACAGTCAAACTTTGAGTATCACATCTGTCAGTGAGAAATATCATATCATACTAGACTGTGGGTAAGATATCTGATAAGTGTTGAGAAATACTTGATGCTAGGGTAGTTTTGAAAAACACCATTTGCAAGATGTCCTAAAGACCAATGTATCCTAGAGACCAAAGCTAACATAGTTATGCCCCCTAGAGAAAGACAAAGACCAATTCCAAACCAAGGCAACAAGGTCAAGGCATGATGGAGAAAGGCTAAGTGTCGAGGATGCATGCTAAGAAACAAGGGTGCAAAGGCCTCAAGTAGCGTCTGTTTCTAGGTTTTCACCACTTGGAGATTTTTTGGTTTTTTCAATTTTTTTATATTTTTGCTACCAAGGTGCCTGTTTTCAGGTTTTCACCAAGGCACTTTTTCTTTTTCTTTTTCTTTTTTTTATTTTTTTTATTTTTTTCAAGACATTATATGCTTTTTAGGATTTTTTTAGCATCATATTTGAATATTTTTTTGGAAATTTTTCAGGATCAATAAGATATGTACAAGGATACCCCTAGATAGAATAGGCATCATGGATAGAACTTCTTTAGGTGCAAAACATTGATAGGATCCGGGAGCTATTCTCCCTCTGGATCATATAGTAAATAAGCACCTATCCCAAAAGCAATAGTAATAATGTGTGGTCCAAGCCAACTAGGTTCAAATTTTCCCTTTTTCTCTCTATGTTGTTGGTTCTTAGGGTTTTCTCGTAGGACAAGATCCCCCACTTGAAATTCTCTAGGGTGAACCTTCTTGTTGAATGTTTTGGACATACGCTTTTGGTAGACTCTCATGTGATCAAATGATGCTTTACACTTTTCATCTAGAAGTTCTAGTTCTTGGAGTCTCATGGTGCGGTAGTCTTCATCTGTCACTAGACCTTTAAGGGAAACTCTAAGTGAATGAATCTCCACCTCTAAAGGTAACACTTCTTCAAAACCATAAGTGAGGGAAAAAGGAGTAGCCCCAATTGGAGTATGGATACTCATTCTATAGGCCCACAAGGCCAGATTTATCTATAGATGCCAATCTCTGCCATTCTTGTGAATTGTTCTATGGAGAATTTTGAGAATGGTCTTATTCAAAGCCTCTGCTTGTCCATTTCCTTGTGAGAAGTAAATGGAGGACCAATGTTGTTTTATCTTGAACTTCTTGCAGAGATGTTTAAGGTCCTTGATTTTAAATTGACCTCCATTGTCAGTGATTATTTTGGAAGGAGCCCCATACTGATAGATGATATGGTTCAAAATAAATAGACAAACTATCTTTCCTGAGGCAACAAAAAGTGGGACAGCTTCTACCCATTTGGTAAAGTAATTAGTAGTAGTGATAATGAATTTGTGTCCACCTGACGAGTTGGGATGAATCTACCCAACAAGGTCAAAGGCCCAGCACTGAAATGGCCAATGAGAAATAGATGGAATAAGCTTCCTGCCTGGAGCATGTATCAGGTTACCATGTTTCTGACACTTTTCACATGATTTAGCAAAAGCTACTACATCTTTATGCATGGTAGGCCAATAGTACCCATCCCTAAGCAACCTTCAAGCCATGGCAAGACCATTGGAATGTTCTCCACAAATGCCCTCATGAATGTCAGTTAACACTTGGCTAGACTCATCCTTTTCCAGGCACCTAAGAAGTGTCCCATCTAAACCCCTCCTATACAAATCACCAAAGATAAGGGTGTGGTGAGAGGCATTTTGGGTGAGGTTTCTTCATTTAGAATGGTTGAAGGTTTTAGGGATAATTCCATTAGGGAGGTATGAGTAAATGGCACCATAGCTGGATGACTCATGGCCAATAAGGGTACAAACAACTTGGCTTTCTTGGGAGTCATAGATAGGGTAGCGTAGCTCTTCCTCCAGAAATTCAAATCTAGACTCATGATGTTCTAGCTGAAGAAGTGAAGCCAATGTAGCCATAGCATCAGCTGCTTTATTCTCTACTCTAGGGATTTGCTGAAATGTAACAAAGGTGAAATATTGTCGCAATGAATCAACCATTTTCTTGTAGGGTACTAGTTTTTCATCCTTTTTTTGGTATTCTTCATTAACTTGGTTGACAATTAATTATGAATCCCCATAGATATGCAGCTCTATGATTCTTGATTCTATGGCCATTTTTAATTTATTTGTCAAGGCCTCATACTCAGCAATGTTATTTGTACATGGGAACAATAGTTTGTAGGACTTAGGAATTGTGTACCCATGAGGAGAAACAAATAACACTCCAGATCCTAAACCATTTTACCTGAAAGAGCCATCAAAGAATAGCTTCCATGTTCTTACAGTCATGTACATTATGTGCTCACCTAGAAATTCAACTTGGATTGGCGCTTTATCTTGAATTGGATAATCAGCCAATTGGTCTACAATGGCTTGTCCTTTTATAGCCTTACGCTCAACATACTCTATGTCAAATTATGATAGGATCATCATCCACTTAGCAAGTCTACCTATGAGAGCTACCTTACCAAGAAAATATTTGAGAGGATCAATCTTTGCAATGAGGTGTATTGTATGTGCAAGCATGTAATGTCACAACTTTTGGGAAGCAAACACCAGTGCAAGGAAAGATTTTTCAATACTAGTGTAATTAACCTCATATGACACAAGAGTATGAATGATGTAATATATAGCTCTTTCTTTTCCAGTATCATCAAGTTGAGCCAATAATGCCCCTAGGGAAGATTCTGTGGCTGACACATACAATATGAGTGGTTTTCCTGGGATATGAGGCATTAAGATTGGAGGATTGGCCAAGTATTGCTTAATTTGGTCCATGCTTTGCTAACAATCTTCATTCCAGACACATTTAAACCATTTGTGCAAAGTCTTATTAAAGGTTTGGGCTCTATTAGCCAGTTGTGAAATAAACCTCCTTATAGATTAAAGGCGTCCCTGGAGACTCCTCATTTGGCTAATGTTTTTGGGAGGTGGCATATCCAATATTGATTGAACTTTCTCTGGGTCCACCTCTATTCCTTTGGCTGAAATGATAAATCCTAGGAGTTTTCTAGAGGTGACCCCAAATGCACACTTTTTTGGATTTAATCATAATTGAAATTGTTCCATGTGATCTAGAATGACTTCTAGATCTCCTAGGTGTGTATCCCATTTTTTAGATTTTGCCAAGGTGTCATCCACATAATCTTCCATATTCTTATGCATCATGTCATGGAAGATAGTTGTCATATCTCTTTGATAAGTAGCTCCTACATTTTTTAATCCAACTGGCATGATGTTCCAGCAATAGGTTCCCCATGTACAAGTGAATGCAATATTTTCTTGGTCTTCAGGAGCTATTTTGATTTGATTATACCCAGAAAAACCATCCATCAAAGAATAGATCTCATAACCCGCGGTCATGTCCACTATCATATCTATGTTTGGAAGTGGAAAATCATCCTTTGGTCATGCTTTATTAAGATCCCTAAAATATGTGCAGATGTGAATGGACTTGTCATGTTTTGAAATTGGTACAATATTGGATATCCATTCGGCATAATCAATGGCTCTTATAAATCCTGCACTAAGGAGTTTTTCTAGTTCAGCTTTGATGAGAAGAGCTATGTGAGGATGCATTTTCCTCAATTTTTGTTTTACTAGTTTGAAACCTAGAGCTATGGACAAGTGATGCATAATGAGATTAGTGTCCAACCCTGGCATGTCTAAGTAAGTCCAAGCAAAATTAACCTTCTTGGTCTGTAGGAACTTGGTATATGCTTCTTTCTCCTGTGTTGATAGAGACTGAGCTAAATGCACTATTTGTGGAGCCTCTTGTGTATTCAAATTAACTGGCTATGTAGGCTCAACAAGTATTGGAGATATGTCCTAAAAGTAACTCGGGAGATGATCAAGTACCTCATCCTTAGGTGCCTCAGAGAGGTTTTCACCCTTGGATACGTCCTTTATTTTTACTTTTTTAGGTTCTAACACTACCAAATAGTGGTTTTCATGATCAGAACTCTTATTCTTTTTTTCTTTTCTTTTCATTTTGTGACTAAGGTACTTGATATCTGGTTCTATCATGCTTGTAGTTGGTTCACTGGTGGAAGAGACTACATGTCCAAGGGCATTTAGGTAACATGCTATCTCATAATCATTTTGGAAAATTAGGAGCTGAGGCTCTTGATAGCGCTGAGACCAATTAATTAGGTGAGGATTGGCAAGGGGTAGGTCAATGACGGGTTCAATGTTTTGTATGTGAATGGTATCATCTTTGGTTATTGCAGAGTTAGGGTCTATCAAGTATCCCTCTAAGGTACCCAAATCAAGATTTATCCTACCAAGTGAAGCATCATCCACTAAAGTGACTTGTGGATTCGAATCCAGTAATCCTATACTCGACTCATTATCTACCTCAGGTTTGGAACCATATGTATGGACAACATCAATGTCCATGTCAACTATAGAACAATCAGAGAGAGATTCCCATTCATACTCATGTGAGTCTGTGTCCGAATTCCATCTGGGATATTTACACCAAGCATATTTTTGAGGCCTTGAGATAGAGGCTTTGATGTCGCCAAGGGTAAGACCTTCTTGAATGCCATTTTTGTATTGATGTTCTTGAATAGGATCCTCAACATGATCTTCAACAGTAGATTCTTCTTGTTCTAGGTCTGAAACTATGGGATTGGCAACTGGAGTATCGAAATCTCCCCAAAGGAGATTGGTGGAAGGGACCCAATCTTCCCACCAATCTTGTTGATTTTGCAAATCGGGTATGTAGTTTGATTCACCATCACTATCCATTGCAGCAAGGATAGGAGTAGTTTTCTTGTTCTGACTTTCAAAACCTAGGCCAACCATTTTTTTAGACCTGCGTCCAAAAAGATCATGATCGAGTGGTTCAGCTCTAGCATCTAATCTATGACTGAGAGGACCATGACCTAGATAGCCCATACTTTTGACAAGAGTGTACCCTCTTCCATAGGCCTTAGGAGAGGGAGAGAAGTTCTCATTATGCATGTATTTTTCTTCTCTATAGATCTAGTCCTTGATAGCTACCTCTTCCTTTTCATCCTGTATGGGCACTGAGGACTCTACAAATGTACCAAATAGAGTCATGGCTGACGATGAAGGATGCATCTCTTGTGAAGGTTTACCATAGGACCTAGGTGAGACTGGTAGTTTTGTAAAGGATTCAATTTGATATCCCCCCATACCAAGGACTATGGATTTGAACTTATTCTTACATTATGCTAGAGTTGCATCAAAATCCTATGCTTCTCTATTGAGAGGAACATGAGTTCCTACTAAAATTGCATTTACAGATAATGTGCTATCCCCAAGTATATAGACTTCTACTCCATTATAGGGGAACTTAACACATTGGTGGTAGGTGGATGGTACTTCTTGTATGTCATGGATCCATGGTCTACCACGTAGGATATTATATGCTAGAGGACCAGCATCAACAATTTGGAACAAAATGTCCTTTTCAACGGGGCCAATCTTGATAGGAAGGACAGCCAAGCCCTTGGAGCTTCTCTCTACCTCATCATAGGCTTTAATGGTAATTTTCTTCTGGGTATTAATAACTTGTTCAGAATAACCCAGTATCTTCAATAGACTCAAGGAACAAATGTTGAGCCCAACACCCCCATCAATCAACAAATGCCTGACATGGGTCTTTTGAATCATGACTTTGATATGAAGGGAAAGATTATGCAGATGGCTCAAAGCTTTGTCATCTTCTTCTTAGAATGTTAGGTAATGAGGGCTAGCAAGGTGGTTAACCATGTTCTGGAATTGGTCAACATTTGTGTTGTTAGGAACATTGGTTGTATGCAAAGCATCTTCAAGGATATGCTTATGCCTTGGAGATAATTCCAAGAGTTCAAAGATTGAGATTTGAGATAGCATTCTTTGTAACTAGTCAACAAGATTATAGCTCATTTTAGGATTGACTACTGATTTGGTGGTGACATTCTTAGATGCCACTTGCTTGGGTTTGTTGGACTAGTTGGAACTAGGACCTCTAATAACCACAGGACCTTGACTTTGGCTTCTGGTGACAATGTAAGAGCTTGGGATGACGTTTGAGAGTGAGGACCCCTAAGCACCACCATAGGTTCTTTATCAAATATAGGAGGAGAGCCCACATCATAACCATAAGGATCTTTGTCTCTCATCATGTTGACACTTTCCTTGACAATCTCAAGCATATTGACCACATTTTCTACACCTGTGTAGGTATAGTTGATTTCGGCCTTGCCATTCTTGGGTTTAGAGGTTTCCCCCTTTTCATACTTGGGCAAAGGATCCTTGAATGCCTTGTGGTCTGCATTGGTAGTCAACTCATCAAACTAAAGTTTGCCACTTTCAATAAGATCCTGAATAAGGTGTTTAAGTTTCCAGCAATGTCTGATGTCATGTCCAATGCCATTGTGGAATTTGCAGAAAGCTTTTTTCATTCCACCAATGTGGCTTGATGTCAGGTATGCAAAAATTTGCTGGATCTTGCGGTTGTACAAGGTTATTGGCAATAAGCATCTTGAAGACATCCTCATAGGAGTCACCCAATTTAGAAAATTGTCACCTCTCCTTCTTAGGCTTATCCTGATACTTTGGTTTATGCTCTTATTGGTTGGAGGATGTGTTGAGCTTCATAGCTTGGACTGCACTAGACAAATGGAGAACTCCTTGTTCCTTGGGTTGGGAAGAGTCCACAACTCTATTGTTGACTACTTTCTTATTGTTGTTCTAGTGTGATTGCTTACCTTTGTCCTTATTAGCATTGTTAGTATTATGACCATTATTGTTATTGCTATGTTTGGTCAAAATGCCTTTCTCTTTCAAGACATCCTCAATTCGACATGCGGTTTCGACCATAGTGTCGAAGGAATCAAAGACCATCTTCCGGACCTCATACCACATTTTAGGCACCAAATTACTAACAATGATATCAATCCTTTCATGCTAAAGGATAGTCCTACAATAGCGAGAGAAAAATCATCTCCACCTTTTTAAAAAGGTAACAAAGGATTCCCCTTGGTTTTGTTTCAAATTGCACAAGTCTAACATAGTGACTGAACTTGACAAGTTGTATGCAAAATGTTGAAAAAATTTGTGGACAAGTTCCTTAAAAGTTTTGATGAGAGGGGCTATGTTGGTAAACCACTCCATGGCTTGGCCCTTGAGACTCCTTGGAAATAATCTCATAAGATAGGAGTCATCTTGGTGGAACTCAAAACTCATGATGTAGAATTGACGCACATGATCATGTGGGTCACCATTGCCGTCATACTTTTCATACTAGGGGATTTCAAATTTCCTAGGAAAATCCATCATACTCACACTTCTTTCGAAAGGATTGGGACAAATAGCATCAAGTGAAAAGGAACTTTTAGGTGTCAACACCTTTTCCATCATACTCTTGAGTTGCTTGATCTCCTCTTCTTGAGAGGGTCCTTGTTTCTTGATTCTTCTATCCACATCAAAATTGTAAGGGACTCTGGCACCCTTGTTAATCAAGCTCTCTAGGAACCTATCCTTGTTTTGATCAAGATACTTATCCACATATTGTTGAAATAGTGGCTCTTTTTGCATTCTCATAAAATCTTGATCATCAAAACTTGCACTACTTCTGTCATGCCCAAAATTTAACCAACCAAAAATGCAACAATTTCTTTTTTTGTTATGGTTTAGATGAGAGAGAATAACATTCAAAGGTTAATTGTAAGTTGACCATAGTTAAGTCAGCCACAATCTAGAATCAAGTTTTGGAGACCGTTGAGCTACAGAGTTACAATATGACAATGTGGGTCTAGCGGATTAGAGTTCAAAACTATTGTTGCAAAAGTCAGAGTTTGGAAGGTGGAACCCTAGAGTATACAGTTTCCAATTAGAACTTATGTTTATGATGTATTCAAGGTACCTAGGGTATTAATCATCTATCCAATTTCATACCATTCAACCAGTAGCATAATGATGTTAACTAGGATCCCATTGCTACCTAGACCTTGGGAATTGTTATATCATCTTCTAATAACTCCTATCACCTACTTATACATTATACTATTTTAGGGGTCAACGATTCAATAGTTCATAACCCTATTAGCCAATGACATGTTAACAATTTAACCTAAACCAAATGATTTACTAATAATACTCTTGTGTTAATCATTTAGAAACTACATAAAATGAACTATCAAATAAGTCTAACCCATTAATCTTTATCTAATTAATATTGAAGATCATGTTAGCTAATTAACCATTAATTAAATTGACTATCAGTTTAACAAGAAGTTTTATTACTAGTTGAGTTTGAACATATAACCAATAAAACTATTAATTAAATAATTTGATACATTACTATTTAAGTCAGAACAATAATCCTACCCATTAATAATCAATTTCATTAACCATCAACAATAAATTTAATAACTAACAACTATAATTAACATCTAAGAAGCATAAGTCTAAACTCAAATAAACTTAATAACAAATAAGTAATAACAACAGCTAATAATTAATAGTATGATGAGATTTATCAACCAATAATACTTAAAACAATTACATAGCATTAAACCAATGTTCTCATCCTATTAGTCTACAAATCCATGTATTAATCCTAATCTAAAATTGATGATTTTATCCAACTACTTAACAAGCAAATGAAATGAACTATAGAATTAACTAATAGGTTTATTAATGAAGGTAGCATATTAACCATGAGTCCTTTACTTAATAACTAATTGATTAATTCATTGGGTAGATGTTTTACCCAAAACAAAATAATAAATAAAATAACAACAAATCAACTTAATTATCCTATCCTATCCTATACACCTATTGTCCTACTATCTTAACCAACTATCAAAAGCTATAGTGGTGTGCATATCCAAGAGGGGGAAGGAGGTGGAGTTAATAGACAAGATTTGGGGGCCCCACCAACACTATGAAACTAATCTCCAAGCATGAATTTACACAAGGACAAGGGCAGGAAACTTTATTTCAAAGGAGGTCATGAATTTAAGGGGGGCCCACCATACTTGACAGCCCCTTCCCAAGGTCAAAACTCACACAAGACTTGGGAATAAGCTTTCTTTTCAAAGGGATATGTTCAGATTCTCATGTCAGTCTCCAAGTACACTTGGAGGAGAAGATAACTTGTATTTGAAAATAAAATTTAATGCCAAGACAGCCCTTCATATCCTATGTAGGGTGATAAGAAGGTAAGGGAAAGAGAATGGGTGGGGCCCATGGACTTCCAAGTGGGAAGTATGTTAGAGAGTTATTTTATTAATTATAGGTTTATTTTTATGGCTAACATTGGTTAGCTTAGGGGATTTAATACTAATCTCTATTAGGAAATTGGGGAGGGAATATTCTCTGTGGCAAGAGAATTATTTCCCTTCCCATATAAAATCAAGAGAGCATTTTTACTCTCTAAAAATTGGGAAGTGCTATTTCTTTTTATTTCTTTGCCCATACTTTGATTTGTTGATTTATTTGCCTTGTGATTTTTGTCAAGTTTTTAGGTGATGAGTCATTGAATTACATACCATCTATAATGCATTTTCTTACAAATTTGGAGAGTCATTTTGTAACTATATTGTAGATTTATCCTCATGATTCAAGGTTTAAACTCCTAGTTTTTTTGAATCTTACTATCACTTCCAACTTGAAACTTATTATTCATGTAATGATTATTAGAAAATTTTCAATGAATGAATACTATTAAGAGTTTATATCCTATTGTTTTTCATGTATTTAAACTCCAAAGAGGAATTATATTCACAAATTTAAAAGACTATAATACCACAGCAATGCATGATTCCAACATGTTTTCTACTCTTTTCATTATCTTCCAAATCACATTTTTACAACAAGAAAATACAAATTGGTAGTATTACTCAATGAGAGTTTAAAGGAGGATACCAAAATTTCTCTCCATTACAAATCACATACAACTTCACAATGGCCAAATGAAATGAAATGAAACTAACATTACAACTTTCAACCAAAAGATCAATTTCATAACAAGGGATCCACAATACAACAATAAGGTTGTCCTCACACAACCACACCAAAATGGAGAACTCTCCAAAGCTTTATCCACAAGATCTTGACTTCAAAACCTACAAATCAAAGAATAGAACCATGGGAAGCTCACCTCCCATTCAAGGTCTCAAGGAGACCACCCCCCGAGCTTGGAGAACCAAGGCTAAATGGGTATGCTCAACAAAAATGCTCACAACAATACACATATGCATAAACAATAATTAACTCCCTCCCAAGGCTTCACAAATCAGTTTTCTAAGCTCATTGAAATAGGGTGAAGGTGGGATTTTCCAAAGAGGAGAATGCCATTGCTTTCAAATTTCCTCAACATGAGTATTTCATTGCCTCTTCAAGGCTACATTTCCAAACTTCCATACACATACTTACTTTATCAACATCCTCAAGATGCAAGAATACAATGGCTTCATGGAGCCCATACACCATTAATTTATCCCTCTTCTCCAAGAGAAGAGACTCTCACCACAATGGAGAGCCCAACTAGCCCCTTCACCCAAGGCCACTTCTTCCCTTCCCAAAGGGTGAGTAATGCCTCACTCCCATGAACAAAAACTCCCTCATTCAAGAAAAAATAAAACCATAAACATGAATTCAAAACCCAAATCCTATCCCATACAACACATTATCACAACAAGCATAGAATTTATATGCATGAGAGAGCAAGAACAACATGCTAATCTATTGTAAACAACAAGTAAACTTCCATGGCAATGAGTAAACCAACCTTCACAAGTGTTATGGTAAAGTGATCTTTGAGAAGAGCCAATCCCCTTATCCTTTCCTCTTCCAAACCTAATTGTCTCTAAAATTAGAGAGTGGGTGAACACCCACTAACTCTCCCAAGGGCCTCTAAAAAGACCTCCAACTTCTACCCACCCACTAACATTAATTTCAGACTTGACCCTAAAGTCCTTTGGCTTTTTCCTTGTCCCCTATCATAAATGCCTGATTGGAAAGAAGTGTAGAGTTGGGTAAAGGTCAAGACTCAATCCAATTTTCGTAGCATAAGGAAAATGGGTTATAAAATGGGTCATCTAGGCCACTAGGGGGTTCTAGTTGTGTTAAAAACATCCCTAACCCATACCCCTAACACTTAGGCACTTAGATTTTGCTAAATTTGACCCTTAGGACCTCTTTTTGGCCTCTAGAAGTGGCAAGAAGAATTTAAATCCAAAAGATCAATTTGATGGAACTTTGCAACTATCTCTAATAAGAGGATTAATTAAGTTCATAATTAGTCAGTTAGGCTTAGGTTTACATTGTCAATCCAAAGTAGGCATGTCAATACATAACACATAACAAGTGTCAAGTGACACTATCAATTACACATCACATACAAAATGACATGTCTCAGTGACAACATGAAATTTTCTAATAACACACATGCAATTCACATTTACAACAAGTTCACATTACAGTGAGGTTTTCAATCCCATATCGGATTAAACCTTGGCTTCCTCAGTTCACATATGTTTAGCCTCGATTCTCTAATTAATTCCATGGTTCTCTTTCCTATACACTAAACTCGAGCATTAGTAGTCCAAGGTAATAAAATCACATGAAATATACATATTCAGTTCATAACTAACAACATAAATCAATGTCTAGAATTCTATTCTAATTACAATTTTTCATCCAATAATGTTTAAACATCATAACTCCATAAACATCATAAAATATCATTCATGAAATTATCAAATCTAATCATGATCAAGTCTTCTCATCAATTCACATAACTAACATGCATAATCAAAATCAACTACATATTCTAGGTTCTAATCCATATTAGAATGTAATCCACATAATATAATAATCATCATCAACATAATATCTCAAGTCTTTGTCAGGTTAATCAAAAGGTGTGTCAATGTATCAAATCATGAAGTATCAAAATGCAAATGATAAAAAAAGTTATGATGGGTCAGGGTGAGGCCTCACAACTTCCTCCATGTTGAGAGCCATGGTGAGCTCATTAGGAGGGTTGTCTTGAGTTCCTAGGAGGTGTTTGTCTCCTATTTTGTGAAATCCTCCTTCCTCTAGGACTAGGAGATCTTGAAGGGGTCCTTAACTACCTTCTACTTCTTGGAGTTCTTGAGGGAGTAGATGGTGGAGAGTTGTTTCCACTGTTGGTACCCCTATTGTTGAATTGGTCATTGAGTTGTTGTGCTAAAAGCCTATCTTGATCCTCTTGGAATGCTTTTCTTTTCAACTCTAACAAGGCATGTTGCTCCACCTCTAGGTGTCTAAACCTTTCTTCTTTAGAAGCTTGTTCGTCCAAAAAGTCCTTTTCGCGCTCAATCCTTTTAAGCCTTTCATTTGCATATCTTGAGGTTGTTTTGAGAGGAGAGTTGGGTCTTGAATGTTTGAACAAGTTGTTAGTAAATGTTGCATTTACATGATCATCACCAGATTCATTTTTTTGGTCTTCATTTTGTGACCATGCATCTTGGTGAGCTCGCCCATAATGTCTTTCATCTCTTTGATGGGCATCTAAATATCTTTAGTTAATAGGAGGTGATTTGGGTTGATTGTCATCACCAAACAACATGTTATCCCTATGTCTTTGGAAAATGTCATCAAGGTTTTGATCCATCACTTCTCTCTCCTTTCTAGTCATGGTGTAGCTCATGTCCATATCTAATTGAGAAGGTGCTAAAGAGGTACTCAACTCACTAGGATTTCTCTTTGGGTTAAACCAAGCTTCAGACTTGCTCCTAGGTGATTGATCAAAGATAGGTTCCTTTCCCTTTTGCTTTTGATGAGTTTTGACTAAGGGTAATTGATCAAAGACAACTTGAGGTCATTTTCCTTGACTAACTTGGTACCTTGTCGTAACCGACATGAAAGAAAAAGACCCTTGGTAATAAGATGACCCTATGAAACGTCAATACCAAACTAGGATAGTAAAAGTGTTTAATTGTCCAAAAAGAGACGGTGAGATAGAAAGCTGCAAAAGGTGTAAACCAACACTGCCATAGAGGTGTCTAATAAAAGGATGAGTATCCTAACAAATATGGACTAGGAGGATGGATTTACCCAAATATATTTGAAATTGAAACTAAATTTTGATGGAAGTGATTTGGACAATAGAGTACTGAATCTCTCCAAGTGTGTTTCCAAAGAATCTAAAGGTGTACTTTTTCAACAAGGATAATTCCTAACTTATCAATGCCAACCAAGACTACTTTGTAAAATCAAAGAACAATAATTCAAGGGGTCTAAAAATAGGAACCCAAGGTACAAATAGATTTCTAGTGGTAGAGTAAGTCACCTACTAATCTGGTCGGCTAAGGAAAGACTTAAAATTGCATAAACCAGACAGATAGAAAAAAGACTCTATGCAACATTTTCTAGGCAAACAGTATGATAGAATCTAACCAGGTGATATTTCATGCTAATCAGCGTGACAGTTTCTAGGCAGCCTATGCGATACTTTTCAGGCAAGCAGTGTGATAGTTTTGTAGGAATGAACTATTGCATGATAAATCTCAGAATAGTGTGCGATAAAGTTTCAAGATCATACGACTCTTGACCAATGAGTGCTAAAAATTTCAGTTTTAAGGGAAATTTGGTCAAAGTTTTAGTTTGAAGGTTGGATTTTTTTATTTCAAGCACAGTACTAGCAGTAATCAGACAAGTTTTCAAATAGTAGGTGATCAAACATGTCATAAAACACTTGCACAAGGGCAAAAGAAACCTTGCCAAGACAAGCAATTATGATATCAAAGAAATAAAACCCTATGAATGCTACCGTGATGTTTGATGTTTGAGAACATTTACATGGGTAGATCAAAAAAAGAACACTTCAAGCACTTACTAGCCTAATGATGAAGGGTGCTCCCCTTAATACCACAAACACATAATAGACATAGAGAAACAACAACAATAATATGCAAGAACAGAAAATTGGCTTCTTATTATCTCCACAAATGTGGAATTACAAATTTTTAGAATTACAACATGCAAAGCCACATGGGCATTCCCTTACAATATTCTATAGGACAAAGCCTCGAATCAATACCCAGATCTACTACCCAGAATTATTCCGAACTGCCTAAGACAACAATACAGCCTTCCTTATATAGGCAATTTTCCACCGCTTGGGAAGGTTCCAGAATTTTAGCCAATAAGGCCGACCAAACTTAGAATTATTTTATTTTACATTTTATTACATCATAGTCGGCTCAAGATAACCTTTGAAACCCGAACAGAAATTTTGAAGAAAATTATTTTTCACCATTTCAGGTGGCCCAACTTCCGAAGACCATAAGTCATCACCAATTGACCCGATCGGCTATTATAACCCCATTTCGGAAACGCCACGAAGCGCTCTATAGGCTTGACTAGCACAAGCACCCGTCACCCAAATTTTTGACCTCATCCGGGGCTTCTAAAGCCTTCAAAACTGAGTTCAAAGTTTCTGTACCCTGCTGCCAATACCGAAAATCTTCAATATCTTCCAATATACACTTGATCTGGCAATGAAACTTTACTGGCAGACTTATATGACCAAAATGAACCTCCAAGAAAGAAATAAGATCATTCTGAGCACATACGAAAATTACCAAAAATAGTAACTTTCCATAAATAGCAGCTCTGCACAAAATAGCCTTATTGAATACAAAAATAGAAATATTTTTGGGTGATGCAAGATTGCTCTTACACCCAGGATGCTCCTGCATCAGACACCCGGGGTAATTTGAGAAGTGACCCTGTCACGACTCAGGTGTGCAGAGGAAAACCAAGACGGCTAACCTCCTCCTTTGTCAGCCATGATGAATCTTCAACATGTCATCCTTTCCACTTGACCAGATATTCTTCATATGTCCTGTTCCTTGTGCTTCTGCCAACACGACTGTCCAGTATATCTTCGATCTCCTCAGTGTCTGAGCTAGTTGCTGGAATACTCCACTGTGCTGCTGTGATCTCATCTTCAACACCTCCTTCATGATACTCTGTCAGATCTAAAATGTTAAACACTGGTGAAATATTTAGCTCAGTAGGTAATTCTACCTCATATGCGTTTCCTGAATCATGTTTCTTCAGTATCCTACACGGTCCAAACTTCTTCATTTTCTGCTTGTTATATGTACCAACTAGAAACCGCTCCTTCCGCAAATGAACCATGACTTCGTCACCAACTTTAAATTCTTTATACCTCCTTTTCTCATCTGCCTTAGCCTTATACTGTGCATTCATCTTGGTAATATGCTTCCTCACCTCTTCATGGATGTTCTTCAAGTGTTCTGCAAAATCCTCAGCTTCAGCACTACTTATTTCTCCTTTATCTATCTTCCTCAATTCAGATGCATTTCTTGGACTACTTCCATATACAATCTGGAATGGTGATTTACCAGTGCTCCTATTGACAGAATTATTGTATGCAAATTCTGCCTGTGGTAAAATCAAATCCCATCCTGCTAGCTTATCTCCAACCAAACATCTCAGCAAATTTCCCAAACTCCTATTCACCACCTCTGTCTGTCCATCAGTCTGTGGATGATGTGATGAACTAAACTTCAAATCTATCTTCAAATTCTTCCACAATGTACGCCAGAAATATCCAACAAAATTAGTGTCCCGATCTGAAACTATGGTCTTTGGCAAACCATGAAGTCTCACTACTTCTCTGAAAAACAATTCTGCTACATGAACAGCATCATTAGTCTTCTTGCAGGGAATGAAATGTGCCATCTTTGAAAATCTGTCAACTACCGCAAAAATTGAATCGTGTCCCCGCTGTGTCCTCGGTAAACCAAGAACAAAGTCCATGCTGATATCCTCCCAAGGCTTCTCTGGTACAGGTAATGGCTGATACAATCCTGTATTCTGCTTCACTCCTTTCGCCATCTGACATACTCTGCAACTCTGTACAAAATTCTTCACATCTTGCTGCAACTGTGGCCAATAATAATTCCCACTAACCAAACCAAGGGTTTTATCATGACCAAAATGTCCAGCCAATCCTCCACTATGCTTCTCCTTGATGAGATTCTCCCTCATAGAACTTCGTGGAATGCACAATTGACTCCCTCTGAATAGCATATCATCCTGGATGATGAAATCCAACCATTTCGTCCTGTCTAGAGTAACAGGTTCTGTACAAGCTTTCCAAGCTTCACCAAAATCAGGATCCTCTGGATACAAATTCTTGAGCTCCTTGAACCCAACCACTTCAATCTGCATTTCTGTCAGCAATAGTTGCCTTCTGCTAAGAGCATCTGCAACCCTATTAGACTTTCCACTCCTGTGTTTCAAAACAAATGTATAACTCTGCAAAAACTCAACCCATTTCAAATGCCTTTGATTCAATTTTCCTTGACTATTCAAATATTGCAAAGCTTGATGATCAGTATACAAAACAAACTCCTTAGGAAGCAGTCTCCACTTCTTTAATGCCTGAACTATAGCATAAAATTCTTGATCATAAATAGAATATTTTGTCTTGGCATCATTTAACTTCTCACTGAAATAAGCAACAGGTTTACCTTCTTGGCTCATAACAGCTCCTATTGCAGTACCACTAGCATCACAATCTACTTGAAACACATTATTAAAATCTGGAAATGCTAAAACTGGTTGTTCTGTAACTTTTTGTTTCAACAATTGAAAACTCTTTTCTGCCCCATTAGTCCACTTAAACTCTTTTCTATCCCCTCTCATTGTTTCAGTCAAGGGACCACAAATACTGCTAAAATTTCTAATAAACTTTCTGTAAAAGCTAGCTAGACCATGAAAAGATCTTATCTCAATAGTACTCCTTGGAGTAGGCCATTCAAGGATAGCTTGTACTTTCTCTGGGTCCATTTTTAGACCTTCTGCTGAAACTACAAATCCCAAATACACTAACTCTTTCTTCACAAAACTGCACTTCTTCAAATTAATCAACAATTTCTCATCTCTCAACTTCTCAAATACCATACGAATATGCATCATTGGCTCATCCAATGTCTTACTAAAGATCAAAATATCATCTAGGTAAACAATGACAAACTTACCCAGAAATTCTTTCAGAACCTCGTTCATGAGCCGCATGAAAGTGCTCGGTGCATTGGTTAGCCCAAAAGGCATGACTAACCACTCATACAGTCCTTCCTTTGTCTTGAAGGCAGTCTTCCATTCATCTCCTTCTCTGATCCGAATCCGATGATATCCACTCTTCAGATCTATCTTTGAGAAATACACAGCTCCACTCAAACAGTCCATAATATCATCCATTCGTGGCAATGGAAACCTGTACTTGACTGTGATCTTGTTTATTGCTCTGGAATCTGTACACATCCTCCACTCTCCATTTTTCTTTGGTGCTAATACCACAGGTACAGCACAGGGACTCAGACTCTCTCGAATCAATCCTTTCTGTAACAACTCATGTACTTATCTGTTCAACTCCTCACTTTCTGCAGGTGTCATTCTGTGCGCTGCCTTATTCGGTAAACTCGCCCCTGGGATCAAGTCCATCTGATGACTGATCTTCCTGACTGGTGGTAATCCATCAGGCACGTTATTGGATACAATATCCTGAAACTCATTCAACAAATCTACAACTTCTACAGGAACATCTTCTACTTCCTCTTTACCAGCTTTTGGAATTAAAGAAAAACATACATGCTCATGCCTCATACCATCTAGGAAATTTCTTCCATCAACAAAAGTTATCCTTGCATTACCACATACCTTTTCTTCAGTCTCCTTCAATGGTTTTAGCTTATGTCGCACTCCATCCTTTGTCAGGGAATAGGTATTCGCATGACCATCATGTACAGCACATCTGTCAAACTGTCACGGTCTACCCAACAACATATGACATGCATCCATAGATATGATATCACACAATACCTCATCTTGGTATCCGCCAATCTTGAACTTCACCAGGCATTGTTCATTGACCATGACCTTGTGGTCATCCTGTACCCAGGCAATCCGATATGGATGTGGGTGTTTCTGTCTCTTGAGCTTCAACTTTGTCACCATCTCTTCTGACACCAAATTGTCAGTGCTTCCACTATCAATGATCACATCACAACATTTACCCTCACACTTGCATCTAGTGCGAAATAGGCTCCTCCTTTGCTCAGGTTCATTCTCACCACTCAACAGGACTCTTCTGTTAATCAATGTTTCTCCTCTCTCAGCATCTTCAGAATTTGATGATCTGGCATCTTCATCTATATGTGCAACTCTGGCCTGGCCTTCATTTCTCTTGTCTGTTCTGCCTTGGCGCTGAGGAAATTCAAATGCCCTATGACCTTCTTCTCCACAGTGAAAACATGTTCCACGGAAGCCACCTCTTCCAGATCCTTGTCCTCTTCCTCTTCCTCTCTGATCTCTATTATTCTGATCCTGGAAGTGATTGAAATTATTTCCGCACTGATTCTGACTGCTACTGGCCTCATCCTTCTTTTTCGGATCTTCATTTTGGCTACCATATGACCATCCACCAGATCGTCCACCGTGACCTCTTCCATTTTGTCTGCTCTCAAACTTCTTGTTCAGCTTTTCCTCTACTTTTAGGGCAAACTGGTATGCCTCTTCAATACTGTTCATTTGAACCAGATTCAGCTCCTCCTGAATGCTTGGCCTTAACCCATTAAGGTATCGGGCAACTTTCTCCTTATCAGCTTCTGCATGGCCTGTTCTGATGAGAAGTCGATAGAACTCCTCTGTATACTCCTGAACAGATCTTTCTGCTTGCTTCAAACTCTGCATTTTCTTCAGTAGGTCAAGCTCATAATCAACAGGAATGAACTGTCGCTTCAATTTATCCACCATCCGATCCCATCTTGTGATTTTATCTTTCCCTCTTCTATTTCGCTCCAATTGAATTTCTTGCCACCAGATCTTCGCACGACCTTTCAATCTGGCCTTCGCAAATTTGACCCTATCAGGATCCTCAACATCTTCATACTCAAAATATTCTTCACATTCATTGATCCAGTCGATCAGTTCCTCTGGGTTAAGATTTCCAAAAAATGTAGGAACCTCAATCTTAGGTCTTTTCCCAATCTTGAAAATCGCCCGAAAAAGTCTTTCTTCCTCCTGGTTCACAATTTCAACTTCTCCTTCTTGATATTCTTCTTCGGCTTCATCCTCGCTTTCGTCTCTGACATTAAGATTCATTCCTCTGCGAATCTCTTCTTGTAATGCTCGCACTTATCTCTGCAACTCTCTAATCTCAGGTGTCACAGCACCAGCTCTTCCGCCACGTTCTCTTCGTGGAGGCATTTTCGTGATGCGCGCTGAAACCCTTACCACGGTCCTGGTGCAAACTACCTCACAGTCGGCGATCTATTTACAAACTCAAGAAAACCTGCTCTGATACCACTTGATGAAGGGTGCTCCCCTTAATACCACAAACACATAACAGACAGAGAAACAACAACAATAATATGCAAGAACAGAAAATTGGCTTCTTATTATCTTCACAAATGTGGAATTACAAATTTTTAGAATTACAACATGCAAAGCCACATGGGCATTCCCTTACAATATTCTATAGGACAAAGCCTCGAATCAATACCCAGATCTACTACCCAGAATTATTCCGAACTGCCTAAGACAACAATACAGCCTTCCTTATATAGGCAATTTTCCACCACCTGGGAAGGTTCCAGAATTTTAGCCAATAAGGCCGACCAAACTTAGAATTATTTTATTTTATATTTTATTACATCATAGTCGGCTCAAGATAACCTTTGAAACCTGAACAGAAATTTTGAAGAAAATTATTTTTCGCCATTTCAGGTGGCCCAACTTCCAAAGACCATAAGTCATCACCAGTTGACCCGATCGGCTATTATAACCCCATTTCAGAAATGCCACAAAGCGCTCTATAGGCATGATTGGCGCAAGCGCTCGTCACCCAAATTTTTTACCTCATTCGGGGCCTCTAAAGCTTTCAAAACTGAGTTCAAAGTTTCTGTACCCTGCTGCCAATACCGAAAATCTTCAATATCTTCCAATATACACTTGATCTAGCAATGAAACTTTACTGGCAGACTTATATGACCAAAATGAACCTCCAAGAAAGAAATAAGATCATTCTGAGCACATACGAAAATTACCAAAAATAGTAACTTTTCATAAATAGCAGCTCTGCATAAAATAGCCTTATTGAATACAAAAATAGAAATATTTTTGGGTGATGCAAGATTTCTCTTACACCCAAGATGCTCCTGGATCACCTAAAAAGATAATGGCTCAATACTTAACAACTTTTCCCACACTTGATGCTTCATTTCCTCACACAAAGTGGTTGCCCACAATAGATATTGGCTTTGTCGTGGAAGTGCCAATGACACAACCAAAGGAACACAAATGGTGAGTAATCTTGGGGTGATCCAGGTTAGTCCACTAGGATCAATCCTTGCACCAAAAAACTAAGCGGCAAAATAGGGTGGCTTCTATCTATGGTTCTTAGTAAGGGCTTCCATTTGTAATACCCCTCTTGCTCCCCAAAATAAATCCTTACCTTGCAGAAAGTAATGGACTTCACGGCCACAAGAGTACCTTAAGCATTCTTGCTCAACATTTTCCTCATGGTCACAATCCCACAAGTACTCATATCAAGTGAAGACAAGTACTACATCTACCAAGGTTTTGTGTCCTTGATAGCCTTGAGTTTATAGTGGGTCAGAATAGACAGAAAAATGCTTGTCCCAACTTAGGTCATTCCTCTTGATTGCTCAAGAGTAGGCCCACTAAAGGATTCTAAAAACTAAACAAAGAGTGGATCAACCTTTGAGTTTCAGGATTTCTGTTTCACCTCAAGAGTGAAGAGCATATTCTCCTAGCTCAAAACTTTTTCCCAAACACACCAAGCAAAGGTTCAATTACCCTCTTGCTTTCAAAATCCAAAGATGGGTCAAGATTTATGTTTCACCACAAGGGTGAAGAGCATACTCTCCTACCACCCAAAGATTCCTACAACAAGATATTAAGTGCCTATGAAAAGAAACAACTAGTATATGCCACACTTAAAATGAAATCAATTAAACAAGCACTTGATTGGTTTTTATGCTTTGGGCAGCCCTGCAAAAACCATTAGTAGCCCTTGTGCATTTGGAGCTTTGACATGCATTCTTTTAAGAAAATATTTAAGCAATAAGAGAACCCACAAGCACAACTTGTTAGCCCTACAAAGGTTAGCACATCAAAACCAAATGAAATCTACAAACCAAAATTTGTTCTACCACAACAAATCAGAAATCCGAATAAAAATAGATCAAATCTTGCAAAGAAATGTCAAAGATTACCCATTGCTAGGCCTAGGAAATATTTCTATTAGAGAAAGATTCATGCAATACTTCGATGTATACTACTGTGATACTTTATCCCTGTGTGATAGTTCCTAATACCTGCATGCGATAGAGAATAATATAATAGTGTGACACAATCTGCAAGGGCGTGTGATACTTTAACTAGTAAAATATCGCACTGGTATACAGGAAACTATTGTATGACACTCAAAGACTGTCACATGATAATTATGTCAAAAAAAAAATAGAGATCCAAATCAATATGCAAATATTCACTAAAAAATGACAGAAATACATAAAAAGAAGGACAAAACAAAAGTGTTCTGCCCACGGTGGGCGCCAAAAATGTACACACTAAATAGTGCACTTCTCTAAGTTATTACTTCCAAGAGAATCCATGAATGGGAAACCTTGAGAAAGAAACCTAGAGCTCCCAATGCATGGAGTCACAAGGATGTTGATGGTGCTCTCAGCTAGAGCTATTGAAGCATGCAACCTTGCTAGTAAACCACACAATGGGAGATTCAAAGAGACAAGGGCAAGAATGCCAATATCCTCAAGAATCAAAATGAGAATGCAATGCAAGATATGCTAAGAATGAAGATGCAAGCTATGCTATGAAAGAAAAGTATTACAAATCCTTGCTAATTAAGCTATGTGAGCTAATCTAGAGCATAAAGGAAACTAAGCTAAATACCATGAAAGCTTAAGCTAAGAATGCAAGAATGAAACTAGAATGCAAGAAGGTCTCCAAAAGATCCAAATTCTCTAAGAAATCCTACAGCATAAGATTAGTATTCAAAGTTGGGATCTAAGAATAAGAAAAGAGCTCTCCTTTTAAAGGAATTGAAAAGGAATGGACCATGGAGATTAAGAGGCAAAAGATTTAATCAAGGGTGGAGCTTGAAAGAGGAGCAATTCATGTGCACAAATATCCTGCAATGAGAAAATAAGAGCTGACTTTTGTGTCCATATGAGACAAAAAGTTCTTTTCTTCTTTTTATAAAATAAGAATAGTACTTTATTTGTGCAATTTAGGATAAGAGGAAAAGTGGGGGCTTTTTATTTAATAAAAGGGGAGAAAATTCTTTTTAAATAAATAAAGACTTAGGATAAAATGGTTAGCCCATAGAATAATTGAATGAATTATAAAATAGGATTTGATCAAGGAAATTGATAGAATTGAAAAATGTTAATTTTTGAAAATATTGATTCAGGGATTTGATAAATTGTTGAATGGGGGCCCAAAGTCTAGGCAACCATTTTAGGGTGCATACACCTTGATACAACTTCAATTGTAGTTTACAGATCAATATTCAACTCATACAAATCTTTCTGATCAATATATTACTTCAGATTGAACACTATATCAACTTACTGTCCGTCGGTAATTACTCTCTGTAGCTCGGTAATTATTCTGTAGATCGATTCTCACTAACCTGTATGATTAGAATGCATGAAAACTTGGTCACGCGATAATTCTATAGTATCTTCTTCCTTCGACATAGTTTCAACAATGAAACCAATGTCTCTTATATAGATGAGTAAATCATTTTCTCTTTGTCCATTAGATTTTGCCGCTTAATCTCATTCATTGATTTTTCGGCTTTAACCTTCTTTGGCTGATGTGTAAGTAACACATTTCAATTTGCTCCATTAGATCTTCCTTGAATTATGTTAGTCGTCGATCTTCATAACAAACCTTATATGTTACCTAGATTTCATACACTTTCTAGCTCATCAATCTTATCAGCTAAACTAATCATTTAATTCATTTATGATCTACTCAGTTAACAAAGAAATGCATCGGTGAACACAAGTTCGGTTAACACTGCACTCGGTATACACTACACTCCGTCGGTGTATATTGGAATGCTTCATTTACCGATAACACTGCTTTGTGTCTTTCAACTCTATTCTTCACATAGATGAATGCAACATAATAAATTCAATATCATCAAGTCATAGACTCATCAACAAGTTACTCAGTGTATTTATTATCCTCATCTGTCATATACATCTTCCTCATGTAGATACTTTTGTTCATCATCTCTTCCACCTTTCTTTAGATGTTTCGGTATAGTAACTTACAAGATAAGTACTGCCAAGCTAGTTGACATCAATGACAACATAATACTGATTTAATCATATTACATATCTAATCAGCAACTCCTCGGTGATCTTTAATCATAGATTCTTCATTTAGGTTCTAAATCAGTTGTAGTTCATCAGAGGTTTGTCCTGTATTATTTTGGTCGTTATGGCCCTCCTCTGCTCTCTAAATTTATTCCTTATCTATGGTCTTTGGATCCTATAGTGTCAACTTGGAATCAGAGGTGCAAAATTTTCTCTCCATCGCTTGGGTATAAAAATCAATTACGTTGTCTCCAAAAAATTTGTACCATGACGCCTACAATTATGTTACTTAGCTATTGTGAAATCTACATTTATGTTTCTCAGTTGTCATGTTTATGTGCATGTTTATTATGTGTGTAAAATTTATTTAATGTTTTTGTTCTCTTTTAAAACTATGAAAGATTGAAACTTTTATGTGGGCTTGACAATTTGTCTAGCTCTGTTAGATAGGATTGTTTTTTTCACAGATTGGGTGATGATAGATTATGTCTGAAACTATGATGTACATTGTGTAGAATATGCAGGTAAAGTTTAATGTTTATTTCTCTATTTTTTTGTATCAAAGAAAAAGGATAAAATTCTTTGAGTTCTTGCCAAAATTTAGGACTTGAATTGTGATAAATGATGCAAATATATATTATTGTAAGGTATATTGGCATCTGTTATGAAATGATTTTAATACTAGAACCTTATGAAATTCTTAGGGAAGAAAAATTCAACATGTTTTATATGAAATAGGAATTCATAGAAAAATTGTGAAAATATATTTATGTCTTACCTTGCATCGCATAAGATTTCAAAAGAAAAGAGAGAATTAACAATTCATGTGGGTTTGCTTTAGTGGATAGAGAAATGCTATTTAAGGTAATTAAATGTGTTATTACATGATGATGTAAATGTTGAGATTTATGTTCTAGAAGTATGGTCACATTCTTTAACGTACCTTGGGTGCAAGGTTACATGTAGCTTTTACTCCCTCCTTGTGGCTAGTGCTAGTCACTCTATAAATGTGATTTGGTTCTCAATTGATGTTTTATTTGAACTTGATGAACTTTGCTACTAGTTAAGGACTAGTTTGAAATTTAAATTTCTCTTGTGACCATCTAGCCACCAATTTTGAGTTTTTCAATCAATTGAGATTTTGTCCACACTTGTTTTTTATTCTTCTTACATGATCCTTTAGGATTTGAATTGAAATTTGTGAACTTTAAAAATTATGATTTCTTATGATCTTGTGGTGGATAGAATTTTGTGTTTTATATTGGTAGTCTTGTGATGTGAAGTGATGTCATCTGTCATGTTTAGCGTACAACATTGATAGATTGTAAAAGGGAGTAGATTGTGAAGAACATACCATTCCTCATCTGGCATTCATATGTTACTAGAAATATGTTTCGACTATTATGAAATAATCAAACTGAATTGACATGCAAAGGGTTGTGTATATTAGAAATGCATTTTATGAAATAATTAACATTGATTGATATTCTTTGATGTGAGTTTTGATGCTATCAGGAGCATTGCATGGATATTAATGGAATGATAGAATCCATGGAAAATACATCTTTTTGACTCTAGAATAAGATATTACTACAACTTTGATGGCTATATTTGAGACCTTCAAAGAAATTATTAGGAGCTTATTGAAATAGATGTACTAGTTGATGCATTTGATGATTGAAAAGTAGGTCATCATCTTTTGATGGAAATGGAATAGAGTTATTTGGTTATCAAGGAATATTGGTATTTTTAATAGAATGGTCAACACTTTATTCTTACATTATTGCTTATGATCTATTTTTGATTGATCATGATGAAAGGCATAATTCATAAGACTAGTTGATTTTCTATGTGACTTTTATTCTTTTGTTAATGCAATATTAAATAGAAAGAAATAAATGCTATACTTGTGTTTGTATCATTTTTGTAGTATGTATGTGTATTGGAAAGCTTACCTTCTGGTGAGGGTACTAATGTGGAAGAAGTAAATAGGGAAGGGTAGAAAGGGATATTTCTCTACCTCCCAATTTTAATTCTTGGTGATAAAAATATGCTTTGGCCAAAGCTTGTTCGCATATGTTTTCATAAATATGCTTCCCATGTTCCATCTTAGACATATGTGGAAAGTAGTTAGTTTCATGGCTATACCAGATACCCTTTGCCCTCTATTTTTTGGGTATTGCAAGGTTGGGAATTTTGTGAGTAGGTAGAATCCCAAGGAACTTTAAAGCTTTGTGGATAGTGTTAGGGATGGGAACACTGAAGGGGGGGGCGGGGGTGAATCAATGTTCTATACTTTATTACTTTTTTTGATATCTTGAAACTTAACTTAAATTCTTAGTTACTGAATTGAATATCAATGCAAGTAAGATAAACACACATAAAACCAAATATGATTACGAGGAAACCCAAATAGGTAAAACCCCTGGTGGGAATTGACACCCACTAAGAACTCCACTAGTGTTTTATGATCCCTGTTAGAAGATCTTGCAAGCCTGTTAGAAGTTGTTCTTTACAATGCTTTTAGTATAGTGACCCGGTCAAGGGTCGAACCCTGTTAGGAGTATTTTACAATTAACCCTATTAGGGGTGGGGACACACTATCCTAGAGCTCACTGCTCAAGTGGTGAAGGCTACAACCTTCTAGATATCAAATACACACTATATCTACAAGGTGAACTGGTGTTGTAATACTGCTTCTCTGATCAGTTCCTTTTGTGCATTGATGCTTTAGCCTCTTGTAAATCTCTACCACATTTTGTCTACTCTTTGCATACTTCTACTCTACTTATCTGATCTCTATATCTCATGCCATACTTAATTATAAGGGTGCATGTCTTATTTATACACGCATACAAAAATCTTCATCAAGTCGACCTATAACTAATTACATATAATGCTTCCAATTGAATTTTCTCAAGCATGTTTACATACAATCAATTTAACATGTCTATGACCTAAATATAATAAATGCATAGCCTTTACAAAACAATATTACAAGCGTTATCCAAAATATAAACATTTGGCTCCATGCTCTGTTCTATTATGCCACTCATTGTCTATGCCACTTCATCCGATTGTAACTTCCTCATATTGACTCATATCATCATATGCTCTTAGACTTAGCATGAATACATACTTCAAAGCTTATCTTCAAGGGTACATGTCATAACTCTTTCATGCGCACATGTGTTGATGCTTTTTTACTTGGTTCTTTGCTAATTGTCCTACTAACTATCCAGTCTTCCATACTTAGCCATATTTCTGATCTTCTATATTATGCACTGACTCCAAAACATCATTTGACTTTGTTGCCATAGTGACAACACTAAATATAGTCATATATTTCAGTATAGTCAACTTGCCAACAATCTCCCCCTTTTTCATTAATGGAAACAAAGGAATATGGCAAAGTTACTAACTATATCCTTATACAAAATTTCTAATAAATACTCTAACTTATATCTCCCCTTTCACTATGTACTATACTCCTATTTACATCATATACAAAAATCCATATTCTCTCTTCTATATTCTATACTCCCCCTTTCACATTAATGACAAAGGTGCTCAAAAAGATATATTTACATGTACTTACATAGTTAATAGATCCGGCTAGGCTATCTGAAGGTTTACAATCTCATTCTGCTAAAACTTCTTCAATGTGTCTATTGTCTAGAGATGGGTGCACAAAGCATATATCAATTTCTCCATCTTCTCCAAATCTATACTCAGACCTTAATCATATGTCACCATAGTGGCATCAATCTCCTTGATGTTATAATTTAACACATCTAGTGAGGGCGCAAGAGCATTTCTTAGCTGAGTTTACCTTGCCCTTATCTTAGACATTTCTTTATATGCCTTCTCTATTTTGTCCACTTGTCCTTGGTATATATTGTTACAAATTTTAACATCTATAGAGGGGTCTTCTACTAATTTCCTCACTTTATCTATCATAGCTTCTACTTCCTAAATTTTCTTGTAAAGGTCTGTAGTCAGCTTGTCTTGGTTCATGTATTCTGCTATGATTTTCCTTCCTTTTGCTGCAAATTCTTTCAATGAAGCTAGACCAATCTTTAGAGAGTTGAGGTCAAGTGAAAAGTTTGTAGTTAGCTCATTCAATCTCTTCTTGAGATATTTCTCTTATGCTACCTTATTCGTTGATTCTTCTAAGCAAGATAAGTTTTCCTTGAAGCTTGTCAGAATTGTACTGACATTATTCACCAAATGTACTTTGGTTACCTTCTTCTCTACTAGTAGTAGACTGTTCAGGATACTTACTGACTCAACAAACAAATGATTCCTCATAACTTGGTTCTCCTTGGCCTTCTCAATAGTAAGGACATTGATCTTGATCAGGTCTTCTTCTCCCCAAGAGTCCAAGCTTTTAGTGTCAGAAGTCAAACTTGACAACAATGATGCTGATGGCATAGGAATGATAGGTGTACTGACTATCACATCTTTTATGGGTACTTCAATAGATGGCTTATCTGTTGGCTCATTTTCCTCCTCTTTTTTTCCTTTCAACTCATCTTCTTCTCCTTTCTCTTCTTCTTTTCCTTTCTCCTTTTCTTCTTCTTTCTCCTCTTCTTCTACTTCTTGTTGCTACATAGGTATATTATCACTACATAGAATTTCTGCTTCCTCGGTGCTCATAAATGCTTCTTTGAAATTGTCCAAGTCCTTATCTGTGGCAACCATGGATATCTCAACATTATCAATCATTATTGTGTCTTTCTTGACTTCAGGCATGGGTGCAGATACCATTACCTTTGTGGGTCCTTTCACTATGGGCGTTGAGTCCTATGGACCTGTCATAGGTGAATTTTTGACATTAGTTGCTTTGTCTTTCTCAACAGGTACTTAAGTGATGGGTACAGATGTATGTTGCATGCATTGTTCAAGGAACACCTTCTCAAAGGCTTTTTCTATCTCCTTGGCTACCAAATTTAATCTTTATTCATGATATGGAGTTTTCTCATCTTAGTTCTCAAGTGCGGTTTCACTAGTTTTCTCATCTTAGTTCTCAAGTGTGGTTTTACAACCACCATACTTATAAAAAACATGAGAGTATGTTAAACAATGTCACAAACCACTATTGTGTTGGCAATGCTAAGGATAAAAAGGGTGCCATCAAGATTACTCACCATTGTAACATAATGACATAGAAGAAGAGAGAAACAAATAAAATAATGTTTATGACATTGTGCTTCCTTTATCACCTTCCACTAATGGAGCAATAAAGAATGTTTAAATAAATATAAACAATACATGTAACAAGTAGCACATCACAAGGGAAGCACATTACAAGAGGAAAACATAAAAAATCCACAACACAAGAGGAGCTAGTAAAGTATATCACCTACCTCCTATCTCAGTCAATAATATTTAGGAAAGGTGGGCAACTTGCAAGAGGAGAAAAGTCAAGCATGGTAGATGGAACAATATCTTGTATTGATGGAACAACATCAAGCATGGTAGAGTAGATAGAATAATAGAAAGGTAGTTGAAATTATTTTTGTGAATTATAATCCTAAGGCTCGATCTACAATTAGCTAATAGTGTTTTGGCAATTTTAAATTTCAAATCTGAAATTATTTTATTTTTGTCTTTTCTTTTTCGGGGATTTGTTTTATTTCATGAGAATATTATTGTGGAGATTTGTTTACCTATTAGGCCTCTAGATTTATCAAATCTTGTTATGCAGGGATCATATCAGTAGAGCATAGAACAGGTAGTCAAACCTTAGCCTGCATTAGGTCAGCAAGTCAAATAAGATTGGTCTCTCAACCCTCGACCAAAAAAGTCATCATGGATTGTACAAAAAACATGTCAGCACTGCATATAGAATAAGAAACAACTAGACACACCAACTTAGCACAACCAGTCTTTGCAACCCAGCTCATCGGCCAAACACACAAGATCAATGATTAGAGTATACATCAGTGAATACTCACCGATTTGATTTGTGTGAGAATGGGCTTTTAAACAAAGGATAAACCTCTACAAGGTGCATGTGGGACTAAAGTCCCACAACCACCTTTTTTTGATCGCGCCACTCTGCTCATCCCCACAATGCTCTACTCCACTCTGCCAGTGACGCTTGGCAGCCCTCCTATGATGATCTGCCACATAGAGATAGCTAGGTCACCATGCGGATAACCAACCAACCATGCAGAGGCAAAAGATCCTATCATGAGTCAACAATGCCACAAAATCCATGTCCTCTAATAAATCAACAACCCAATGTTCCACGTCAACAACACGTAGGCACAGTAAGAAATTTTTTCTAACATGTCAATTTTCCCATTTTTTAATTTGATGTCCATCCAGACGTTAGAGCTAAGTGATTGTGTTTTGCACTGATGGCCATTAGACCATCAAATTTAACATCATCTTTGTGTCACACTTTTCTTGTATTTTTTTTGACATGTGTTTGACTGTAAAATATGAGTGAATTCAAACTGAGGTGATGACTATTTGGACGTCAAATTTTACCTAATAGATCTGGTGAGATCATTATTTCTAGTGAGTTTTGACCCCCTCACCATTTATATTTTTGAACTTGATGCAGGAGCATCCTGGGTGTAAGAGCAATCTTGCATCACCCAAAAATATTTTTGTTTTTGCATTCAATAAGGGTTATCTTGTGCAAAGCTGCTATTTATGGAAACTTGTTGTTTTTAGTAAGTTGGTCATAAATCTTGGAATGTTCTGATTTTACATGTGGAGGTTCATCTCAGTCATATCAGCGTGCTAGTAAAGTTTTTGGCTAGATCAGGTCTAGTTTTGAAGATATTGAAGATTTTTCAGTATTGGTAGCAGGGTACAGAAACTTTGAACTCAATTTTGAAGGCTTTAGAGGCCTCAAATGAGGTCAAAAATTTGGGTGATAGGCACTTACGTGAGCCAAGACCATAGAGTGCTTCGTGGCCTTTCTAAAATGGGGTTATAATAGTCAATCAGGTCAACTGGTGATGACTTATGGTCTCTGCAAGTCAGGCCACCTGAAATGGCAGAAAATAATTTTCCTTCAAAATTTATGTTCAGGTTTCAAAAGTTATTTTGAGCCAACTTTGATGTAATAAATTGAAAAATAAAATAATTCTAAGTTTGATCGGCCCTAAGGGCTAAATTTTTGGAACCTTCTCAAGCGATAGAAAATGCCTATATAAAGAAGGCCCGTAGTGTTGTCTAGGATAGTTCTGGGTAGTAGATCTGGGTATTAATTCAAGGCTTTGTCCTATAGAATATTGTAAGGGAATGCCCATGTGGCTTTCCATACTGTAATTCTGAAATTTTTTAATTCCACATTTGTTGAGATAATAAGAAGCTAATTTTTTGTTCTTGCATATTGTTGTGGTTTCTCTATTTTTGTTATGTGTTTGTGGTATTAAGGGGAGCACCCTTCATCAAGTGGTATCAGAGTAGGAGTTCTTGAGTGTGTAAATAGAATGTCGATTGTGAGGTAGTTTGCACCAGGACTGTGGTTAGGGTTTTAGTGCACATCATGAAAATGCCTCCATGAAGGGAACATGGCGGAAGAGCTGGTGTTGTAACACTTGAGGTTAGAGCACTCTAGAGACAAGTGGGAGCATTGTAAGAAGAGATTCGCAAGGGAATGAATCTTAATGTCAGAGATGAAAGCGAGGATGAGGATGAAGCCGAAGAAGAAGATCAAGAAGGAGACATCAAAATTATGAACTGGGAGGAAGAAAGACTTTTTCAAGCCATTTCCAAGATCAGGAAAAGACCTAAGATTGAGGTTCTTACATTTTTAGGAAATCTTAACCTAGAAGAGTTGATCAATTGGATCAATGAATGTGAATAATATTTTGAGTATGAAGATATTTAGGATCCTGATAGGGTCAAATTCATGAAGGCTAGACTGAAGGGTCATGCAAAGATCTGGTGGCAAGAGATTCAATTGGAGTGAAATAGAAGAGGAAAGGATAAAATCATGGGATGGGATCGGATGGTGGATAAATTGAAGCAACAGTTCATCCTTATTGATTATGAGCTTGACCTACTGAAGAAAATGCAAAGTTTGAAGCAAGTGGGACAATCTGTTCAAGAGTATACAGAGGAGTTATATCGAATCCTCATTAGAATAGGCCATGTAGAAGTGGATAAGGAGAAAGTTTCCTATTACCTTAATGGGTTGAGGCCAAGCATTCAGGAGGAGCTGAATCTATTTTGAATGAACAGTATTGAAGAGGCATACCAATTTGCCCTAAAAGTAGAGGAAAAGCTGAACAAGAAGTTTGAGAGTAGAAAAAATGGAAGAGGTCACGGTGGATGATCTGGTGGATGATCATATGGAGGCTGAAATGAAGATCCAAAAAAGAATGACAAGGCCAGTAGCAGTCAAAATCAGAGAGGAAACAATTCCAATCATTTCCAAGATCAGAACAATAGAGATCAGAGAGGAAGAGGAAGAGGACAAGGTTTAGGAAGAGGAGGCTTCCGTGGAACATGTTTTCACTATGGAGAAGAAGGTCATAGGGAATTTGAATGTCCTCAACACCAAGGAAGGATGGATAGGAGGAATGAAGGCTAGGCCAGAGTTGCACTTGTAGATGAAGATGCTAGATCATCAAATTCTGAAGATGCTGAAAGAGGAGAAACACTGATTAATAGAAGAGTCCTGATGAGTGGTGAGAATGAACTTGAACAAAGGAGGAGCCTATTTTTCACTAGATGCAAGTGTGAGGGTAAATGTTGTGATGTGATTATTGATAGTGGAAGCACTGACAATTTGGTGTCAAAGGAGATGGTGACAAAGTTGAAGCTCAAGAGATAGAAACACCCACATCCATATCGGATTGCCTGGGTGTAGGATGACCACAAGGTCATGGTTAGAGAACACTACCTGGTAAAGTTCAAGATTGGCGGGTACCAAGATGAGGTGCTATGTGATATCATATCTATGGATGCATGTCATATGTTGTTGGGTAGACCGTGGTAGTTTGACAGATGTGTTGTACATGATGGTTGTGTGAATACCTATTCCCTAACAAAGGATGGAGTGTGACATAAGCTAAAGCCATTAAAGGAGACTGAAGAAAAGGTATGTGGTAATGCAAGAATAACTTTTGTTGATGAAAGAAAATTCCTAGATGGTATAAGGCATGAGCACGCATGTTTTTCTTTAATTCCAAAAGATGGTAAAGAGGAAGTAGAGGATGTACCTGTAGAGGTTGCAGATTTGTTGAATGAGTTTCAGGATATTGTATCTAATTATGTACCTGATGGATTACCACTGGTAAGGAAGATCAGTCATCAAATAGATTTGATTTCAGGAGCTAGTTTGCCAAACAAGGCAGCACACAGAATGACACCAGAAGAAAGTGAAGAGTTCAATAGATAAGTACATCAATTATTACAGAAGGGATTGATTTGGGAGAGCCTGAGTCCATGTGTTGTACAAGCGGTATTAGCACCAAAGAAGAATGGAGAGTGGAGGATGTGTACAGATTCTAGAGCAATAAATAAGATCATAGTTAAGTATAGGTTTCCATTGCCACAAATAGATGATATTATGGACTGTTTGAGTGGAGATTTGTATTTCTCAAAGATAGATCTGAAGAGTGGATATCACCAGATTTAGATCAGAGAAGGAGATGAATGGAAGACTACCTTCAAGATAAAGGAAGGACTATATGAGTGGTTAGTCATGCCTTTTGGGCTAACCAATGCACCGATCACTTTCATGTGGCTCATGAATGAGGTTCTAAAAGAATTTATGGGTAAGTTTGTCATTGTGTACCTAGATGATATTTTGATCTTTAGTAAGACATTGGAAGAGCATATGATGCATATTGGTACGGTGTTTGAGAAGCTGAGAGATGAGAAATTGTTGATTAATTTGAAGAAGTGCAGTTTTGTGCAGAAAGAGTTAGTGTATTTGGGATTTGTAATTTCAGGAGAAGGTCTAAAAATGGACCTAGAGAAGGTACATGCTATCCTTGAATGGCGTACTCCAAGGAGTGCTACTGAGGTAAGGCCTTTTCATGGTTTGGCTAGCTTTTATGAAAATTTTATCAAAAATTTTAGTAGTATTTGTGGACACTTGACTGAAACAATGAGGGGGGATAGAAAAGAGTTTTCAATTGTTGAAACAAAAAGTTACAAAAAAACCTATTTTAGCACTTCTAGATTTTAATAAGGTGTTTCAAGTAGACTGTGATGCTAGTGGTACTGTAATAGGAGTTGTTATGATCCAAGAAGGTAAACCTATTGCTTATTTCAGTGAGAAGTTAAATGATGCCAAGAGAAAATATTCTATTTATGATCAGGAATTTTATGCTATAGTTCAGGCATTGAAGAAGTGGAGGCACTATCTGCTTCCTAAGGAGTTTGTTTTGTATACTAATCATCAAGCTTTGCAATATTTGAATATTCAAGGAAATTTGAATCAAAGGCATTTGAAATGGGTTGAGTTTTTGCAGAGTTGTACATTTTTTTTGAAACACAGAAGTGGAAAGTCTAACTAGGTTGCAGATGCGCTTAGTAGAAGGCAAATCTTGCTGACAGAGATGCAGATTAAGGTGGTTGGGTTCAAGGAACTCAAGAATTTGTATCTAGAGGATCCTAATTTTGGTGAAGCTTGGAAAGCTTGTAAAGAACCTGTTACTCTAGACAGGATGAAGTGGCTAGATTTCATCATTCAGGATGATATGCTATTTAGAGGGAGTCATTTGTGCATTCCAAGAATTTCTATGAGGGAGAATCTCATCAAGGTGAAGCATAGCAGAGGATTGGATGGACATTTTGGTCATGATAAAACCCTTACTTTGGTTAATGAGAATTATTATTGGCCACAGTTGCAGCAAGATGTCAAGAAGTTTGTACAGAGTTGTAGAGTATGTCAAGTGGTGAAAGGAGTGAAGTAGAATATAGGGTTGTATCAGCCATTACCTATACTAGAGAAGCCTTGGGAGGATATCAATATGGACTTTGTTCTTGGTTTACCAAGGATACAAAGGGGACATGATTCAATTTTGGTGGTAGTTGACAGATTTTCAAAGATGGCACATTTTGTTCCCTGTAAGAAGACCAATGATGATGTTCATGTAGCAGAATTATTTTTCAGAGAAGTGGTGCGACTACATGGTTTGCCAAAGGGTATAGTTTCATATAGGGACACTAAGTTCATTGGATATTTCTGGCATACATTGTGGAAGAAATTGAAAACAAATTTGAAGTTCAGTTCATCACATCATCCACAGACTGATGGACAGACAGAGGTGGTGAATAGGAGTTTGAGAAATTTGTTGAGATGTTTGGTTGGAGATAAGCCAACAGGATGGGATTTGATTTTACCATAGGCAGAGTTTGCATACAATAATTATGTCAATAGGAGAACTGGTAAATCACCATTCCAAATTGTATATGGGAGTAGTCCCTGAAATGCATCTGAGTTGAGAAAGATAGATAAAGGAGAATTAAGTAGTGCTGAAGTTGAGGATTTTGCAGAACACTTGAAGAATATCCATGAGGAGGTGAGGAAGCATATTACCAAGATGAATGCGTAGTATAAGGCTAAGGCAGATGAGAAAAGGAGGCATAAGGAGTTTCAAGTTAGAGATAAAGTCATGGTTCATTTGCAGAAGGAGTGATTTATGGTTGGTACATATAACAAGTTGAAAATGAAGAAGTTTGGGCCATGTAAGGTACTGAAGAAGCATGATTCAAGAAATGCATATGAGGTAAAATTGCCTACTGAGCTGAATATTTCACCAGTGTTTAACATTTCAGATTTGATAGAGTATCATGAGGGAGGTGTTGAAGATGAGGTTACAACAGCATAGTGGAGTATTCTAGCAACTAGTTCAGATATCAAGGAGATTGAAGACATACTGGATAGTCATGTTGGTAGAAGCATAAGGAATAGGACATATGAAGAGTATTTGGTCAAATGGAAAGGGTGACCTGTTGAAGATTCATCATGGCTAACAAAAGAGGAGGTTAACCATCTTGGTTTTCCTCTGCACACCTGAATCGTGACAGGGTCACTTCTCAAATTACCCTGGGTGTCTGATGCAGGAGCATCCTGGGTGTAAGAGCAATCTTGCATCACCCAAAAATATTTCTATTTTTGTATTCAATAAGGGTTATCTTGTGTAGAGATGCTATTTATGGAAACTTGTTGTTTTTAGTAAGCTGGTCATAAATCTCAGAATATTTTGATTTTACATTTGGAGGTTCATCTCAGTCTTAGAAGCCTACCAGTAAAGTTTCATGGCTAGATCAGGTCTAGTTTTGAAGATATTGAAGATTTTCGGTATTGGCAGCAGGGAATAGAAACTTTGAACTCAATTTTGAAGGCTTTAGAGGCCTCGAATGAGGTCAAAAATTTGGGTGACAGGTGCTTGCACGAGTCAACCCCATAGAGAGCTTTGTGGCCTTTCTAAAATGGGGTTATAATAGTCAATCGGGTCAACTAGTGATGACTTATGGTCTCTGGAAGTCGGGCCATTTGAAATGGCAAAAAATAATTTTCCTTCAAAATTTTTGTTTGGGTTTCAAAAGTTATTTTGAGCCGACTTTGATGTAATAAATTTACAAATAAAATAATTCTAAGTTTGGTCGGCACTACGGGCTAAATTTATGGAACCTTCTCAGGCGGTGGAAAATGCCTATATAAAGAAGGCCCATAGTGTTGTCTAGGACAGTTCTGGGTAGTAGATTTGGGTATTAATTTGAGGCTTTGTCCTACAAAATATTGTAAGGAAATGCCCATGTGGCTTTGCATACTATAATTCTAAAAGTTTGTAATTCCACATTTGTGGAGATAATAAGAAGCCAATTTTTTGTTCTTGCATATTGTTGTGGTTTCTTTGTTTCTGTTATGTGTTTTTGGTATTAAGGGGAGCACCCTTCATCAGAACTTGTAGTCCAACTTCAAGAGGCCATAACTTGGTCATCTGGGCTCCAAATTGAGTGCAATTTTTTATTTTTATTTTGCTAGAATTTCCTGATCTTTTTAGTGGTGGTGTTATTTTCTAGTTTTGGTTCATAGATTTTACATAAATTATATTTTTTGGTGACTGTACCTTCCTGTTCCTCAATTTAGAACTTTAGAGGCTTCGTTCGGGCTCATACAGACACATTTTAAGGTGCCATTTTTTTTTTAAGTGTATAATTTTCCAAGTAATTTCCAAATATGGAATAATATTGTAGCCTTATTTGGACAAAAATATCACTTTTAGAAATAGGTCTTTTTTGGCCTTGTATGATCATTTTAATGCTTATGATTTAATTTGATACTGTGCAATATTGATTTTAGCCTGTTTTGACCTCATAAAGGTAGTTGTAAACATCAAAATGAGAAGTCCACTTTGGCCCATTTTGGCAAGTGGCAATTGTACACACACTATATATAAAGTGCCAAAATCATCATCTTTTTTGGAGGGGGGGTTCATTGATTGAGTGAATTGGAGGGTGTATTGCATGTTGGTGTTTCTTTCTCTCTTGTCCTCTTTCTTGTTGGCATCATGGGTTCTAATGCATGTCCACTATTAAATATATAAAACTATGCTACATGGAAAGATAATATTTGGAGCTTGTTAAGGTTAAATGGTTTGAATAATTATTTGGATGGTAAAATAATAAAAACCTGATGATACTAATCCTACTAGAGAAACATGGCATACCAAAAGTTCTAGGGATGTTGGTTTCTTGAGAACACATGTTCATAAAGATTTCTTATATCACATAAAAACCATGGACAATGAAAAGGAAGCTTGGGATAAACTTTAAGATTTGTATGGTAAAGTGGATAAAGAAATTGGATTCTCAATCGAAGTTGATATTCTCAAATTGGATCCTACAAATTTTGAAACCATACAAGATTATCTCAACAAATTCAATGATTATAGAGCACAACTTGATGATTTTGGTAGTCCCATGAAGGATGAAAAGTTGATCAATCATTTTTTGAAAAATATTCCTCATCAATATGCAACTTTTGTTTCAAGTTACAATTTACTCAAAAGTTGACCATGGTAAGTGCCTTCACTAAGCCTTCATTTGAGTCATTTGTAGAAATGTTGGTCTTAGAACAAGAAAAAAAGATGAGTATGGGGATTCTCAAGTCTTCAAAGTCTAAGCCATTGCTGGATAATAATGGGAATCAAAGGATTCAAGGTGGTAAAGGTTCCAACAAGAAGAAAAAGTAGTGGAAGGACAAATCATGATCAAATGCACAAAATTATTCCTCCTCAAAACAAGGCAAGTATTTTTACAAGGGGAACAATTCTAAGAAGGTGAAGAAAATTTGTGCATATTGTACAAAAAAGTCAAATCATGATGAGCATCAATGCTACAAGAAACAAATTGATGAGTTGAAAAACATAATCAAGAAGAATCATATTGATTTTCCAAGAGCCTACAAGGGAAAGAAGTCATCACCTTCCACTTCAAAGGGTAAAGGGAAATCATTGGTGAGAAGTACAACTAATTCAAAGGAATGAATTTTTAATTCAGGTGCCACACATCATATGGGTTATTCAAAGGAGCAATTTTCTTCTTTGAAACCATCTAAGGTACCTCACATCTATGTAGGAGATGATACACAAGTGGAAGTTGAAGGAAAAGGGGAAGTTGAGATGGAAAATGGATCTTTCAAAGATATTCTCTACGTTCAAAACCTTAGCACCCGCCTCCTTTCAATTTACCAAATCACACACTATGGAGGTGGAAATAAAGTTGAGTTCCTTCCTAATTCAATTGTAGTGAAAAATATTAAGGATAATTCTATGGTGGCAATAGGTAAAGATAATCATGATGCAAGGATTTATTCCTTTTATCATTTTATTCCTAAGTCTCCTTCACATGCCTTGTTGACACACTCAAATTCACAAAGTAAAATTTGGCATGAAATATTTGGACATCTGATCTATCACTATCTTCAACATCTTAGCAGTAAGGATATGGTCAAAGGTCTACCTCAAGTCAAATATTTAGAGGGTGTATGTTTAGGTTGTTAAGTGGGAAAGCATCCTGAAGAGAAGTTTGACAAGGGAAAGTCTTGGAGAGAAACAATATTTCTTAAATTGGTTCATAGTGATGTAATGGGCTCATTTCCAGAGTCGTTATTTGACTAGGCTCGTTGTGTACTCACCTTGATTGATGAGTTTTCACACTACACTTGGGTTTACTTTATTGGTCACAATAGTGAAGTGTTTGATAAATTTCTCACCTTCAAGGATCATGTTGAGAAGTAGTTAGAGAAAGATATCCAGATTCTTTGTACAAACAATGGAAGGGAGTATGTGAGCACAAGGCTTATATACTTTTGCACACTTGAGGGTATTGATCTTGAACATTTAGTAGCATACAATCCATAATATAATGGTGTTGCAGAAAGAAAAAATATAAATCTTAAGGAGATGGCCACTTGTATGATTCATGCTAAGTCTCTTGATCAAGATTTTTTGTATGAAGTGATATGTTGTGCCAATCATGTCCAAAATAGAATTCCTTATAAAGCCTTGAACGGAGTCAATCCTTTTGAGGCTTTGTGTGGTAGAAAAATAGTAGTGAAACATTTTAGAGTATTTGGTCATCCATCTTGGGCATGAATACCTCCACAAAAGCATAGGGCATTAGAACCACAAAGTAGGCCTTGCATATTTGTTGGTTATCTTGAGACTCTTAGGGCATACAAGCTTATGGATCCTGAGACACGTGATTTTTTCTATGAGAGGAGTGTTCACTTTGAAGAGAATTATCCTAGTTCATCTTCTTCAACTCTTCCTTCTTCCTCCATTTTGCAAAGTGATAGTGATAATGGTGACTTATAAAATGAAACTCCTTCAACCCTAACTTGCAGGCTTCAACTTTTGCAAGGTCAAGAAATAGTTGAGAACATTTCTTCTTCATCTTCTTCTTCCACTAGACCTCATTGGTCACAACAAACAATTGATTTAGAGGGTTCACTTGTGGAGAATCCTTTAGACACTAGAAGGACAAGGTCATAACCATATCATTTGCACATGCTTATATTACAATTTTTTCTGATCCATAGACATTCAAGAAAGCATAAGGGGTTCCTGAGTCAGACAAAGCTATCGAGGATGAGTATAACTCTTTCATGATGAATAACACTTGGAACTTATTTCCTCTTTCTAAGGGAATAAATTTGGTTCGATGTAAATGGATCTATTGGGAAAAGTTTGTAGTGAATGGAAGTGTAGATAAGTATAAGGATAGATGTATTACAAAATATTTCTCTTAGGTTCCTGGTGTTGACTATATTGAGACATTTGCACTGGTCACTAGGATGAACTCCATTCATTTCACACTTTCTATTTTTGCAGCTAATGAATGGGTTGTACATCAGATGGATGTGAAGAGTTCATTTTCTCATGGTTATCTTCATGAGGAGATTTTTATTGAGAGCCCATAGGGATTCATATAGGATACTTATATGGTTTAGAGATTAAGGAATTCTATCTATGGCCTCAAACAAGCTCCTAGGGATTGGTATACCAAGATGGATTCCTTTCTTCTCTCAACAGGCTTCACAAGGTGTCATTCAGATTCTAATGTCTACATTCTTTAGTAGGATGACTCACACATGATACTTGTACTTTATGTTTATGACTTGATTATTACAGGGAGTATTTCATCCATCATTGATAGTGTCAAGTCTTCTTTGCAAGAGAGATTTTGTATGAAAGACTTGGGTTTACTTCACTGGTTTCTTGGTATTGAGATCTCATATTTCTCAACAAGGATTACACTTTCTTAGCTTAAGTATGTTCTTGATTTACTTTCTCTATTTTTCATGATTGATTGCAAGGTTGCACCCACTCCCTTTCTTTCAGGTGTAATGTTAAAGGCTAAATGTACCATGCCACTTGTTGATGATACATTTTATAGATAAATTCTTAGAAGTCTTATCTACTTGATACATACATGCCTTGACATAACCTTTGCAGTTAGCATGGTTTCTCACTTCATGCAAGAGACACATGAGCTTCATTGGAAGGCAAAAAACCACATATTGCACTACATATAGGGTACACATACACATGGGATTCACTATGTACATGAATTGAATTGGTTGGATTTATAGAATCTTATTGGGAAGGTGATCTTGATGGTTGTAAGTCTACTTCATGTTACATGTTCCATCTTGGTTCAAGCCCCATTTGTTGGAAGAGTAAGAAACAACATGCTACTACTCTCTCTTCAATTGAGGTTGAGTATCATGGGGATGTTAATGTATCTAAAGAGGCTATTTGGCTTCAACATATGTTGAAGGAGTTTGGTTTTAGAATTCCATGACCTACACTCATTCATTGTGATAATCAGGGTTCTATAGAGATCTTTAGACATCTAGTCTAACATCAGTGGACCAAACACGTTGAGGGTCATATGTACTTCATCAAAGAGATAATACATGAGTAGCTCATTGAGTTGCATTATTGTCCTACAATAGAGAAGATTATAGACATCTTCACCAAACCCTTCATTGAGAGAAAGTACCTTCACTTGTGAACTCTCTTGGGGGTGCGAGATATTTATTTAGGGGAGGTGATTTGACTTCTCCATTCTCTCTTATGGGGGGGATATTTTCCTCACATGAGGTCTTCTCTCTCATTTTCTATTATTGTACTTATCTCTCTTTTGGGGGGAGGGCTTTTCCCATGAGGCTTTCCCTCTTCCTCTGCTTTATGATAAATTGCATTGCATATCTTTTGCACTTGTAATTGTATATGGGTACCTAACATGGCCTAGTAGTCAAGACCCATCATGCATTGTCGTCTAGCATTGTAAGATTAAGTGCATTCCCCTAAGTTGTACTTAAGATGGGTGTTGGTGTAATTAAGTATTCACTTATTACACTTTACTTAAGTTTACTTAGGATAATGCATTGCATAGTAGTTTTCATATGAGACACCTAGGAGTTTTCATCTCATTTTAGCACATGGTATAGGAGCATTCCACTTTAGGTGCATGATATCCACCTTTATTCCTCTTATCATATTATCATTCTATTATTATTGCACATGATGCACATAAGTTTTGATGTACAATGGAGGATGATCCACCTTTGGTGGATATGTGATTACACCTTGTCTAGTCGATAGGTTATCATTTCCATCTCTCCTAGGTATTATACATTGCCTATATATTAAGACACATGTATATTGATTGTATCCATGATCATTTGATCATTATTGAGTTATTCATTAGATCATCTTGTCTTTCTTATTTGTGCTAGCTATTGAACTTATAGATCTTGGCATTACATTCATTGTCTTAGGAAAATTCTTACAATTATGCTTAAGTTCAATATGTTCTTTGGTTTGTTACATTCATTATGTTTTGACTCTTTAATTTTTTTGGTCTCTAAAATTAGTCCTATTGTGGCTTGGAAATGTAATTGGTTACAAACATGATGGACATACAAGATTCCAGGACACTTGAGTAGCTCATACCAAATGATTGTGAGGTTTATTAAGCTTAGGCTCATTACATTCATTATTCTTTGGCTCTTTAACATTTTTGGTCAATAAAATAAGTCTTATCATGCCTTGATAATGTAGGGATTACAAATCTGATGGACATACAATATTAAACTACCATACATTGGTGAACTTATCTTTCATTGTTTACTTACATCTAGTTAGTGTTCTTTATTTAGTACTAATATCATGTACACTATTGTAATGTAGGTGTCTTCGAGACTACTAGTGGTTAGATTTCTATGTCACACAACACAAATACTAGAACTAAATGTATTAGTTATACATCTAGAATTGTTTGATAGTATTGACGTATGTGCACATGATGTAGTTGTATTGATGATATACAATATATTTATACATGGGGACATGGAAAAGTATAAGGATATAAGTAGATTTGTTCCTATTTAGAGGCATACTTTTATATATATATATATATTTTTATCAGTATGTAACAAATTTTGTATCCTTACATAACACAATTTTTAGTCCATGAGAATTACTTGGTAATGTATTAATAATGACCTCTAATATCCAAGATGTTTTCATAAATCTCTAGTACTTTTCAAAAATTTGAAAATATTTCTATAGTTTATATTCTATAAGGATACTAATGATGATAAAAGCACCTTCACTTATAATTAAAACAACTGAAGGACAACCATCCCCAATAAATGAAACTGTTACAATCCCAAATGCATAGTTTCATAGAATAATATATAGATAATAATGACTAAAACATAAAAGAAAGATTATATATTCATCACTTACGCATATTATTTTTTTATATTCCTTCATAATAGTCAACCAATCGTATAAAAGATTGTCATTACGTTCATTATAGCTAACCTATTTCGTTATGGATGTTGCCATAGTGAGTCCCTCTAATGATTTTTTCTAGGTTATACTAGGTTCATTAGGGTTGTCCTAGGCTCATTAAGATTGTCTAGGGTTCATTATGGTTTTCCTAGGTTCTATAAATCACTTAGGTTTATTAGGATAATTCTATGCACTTATGGCATGTAAGGGACATTGACAATAGGGCATGGTATTGACCATTTGGGAAAGTTAGGAGGAAAACTAGGATCATTCCTAAGATAAACTTTCCCAACGAAACATATTCACACTGACAGTTCATGCCCCATATTGAACAGAATAAGATTTCTAATTCTTTTAATACATTATTCAAGAATAGAAACATGTCATGTTTCCCAAGTTTTTTTGGCTGGGCGGAGCATCCTTTATGATGTTGTTTTCTTTTGTATATTCTTTTTAATATCTTCATTTTCCCAATAAACACTAAAATAAATGTTCTACATCACATTGTACATACACTTGAAGCTATTTTAAACAAATCTACACATTACAATATCTGATTGTTTAAATTCTTTAAGATTTCAATTTAAATAACATATTCTAAATTTTGACTTGTTTAAATGATTTATATACAATTATATTAATAAATAAGTCTCAAAATAAAAAGAAAGATGATTCAAATGAACTACTTAGATAAATTTAGTTCACTAAAATTTAGGGTCGAATTTGGGGCTGAAATGTCCCATGACTATTGGGAAGACAAAATGTAAGGAATAATTGTGGGTATGTGCAGAGGGCCCACCAGAGGCCTAGAGACCCACCATGACATTCTTGGTAAGAAAGGGATGAAGATTTTATTACACCGAGAGGCATTCCCTACAGCGGCAACAGATGGCAAGTGATGTTCCGTGTACATATAAACATTACTGGTAATCTTGGAGAAACAATGAAATATGCACCGTTAATTAAAACTAAAAATTCATAGCAATAAATAAATTATCAGTTACATGGAGGAAAAAAATTCACAGCAATAAAAATTTAATAGTTACGTGCAGGTAACAGTAAAACATTCCCTTATCCTCCTAAATAACTGCATAACATTTAATAAAGCATAACAATTAAACATCCTACAATTATGTAGCAGTTAAGTTATGTGCCGGTAAGTTAACTTACATGCATGTAAGTTAATTATGAATTTTCTATAAATCTACAATTTCTGCTAGACGTGTCATCATTCAACCCTAATATGTTTAACAAAAAAGCTTGAAAAGGGGGTGAGAAGTTTAATATAAATGTGTTATTGTGTTCTATCATATTGCAATGTATGCAGAAGCATTGCTCGATAACCTCCTGGACATGAACATCATCACGAAGGTGAGTGAGAAGTCATCACTACGTCCATTTTGTTTTGTTTATTTTCTCTGCCTCCATTTTGCTTTTTTATTTATCTCATTCTTGATTGTTTTCTGCAATTCTCATTTGAGTTCTAAATCAAGTTCATTGACGAGGAGGATAAATTTTTTTACTATGACTGTCTTAACTTTTGATTGCATGCTTCTAGAATTGCCCTCAATTCCTCTTCACGCCCCAATATCATAAGTCCACTGCAAGAGAGAAATTCATCTTCATTGATGTCTTATTGTTATGTGACTGGTGGGTCGATGAATACCCACATCATAGATATCTCCCCATGACATACAACATGAAAGAATGCAAGGTTCTTAGTTGCACCCTATTTGGCGCCTCCCCTTCGGTACTAAACATACATTTTCTGTTGGAGAAGGGTCATGAGAACCCATTTTGCAATTACCTCGATTCCTCTTTACGCCCCATAATCATAAATCGAGTGTGGGAGATAAATTCATGCTGAATATTATTTTCTTGTTGTGAGTTATTTTCTTGCTGTGAGTTATTTGCATGTTGTGTGATAAATTCATGTTCAATATTATTTTCTTTCTGTGAGTTATTTTCTTGCTGTGAGTTATTTTCATGTTCGATTTCTTGTTGTGAGTTATTTTCTTTTTTATGTGAAATATTTAATAATGTGAAATAATGTTAATAGGCAGCCTCTTCCATTTCAAAATCATGAAATAAGCATGAAATAATGTGAAATAATGTTTAATTATTTGTGGTTACCTCGATTCCTCTTTACGCCCCATAATCAGAAATCAAGTGCAGGAGATAAATTCATGTTGATTTCTATCTTATTGGTATGTGATTGGTTGATCGATGAATATCTTCCTGTTTCAAAAGCTAGAATTCGTACTGATTTCTCATGCATAAAAAAGAAAATAACTTCTGACCTTTAATTTGTATATTGTTTTCAACTCTTTAGAAGGTTGAATTTATAAAATTGTGAAAATTGATCTGCAGTATCTTTCAAACTATATTAAAGAATTTAAGTGCACATACAAATTTTAAAAGAGCTTTAAAAAAATTAAGTGCATTAGTATTTTCAAATTTTATTAAACAATTTAAGTACACATATAGATTTTCAAAGAGCTTTAAAGAATTTAAGTGCATTACTTAGTTCTGGTATTATTTCCTTCTGTCACACAATTTCTTGCAGAAACTTTTTGAGAATAAAGACAAACTTATAGCACGTTTTAAAGGTAAATTTAGAGACAATTTATAAATTATTAATGTTTTGACATTAGTAGCTGAATTTGGGAAGCTAAATTCAATTGAATTTGATGCCCTTTTTTTATGTATGGATGATTCAATGTTTTAAACCATATTAAAAAAAATTAAAAAATAAAAGATTTCTTGCTGTGAGATTAGAAAATGCGGTGGACCAAGCTTAACAAACCTGACATTTCTCTTGGTTCAAATTTGACAAGTAATTAATTTATGATTTTTTTTAATTTAAATAGTAAAAAAGTATTATTTGATTATATCATTTATTAACATTCAAAGTTTTTAGATTTGTGATCAGATAAGTTCAATTTCTGAATGGCATTGGTAGACATTAATTACAGAAAGACAACTTTTGATTTATATTTATGGTTAAACATCTTAGTGTAATATGGTTGATAAAAGAGAAAAAAATGATTATTTTTCACAAAAGAAATAGATTTGTCACAACATTTAGAATACATTTGGTAAGAGCTTTAAAAACTATGGTTTTCTCCTATCTCTACTGTAGCTTCCCCGTTTTCAGGAATTACAATGAGTTTTTAATTATTTAGAATTAATTTGGTTTATACTTTTTGATTAAAAGTGTATTTAGTTATTTTATTTTAATTTTCTTTATTAATAGATTATGGAGAATAATATAAATGTGAAACGGTTTTCTATTTTATAATATTTTAAGTTAAAGTGTTATTAAATAAATAAAAGTAACAGTTTTCTTTAAGAGCATAAGGAATAATACAAGGATAATAAATAAAGGATTTCATCACATACAATTTTTGATATTGTGTTTCAATAGCATTTGAAGTTGATATATAATATTTATTGTTTATGCATTTTATGATCATTAAATTGGAGATTTAAAAATTATCTTAATGAGTTCTTAAGCTTGCAATATTTAATATTTATTTGAAATGTTTATATGCAGATAAAATAGTTCTTTGGATATCAAATTGAGAAACAACTACTCTATCTATCAGGTCAGTAACATATTCACACTTCAATTATACACAGATATGTTTTTTGTTTATGATGTTACAGTAACAAAATAATTAATATATGTTTTCACAACAAATTACTAAATTATTAAAGCACTTAAATTTTTACTTTGTCTAAATGGTATATTTGATAAGACTAATATAGTTACATAATCGTAGATAAAAAATTGTACACTAAAACTTTATTTATTTACAAATATGTGAGTTGGATGAAATAATTTTAAATTTCATTATTTGTTTAATTGATCTTGAAATATAAAATTGCTATTATACATACAATAATGTTAAATTTCATTATTTGTTTAATTGATATTGAAATATAAAATTGCTATTATACATGAAATAATGTTAAATCTTGTTCTTTCTTTAGATTTAAAATGGACTTGTGTTGCAACAAACCAAACTTTGCATGTTAAATTTCACTATTTGTTTAATTGATCTTGAAATTTAAAATTGCTATTATACATGAAATAATGTTAAATCTTGTTCTTTCTTTAGATATAAAATGGACTTGCGTTGCAACGAACCAAACTTCATTATAGAAATATCAAACATGAAAGACACTGTAAATGGGCCACTTCCATCGAGCCCTACAATTTCTATAGCTTCAAATGGCTACATAGAAACTCCCGTCGAAAATGTAATGAAAAAAATTTGTGGCCATTTCACAGAGATGGTAAATGACATTGAGAACATAGTACAACATATAGATGTTTTTGATGATACTAATGTCAACACATCCAGAGAAATGGCAAGCTTCATACAAAAAGTAGCTTGCAAAATAGGAAGCTTTGAAGTATTTCTCATAGAGTTGTTTTACGACAAGCATTATGATTTAGGACAGTCAAAAATTATACGTGACGATTTCATATGACACTTGAACAAATAGAGATTGTATCTTTGTTCTTTCCTTAGCCGCACCAACATATAGAAGGCTTCTATCAGAAACTGTAATTGAACGAGACATTGAAGTTCAAGAAACTTGTCACATGTTGTTATCAAATAAATAAATGGTTCAAAACTTATGTAACCGTATCTATATGAATAAAATCAATTTATAAGTACATCTCTATTGGATAAGTAAATGTTTATTGGATAAATAAATATGCACAAGATTAAAATTAATATATAGTCATTACTTAGTTTTGTTATTTATAGAATTTTTTTAAAAAAATATTTGTTAATCAAAGTTGTAATCTATTAAAGGAAGCAAATCTATTTAGTTTGTTGACTTCAAGTTTTTTTCAATATCATCTATGGTTCGGCCAAAAATGAACTTTTGAATCAGAGGAGCAAAGAAGACTACATATAAGAGAATATCAAAGAGAGTGTCGTAGACAATATTGTAGGCAAAAAAGAGAACAAATGATAGATGCTGAAATAGAAGAAGAAAGAATAAAATGTAATGAAATTGATAGAGAACGATATGCCAAAAGAAGGGAAAATCTAATTGTACAACATATGGAAGTTGAAAATAGAGAGGAAACAAGTGTGCAAATAAATTTACATCAAAGGACAACTAATCAAACCTCTAATTCTCAAGCACAAGAAAGACAAGAGGTTAATTCCCAACCAAGTGGGAGAACCAATCCTCACTTAAATGGAAATATTCAGATGAATAGTGAGAATGAAAATTCAATCTCAATAGATCATGTTCCAGAAACACCACAACATGGGAATCCTTAGATATGAATGCAAGTGTTGAAGATGGTGTAGATAATATAACAAACCCTAATGGTTCATTTGAATCTGATTTTAAAAGATTCTAAATGCAATTTAGAATTCAACTAGATAGTTTTAGAACCCCAAAGATGTGTTATGTATGTCAAGAATCTTATATTGGAATCAAAGTATCTCGAAGCTCTGAAGGTCCTATATGCAATAGATGTTGACAAGAAAGAGGAATTCATAAGTTGTCATCTTCAAATAATATGGATCCTAGACCACAACCATAGATTCTATCAAAATTGACACAAATAGAGGAAATGTTGATTGCACGTGTAAGCCCAATACTGCAAGTGACACATGCAATAGGTGGTCAATATAAAATTTAAAGGGTACACAATAAGTTTTCCTCAAAATGTACAACAAATTTCACAAATTTTGCCACACACAATACATAATTTGCCTATTATTATTGTGAGAAGAAGGAATCAACGTGGCACGGATTATAATTTTACTGTCAATAGGGATCGTGTCTACAAAGCACTCAAATATAAAGAATGCAAAATTTTACTTAGATGTTATAATTGATGAAAATTCTCTCAATGACCTACCAAGAAATACTGATGAAAATATTTTCAGTAAATTAAACACAGTGCAAATGGAATTTGATTCAGATACCAATGAAATCACATATGTTGGTCCTATTTTGGAGACTGATGAAGGTAATACAATAGAGCACACTACATCAATTGCTTCCAGACCACTGAATACCCAAAGAGAAATATAATTAATTCAATTATTGGTTAATAACCCCAAAACAACTCCAACAACATTGATTGATTGGCCTCGTATTGGTGCTTCTCCTATCAATGCATATGTAATGTCAGGATTAATAGACATGGCATTTCCAACTTTATTTCTAGATGGTAGATGTGATTGGTTAGAACCATGAATGAGACGTGTGCATCTACATGAATTTTTGAAGCATTTGTTGCGATATAGGGATCATAGGTTTGGTAAACATCCAAGGTTCAGATATTTTATGATGAATATGATAATGCGACACCGTGCACAAAATTCATCTGCTGTGTTTGTGAAAATAAATATCCAAGACATGCCCATTACTATCAATTAATTACGTGAACATATGGAAATGATTCCACAATCTCATCTAGCTGATAAGTTAATGCGATTTGGAATGACATTAAGAGGAACAAAGTCATACTAAACTAAATGTCGTGCAGAATTGACTGACATGCTTCACCAAATTGGCACCCTAATAATATTTTTCACCTTAAGTGCAACAAATATGCATTGGCCTGATTTTCATGCACTCATGCCAGGAATATGTCCAAACAATGCACAAGAAGCTCAAAATTGGCGAAAACAAAATGTAATCAACTATCCTCATATAGTTGCACATTACATGCACTTAAGACATACAATATTTAGAAAAGAAATTCTAGAAAATGGAATGGATGTCAAACATTTTTGGTGTAGGTATGAGTGGAAACATAGGGATTCTCCATATGTGCATGGATTTTTATGGATCAATGGTGCACCCAATATGGACAATATTGATTGGTCAAATGAGGAGGAACAAGGAGCTGCTGAGCAATATTTTCATCTCACTATTCTTGCATGGAACCGTAGAGAAGATCCACATGAAAGAAATATATAGGTGAGCTCATAAACATTATATATTAAATATTTCATTAATATATGAAAAAAATTAGAAAAAAATCAAATGATAAAATTGATATATTTAATATCCTTATTTCAATTGTAGGCATTCCAAAATTTTGGTCAACATCCATGTCTCAAAAATACAACAACAACTTGCTGAGATGGATATTGACAACGACTATGAAGAACTACTAAATTGTGTTGAATGCCACAGAATCTTTAGAGAGGGTACATGCCTATGGAAAAACCAAGGAAGGATAGTTTGCAGGTGATTATTATACCAATTAATATTTCAATATCATATTTTCATATCTACTTAAATAAGTAATAATAGATATTCCTTCTTTTTATTTTACAGATATAATGCTCCTTGGTCATTGAATCTTAGGGGATCCAAATTATATGAAGATGTAGAAACAGGTGAAAAAGAATTTGAACCAGCAAGAAACGATGATATAGTGAATTCACATAATCGTCACATACTGCAATTATGGAGAGCAAATATAGATTGGCAGCTCATTTTATCCAAACATGCAGTAATAAAATACATTGCAAAATATGCATCAAAAGTAGAGAAAAGATCAGAAACATATCACCAAATGTTGATGCATCTTTCAAACTTGGAAAACCCTGATGATCTAGCAGCACGAGCATATAGAAGGCTTCTAACAGAAACTGTCATAGAACGGGACATTGGAGCTCAAGAAACTTGTCACATGTTATTAGAACTTCCATTGATGGAGAGAAGTAGAAGATTTGTCAATCTGAATGTCTCACAACAAGTCTTCAAATCAGTAACTCTGAATTATGAGTAGGACAATGATCAACAAACAAAATCTTTCATTGATGGATATAAACAAAGGCCTCTTTGTATGGAAGGCATCACATTAATTGATGCGGCTAAATCATGGATATACAAGCCTAAATGAAAAAGAGATAACAAATGGGAGCCAAGGGAAAGAGCAGCTATTGTTAGAGTTTTTCCAAGGTTTGTATCCATTCCTCTATGTGGTTCGCAAAAATGGGTTGAGTTTTGTTTTTCAGAGTTATTACTCTACAAACCATTTCATGACATAGAAAGGGATATCGGTCAGGATACTAACTCCATAATAGAAAAGTGGGACTCACTCAATTATAATGCTTGGCATGTGCAAAGAGAAACAATTATAGAGGAAGGTGAAAATAATAATAATTCAGAAATTGATGAAGATGAACCTATTGTGGAAAATACCATAGAGCATGAATGGGAAATCATATCTAGGCTTCATAATGGTCAAAATATGCAAGTTTCAGAAATAGATATGTTGGGAAGAAGAGACATTGATATTGGAACAAATTAGGCTAATGAATATCAGAGTGAAGAGTATATGACAGGAGCAATCAATTTCATAAAAAATATGAAGGAACATGGATGTCTCATTTATGATGATATTCCACAGTGCATAAATAAACAACAAAAGGCAATGGACATAATTATGATACGTTACCATAGCAATGAAAATAGAGGACCTTTGTCCATGATAATTCAAGGAACGACGGGAACAGGAAAGTCATATCTGATTAGTGCCATTCGTGAAGCCCTTCAAAATTCAGCAATGCTAGGGCCTTCTCCCCTTCTTCTACTAGCATCGCTAGGAGTTCCAGTGTTCAATATTGGAGCCTTTACAATTCATTCAAAATTAGAAATCCCAATAAGAGATTTTTCTCAACTAGGAGTGCGTCTTACAAGATTCCAAGAAGAAATGACACATATCAAATACATTTTGATTGATTAAATGACCTTCATTGGCCAAATTATGTTAGAAAACATAGATTCTAGACTAAGGTAAGCATTTCCACAAAGTTCAGATAAAAGCTTTGCAGGTAGATTTCTCTTTTATTAGAACCCACTACCATAATATGTCATTTTTTTATTCAATACTTAACTATTAAATACAATAGAGATACTGTATAACTTAGTTATGTCTATTTTATGTTATCTTTTAGGTATATCTATGAGTTTTGTTAGAGACTTGGATCAATTGCCTCCAGTGAATGATAGGCCTGCATATGATAGTAAAAGATGAGCAAAATTGTTGTGGGAGAAATTGAAAACTGTGGTGACTTTAGATAAAATTTTCAAACAAGATGGGCAAAACATTTAACAACAAAGATTTCATCAACTTCTAACAAATCTTAGAGATGCAGACCCACAAATTGATGGCTAGAAAGTGCTTATGATGAGAACTCCTATCAATTTAAATTTTGCAACAAATGATGAATTTCAAAATTGTGTCCATTTGTTCTCCACAAATGAAAATGTGTATAATCATAACAAGATAATGTTATATCCATTGAAGCGTCTAGTTGCACGGAGCATAGAAAAAAAAGTACGAAGCGTTAATGCAATAGAAGATTGTTCAAATGGTGAGCTTGATATTGAATTATTAATCAATAAAAATTCAAGGGTGATGTTGACCTCAAATCTCTGGGTAGAGGTAGGTCTTGTAAATGGAGCATTGGGGTATATTTGAAAGATTGTCTACAAACCAAAAAGTGCATCACCTGAGCCACCAACATATGTTATGGTTGAATTTGATAATTACTCTAGAATGCCATTTGAAGATCATCACCCAAATATAGTTCCAATAATACCAATACAAAGGGGTAGAACACTTCAATTACCATTAAGATTGGCGTGGGCATTGATAATTCATAAATCTCAAGGACTAACTCTCTCAAAAGCTACAATTGATATAGGTCCAAGAGAGAGAACATGTTTGACATTTGTGGTTGTATCTTGAGTGAAATCTCTACAAAGTCTTCGCATAACGCCTCCATTCACATATGAACATTATGAGAAAATGAAAAATGGCATACAACTTTCAAAACGAAAGGCTAAAGAAAATAGACTCAAATGATTAGAAGAATATTGAGGTATTTTTTATTTTCAATTTTGCATTAATGTTGATATTTTATAAGTAATGTATTGCTACATGTAAATGTCTATTTATAGCTCCTTTTAAAAATTTAAATATGAAAAAGTGTAAAATTAAATTTTAAGTTTTCACTAATTATGTTTTAATTTATTCTCCTAAATCATAAATACTAACATGGATTTAAAAATTTCTTAATGTGCAAGAAATATTTCAAACCATGGATCTATCATAAAATGAATCTAAAATTGTTGATGCAAGTCCAAACACCTCTGTCAACTCTACTGCTTTGTTTGAAACTCCAATTGACAAGTGCCCAAGATCTATTTTACAGAGTTGCGCTAAAATTCTACAAGATATTGAAAACCTTGCCTTGTCCATTGATTATGTTGAAGAGCTTGAAATAATGCAAATGAAAGATGTTGCACACAAGGTTAAGGAGACATATACAAACGTGGCAGCATTTCCAGGTTTTATAGAAGAACTATATTGTGAGCATTTGCAGAATAAAGGTCGTAATACCATTCTGATCGCTGAAGAATATGTAATGTACTTACACCATTACAACGAAGTGTTTTTCATGTAATTTTGATGTTGTGGCTTCAAAACTTTTAAATAAGTGTTATATGAACCATTTATAAACTTATAAATTTTAATATAGATTATGGGGTTTTCTCTTTAATGCTTTGTTATAGTTTATGATTTATATTGTAATGTGATAGGACCATTTTCCAATATATTTTAATCAAATCCATACATATTATTAATACAAAGTATCATATATGTGGTTTTACTTTTTGTGGCTTCAACTCCAATCTTTTGTTATAATTTATGTTGATACTTGTAATTTCTCTTCATGTTACTAAAAATGATTTTCAATAGAATATCATATCAAATAAATTCAACAATTATAAATTTAGTATATCTATAATAAGTTTTAAATTTTTGTGTCAAACATAAAAAATAATTTCAAAATATGCTTTAAAATATTAAAGCAAATATCATTTGATAACTCTTAATAAATGAAAAAAATTGTAAAATGTTTTAAATTATAATTACAGCTATTGTTAAATTTGAATTTGAGTTTTGAATTTGCATCTCTCGCCCGCGACAAGGGGTTATTACCTCTGCCGCTCATTTCTAGATTTATCAAAGCATTCAGAATGGAATGGACAAAGCTTGAAAAAATGGCGCTTCTACACGCTGGATTTAGAGGAGCCTCAGATCCTCGGCTATTTTATTTTTATTTTTCCTACTTATCATGTGATCTGTAAGAAATTGAGCGAATCTATCTAAGTCGTGCTTGATAAAGAGCTTTCTTTTGTTGTAGTTTTCATTGCCATAGAATCCACTCTGGTGTCTAGTTATTCGCTCCACAAATTTGTAGTCGTATGCAATATTATGATGAAATTTGATCTGGTTATGTAAATCTTTTTCTATTCTGACTATTTGAGAAGTCCATCTACTATTTTTTAAAAGATTTTCACTTTTATTGTGTCAATCCATTTTAAACTTGATCTGGTTATGTAAATCTTTTGCTATTCTGACTATTTTAAAAGTTGATATACTATTTTTTTAAAGATGCTCACCTTTATTGTATTAATCTATTTTAAAGTTGTTATTCTAACTATTTTAGATGTTGATCTATTATTTTTTAAAAGATTTTCATTTCTATTGTATCAATCTATTTTAACCTTGATTTGGTTGTGTAAATCTTTTGCTATTTCTAACTATTTTAGAAGTAGATCTACTATTTTTAAAAGATTTTCACTTCTATTATGTCAATCTATTTTAAAATTGATCTGGTTATATAAATCTTTTTCTATTCTGACTATTTTAGAAGTAGATTTACTATTTTTTTAAAAGATTTTAACCTCTATTGTATCCATCTATTTTAAATTTGATCTAATTATATAAATCTTTTCCTATTTTAAAAGTGGATCTACTATTTTTAAAAATATTCTAACCTGTAGAACACCATTATTTTTTTATTTACTCTTGCCACGACTGGTATCAAATAAGTGTTCAGGGCAGTCTGCCAAAAAAAATAAAATCTTAAAATGAAATAGAAAGAGTTTGTAGCTTCATTTGCCTGGAGAATAGTACAATTAACCTAGTTTTAGGGTTTCTTTTAGTAATATTCTGAAATGGAACCCTCTTAAGTTGACTGCGCTTGAATCCATCCTATGCATGATCAAAAATCAAAATCAGTAGAACCATTGGCAGTCAAAATGCATCTCTAAATATAGGTTTATTGTTTTCTTTATATTTTTTATTTTATGCGACATAGTGTTCTATATAGTTGAATAAAATGTAAGTAAGAACAATCAGAATCAATATGTTCGATAATAAAAAGACTTAATTTAAATTAGATTCGTAAAGAGTTGATTTTTTTAAATTGTATGTAATGTTTTTAATTGAATATAATCAAAATATATATTGTTAAAAAATATTTATTTTTTAATTACGATAAATTAAATTGAAAAAGTATAATACATAAATATTTGTACACTATTTTTTTTTTTTAAATAGTTAATATTGTTTAAAGAATTATCTAACATAAATTAACTTCAAATTTTTAATAATCAATTTTTATTTCAAATTTTGGACAATTTTTTTGTCATGTTAGGAATTTCAAAACTTTCACTCTTATCAAAAGGGAATCATTATTTATAATTATATTACAATTTGTTAATAAATGAACATTTCACTTTTTGAATATATCAAATTCAAATCTCCCCTATTTATAATTTTTAAAAAAATAAATTTTTTTTTCTCAATTTCAATTTGTAAGATAAAAAAATAATTTAATTTACTTTATAAAAAAATGAATAGTAATAATAAGGTTGGCTTGGCTTTTGCTTATTCCAAATTTCTACTTTTTCTTTCCTTGACATATACTAATATAATTCTCATTTAGACACATTCAATCTTATGATAATAAACATTTTACATTTTGAGGAAATTTGTTTGATTGAGCTTGAAAACTACACATAAGTAGTCTAATAATATTTCTCAATTCAATTAGTAAATTTAGCTTTTAACATTATAAAAATGAAAGGTTTGTCTTCTATAAAAATTTCCATCCTTTAAATGATTAACCTTGGGAAGCAAAGGAATGTAGTTTTTATGTTGGGGTTACAAAAGTTTAGTCAAACTATGGATTAAATGGCTTTGGTCATTCAACTTTTTTACACTTAGGCTTTTAATCCTAGTTAATCGTCTATACACGTTTGACAATTGTCTACACAAGTTGTCATCCTTTAGGAGTCTACTAGAGATGTGTCATTTTCATTTTGACACATCATCCTAGTCTCTTGGGCAGTTGTTCGACCACTCCAATACATCCCTCCTTTCATGGTTGGACTTGGTTGCACTTACCCCATGTCCCCATGTGGCCGCTTAAGTCTATTTTGTGCTTAGGAGTACATTTAGGATTTCAGATCCAATAGACAAAAAATGGAATACATACATGATTCAATAATAAATTCCAATTTTCTTCTCTAAATCTGAGTAGTGGATAATTTTCCCTCTAGATCAGTTCTTTGTGGTTTTCATTTCAAGAAAATGAATTTTTGTCTTAAATATTTTTATGCAAGAGTTAATTATTATCATGATAGTTTGAATAAACATGGTTCATTTGAGATTTTCTTATCCTTATGATTCTTGTGTAATTAGACTTTTCTAGTAAATTTTATAATCAATTAGACTTATTATTATAGAAAACTATAGTTTAATAATATTGAAGATTAGATTAGCGGATAGATTCATCCAAGTGGTGAATTTAAAAATTGTCCCACAAAGTTATACGTAGGGTCTCAAAAGGGGTGAATTTGCAGCCCAAGCGAGGAGAAGGCATTGGTATAACATAAAACTCATTCAAGTATAAATTAGATTTTAGTAGGAGATAGTAGACAATAGATAGAAACAAAAGCAAGTTAGATAGAAAGCTAGTTGTAAGACTAAGACATAAGTACTACTAGAAGATAGTTGCAGTCAGAAACAAGAGATAAAGATACATTAAGAGTAGGAGTAAAGTTGAAGAAGATTAGATCATTTTTAATTCACATGCTAAGTTGAATTGATCAAACAAGTAATAATAGAAATTAAATATGCCGTTACATTTATAATTAGTCAAAAGAAGATATTGAACACTAAGGAACCAAGTGCAACCACCTTGGTGTGGAAGAGCTAGAAGTGTAGAGTAATTGAATCATATTGGTAATTCTCGTTCATTAGCCAGAATACATTGTTGAACCTAAAAATTAGATTTAGCATACCTTTAGGGTTTGGAAATATGCAATTTTGGGAACCAACATATTCTTTGATATACATGTTGATTGGAAGCCAATTAGTTCCATTTTTAAACACTTTGTATCATTTTATATTCTTTTAAATTAAAGTGACATCCATACCTTCTCCAAGTTTAATAACCTTATTACCTCTAAAAGGAAATGTCTATTTTGTGATCTTAGTAGCTGCCCTTTATTGCAAAGGTTCCAATGAAAATAGAAGATGCAAAGGCTCTCAATGTTTGCATAACTTCTTGAAAATATGTGTTTTGGTTGTCTAGGCAATATTAAGGCTAGCTCATTTGTTTTTGAAAATAGCAGTAGTAGAAGGGTGTTGACCTAGGTTAACAATAGGCTAACTAAGTGAATTAACATAAAATTAATTCAACATAGAGAGAAGCATTGAAGATTGAAAGTCTACCACGATCAAAAACAAAAAAGCAGCAAAAAGTAAACCACCAGATTCACAGAGTATCACACATCCACAAATTTTTTTTGAAATAGTTTAGCTTAAACCAAATAGAGTGCCACGCAAGGCTATTAACTAAAATCAAAGTATTGTGCATATGAAAATAAACAAGATCCAACCAAAAGTAAGGTAGAAATTCATCGACAGTCTCTACCCTCCCATACACGCCCGAACAAGGAGTCATTTTCCGTCTCATAAGTGCTTTGATAGAAGAAGGTCAACCCACTCTTCATTCAGGAAATTAAAGAGTTCCTTGTTTCCTTTAACAACATCCTTATCCTCCATGGCTTTCTCATTAAGGAGGCAGAGAGTGGTGGTAGACGCATGCATCACCTTAAGAGAAAACTTGCTAACATCTGTCAGACACTTATTGGTAGCTTCCAGGTCCCAAGAGAATTTAGACACCATATTTTCTATAGAGGCAAACTGGTACTTGATTCTCCCCATGAGGCCGCTTCCAGTACGCTCTTTATTAGAAGTGGGCTCCAGAGTATTTTTTAGTGGCGAATATTCACCTTTTGGTGAATTCTGGGACATTCGTTTCATGAAATTGGCAAATTCCACAAGTATAGGTTGGCCCATATTCACCCAATCTTGACTCAGAATGGTAGTAATATTCATTTGAATCGCCAATTTGATTTTTTGTTTGACGCTGTTGACCATCATATTTGCATATAATTACTATGACATGGTTCTTTTAACGGTATCTTATTTGCCAATGATATTAATTATGAATTGCATATAAAATTAAAATAGCCAAATGGTTTATATTGTTATCTTAACCACGACCTATTTTGCCACCCGATAATTAATTGTTTTATTGGTCGACGACGTATTTCGCCAACCCGTTAATTAATTATTTTATTTTTCCACGATGTATTTTGCCACCCCATTATTTAATTTTTTTATTGACCACCACGTATTTTAAATTTTTCGCCAAAAAATAGCACTGATCAGGTCGGCACTCGGCACATTTTCACCAAAAGCCCGAGAATTTAAAAATAAATAAAAATTAGAAATTTGGAATTTGGAATCATGGATTGATATAAATTCAAATCAAATTTAGAAAACTTAAAAGTAGTCTTATCATGCGTCGTTACAAATTTTTGGAGCCGAAGGGCCAGATTTACAAATAAATAGAGGATTTAGCATCTCAGAGACTCAGAATTCAGAAGAAGCAGGAGTCAGGACAAAGGTAAACAATTATTAGTTCACATTTTATAGTATTGCTATTAATTTTAATTCCTAGAAGCTATAATTCTAGTGAGTAGTGGGAGGTCATTGGGTGAAGAATCTAAAGATGCAACCAGACAAGGGTGACTATCTTGAGATTGAGTATCCTCAGGCTACTACTGCTGAAGGGATTCAAATATCAGGAGAGGTTCAGGTTGAGACTCAGACTTCTCACCGTGCTTAGGGCAATGATGAGATTGGAAAGGTAGACAAGGGTAAGACTCCTCAAGATAGTGAAGGGCCTCGAAGGCCATCAAAACACACAAAACTTAAAGATACTACCATAAAGGCTCTCTTTGGAGTTGGCAATGTTTCTGCTCCATCAACATCTGCAATTGTGAGTGCAAAAGCCATTCACAGTAGCTCACCAGTACCAGTACCACAAGCTTGGGTTGTCATTAAGTTAAATGAAAATCAAAATGCATCAAATGAGGATAACAATGGTGGCACGAGAGAAGATGTTATAAGGGATACACAAAACCAGTTGGAAGAAAATGCTAGCAATGAAGATAATAATGATGTTCATAGGAAGAAAAGAAAAAGGGAAGTAAAAGTGGGGCAGGAGTGGGAAATGGCAAGAAATTTTAAGGTTGAATGGGTAGCAAAGCACTGGTTCATTGAACCAGTCCTAAGAAATGATGAACAACCAATAGAATGCAGGTGTAAGATTTGTTCCTGGAAACTTAAAAGAGAGAAGTTGCAGCTAAAGCTTGACACTATAGAAAAGCATATTGGTAAGGTTTATGAAAAATAGACCATAGACGGACAAGAAATATCAGTAGTGAGATGGAAATCAAAGGAAGAATGTCTTCATGTTAAGTATGCCATAGAATAAGAAGAGCATAACAAGAGAATGGCAGTAATTGCTAGTGGTGAAAATCCAACCAACGCTGGGTTTAAACATGCAGCCAATGAAGCAAACCTGGCAAAGATCGTTCAGATGAGTGTTGTTTTTCATATTATGTCCAGAGGGCATCCTATGAGAGAATTCTCATAATATGGTAATTTATTATCTTTTTTGAAAGTTCCTCACTATCCTATGTCACATTGGTCAACAAACGTTGGATGGGAAATGGCAAACTATCTTTTTGAGGTGGAAAAGAAAAATTTATAGGAGAAAGTAAAATAGTCCAGATTCATTTCATTATCCATAGATGAAGTTACTATAGTAGATAACATTGCTTGGGTCTGTATGCATGTGTATATTGTAAAAGAACATGTCCACCAAGCTCATCTACTCTACGTTCATAAAATGAGGGGCAATTCAACAACAAAAAACATATATTTTGAAGTCAATAATACTTTGAATGAAGTTGCTGGTATGGATGATTTGACAATTGGAAAGAAGTTAGTGTGTGTTGGAGCTAATGGAGCTGCAGTAATGCAAGGCCAAAGGAATGGTCTATGTGCAAGATTACAAACTAGTATTGCACCTTACATGCTTGGCATACATTGCATGGCCCATCGAATGAATTTAGCATATAAAATTGTAAGCGATTTTCCTACAGTGTCAAAAGTTGAAGATCTAGTTTAGGACATATAATCTTACTTCTGTAGAAGTCCTAAACGTTTTGTAGAATTTAAGATTTTCTCAAAGGGAGTAACACCAAGAAACAAGCTTCTCAAGGATGTTGAGACTAGATGGATCTCTTTGCATGGACGGGTAGAAAGAGTTCTAATAGAATATCAATCCTTGATCAGAGTAATATATGAGCAACATCTCACAGTAGACAAAGCTCCTGATTTGTTACATAAGTTAAGTGATATAGAGACTCTGTTAACTTTAGCCAGTCTTCTCCCCATGCTGGATTTAATGAACAAACTTGTTAAGAAAGCCCAAGATAGGACTATGTATATCCACGAGTACTTAGATTTACGTAGAATGACATGTGTTGCCCTAGATAATTTATACTTAGACATGATAACAATTGAAAGCCCAAATTTTTTTAGGTGGCAAATAATTTCAGATTTGAATCATGCTGAGAATTTTTTACAATTTTGGTAGTATGTATGGACAGATTTTGGCAGTATGTATGGAGAAATTTTCTAAAATTTATAATATCTCCAAAATGTCTTAAAAGGGATGATTTTTTACTTATTCAGGAATATAGATGTGTATCATGCATGTTGTAATACTTTATTTTTATCTAGTTGATTAATTAGGTCATGTGGATACTTACCTAGTTGAAATATGAATGTGTATCATGCTTGTTGCAATACTTAATTAGGATTCTTTAATTTTATAGTTGATTACATTAGGACACAGGACACGTGTTTTAAAATTATAGTGAAATTATTATTGTTTACTACTTGACCATGTCTTAAAAGGGGATGCTTTATAGATAATCTAGATGTCTTAAACATAATACAACTTAGATCATCAAACATAGATCTCAAGTATATAGCATGTCAAACATCATTTATAGAGTAAACTTACATATAACTTAGATCATCAAACATATAACTTGGATCATCAAAAATGTATATATTAAACACATAGATTGAAAGTATGTAAACATCACACATATATAGAGTAAAAGTATATAACATGTGAAACATCAATCATAGATCAAGTATGTTTAAAACACAGAGATCAAGTATTGTAAACATGAAACATATGTCAATCATGTGTCAAACATCAATCATAGACCAAGTATGTTTAAAACATAGAGATCAAGTATTGTAAACATGAAACATATGTCAATCATGTCAAACATAGATCAAAAGTCTACAAATTAAATAATATCAAAGTACCATGTATGCCAATCGTCTAGAGTCTAGAGAAGAAATATAACATCAAATACATGTAATATGTCTAGATAAAGTATGAAAATGCCAAGGACTCATCATGATGACTCCTTACTAACAGGTCCCCATAGTGACTATCATGATGTGAAGAGTGTGCAGACCTCTAGAGAGAAAGTGATATAAATTAATATATATGTACATCTTTTTAAGCTCGATAAAATATTACAAGAAAATATGATATAAAGTGTGTAAATTAAATACATGTACACATCCATGAAGTAAAAGCTCACCTATCCACTACTAATCTCATCATTGAGTGAGTCCTGAAGACGTACATGATCAATCCTCAAAGGAGTAACAAAAGGCATCTCCTACTGGACAAAAAATATCATATATATGTGTATATATATCATATATTGAAATTTAAAAAATTAAAAGAAAAAGTAAATTTACATGCCATGAAATATTGCAAAGAACTAATTTGAATAGTAACACTAAAAATAAGATTTATACCTATCTAGATGGTGGCACATGATAGTACTCAGACTCCCTAGCCTCAATCCTATAAACTAAGATATCAAGATTTTGTTGTGTCTGGTCCAAGCTCAACTTTGCATTTGCAAAAAGATTAGTTGGCACACATGTATCTATAATGAATGCAACAAAGTAACTAAATGAGATGGCATGGAAGTTGTATCATCATGTGTCAAAAAATCTAGATAACCCTTAGTGGTCATGCTGAAGTCAACATCCTCAAGACCAACATTAGAGAACTGGTGCTCTGAACTCACTGAAGGGTTTATACATTGTGCCTCTCCCTCTGTAGCAATATAGTGGTGAGTGTGTGTGTGAAAATTGTACCTGATCTGTAGACACAACACTTTAGTAAAACATTAGATGTTAGCTATAATCGAAATCATGCAAAATTGAAAACTATCTAACCAAGCGATTTACTACCTTCTAGTAGGTGCGAGATTGATGTTCTCAAATTGTAATCGAGACCAGTGACCTAGACAACACCTAAATGAAGGATTTGAATGCAATTGATCTATATTTTTGATATTTTCTATGCAACAAGAATGATAAAAACTGATATGAATCTATGCTAATATGAAATTGATATGCTATGAATGCTATTGAAAATTGATATGCTATGAATGCAAAAATAAGATTGATCTCACAAAGATGTCGATTCGCAAGAGCTTTGATTCTTCAATTCCAATTCTCCAGCGTGATTGTGCAAAATATGAGATGAATTATGAAGAGCTGAGCCTTGTTTTTATAGAAATCCAAGGCTTTGGAGGTGCATGAGAAAAAGCCATAAATCACTCAAATAACTCAACTTGATTTTTGAGTTATTTTTAAATAAAGATAATTAAGTCACAAAAATCATGCAAAAGCACAGTTCAACTTGAATTAGAAGTTTAGATCAACTTTAAAACTCGAAAAGATGTTGAGTTTCAAAAAGCTAACAACTTGCACTGATTTTCCAATTTTGAGTTTAACTGGTCCTTGAATGTGCACATGGATAATTATGATTTAATAAATAAATAAAGTGATTTATTCTCAACTTAACTTCTTTTTTAAATAAAATAATTAATTTATGGGTTAATTAACTATTTAACCAAACTTTTATTAAAAATTATATTATTAAATAATGACAACATGCTTTAATTAATTAAATAAGAATTTAATCAATTATTCATAGGAATTTTGATTTATTGTCAAAATTAAATAATACAATTAATAATAGATATAATTAAATTTAATTAAACAATTAAGTGGCAAATATTAAATCTAATTAATTAAATATGCAAAATATTTAATTAATCAAACTTTAGGATAAATGTGATTTATTGCCAAATAATTATAAAATTAAAGATAATTATGATGATTAGGAATATTACTAAGAATATTCCCCGATGTAGAATTTAAGATAATCAATTATAATTCGATGATGTTTAGATGTGCCTTAGATTAGGACTTTGATGTCGATTTCATTCGAATTGAAGATGTAGGAGATTAATGAACTTATAGCCCATTTTTGGGGTATTACATTTTGCCCCTCTTTGAATTACTGTGCAAAGCGCAGTGGTTCAAAGATAGTCTGTGTTTGATAAACATATGAAACTGATGTTTGAAATTGATAATTGATATGAGACAGAAGCTGATTGATATTGATTTGATATGAAGATAATAGGTCCTAAATGACCAAAGATAATGCTCACTATAGCAGCGATGAACTGTGGATTGCGAAAAAGTGTCAAAACACCTGATTCCAAACCTTAGGATTGCAAAGAAGTGAGTGACCCGTTCTAGACTCGATTGTCTTAGCAGAACTAGCAGGTATCACATCTGAATCCTTCAGTTGCCAAAGAACCAAGGGAAGAAAACTGATGAACCGATGGGTGCAAAAATTGATATAGTTTACAAGATTAGGAGAATACCAGATTGATATGGATCTTGATGAATCTGATATGCCCCAAGTGATGATAGATTTGCCCCGAGCGATGAGGACTTTTGATGAATCAGCGACTAGACGTGATTGTTGTCTTGATCACTGATGAAAGATATTGATAGATTTGATCGATAGACTTTGAATAATGTGCAATACCATGCCCCCTTCGGGATTAAAATTGAAATCTGATAAGAAAAGTCAGCGTTATAGTTTAGAAGCATGTTAATTGATTTGAGAAGTGTGGTGAAACACGTCCGAGAACACATTCTGCATCGTTTGGAGGTCCTGGAGACCGAATTTGACTAGGTTTGACCATGAGTTTGACCATGGTTGACCAAGTTGAAATTTTGATAGTTTGATGAAAGCTAATCAGTTAAGTTGCATACTGGATTTTTGTGATAATTGAAGGTTGATTATGCAAGTAGTGAATAAGATAAATGATCTCAGATTTCAATTTTGATCCTGAAAAGGATTCTACTTGCTATTTCATTGGAGGAACTTTCATGTGAGATTTAGCTCTTGTTAGATTTGAAGAGACAAGTGGAGAATTGTGTAAGCATTGAAGTTCGTTTAGTCATTGTGAGATCATGCAAAGATGAAAAATGCAAAGAAGCATGCAATATGAAATGCAACCTAAGACCTAGGACCTAGTCACTGATCATGTGTCGATTTGTTATCATCATTGAACTTTTAGGTAACTAGATAAATCAATACAATGCCCACTAGCCATGAAACCATAGACATATGAATATCGATTTGTATGCACAAGAATCAATACAACACCCACTGGACAACAACCATGGATATATGAATATTGACTTTATTTTTAGAATGTCGGATTAGATATAAGCATCAAGGCACAAACGCCAGGATGACCTGAATATCATGTCCATTTTGATATAGCAATTTCTACAAGCATCAAAACATAAACGTCGTGATGACCTGAGTATGCCTTGCATTGCAAACACATCAAACAGTCAAGAGATCATTCTAAATCCAATGTGAATTGCCCGTAGTGACCCTTTATCGTTCACATCCTTAGGCAAGATCGCGTTTCACAGTAGGAGAAAGAATTCACTTCAAAAAGATAATAGTTAGATCAAACGTCCTTGAATTTTTTGGGTATCAATGGTCGAGATACCCATGGCCATCCAATTCAAGATAGAGGCTCTTACAGTCGGACACCATTTCAATCTAGAATTTCCAAAGTTGTTAGATTTTCACATACAAGCAGAAGACAAAGAAAAGATTATGCCCCCAGTCATCACCCTCTAAATCCTGTAAAGGACATCATCGAAGAGCTCGAAGGGACACAATATACAAAAATCTCAATGCGGATCAGCAAGCATACAAGGAGATAAAAGCATGAAAAGCACAAATTGTTTTCAATTGAGTTTTGATGTTTGATTGTTGTAGATGCAAAATCCTTTCTGGAGATCAGACAGACAGACTGACTCAACTGGAAGCTTCAAAGGACTTTGATTGGATAGGAAATGTCTAAGATACATGGGAGACCATAGGATATGACATTGATTGCCCCCAAATTTGAACATTGATAGGATACAGACGCTTGAGCTGATTGGTGTACAGACCGACTTATTGAAAATTGGAAATGTTGAAACAAACCAGGAGATATGTACAAACTAAAGCAAGACTGAAAGCTGGGAAAGACCAAGATTGTGCTGATAGATGGAGCATTTTGGAACAAGTGGCGCCCGTTTGCCGGGTTTTCACCATCTTGGCAGAGATTCTATTTTTACTACCAAGGCGCCTGTTTCCAAGTTTTCACCAAGGTGCTAGAAATTTGTGTGTGAAAATTGTACCTGATCTATAGACACAACACTTCAGTAAAATATTAGAGGTTAGCTATAATCAAAATCATGCAAAATTGAAATCAACTCTAACCAAGCGATTTACTACCTTCTAGTAGGTACGAGATTAATGTTCTTAGATTGTAATCAAGATCAGTGACCTAGACGACACCTAAATGAAGGATTTGAATGCAATTGATCTAGATATGAGATTGAATGCAATTAAGCTTTTTTTTTTTGGATTTTCATTTTTTTCAATTTTTTTTGAATTTTTGATATTTTTTGATTTTTTTGTGAATCATCAAGGCGCCTATTGAGAGGCTTTCACCAAGATGTTCATTTTTTCAAGACTTTTTCTGATTTTTAGGATTTTTTCAGGATATTTAACCATAGATTGAATGCCTTAGGCGTAGAATTTCTTCAGATGGAGAACATTGATTGGTTCTTAGAGCTTTTCTCCTTCAGTCGTTGAGAGTTGATAGGCACCAGAGGCAAAAGTAGCAGTGATAACAAAGGGACCCAGCCAATTGGGTTCGAACTTCCCCTTGTGTTCTCAATGTGATTGATTTTTAGGATTTTCTCTCAACACTAGATCACCAACCTGAAATTCTCTATGTCTGACTTTCTTGTTGTAGCCTCTAGACATTCTTTTCTGATACACTCTGAGATGATCATACGCTGCTTGCCTGCGTTCATCTAGTAATTCAAGTTCTTGTAACCTAGACACTCTGTAGTCTTCATCAGTGACAAGTCCATGCATTCTGATTCTAAGTGATGGGATTTCAACCTCAATAGGTAGTACCGCTTCAGACCCATAAACTAAAGCGAAAGGTGTAGCCCCTATAGGTGTTCTGATACTAGTTTTGTATGCCCAGAGAGCTGGATTGATCATGAGATGCCAGTCTCTTCCTATTTTATTCACTGTTTTGTGCAAGATTTTCAAGAGATTTTTGTTTGAAGCTTCAGCTTGTCCATTCCCTTGAGGATAGTAGATAGATGACCAATGTTGAGTAATCTTGAATTTGGCACATAAGTCATCTAGGTCCTTGTTTTTGAATTGTCCCCCATTGTCTGTGACTATGGAATGAGGGATCCCATATCTGCAAATGATGTAGTTCAGGATGAACATAGAGATCTATTTCCCTGTGCTTGTGTTAGAGGAACTGCTTCTACCCATTTTGTAAAATAATCTATAGCTGTGATGATATGGGTATGTCCATTAGAAGAGTGCGGATGGATAGTGCCTATGAGATCAAATGCCCATTGTTGAAAAGGCCATTGTGTAGTAAAGGGAATTAGATCTCTCCCTGGAGCATGAATCAAGTTGCCATGTACTTGACACTGTTGACAGTTTTTAGCAAATTTAATAGCCTCTTTCTCCATTTCAGGCCAATAGTACCCGGCCCTAATAAGTTTTCAAGCTAACATTAAACCGTTTGAGTGTGACCCACATATACCCTCGTGGAATTCCTCTAATGCATGTTGAGACTCTTCCCATTCTAAACATCTAAGTAGTGTACCATCTAGACCTCATTTGTATAGATCATTACCAATGATGACATATCAGGATGCGGATCAGATAAGGTTTTGTTTCTCAAAATGGTTAAAGGAATCAGGGATGATTTGGTCGTGGAGATAGGAGAATAGATTTTTGTAGCGAGATGAGTCATAACCTACAACAGTGCAGATCATGTGGGTTTCAGGGGAGTCATATGCAGGATAGGATAGGGCTTCCACCAGGAACTCGTAGCGTAGCTCATGCTTGGGCTGTTGTAAGAGAGTAGATAGTGTCACCATTGCATCAGCAGCCTTATTCTCCATTCTGGGTATTTTCTCAAATGTGATAGAGATGAAGTATTTATTTAAATCTACCATTCTCTTGTAAGGAATGAGCTTTTCATCTTTGGTTTGGTACACATCATTGACCTGGTGGATAACCAATTGTGAGTCTCCATGGATGTGCATCTCTGTAACTCTCCACTGTATTGCCATTTTCATACCATTGAGAAGTGCCTCATAATCAGCAATATTGTTTGTGCAAGGAAACTTTAATCTGAATTCTTTGGGTATCGAGTATCCTTGAGGAGTGATGAACAATATGCCTGCTCCAGATCCATTCTGTGTGTAGGAGCCATCAAAGAATAACCGCCATGCTCTAGAAGAGAGGTACATGATAGAGGAATCAGGAAATTCCATTTGCATGGGTGTATCATCAAACAGTGGTGCTTCAGCTAATTGATCAGCAATGACCTATCCTTTGATAACTTTTCTTTCAACATATTCAATGTCAAATTCGCTCAAGAGCATGACCCATTTAGCTAGTCTACCTGTGAGGACAGCTATGCTTAGGAGATGTTTCAGTGGATCAATTTTAGCTACCAAATGAGTAGTATGAGCTAACATGTAGTGTCTCAGTTTCTACAATGTAAAGATCACAGCTAGACATGCCTTCTCTATCATTGAGTAGTTCTTCTCATAGGCCACTAAAGTTCTGCTGATATAGTAGATGGCTCTTTCTTTCTTGTTCTCATCATGCTGTGCTAACAATGCCCCCAGTGATGTATCTATTGCGGAGACATATAATATTAATGGCTTCCCATGAATAGGAGGCATTAAGATAGGAGGATTCGAGAGATAATTCTTGATATGATCAAAATTCTTTGCACAGTCTTCATTCCAGGCAAAGGTCACACCTTTATGTAATGTTTTTGTAAAAGGCTGTGATATGTCTGCTAGCTGTGATATGAATCTTCTGATAGATTGAACTCTACCTTGCAACATCCTCATTTGACTAATATTTGTGGGAGGTTGCATCTCTATTATAGCCTTGATTTTAGCCGGATCAACTTCAATGCCTTTCTTTGAAACTATGTATCCTAAGAGCTTTCTAGAAGTGACACCAAAAGCACACTTCTTAGGATTTAGTCGGAGACTAAACTGTTCCATTCTATCTAGGATCATGCTCAAGTCCTTTAGATGTTCAGTCCGGATCATAGATTTTGCTAAGGTATCATCAACATAATCCTCCATTGTTCTATGCATCATATCATGAAAAATAGATGTCATTGCTCTTTGGTATGTAGCTCCCGCATTTTTGAGTCCGAATGGCATAACATTCCAACAGAAGGTTCCCCACGCACATGTGAATGCAGTTTTCTCTTGGTCTTCTGGAGCAATTTTGATTTGGTTGTATCCAGAAAAGCCATCCATTAAGGAATACATCTCATAGCCCGCAGTCATGTCCACTATCATATCAATGTTAGGCAGTGGAAAATCATCCTTAGGGCATGCTTTGTTCACATCTCTAAAGTCTGTGCACACTCTGATTGAACCATCTCGTTTAGAAATAGGTACAATGTTGGAGATCCACTCAGCATAGTCTATGATGCGGATGAATCCAGCTTTTAGGAGTTTCTCTAATTTAGCTTTGACTAAAAGTGCAACATGAGGATGCATCTTTCTCAATTTTTGCTTGACTAGTTTTACTCCAAGAGCAATGGATAGATGGTGCATGATAAGATTTGGATCCAACCCTGGCATATCTGAATACTTCCATGCAAAGTTGATCTTTTTTTCTGATAAGAATGTAGTGAATTTCTATTTCTCTTCTTCTGATAGAGATTGTGCTACATGTACCAATTGTGGTTCCTCTGTTGTACCCAAATTGATGGATTGAGTGGGTTCAATTAGAACTGGAGATCTATCCTGTAAATGACTCAAAAGGACATCAAATATCTCATCTATAGGCACCTTAGAGAGGTTTTCACCTTTAGATACGTCTTTTATTTTTACTTTTGTAGGTTCTGAGACTGCCACAAAGTGGTTTTCACCCTCAGAACTCTTTTTCTTTTTATTTTTATTTTTTTGACTAAGATATTTGATGTCCGACTCAGTCATGCTGATGCTCGGTTCGTTGATGGAAGTCCTCATAGGCTCGACTACATTGAGGTAACAAGTAAGGGCATAGTCACTGGAAAAGGTGTAAACACCATGGCTTGGGTTTGTGGAAGTTTGGTCGATAAGATCAGGGCATTGGATAGTTAAAGCGGGAAAGGCTTGGGATATGGTGTTCACGGATGGGGATATGTCATCATTGGTCCTAACCCGATGCTCAAGTTCAAAGGTGATATTACAGCTCAAAATGTTTAACTCATGAATAGGCTCAATGTTATCATGGGAATCCTCTTCAGCCATAGGTGGATCAGAAACGTTAAGTTCATTGTTTCACTCTAGACCTACATTGGGTTGAGATACATATTGGTGAATAACATCAATATATTTCTCTGTTATAAGCTCATCTTCTTCTGGAATGGCACCCCATTCATAGTCATTTGACTCAGCTTCTAATTCAGGATCTCTAGGAAATCTTAGAAAATGTGTGAAATCAGGATGAATACCCCAAGAAGGATTACCCTCAGTATTTGACTTGAATTCATATTCATGGGAATCAGTGTCAAAATAACTACCCCCTTCTTCTTGATCAGTTTGATTACCTTCGAGATTAGTTGGTTCTTGTGGTGCAACCATCTCTTGCGCTACAGTAGGTTCTTGTGTTTCTACTACATTAATTCTTTTGATAGGATCATCTGTATCATCAAGAAGATCTTTGATCTCTTTAGACAATTTTTCATAGGGGATGAGTTCTGAACTATCTGAATCATCATCAGAGGGTTCTATTTCTTCTTTCTTGAGAAGGGGTTCTCCTAGTGCAATTTGTTCTATGACATGAGAACAACCACCTTTGAGATGATAGGGTTGCTTCTTAAAGCCTAAGCCACCAGTATCTTTGTTGGCTCTACCAATATGTGAAATGGGTGTCACAAGACCCTTTCCTCTAATTCCTAGAGGTCCTTGACCAGAATATCCCATCTTGGCTATCAATTTGTTCCCTGGACCATATGAATTAGAAGGGATTGTAGGTGCTATAGATTCACTAGGTTGAACAATTTTAGATTCAGAATCCTCTTTGTATAGCCATGCCAGCACAGCTTCATCCTCTTCAAATTCTTGTTTGGATACTTGCTCTGCCACAAAATTTCTTTTGTATGCTTCCATAGGTTCCTCAAGTTCCGATTTAGACTGCTTCAAGGATTGTCCATATGACTTAGGTGAGATTGGGAGAGATGTCAGAGACAAGACTGGCTCTATAGTGTATTCTCCCATCCCATTTTCTTTGATATTGATCTCTTTAGCAATGTCTTCCATCTTAGATGTGGAAGCCACATTTTGTTGCTTGATGGAAGATTCTCTGTTATTGGGAACAAGCTTATTGGCACTTTCCTTCAATGTATTGCAAGTTGTACTCAGATCTGCTGGGATAGTAACTTCTACTCCTTCATAGGGAAATTTCAAGCATTGATGGTACGTAGAAGGAATAGCTTGCATTTCATGTATCTAGGGTCTCCCTAGAAGGATATTGTAAGCCAATGGTAGATCAAGCACCTGACATGTGGTATCTTTGATGACCGGACCCACTCGGATAGGTAAGACAATGGTGCCTTTAGAAGCTCTTTCTTGTTCATCATAGGCTTTTATGGTGATCTTCTTTCGAGGATCAATAGCCATCTCTGAGAATCTCAACTGTGTGATTAAGTTGTAAGAACAAATGTTGAGGCCTGCGCCCCCATCTATCAACACACGTTTGACTTGACGGTTCTGGATCAAGACTTCTATGTGCAAGGGCTGATTATGTGGGTGACTTAGGGAGTTGTCATCTTCCTTTGAAAAGGAGATATATTGTGGAGATGTTAGATGACCAACCATAGTCTGGAACCTATCTAGATCTAGATCATCAAGAACATTAGAGCTGAGCAAAGCTTTGTCTAGGATATCTCTGTGAGCTAGAGATATTTGAAGTAACTCAAACATAGAGATTTTGGCATTGGTATGCTGGAGTTGTTGGACGATGCTATAAGATGTAGGTCTTGTATCCTTTGGATTGGAAGATTTCAAGGCAGCCTTCTGTTTGGAAGTAGATGTGAGGTTGAAAGGTATCTTAGGGACATTAGATGAACTTGGTGTTTGTCCTTTCAGATGAGCTTGAGCTTGTGATCTGGTAACTGCATTAGTTGAGGAATGATTTCGGTCTCTTCACACAATCGTGATGACATTACAGCTCTCAGAGAGACATGGTTCAACCATATTGATGACAACATTGTTTCTAGGGTAGGCATAGTTGACTTTTGCCCCCATGTTAGGTTGAGAAGTGGAAACTCCCTTGCCATGTTGTGGAAACGGTTCTGTAAATGCTGTGTGATCATTATTGCTGGTAGGATTATTGATTGTGATGTCCCCTTGATCTATCAAGTCTTGAATGGTATGCCTCAAGTGGAAGCATCCATTAGTTCTGTGGCGTTTAGTCCGATGGAAAGCACAGAATTCATTATCTTTCCACCAATATGGTTTTGGATCTGGATCAGGGTTTCGGATTGGTGGTAAAGAGATCATGTTATCAGCTATCAGGGTTCTCAAGGTATATTCCAAAGATTCTCCCAGGGGAGTAAACTTTCATTTATTATCCCATCATTTGAATGGCTTCTTTGGAGATGGTTCAGCAGATTTTTGCTCTGAAGCTTTAATGGCTTTGGTGGCAAGGGTGAGATTGTAGGCCGGTGCCTTTGATGGGGTGTGGATAGTGTCAACAACACCATCAGAGATGATACCTTTGTTTCTATTCCAGCTCTTGTTTTTATCTTTTGAGCTAGATCTAGATTCAAACTTGTCCTTTTGAAGTGTGATTTCTCCTTTCTTGACAAGTACTTTCTCAATCTTGATTGCATTATCCACCATTTTATCAAAAGATACATGATCTTGCATTTGTAATGGATAATTGAGCTCTGGAACAAGGTTATTGATAAAGAGTTCAAGTTTCTCCATTTTGGGAATTTGTCTAGCATATAGAGAGAACTTCTTTCTCCACCTCTTGAGGAAAGTTAGGAATGATTCCCCTGGATATTGCTTGAGGTTACAGATATCGATCATGGTGATCAGATGTTGAATATTGTAGGAATATTGTTGATAAAACAATTTAATCAATTCCTCAAAAGTTTTGATCGTAGAAGGTAATCTTGAAAACCACTGAATGGATGCTCCTCCCAAGGATCTAGGAAAAAGATGCATTAGATAAGTTGGTTCATGCATGAATTCCATGGATTGCGTACAGAACTCTCTGACATGATCCTGAGGATTAGAGTGTCTATCATATTTGTCATACTTCAGTATCTCCACTCTTTTTGGGAATGGTGGCATATACAAGTTTTTGTCGAACGGGAAAGGACATAGGGCCTCCATGGAGAACTCCTTGGGTTCCTTCTCCTTCTTAAGATTGTTAAATTCGACTTGTATAGCATGCATCTATTTTGTCATAGCTGTGAGTGGAGTTTCTTCCTCATGTGTGATTATATCATCAACGTTAAAGTTGGGAGGAAGCTTAGCCCCTTCCTGGGCTAATTGTAAAAAGTATGCCTCTCTATCCACTTTCAAGAAATGCCTCATCATTCTCTTGAATTCATCATCATTTTGACATCGATGGATTTCAGAGGGCGTAGGTTCTTGGTCAGCATTATGTTGAGAATGGTGTCCCTGGGATCCTCCTCCTAGAGAACTGTAGTTTGTCCCTGCTTGAGACATGGTAGGAGTTTTTGGGCTCCCTGGAACAGATTGAGGAGGAGTTTGCTGATTACCTTTGTGAGTTGATAAAGGAGGTATGTAACCAGTTTTCAATCGAAAGTTACCGAGACCGTCGTCTTCGTAAATACCTGACTTGATGAGTTGTTCAAGAGTTGGACCCGGGGTATTGGTCAAAAGTAAGTTCTGAGATATTTCTTCTGATTTCTTGTGTGAAGAAGCTCTGGTCTCCACCATTAACTTTGAATGAAACGGAAGAAAAGGACGAAGACAACTGAAGAACAATTTGATTCAAGAAAATCAGATGACGCAACCTTGTCAAGATTATGATAGTTTTGAAGATCTGATGAGACGTGGGTGAAGGATACTGTGCCCTGGATGTATGGGATAGATCACCCAAAAGATAGCGGACACGAGTTCTCAACACTTAGTCTATTTTTTAAGATTGATTGATAGTTATGACAAGGTTTTGACATGAGATAAAAAGGACTCAAATTGATCAAACAGAAGGCTAGATCAGATTCAAAAGATTAATCTCGAAAAATGGTAGAATGCTCAATAGCTACTGCTCTGTTCCTGACACAATGATATTTTTGACAGATTCTGGAACTAGGCTGGAAACATTGGATATCTTGCAATTTGACAATTTCTGACAACTCTCTCAAATTTTTCCAAACGACACTCTGCAGACTCGTACGACACGGGGTAGTCTATGAAACGACAGTTGCTAAACTCATATGACAGTTGGGTAGCAATGAAATGATAGTTGACAAAACTCGTATGACTTTCTGACCTCCTGAGATGACTTTTGACTCCAGAAAAGAATTTTACTTCAGATTTTGCAAATTTTGAGTTTTCAGATTTGAATTGTTTGCAAATTTGTACCATCCAAATTTTGAAGGTTATACCAGATTTGACCATTTTTAATAGCCAAGTAGATAAACAAGCACGTAGAACAGCTAGCAAGTGATTCCAAGCACATCTGAAAACAATGAACAAGGGCAAAAGCAACCTTGCGCATGAACAATCAAGTGACCAAATTGTGCTAATCCCTGAGAGTACTAATCGTGTATGTTCTGAAAAGTTTTGCAATAACACACATATACCTGAGAATGAAAAATTGGCCTCTCTAGGGTTTTTAGTAATGGTTTGACTCTGCAAATTTTATGATTCAAAGGGGTGAACTCCAATCCTGGCGCACCAGAGTTTTGACATAGTCTGAGAACTTAATCTTCAGGAGTTGCTAGGGAGATCTGACAACCCAACAATGAACCATACCCATGGAGATTTCTTCCACAAGGACATTTATATAGCAGTTGTCACTACCATGGTGAAAATGGCTATTACTGCTTAAGGTTCCGTCAACGCAGTTTGCCCTGTGAAGGGATTGTCCACTACGGTTAACCCTCTCTAAAGATGACTCACAATAGTATACCACAAGGGGTCTTGGCTCCAGATCCAAGGTTTTTAACACCTTTTCACTTTTAACCCAAACAAAGCAAGTAGATTAATCTGACACACTAAGACAAAGTTCTGCTTCACCAAGGTCTATGATGCCAACTCCACGTGATCTATCAACCTCTCCGGGGAGAGAATGTATCAATCAATAAGAGAAGACACACTAACCAATTTTGATTCACCAAAGCTTGTGATGTCAACCCCACGTGATCTATCAACCTCTCCTGGGAGAGAATGTATCGATCAATAAGAGAAGACACACTAACCAAGTTGAATGTGAAACACACTAAGTATCCTCCCTACCTACAAGGATTCTATCATCAAGAAGGATTTTGCTAGGAATCCAATCTCTCAAGAATCACGAATAGTGTTCATAGGGTCTAATTACTATGTGAGCACAGATGTATGTTTCCAAAAGCAAATCTATCAAAAGTACCCAAAAAGCAGAAAGAGGAACACTTAACGCTTAAAGCGAATATGAGATGAGTCCACAAGGTGGAACACTTAACACCTCACACAAGCTGAAAATGAGTCCCCAACTTAGAAAACAAGTGAGTTCCTAAAAGCACAAAAGGGTTGCCAAGTGGAACACTTAACGCTTATGTCCTGTTGACCCCTCCCCTTTATGGCACTGAGATTGCAACCACGGGGCGGAAATGAGGGGCCGGTAGATTAGCGAGTCCAATAACCCAAGATAGCAATCAAGATCAATCACAAGTATTCTAAGACTACTTAATGAATCTTTAAGGGGTCACAACCTAGTATCAATTATGCAAGTGTGTAGAAATAGATAAAAGCATGAAAGGATGCACACAAGCCAGACACATAAGAGATTTATTTTATGTCCAAATTGAAATGTTAATAGATGAAAGAGAATACCTTAGATCCTTGCAATGCGCTTAGTAGATTTTACCTAATTTTTAGCAATTTTTGTTGAGCTTTACTATGCAAGCAAGCTACGAAATCTCCAACAAGCCAACAAGCAAACAAGATATGCAAGGTATATTCAACTTATGAAAACCCTAGGGTTAGATCTAAAAATAAATTGTTAGGAGAAATAATAATTAGAAATTAATCCAAATGACAACTCATATCATGCATTGAATCATATGAAAAATAAGTGCATACCCATCACAAAATTTTAATTTTTTTGCACTGCATTTGACCTAGTCAACAAGATCTAATTTTTTTGATATGATTTTGACCACAAAAATAGAAATTCAGAATAGAGACCCCTACTAAAAAATAGAGAGCTTTCCAAAAATGCAAAAATTTTAGAAAAATCTCTTCATTTGTTCCCTAGAGACCCATTTTATCAAAAAAGACCAATTTTTGTAAATTGACTATTTGAGGTATGCTATCATGTCCAAATTTAAAACACAAAGAATGGACCCCCTATAAAATTTAAAGAGATTTTATAAAATATAAAAATTTATAAAAAATATGCTGATTTGCATCAGATATTAATTTTTTCCATAATTTCAAGAAAAAATTATTAAAAATTCAAAACTTCTTAAAAAATTCTAAATTTTTTACTGTAGCTTCTCTGACATGTCACCAACTTGAAAAAAAAATTTAAAACCAAAATTCTAAGCCGTTTGGGAGATAAAATTAAATCTTTGAAACTTTGGGGTTTTAGCTCCCAAAAAAATCAAAACCAGCATGCAAAGGTGGGTTGCCCCACGGTGGGTGCCAGAAATGTGTGTGTAAAAATTGTACCTAATCTATAGACACAACACTTTAGTAAAATATTAGAAGTTAGCTATAATCAAAATCATGCAAAATTGAAAACTATCTAACCAAGCGATTTACTGCCTTCTAGTAGGTGCGAGATTGATGTTCTCAGATTGTAATCGAGATCAGTGACTTAGACGACACCTAAATGAAGGATTTGAATGCAATTGATCTATATTTTTTATATTTTCTATGCAATAAGAATGATAAAAACTGATATGAATCTATGCTAATATGAAATTGATATGCTATGAATGCTATTGAAAATTGATATGCTATGAATGCAAAAATAAGATTGATCTCACAAAGATGTCGATTCGCAAGAGCTTTGATTCTTCAATTCCAATTCTCCAGCGTGATTGTGCAAAATATGAGATGAATTATGAAGAGCTGAGCATTGTTTTTATAGAAATCCAAGGCTTTGGAGGTGCATGAGAAAAAGCCATAAATCACTCAAATAACTCAATTTGATTTTTGAGTTATTTTTAAATAAAGATAATTAAGTCACAAAAATCATGCAAAAGCACAGTTCAACTTGAATTAGAAGTTTAGATCAACTTTAAAACTTGAAAAGATGTTGAGTTTCAAAAAGCTAACAACTTGCATTGATTTTCCAATTTTGAGTTTAACTGGTCCTTGAATGTGCACATGGATAATTATGATTTAATAAATAAATAAAGTGATTTATTCTCAACTTAACTTCTTTTTTAAATAAAATAATTAATTTATGGGTTAATTAACTATTCTACCAAACTTTTATTAAAAATTATATTATTAAATAATGACAACATGCTTTAATTAATTAAATAAGAATTTAATCAATTATTCATAAGAATTTTGATTTATTGTCAAAATTAAATAATACAATTAATAATAGATATAATTAAATTTAATTAAACAATTAAGTGGCAAATATTAAATCTAATTAATTAAATATGCAAAATATTTAATTAATCAAACTTTAGGATAAATGTGATTTATTGCCAAATAATTATAAAATTAAAGATAATTATGATGATTAGGAATATTACTAAGAATATTCCCCGATGTAGAATTTAAGATAATCAATTATAATTCGATGATGTTTAGATGTGCCTTAGATTAGGACTTTGATGTCGATTTCATTCGAATTGAAGATGTAGGAGATTAATGAACTTATAGCCCATTTTTAGGGTATTACAGTGAGTAGGTGGATCCTCAAGGGCATTGCCACTATGGCCATGGTTTGGGTGATGAGAAGGATGTAGTTTCAAGCATAATTGACAATACCCACACGAGCTCTAACATTTGATATAGGAATATCATGATCTACTACTATAAATACATATGCATCTAGAAGATCCTCATCCAAACTAGTCAATGTGGTATGTGTCATATCTCTTGTAAGTCCCTCTAGGCTAGAAACTGAACTGATTCCCTCTACACTATACATGTCATGTGAGGTCCTTCTAGAGGATGATCCACCTGATGATTTGGAATGTCATCAAGACATCAAGTACTGGCCAACCTGATCACTAGATATGGATGCAATAGCTACTACAATGTCCCCCACACTATCAATCGTACCTTGAATATGGGTGCTAAAGATGAAATAATCTACCATAGGACCCAATGAAGGAGCTATAGCAGGTCCCCTTTAACAAAAAATGGCCTTGTGTACTAGCCTCTGGCAATCATCTAAAAAAAATATCTCTATCAGCAAGCCTACCATGCCCTTGTTCTAGATGTTCTAGAAAATCAGTGTAATTAATGCCCCTCCCTAAAGGAACCTTAGCAAAAATATGTTGTGCAAAATATAATACAATCTGGTCATTATTTGGATAACGACCATGGGTAGCTAGAAACCATTGGTATATCAATGCTAATATAACAGGATCTTGACACCTGGTACCCTGATATCCCTTCACATACTGTAAGTCCAGATAAGATAGGAAAGCAAAGCCAACCTCTCATCTCTTCCTCTCAAGTATGGCCTCTATAATATCAGGTGCATAGGGCCTACTACCATGAATGTCATTGTTGATTTTAATCAAGCTAGAAAGTATGGACTGGCATGTGCTCTTATAGACACTAGAGCTAGTTGGACTATTTATAGATTCTTACAATAGTTTAAATTCCCTATTAGTTTGTGCAAATAGTTCCTTAGAGGGAATCAATGCATCTGCCATGATGTCTAATAATATGTAAATAGTTATATATGTGTACCTGAAAGATTTTATTTACTGTTAAATCAAGTCTACATATATGTTTTTTCTAATTTAATTAAAAATAAAATAAAAGTACATTTCGTTACATTATTAAACTAAAATCAATTACATAAATTATATTTAAATGTAAATAAACATATTGTATGGTAAAAATGTGACCACACTTCTATGAATTCTTACATGCAAGAAAACTCAACAATGAGCCCTCACAAATAGATCCATAGCTCTCTATGCATGGAGTTGCAAGATTTGTAAAATTGCTCTTAGCTAGAGCTATAAACTCATGACCTTGCTAGTCAACCACACAATAAGAGACTCACAATGAAAACAAGGGCAAGAATGTCAATATCTCTAATGAAATCCAAATGTATGCAATGCAATGCAAAATTAATCTAAGATGAGCATGCAAGTATGCAAATTAGGCTATGAAAATGGAAATGAAAGAGTTACAAACCCTCTAATTAAACTATGTGAGATTAATCTAAAATATGAAAGGAAATGATACCATGATTATGCAACTATGATGCAAGCTAAGATGTGATGTAGATGCAAGATGAATGTCAATAATGCTCCAAATCTTCAAAACTTGATGCAAGAATGTCTCCAAAAGCTTCAAGATGACTTAGAAAACCTGTAGCATAACAATAGCATAAAATTCAAGTGTATGCAAAATGAAGAAGAGAGCTCTTCTTTTATAGAGAATGAGAAATCAATGGACGATCGAGATTAAGAGGCAAAAGACTTAATCAACGATGGAGAAAAATAGAAGCTTGATCCTTGTGCACAAATATCCTCCAATAAGAAAATTAGAAGCATTTACTTTATGTTGAGCATTTACTTTATGTCCATGTGAGACAAAAAGTACTTTTATTTTATTTTTTATTTTATTTTTCTTTATAAATAAGAATTAAATACTTTATTTGTGCAACATAGGATAAGAAGAAAAGTGGGGATTTTGTATTTAAATAAAAAGGGAGGAAATTCTTTTTAATTAAATAAAGGCTTAGAATAAAGTGATTTTATTATTTAATTAAAAGGGAGCATGTTCTCTTAATTAAATAAGATTTTTATTTTTATTTCTTTTAAATTAAATAAGGCTTAAACTTTAGGAAATATTGAATTTATTATGATTTGATCAAAGAAATTGATATAATTGATATTGTTGATATTTGCAAATATTAATTCAGGGATTTGACAAATTGTAGAAATGGGGCCCAAAGTCTAGGTGACCATTTTAGGGTGCATACATTTGCCTCTCTTTGACTAATGTGAGATCGATTTGGGATCACATGCAGTCAAAGAATAAAGTTGAAATGTGAGATCGATTTGGGATCACAAAACAACCCAGATGTGTGTTCATTTTGGAAACACATCAGGACAAAAATAAGCATAAGTTGAAAGACAAGACCAACACCATCGCTGCTAGGTGCAAATCAAGCCTTAGACAAAACTATCGCCATTACTGCTAGGCAATAATCAAGTCTAAAAAATAAGAGATAAAAATTGAAAGACAAAATCACCACCATCGCTGCTAGGTGATAATCAAGTCTAAAAATAAGAATCTCAAGCTGAGCTGAATGATAAAGTTGAATCAAAGATTAAAGCTGATAGGTACTGCCCCCTCAAAATCGAAATTGAAATCAGATAGAGGAGAACAAAAAATTGATAAACCTGATCAAGTCATAATAAATCATAATCAAAGGATGGAGCATGATAAGATAACCATCAAATAGTGAAGATATGCCCTAGGTTGATGAGGTTTGACTGGGAAAGATATAGGATAAAAATTAAGTCAAACCTTAGAGAGAGGAAGCGAAAGGGGTGAATGAAAGACTAGAAGTTTGGAAGACATGGAAAGGAAGAAATTCCATCAAAGATCAAAGAATTATGCCTCAAAAGGTCAGTCAACTGCATAGAAGAATGAGAAAACTTAGAAATGTGACTCGGATTTTGATTTCGAGTCTGAAAATGGATAGAAAATGATGTGATATGAAAGACCAAAAATGAAAGATATGATCAAGAAAAATCAGAAAATAAGCACAGTTGACCAACTAGTTTGTAGATGATAAAAATGAGAGCTCTCTCCATATGCAAGATGCAAAAACTAAACTATGATGAACCTAAGAATGCAAGCTACTATGAAAGTGGTTGACTTGTAAGGTCACAATGCCTATAGACATCTAATTATCATCATCGAGTGTTATTGGTAGCGTCGTAAGGTCATACAATGCACACTAGCATAACTATGTGGATATGAATATGATCTTTATCAGATAGAAATGTGAAAATCTCACCTAGGCATCAAAAACATGTAGGTCCAGATGACTAATGCAGTGAGATCATCTAAATTTGATATGGTGAGATTATGCTTGTATCAAGACACATGAAAGTCAAGATAACTAGAAGCATGCACTCACAAAACAGTCTTGGATAATACCTTGTCAATCCATAGTGTCAAGTAAGACCAGCATAAATGCTCATGATAGTTAAGATCAATGAAATATACCCATAAATAGATAAAGAAATAAAACATGTTCTCATACCCCCAGTCTTCTAGCTATGCATCATCAAAAACTTCTCAGGGAGAGACCACTCATCAAAAAAATCCTCATAGACAACACACAAAGAAAAATAAAGTCAACATATCTCAACGAGTTGATTGTTTAAGTGCGTGTGTGTTGGTCATAGAGTTAGACTCTAATCATCACATCTACAAATGAGAAATATCGCATCAAACTTAGAATATTGGGTAAGACATCTGATAAGTGTTAAGAAACACTCGACGCAAGAGTAGTGTTGAGAAACACTATTTGGGGTGGTGTTGAAAAACACTTGTTGTGAAATGCCCCAAGAGACAAACACACCTAAAGGACCAATGCTAATAGTTATGCCCCCTAGACAAAGATAAAAACCAATTCCAGACTATGCCAAATAAGGTCAAGACATGATGGAGAAAGCTTCAGTGTCGAGGACGCATGCTAATAAATAGGAGTGCAAAGGCCTCAAGTAGCACCCGTTTCTAGGTTTTCACCACTTGGATTTTTATTGCAATTTTTCTCTTTTTTCATTTTTTTGGATTTTTGCTACCAAGGCACCTGTTTCTAGGTTTTCACCAAGGCACTTTTTCTTCTTTTTTTTTTGAATTTTTGAATATTTTTTTGTATTTTTTTTTTTATATATATTTTTTCAGGACTGTATATGCTTTTTAGGAATTTTTCAGCATCATATATCAACTTTTTTTTTTGATATTTTTTCAGGATCATAAAATATGTACAAAGGATGCCCCCAGATAGAATAGGCATCGAACTCCCAAGCAAGATCACATCGTGTAATCCCAATATCTAGCAATGTGGAGGACAAGATGGATAAGCAAGCTAGTGGAAGAGATGTAAGACAAAAGAATAAAGGAGAATGAAGGGAAGAAATCCTCAATGGAAAACTCCTCAAGAGTACCCAAGCTAGGGAAAAATTGTCATGTAAAGCACATTTGGACAAGCAATGAGAGGTCAGCATAGGATAAGCATAATGCAAAAGAAGGGGAGGATGCAGTCCAAAGGAGTAGACATGTCAAGAGGCTTCATAGCATCATTTTTTACTCTTTTTTATTAGATCAAGACTAAGGGGAAAAAGAATAGTGAAAGGCTAGAATGAATGGAGGAAAATGAATATGAAGGCTAGACATGAATGGAATGGAAGAAAGATCATTGTAAGATAGCTCACAAGATAGCCAAATGTTCATGTATAGCTCAACATTGTCAAGATCAAAGATGGAATGGAATGGATGAAACATGTAGAAGAACTACGCATGATGTCTGATTACCAGGTTTTCATCACGGTACTTATCCAAGGTGTCAAAAGGGAGTGGTTTTCACCATAGGATGAATTTATTTCTCTTTACTTTTTCTACCAAGGCGCCTGTTTCCAGGTTTTCACCATGGCACATTTTCAATTTTTTCATTTTTTTATTTTTTTTTTCATTTTTTTATTTTTTTCTATTTTTTTTGAATTTTTATAATTTTTTGGAAGAAGGCAAGCTTTTAGGTAATGTTCCTTAAAAGGATAAACCATGATATGTCAAGGATTCAAAATGATATGCTCAAAGATGCTGATAGGGAAAGAAAAATGGAAGAGAAAAATGGAGGATAAGGCTTTATGTAAAGCGAGTGAGGTTGGAAGATAAGAGGAATAGGAAAATGAGGAAAAAAGATAGAAGGTAGAAGGATAATGAATAGAAGGATTGTGAAAATGGAGATAGAAAAGAACACAAGATCAACATCAACACACACCTTCAAGGGTGGCGAGAGGATGGAGGAAATGTGAATGAAAGAATACGAGAAGGAATATAGCGAATACTTAGCAGAGGTTGTGGTTCAGGCACATGGAATGGAAGAATATTTTTGGAAGAAGATGGGGTGGAGGCCTTTGGAAGCTTGAATGTCAAATTCACTTTTTGTTTAACATTAAACTCTTTCAAAAGAGACTTTTGAATCCATATAGCTTTAAGATTTTCATTTTCTTTTGATGATTTAGAGAGAATGTCTTGAATGATGGATTTTGTAACCCATACTTGTCTTGTAGTTTTATTCTTAGATATCTCTTTTGACTTTATGCTTCCATGTCGATTAGAAGAGACATGGTGATCTTTTTTTGATGGATTCTTGTATTGCTTCTTTTTCTTGTATTGAACATTCAAGTTACTTCCAAAAGACTTGAGACTTGTGGAAGAAGAAGGAGGATATGACTGGTTTAGATGAGTGGGTGGATGAAAAAGATTCAAGGGTATGCATCTATGTTGATCTTGAGGAAAGATAGGATATGGAGGGACGTAAGGACCCAAGATGGATGGAGAATTAGGAGAGTTAAGAGGGGAAAGTGAAGGGACATAAGGGCCCAAGATGGAAGGAAGACATGAAGCCTTTGGTATTGGTGGAGGAAGTCCAAGGATGGATGTGGAAGATGCAAAAGGATAATCAACCAATTCATCAACATTTATATGATATCCAAGGACATCAGCATCTTTAGAGTGAGCATTAGGATTTTCAATAGGATCATGAACATCTTGAATAGGAGCAACTTCTTTGATAAGATCATTTGTAGCTTGCAAAGATTTAGGAAGAGAAGAAAGTGGAAGCGAACATGGAATAGTAGAACAAGAATATGGAAGACTTTGATCTTGACAAGGATCTTTGGATAGCGTAAGCATATCATTTTGCTTTGGATTTTCAATAGGCTTAACATTGGAAGTAATGACACCATTTTTAATAACCTTAATAGAAGTATCATCTTTGGAAAGCACAAGTGTAGTAAGGTTATTTTGATTATCAATAAGCTCAACGATGTAAGTAGTAGCTCGATCTTGCTTAGGAGATGGTGGAATGAATGCAGAAGGGTGTAAAGGATCAAAAGAACCATGAAATGGAGGAGAAACATCATGAAAATAATTGGATGACATGGAGGGTCCTTGATCTTGATCTTTCTTTATGTTCTTTTATTTATCATCTTTAAAATCCTTTTGACATGGAGCCACTTCTAAGGACAAGGAAGCATGTTGGGATTGTATGGAAGACTTTGGAGGAGATGCTAAAAGACTAGCTGAAATAGGCATTATAGCATTTAAAGGCTTAGGCTCTTTAGGTTTAACATTATTGAAAGTATTTGCAGCCAAGTGAAGGTTAGTTTGAGTATCTTTAAGAGGTGGCTCTTGAGAATAACTATAGGGAACCGCATGGAAAGCCTTAGGATCTTTGTTGGATGAAAGATTTGGAAGACTCAAAAGCTTTAGGAAGTGTGTGGGTATTGGAGGAAGTAGAGGATGGAAGGGAACCATCACAAGACAAAGGTTTAACATTAACATGATCTTGCTTGAGAGTTTCATCTTTATTTTCAGCATGAGATTTCTTAGAGGAAGAATTCTTATAGTATTGACATTTTAAATTGGCACGATGCATTTTATAGTCCTCAGTAGTAGTAGATGGATCACAAACAAGGTATTGTTCACAAAACTCATCAAAGTCTTTTTCAAAATCAGAATCATACGGATCACCATCACGATCTACCCAATAGGATGACCCTTTAGCAAGCATGAGCACACGACAAGGAGGACTCTTACGAATAGAAGTTTCATAGGCATCACTACATTGTCCATCATCATAGTGATCATAGTCATCATAGGTGGGTGCATCACTCTTCATGGAAGAGATATCACAAGGACTATCACGTTGCTCTTTATGGTATGTCTTCTGAAGAGAAGGAAGATTCTTGGGAGAAGTAGAAGAAAAATGAGATTGTGAAGAAGGGGAAATTGAAGACTTAGTGTAGGAAGAGGACTTGGATAATGAGGAATTCGAATAATGTTTAGAAGAATCATGGTAAGATTTGGAAGATGAAAAATGTGAATAGTGTTTAGAAGAATCATGATAAGATTTAGAAGATGAAGAATGATGAGAAGATTTAGAAGATGAAGAATATTTGGATGAGATCATGAGTATGATTCTAGCAAAGGCATTTGATTTAATCAATTTTTCTTTTATTTTTGTCATAAATTCGTCACTCATGAGAATTTTGGAGGAACAACACTTTTCGAATATGTCAATGAGCTCAAGATCATCTATTCTTAATAAAGGTTCCAAAACCAGATAGTCAAGATTCATGGTTATAGAAGAGGAGGAATCAAGCATGGAAGAAATGAATAGATGAATAGAAGAAAGTAGACTAGAAAATAAGAGGAAAAGAATCAAGAAGAAGAAGAAGAATTTCCCATGTGAATAGAAGACTTCAGAAGAACATGGGAAATGGAGAAGAAAGAAGAAGACTAAGATTCATCTTATGCAATTGATACCATAACATTCATTGAGATGTTGAGCAACATGACAACACCTAGGATCTGACTTGGACTGACCAAGGAAGACCAAGCTTCTAAGGAGAACTCACTACAGTAGGACGGAACTCAATTTCAATATTCCAATTAGATCTTTCAAAAGATTTCGCAATGATGATCAAGCACATAGAACAGCAACCAGGGAGTTCAAGAAAATAGTCTTCAAGCAATGGGCAAGGGACAAAGCAACCTTGCGCATGAACAGAGATAGTGACTTAGTATTCTACTCCTTAAAGATTTTACTTGTGTATGTTCTTGAAAATGTTTTAGCAGGCACATAGAACACAACAACACCTTAACAAGCTATCTACAAAGATATACATGGCTTTCTAAAAAGAGTCTTTGATATACGCAAGGTCCGTGAGGTCCAAATCCGTAGATGAGAAGAATCCAAAATCACATAGCTGGGGGGAGACGATAACCCAAATCTCCTCCTTCACTTTTCAAAGGTATAAAGTTCTTTGAGGCTTAGCCAAGAGTGATATCAAACTCAATTCTCAAGAGAGGTGTCTTTCGATTCACCACCCGCTATTTATACTCTGTCAAAACACAGGAGTTAAGGTCATTCCTTGAGGTGGTGTGTCCCCAAGTAGGCCTTCAAAAAAATAAAATTAAGTAATTCACTATCAAAAGTATTTTAAGCACTAAAGGTGGAACACTTAACTCTTCAAGTAAATGTGAAGTGAGTCCAAAAGTGGAACATTTAACTCTTCAAGTGAATGTGAAGCGAGTCCAAAAGTAGAACATTTAACTCTTCAAGTGAATGTGAAGTGAGTCCAAAAGTGAAACATTTAACTCTTCAAGTGAATGTGAAGTGAGTCCACAAGGTGGAACATTTAACTCTTCACACAAACTCAAAGTGAGTCCAAAAGTGGAACATTTAACTCCTCACACAAACTCAAAGTAAGTCCAAAAGTGGAACATTTAACTCCTCACTCAAACTCAAAGTGAGTCCACACCTTAGAAAACTAATGAGATCAAAAAAACATAAAAAGGGGGAAACTTTTTAGAACACTTAACGCTCTTTTCAAGTAGACCCCTCCCCTATGTATGAATGCTGAGCTTGCATCCAAAGGGCAGTAATGAGGGGCGATTAGAAATAAGTGAGTCCAACACCCAATTTAGCTAACAAGATCAATCAAAAGTAATCTAAAGTTGCTTATCAATACTACTCACAAATGACAAAGGGTTAAATCAATGAAATATTTAACTTTCCAAGCAAACATAGAGTGAGTCCACAAAGTGGTGCATTTAACTCCCTATGTAAACAAGGAATGAATCCATGCCCTCAATCACTCAATGAGATATTTGATATTGGAACCAAGAATTACTTAAGGTTTAAACACAAGCATTCACTTACACAAACTTGTATGAAAGCAAATCTATGTTCATTCATTTCTCATTAAGAGCATCGATTGAAATGTGCTCTATGAAAGCATGTAAACACTCAAGCCAAACACATGAGAGATTCAATTTTAATCCCAAAATCCAAATGTTGTAGAGATGGAACAAAGTACCTCAAGTCCAATGCTTTGTTTTAAGCATTTTCCATGAAAGCAAGAGCATCTTCAAATGAACAAGACAAGAAAACAAGCAAACAAGATATGCAATGTATATCCAACTTATGCAAACCCTAGGGTTAGATCTGAAAATAAATTTTTAGGAGCAATGATAACCAACAAATAATCCAAATGATAACTTATATCATGCATTGAACAATGAAAAATAAGTGCATACCCATCACAAAATTTTAATTTTTTTGCATTTGACCTAGTCAACAAGATCTAATTTTTACCACATGAATTTGGACCCTAAACCCAAAATGAAAAAAAGAGACCTCTATCAAAAAACAAAGAGCTTTCCAAAAATGTAAAAATTTCAAAAAAATCTCTTCATTTGTGACCTACAGACCTATTTTACCAAAACAGACCAGTTTTTATAAATTGACCAAATGAGCTATGATATGATTTCTAAATTAAAAATACAATGAATGGACCCCATGTAGAATTTTAAGAAATTTTTAGAAATGTAAAATTTTTTGAAAAATATGCTGATTTGTGCCAAAAATCAAATTTTTATGAAAAATCAAGAAAAAATCATAAAAAATACAAATTACATCCGAAAATTCTAAATTTTTTTTGGAGCTTCTTTGATATGTCTCCAATATACAAAATAATTTTCATACCAAAAAACCAAGCCGTTTGGGAGATATGATCAAATCTTTCAAATCTAGGGTTTTTTTTGTCTCCAAACAAATCTGCACAAGGGTTAGCTCCAAAAATAATCAAAACCAGCATGCAAAAGGTGGGTTTCCCCACGGTGGGTGACAAAATATGTGCTAAAATGTTGTCACACTTCTATGAATCTTTACATGCTAGAAAACTCAACAATGAGCCCTCACAAATTGATCCATAGCTCTCTATGCATGGAATTGTAAGATTTGTAAAATTGCTCTCAGCTAGAGCTATAAACTCATGACCTTGCTAGTCAACCACACAATGAGAGATTCACAATGAAAACAAGGGCAAGAATGCCAATATCTCCAATGAAATCCAAATGTATGCAATGCAATGCAAAATTAATCTAAGATGAGCATGCAAATATGCAAATTAGGCTATGAAAATAGAAATGAAAGAGTTACAAACCCTCTAATTAAACTATGTGAGATTAATCTAAAATATGAAAGGAAATGATACCATGATTATGCAACTATGATGCAAGCTAAGATGTGATGTAGATGCAAGATGAATGCCAATAATGCTCCAAATCTTCAAAACTTGATGCAAGAATGTCTCCAAAAGCTTCAAGATGACTTAGAAAACCTGTAGCATAACAATAGCATAAAATTCAAGTGTATGCAAAATGAAGAAGAGAGCTCTTCTTTTATAGAGAATGAGAAATCAATGGACGATCGAGATTAAGAGGCAAAAGACTTAATCAACGATGGAGAAAAATAGAAGCTTGATCCTTGTGCACAAATATCCTCCAATAAGAAAATTATAAGCATTTACTTTATGTTGAGCATTTACTTTATGTCCATGTGAGACAAAAAGTACTTTTATTTTATTTTTTATTTTATTTTTCTTTATAAATAAGAATTAAATGCTTTATTTGTGCAACATAGGATAAGAAGAAAAGTGGAGATTTTGTATTTAAATAAAAGGGGAGGAAATTCCTTTTAATTAAATAAAGGCTTAGGATAAAGTGATTTTATTATTTAATTAAAAGAGATTTTTAATTAATTAAAAGGGAGCATGTTCTCTTAATTAAATAAGATTTTTATTTTTATTTCTTTTAAATTAAATAAGGCTCAAACCTTAGAAAATATTGAATTGATTATGATTTGATCAAGGAAATTGATATAATTGATATTGTTGATATTTGCAAATATTGATTCAAGGATTTGACAAATTGCAGAAATGGGGCCCAAAGTCTAGGCGACCATTTTAGGGTGCATACACATACAGTACATATACATGGATACATACACACACATGCATATATACATGTGTATATACATACATGTATGCATATATATACATGTACACACATATATATACATACATACGTCACAAACTTTGATATGCACAATACTTTGATTTTAGTTCATATGCACAATACTTTGATTTTAGTTAATAGCCCTACGTGGCACTCTATTTGGTTTAAGCTAAACTATTTCAAAAAAAAATTGTGGATGTGTGATACTCTGCGAATCTAGTGGTTTACTTTTTGCTGCTTTTTTATTTTTGATCATGGTAGACTTTCAATCTTCAATGCTTCCCTCTATGTTGAATTAATTTTATGTTAATTCACTTAGTTAGCCTATTGTTAACCTAGGTCAACACCCTTCTGCTGCTGCTATTTTCAAAAACAAATGAGCTAGCCTTAATATTGCCTAGACAACCAAAACACATATTTTCAAGAAGTTATGCAAACATTGAGAGCCTTTGCATCTTCTATTTTCATTGGAACCTTTGCAATAAAGGGAAACTACTAAGATCAAATAATAGACATTTCCTTTTAGAGGTAATAAGGTTATTAAACTTGGAGAAGGTATGGATGTCACTTTAATTTAAAAGAATATAAAATGATACAAAGTGTTTAAAAATGGAACTAATTGGCTTCCAGTCAACATGTATATCAAAGAATATGTTGGTTCCCAAAATTGCATATTTCCAAACCCTAAAGGTATGCTAAATCTAATTTTTAGGTTCAACAATGTATTCTGGCTAATGAACGGGAATTACCAATATGATTCAATTACTCTGCACTTCTAGCTCTTCCACACCAAGGTGGTTGCACTTGGTTCCTTAGTGTTCAATATCTTCTTTTGACTAATTATAAATGTAACGGCATATTTAATTTCTATTATTACTTGTTTGATCAATTCAACTTAGCATGTGAATTAAAAATGATCTAATCTTCTTCAACTTTACTCCTACTCTTAATGTATCTTTATCTCTTGTTTCTGACTGCAACTATCTTCTAGTAGTACTTATGTCTTAGTCTTACAACTAGCTTTCTATCTAACTTGCTTTTGTTTCTATCTATTGTCTACTATCTCCTACTAAAATCTAATTTATACTTGAATGAGTTTTATGTTATACCAATGCCTTCTCCTTGCTTGGGCTGCAAATTCACCCCTTTTGAGACCCTATGTATAACTTTGTGGGACAATTTTTAAATTCACCACTTGGATGAATCTATCCGCTAATCTAATCTTCAATATTATTGAACTATAGTTTTCTATAATAATAAGTCTAATTGATTATAAAATATACTAGAAAAGTCTAATTACACAAGAATCATAAGGATAAGAAAATCTCAAATGAATCGTGTTTATTCAAACTATCATGATAATAATTAACTCTTGCATAAAAATATTTAAGACAAAAATTCATTTTATTGAAATGAAAACCACAAAGAACTGATCTAGAGGGAAAATTATCCACTACTCAGATTTAGAGAAGAAAGTTGGAATTTATTATTGAATCATGTATGTATTCCATTTTTTGTCTATTGGATCTGAAATCCTAAATCTACTCCTAAGCACAAAATAGACTTAAGCGGCCACATGGGGACATGGGGTAAGTGCAACCAAGTCCAACCATGAAAGGAGGGATGTATTGGAGTGGTGGAAAAACTGCCCAAGAGACTAGGATGATGTGTCAAAATGAAATTGACACATCTCTAGTAGACTCCTAAAGGATGACAACTTGTGTAGACAATTGTCAAACGTGTATAGACGATTAATTAGGATTAAAAGCCTAAGTGTAAAAAAGTTGAATGACCAAAGCCATTTAATCCATAGTTTGACTAAACTTTTGTAACCCCAACATAAAAACTACATTCCTTTGCTTCCCAAGGTTAATCATTTAAAGGATGGAAATTTTTATAGAAGACAAACCTTTCATTTTTATAACGTTAAAAGCTAAATTTACTAATTGAATTGAGAAATATTATTAGACTACTTATGTGTAGTTTTCAAGCTCAATCAAACAAATTACCTCAAAATGTAAAATGTTTATTATCGTAAGATTGAATGTGTCTAAATGAGAATTATATTAGTATATGTCAAGGAAAGAAAAAGTAGAAATTTGGAATAAGCAAAAGCCAAGCCAACCTTATTATTACTATTCATTTTTTTATAAAGTAAATTAAATTATTTTTTTATCTTACAAATTGAAATTGAGAAAAAAAAATCTTTTTTTTTTAAATTATAAATAGGGGAGATTTGAATTTGATATATTGAAATAGTGAAATGTTCATTTATTAACAAATTGTAATATAATTATAAATAATGATTCCCTTTTGATAAGAGTGAAAGTTTTGAAATTCCTAACATGACAAAAAAATTGTCAAAAAATTGAAATAAAAATTGATTATAAATTTTGAAGTTAATTTATGTTAGATAATTCTTGAAACAATATTAACTATTTAAAAAAAAATATAGTGTACAAATATTATATATTATACTTTTTCAATTTAATTTATCTTAATTAAAGAATAAATATTTTTTAACAATATATATTTTGATTATATTCAATTAAAAACATTACATACAATTTAAAAAAATCAACTCTTTACGAATCTAATTTAAATTAAGTGTTTTTATTATCGAACATATTGATTCTGATTGTTCTTACTTACGTTTTATTCAACTATATAGAACACTATGTCGCATAAAATAAAAAATATAAAGAAAACAATAAACCTATATTTAGAGATACATTTTGACTGCCAATGGTTCTACCGATTTTGATTTTTGATCGTGCATAGGATGGATTCAAGTGCAGTCAACTTAATAGGGTTCCATTTCAGAATATTACTAAAAGAAACCCTAAAACTAGGTTAATTGTACTATTCTCCAGGCAAATGAAGCTACAAACTCTTTCTATTTCATTTTAAGATTTTATTTTATTTTGGCAGACTGCCCTGAACACTTATTTGATACCAGTCGTGGCAAGAGTAAATAAAAGAATAATGATGTTCTATAGGTGAGAATATTTTTAAAAATAGTAGTTCCACTTTTAAAATAGGAAAAGATTTATATAATCAGATCAAATTTAAAATAGATGGATACAATAGAGGTTAAAATCTTTAAAAAAAATAGTAAATCTACTTTAAAATAGTCAGAATAGAAAAAGATTTATATAACCAGATCAATTTTAAAATAGATTGACATAATAGAAGTGAAAATCTTTTAAAAATAGTAGATCTACTTCTAAAATAGTTAGAAATAGCAAAAGATTTACAGAACCAAATCAAGTTTAAAATAGATTGATACAATAGAAATGAAAATCTTTTAAAAAATAACAGATCAACATCTAAAATAGTTAGAATAACAACTTTAAAATAGATTAATACAATAAAGGTGAGCATCTTTAAAAAAATAGTAGATCAACTTTTAAAATAGTCAGAATAGCAAAAGAATTGACACAATAGAAGCGAAAATCTTTTAAAAAATAGTAGATAGACTTCTCAAATAGTCAGAATAGCAAAAGATTTACATAACCAGATCAAATTTCATCATAATATTGCATACGACTGCAAATTTGTGGAGCGAATAACCAGACACCAGAGTGGATTCTATGGCAATGAAAAACTACAACAAAAGAAAGCTCTTTATCAAGCACGACTCAGACAGATTCGCTCAGTTTCTTGCAGATCACATGACAAGCAGGAAAAATAAAAATAAAATAGCCAAGGATCTGAGGCTCCTCTAAATCCAGCGTGTAGAAGCGCCATTTTTTCAAGCTTTGTCGCGGGCGGGAGATGCAAATTCAAAACTCAAATTCAAATTTAACAATAGCTGTCACTATCACCGTGGAGGATTAAACGCAAGCAGGTAAGCAGGTTGGCTCGTCACTGCTTACGGCAGTACTGATTTGATTTGACGCTGCCTGCCTTGATGGACGCACCATGGACGAGGAGGCATGTATGGGGGATGGTATGGTATGGCACCGTCCCATTACGATTTAGTTGAGGGTTTAGACGTTGCCAAAAAAAAGTAGAAATCGTATGGACACAAAACATAGAAGATAAGTTACAATGAGACAATGATGATGAAAAAGGGGTACAAATCATATGGATGAGGGACATTGACATAGGAGATAGGTTAAAATTTATCAATTAATCAAATTAAGGAAAGAAACCTGTTTCTATGTTTCTTGTCTCAAACAAGATTTCTGTTCATTTATCTTGTTTATTGTTGATCTTTTGTAATTTGTTTTTATTTGTTTTACAATAATTACACATGTTGATATAAATTAAACATATAGTCAATAACAAAAATTTATTTTTTAAAATAAATTAAAAACATAGGATAAGTGTATAGGGTGGTGGCTATTTTTCATATAAATTTTTATTATAATTACGAATGTTCATTTTATTTATAGATATAGTTAGAACATTTTTTAAGTATTTCCAAATACTTAGAAATTTTCATAATAGACTTAAGGACATATTAGTAATGTAATTTGGAGACTGTCAAATCTCGGGGGTTTTGATTGGGGCAAGTTTAAAACATACTTCCCTTAAAGTGTAAATATGCAGTTCATCACAAAATTCCTTGATCTAACAGTATCAATTATGTTTATATAATATATTTTTATGTTCTAGTCACATGAGGATTAGACTATACTTTATTTTCTTTGAGTAATAAAAATATTGGTAGTTTACCTTATGGATGTTTGCCTCACATATTGCTAATGTTTAACCACATAAATTATTGTAGTTGATGTGATTGATTATTTAGTTATTCGAATTATCTCTATTTTCTTTGCAACTATTTATGTTGCAATATTATTTAAGATTATAGGTGTTCAACAAATTCTTTCTTGTTTTGTAACAACGCTAACTTTTTTAAGTTGGGAAAAGAATCTAAAAGAAGAGTTTATGATATTTAATTAGAACAACTAATGTTTCATATTAAATTTCACCTATTAATAATTCTTATACTCAACTTGTAGATCTATATCTTTTGAATAAAATATAAAAGGCCATGCTAATATATGTATATTTGAGATTTTGGTTTTGATATCTATAAATTCTTTGTATATATTGTTGATCTATGATCCATCAACTATCATTAATTAAGATATTAAGTTTCCCTTGAAAATGGCCTTGAATGCAATAAAACTTGTATTTCCTATTAATGTGTTTCCCATTTTGATGAATCATTCTTACTAAGCTAGTTCTATCAATATACTTATTTTTGTAAAGTTCATATATGAATGTGAACTCTAAATGGAGTATTTAGTCTAAATAAACCATTGTGACCAGTGCGAGGCTGCTAATTTATCGAGGTTGATTTCTTCTCAAAGTATACTTCACTTGGTGCTCCATGGTTGGCATAACCAAGACAATAAAGATAACACGAAGAAATGTTATATTTGTTGTCTTCTTCAAGGGATTTAGGGGCTTGTAGCCTTATCCTCCATAATTCAAATCAATAGAAATTTATACAATAAATAAATATAATTGACAAAATAAATCAAAGTGCTTCATAAATATATATCATGTTATGCTAAATTCAATGCATTCGATGAATGACATGCTAAAGATCTTGAAATGTTAAGCTAAATTACCAAACATTCCCCTAAATTTTTATGTAGCTATATATGACAATGCCAACCTTCATTGTTTGAAGGTATGTGTTGGAATAAATTTGTTGTAGACATGTCAGGTTGTTAATAGTAAATTTAGTTTGTTGTGTTTAATCTCAGTTAGTTTTCAACTCTAATATCTGATTGTCAATCAATTCTTAGTTTATTTTCAAACAACTACAAATAGTTGTCAATTTGATTAGCATAATTATAAGAATATTGTTGGATCAAATACATGTGTATATATATATATATATATATATATATATATATATATATATATATATATATATATATATATATATATATATATATATATATATATATATATATATATATATATATATATATAGACACACACACACACACACAGTGAGAGAGAGAGAGAGAGAGAGAGAGAGAGAGAGAGAGGACATTAAAGCATAGTTACAATAATTAAGTCTCCTAGGTCTAAGACCACCCATTCTAGAAATATAATTATCACCTTCATTAATTAAATCTTTAAACCATTTAGGATTTCTCTTAGAAGTAATGGAAACATCACTATGAGGACTAAATTTATAATTTTCATCATCACTATGAGGATTAAATTCATCATCATCATTATGAACATAATTACCATCATTATGAGCAAAATTATCACTATGGGGAGTAGAAACATTGTTACTATCATCATCATCTTTTTTAATACTAGTAGGAATAGAAATAGGTGCATTAGGAATAGGGTTTAGAATAGGAGGTTGGTCCTCCATGAGGTCAAGAATACCCCCTTTAAATTCATCATCTTTGGCCTTGGAACAATCATGTACTTCATTTTCTGCAATAACATCTCTTGCAATATGAACCTTGTTAGAAATAGGATCATAAACTCTATAGCCTTTAGTAAATTCATCATACCCAACAAAAATAAATGGAGAAGATTTAGAATCTAATTTTTGCCTTTCTTGTTTGAGTGTGTGAACATATGCAATAGATCCAAAAATTCTCAAATGTTGTAAATTTGGTTTTCTACCGGACCATGCTTCCTCGGGAGTAATATCTTTCAAAGTTTTAGTAGGGGTTATATTAAGAAGATAAGTGGCACAAGACATTGCTTCAACCCATAACTTGTAATGTAAATCTTTAGCATGTAACATACATCTAGCCATTTCCACAATAGTTCTATGCTTCCTTTCCGCCACACCATTTTGTTGTGGTGTATAAGGAATAGTAAGCTCATGTCTTATACCAAAAGATCTCAAGTAAGAATGAAATGCATTGTTAACATATTTAGTACCATTATCTGTTCTAAGAATTTTAAGTTTAGAACCAGATTGCCTTTCCACAAACATATGAAATTCAGAAAAATGTGTGAAGAACTTGATCTTTAGTATGCAAGAAATAAATCCAAATTCTTCTAGTGAAATCATCGACAAAGGTAAGAGCATACTTTGAACCTTGTATTTAGTTGTTCTCCATTGGACCCAAAAGATCACTATGAATAAGATGTAACTTATGAGACGCCCTCCATGAATTACTATGAGGAAAGGGCTCCCTTTTCATTTTGCCACTCATGCACCCTGTGCATGTAATTTTAGATGGAACAAGAGGAGGTAATCCTTCAACCATGCTAGATTTTAACAATCTAGAAATATAATCAGAATTCAAATGGCCAAGCCTTTCATGCCATCTATTGAAATCAATATTCACTTTCAAAGAGTACCTAGATCAAGAGGCAAACTCATAGAATTTAAACAAGTTATCATGATCCATCTTAGCATTAGCAACAACAAGATCAGTGTTAGAATCAATAATAGAGCACATTCCTTATGAAATTTAACTTTGTAATCTTGACATAATTAAGCAACTAAAAGAAGATTGGATTTCAATTTAGGAACATAAAGAATATTGTGTAATTTTCTATTTGGAACATTAACATCACCAACTCCATCAACTTTGCAACTACTATCATCAGCTAATTGAATAGGAATATTAGTAGTATCAGGTTGTAAAGAATAAAAAACTTTTCTATGAGATGTAACATGATGAGAAGCACCACTATCAATAATCCATTCTAAAGCATGAGAAGTTTTATAACAAGAAGTAAAAGCATGATGAGATTGATTACCTTGAAATTTATTTTGATTATTGTTATTCATTGGCTTCTTATCATTTTGCTTTTTAAAATAATTATTGGTTAGGTGACCATCTTTACCACAATAAGTACAATGTGGTTTCCGATTTTGTTGATTATTGTTATTATATGATGGCCTAGAATTAGACCTATTGTTTGAATGATTATAACTATTATTTGAAGAACCATTATTATGATGATTATTGTTATTGTTACAATAATTATAGTTGTTATTAGAATGGTCATTGTTATGATGATTATTATTATGATGATTAGTATGAGACTTGTTATTGTGATTTTGAGTTTTAGATACAAAAGCATGTTCAAAAGATTTAATAGTACCAAATTGTAATAATTTTCCCTACACTTGACGCAACAACTTTGAAAAATAGGATAAGTTAAAAGAGGAGCTAAAGTAGAAATAGCAAGCTGAGAGTGGATATTAGTGATAAATTGTTGAAATTCTTTAGGGAGACATTTTTTAAGAATTATAGTAATCAATCTAATATCTGTAAGAGTAACATTTAAACCATTTAACCGAGTTCTAATAGTATCAAATTTGAGTTAAAAATCATCCATAGATTTAAAATTTGTATACCTTAGGTCTTCCAAGTTGTCTTAGAGCTGAATCTTGCGTGATTCGGAGGAGTTGTCGTAGGTTTGCTTCAAGATGTCCCATGCTTGATGGGCTTTAGTACAGTGTCCAATTAAGACATAAAGATCGAGACTGATGGAGAGTCCAATTAGACCTAGTGCTTCATCATTCTTAACTTGTCAGGTATCTTTGGTAGTTTGAGTAGCAGAGGCGGCTGGTTTAGTAGTTGCATCTGTGGCAACTTCAAGTAAATGTTTAAAATGAAATAGAAAGGAAACATGTGTCTTCCATTGATGATAGTTAGAGTTATTAAGTTTAATTTCTAGAATTAGAGTGGACATGATGATAAGATAAAGATAACGAAATTACAACTATGAAATTTGAATAGATTGAGATAAAGAATTTAAAAAAATTTATTAAACGCTTTAACAAGAGTGAGCTAGAATGATAAAAAAAAATATAAGATTGAATTAGTTAATAAATAGATTTAAAGAACAATGTATAGTAGGTAACTTTGATTGGTTTACACAAAAAATTAGAAACAAAAAAAAATTTAAACTTAAATACTATGATAAAATTGATAAACTTTAAAACTAAGATTAGAAAGAATTGATGAAAGAATTTTATTATGAATATATAGATTTGAATAGCTAAAATAAACAACTAAATGATTAAAAAATTATTAAAATGATATAATATTTTGAATGAAAAAATAAAACAAAGTGATAGAATCATAACACTTAAATTGAACTCCAAAGCGATATTGAAAAAAAAATTAATATGAAGGATTGATTTTTTGATTTATATTTAAACTAAAAATCTTAATAAGAAACCAAAACAAATTAAATAATTCTAAACTGATTCTAAACTTAAGAATGACAGAGAAAATCTCAGACCAAACTAGAACTAAATATGGAAGAATCTCAAAATCAATTCAGAATAAATGCCTGCAAGAAAAAAAATGTTTGCAACCATAGAGAAATAAGAGATCAGAGAATATGAAGAATGAACTGAAACAATAGAATGAAGAAGGTAGATGAATTAACGTGAACTGTTAATTAATCATTAAATTGATTAATGCAACAAAAAACCAGTGAGAAACAGAGAAGAAGCAAGCAGAGAAGGGCTACCAAATGTATGAATGGCAGAATAGTTTTAGAGCTAAAAAAAGGAAAATTCATAACAAATTATAGAAAAAAATGTTACTAGTTAGAACTAGGTGTTACTTTTGCTAGATTCTACAAAGATGGAGACAAACTATAGAATAATGGATAGAGATAGAGACATTAGAATACGACTAAGTAAGAAGCAACCCTCACTAAATTACCTAGCAGAGAGCATGTAATGTCTAATAATGAAAACAGAGAACAAACCAAATGAAAGGTTTGGGTGAAACTAGCAGAGAATGAAGATGTAAGAAGGTTGAAACCTACAGAAAAGACGTTAGGGAAAGATAAATAATGTTTTATAACAAACAATGTTTACAAAAAAGAAATAACGTTAACAAACAATGTTTATAGAAGAGAACTAATGTGGTGAGATATAATACTAAGTTTATATATAAATATAAATAAATTAAACTAGGTTTAGGAACACAGTTAGATTGATATGAAACCTTAACCAAGAAAAAAAATGTTAGAGAGGAATAAAGAGTAGAGATATGACTGTTGAAAAAACATAGTCCTATTGCGGGGCCATTAACTCCCAACTTAATTGTTGGATGTGGCTGAACTTCAAATATGTTTTTCAAAACCTAATTATCTACAACTCCACTGAAGTGATTGACGAGATTATGTATATTTTAAAAGTTATTAAACATTGAGCGAAGGTCTATGAAACTATCTTCAAAATGACAATCACATATATGCAACACAATAAGAGGGAGATATGCTAGCATGGGATGCAATAGAGAAAAAAAGGAATGAACAAGAGAAAGAATGCAACACAATGAAGGATAAATATAACAATAAAGAGGCAGAAAAATGAGTGAAAGAAGCTAAAAGCCTTCTTGCAAAAAGAAACTCTGCTAGAGCAAGGAGATTTGAAACCACAAACTGTAAAATAAACAACTCAAATAGATGTTTATTAGAATCTATTAAATCCTGTACACCAAATATAAGAGAAATATAATAAATAAGTAAAAAACTAGAGATATGTGGACATCCTGGATCTTAAAAACTGCAAAGCAATTGTTAGCACAGATTAAAGTTATTACAGAGATGTTAGAGCCTTGAAATATGCAGATATACAACCTGTAAAAAGATTAGATAAATTCAAATCTGATTAAGAATAAATAATAAGCTTGCAGATTAGATTGTTAGGAAGAACAATAATGCGCGAAAAGGAAAACCCTTGTGGTTGGCCGACTGAAGGTGAGTTAGAAAAAAAAATTAGAATTTAATGATAAACAACAAAATAAGAAAATCTGAATTATTCCCTTGCGATTTTCCCGACTGAGGGAGAGATTAGCACTAAAAAAGACTTTGAAATAAAATTGAAAGAACTTAGTTCTAGTGGCAAGCCATCCAAAAAAAGTTAGATCTTAAAAAAAACTTGAAGAGAAATGAATAAACTTAGATTTGTAGAGAGAATGAAAGAAAATCCCTGCAAACAAGAGTTAGAACATTAAAAAATCTGATTTCTTCTCCTCAATAGAGACATCTTTCAACTATTCCTGCATGCACACTCAAAACAAGGATTAAACCAGCTCTGATACCTATCATACACTAAGTTTTGCACCATTTTCAAGCTCTCTTGGTCTTGATAACCTAGTATAACTTTGGGATCATCTCCAGGTTGTGGGACCTTTGCTAACTAAGATGAAACCTCCAGGTTCTAGGCTGGTTCCTCTTGGATAATCACCTTAATTTTCTTCTTGACATAAAAGTAAATTCTTGAAGGGAAAGGGAAACAAGGAATGTTGAAATGAAAATAATTGAATAAGAAAACTATCCTACTAGGTGATACACCGAAATGACATGAACATAATATATTGACCAAATTAGCATGAAGGCTCGCAGATCTAATAGAACACAATCTTCCTAAATAGGCTTGCATAAGTATTTCACAGAGAGGTCTGAACAAAAGATATAGACTGTGACCTGCAAGAAAACATTATTTTCAGTGAAAAGGCACAGGAATGAGACAAGACAGCTTGGGATGAACAAAATCCACAAAACATATCTAAATTAGATTAGAAAAAATAGCACACAAATGAGCTGAAAGAAAGAAGGGCTCTGGAACTCCAAGATTTCTCTAACAAAGCCAGTATATTATACTCAATAAGAGAAATACAGACAAGGGAAAGGCTTGAGGGCATAGAAAATGCCACAAAAACCTCTTTTAAATCTTATAAATCAATGAAAAATTACAGACTGTAGAAGCCAGAGGGCATAAAGAATGCCATCAATAACTCCTAAGAAAGGAAAACTCTGAGCTCTAAAAGCTCCAAAAGACTAATATATACATCTCCCTTTTGCACACAGGTTAGAGTAGAAAACACTTAGGGTTACATAGATTTTCATATAATAATAGAAACCCTAACTCTATCATTTATGATCATAAATGCATCCTTGAAATATCCTAGCCGATCAGATATATGCCTGCATGCCTCTCCAATTGCCATAACTATCTCTGAAAGGTTGGCCGATCCATCCACTTCTCTATAAGTCGGGGTTGCCATGAATGCTCAGATCAAATCTCTTGCAAATATTTTGAATTTAAAAGTATAAATGGTCACAGGTGGCGCCAACCCTCCTTATTCATCAGTGGTTGATATTTAAACCAGCATGGCTCCCCAGAAAGCAAGAATTAGTCCAGGATGACTGCCTAGATCTTTGCATCATTTTCCTAACTACAACCGTCCTAGAGAAATCAATTTCGAGCTACCCCTTTGTCATTCACGGTTCACTGCAACAAACCGACATGAAACCTTGCAGAAAGATTCAAATGTTAGCCTCAACGGCTAATCGATCAAATTTTAAAACACGACTGTCGATCTTGTATTTTCCCAGTAGATTGGGAGGTCCTTATAATCCATCAACATCCATAAGCCCCTTTGAAAGGTCTATGGCCACATCACCACCTCTCGGCCAATAAAAAGAAATGAACACCTCAGCACGACCAGCACCTCAGACACACCGCTTTACTCACCTTTCTATCGAACGACTGTCGCAATGCTGTGAAGAATAAACTTTGAACACTTTTTCATAGCGGCAATGCGACAACCATAGATATCAACCTAACATTAACTTGTCTAGATGCCGAAAACCCTAGCCCCATTGAGAAACTTCCAAGTCACTATCTTTGCAACCAATGAAAATCAAACCCCTCAGAGCACCTGGTAACACGGTCCCACCTGTCAGACCACCTTTATCACATGGAAGATCGGATGACTGTCGTGAAGCTAGAAAGATTAACCGTCAGGCAACTTTCCATGGTGGCAACTATCAGATATGACCGAACATTTACCACTTCGTAATTTTAAGAAACTGGGTCCACCATGACAATTGGCAATCGGTCGCAGCTATGCAAATAGAAAAATGTTGACTTCGGGTAGAGAAGTGAAGGTGTGAAAGGTAGAAAACAACAAAGGTTTCCAGACTTCGATAAAAAGTAACGAAGAGGCTGAAAACATCAGGGGTTTTTTGTATTGAGACAACTTTTATGAAAGCCCCAACATAACAACAGTTATTTCTTGTAGAACTTCAAACTTGAATATCCCCCTTTTTTTTGTGATTTAGCTCATGCACTCAGAACTGGAGCTTAGTGATAAGGAAAACAATATGAGGCTAGGGGTGAAAGCCATGAAAGTTTGCAGATTTTCTTCACAAGTTAAAACAAGATTGCAGGCAGCCAAAGAGAGAAAAGCTAACAAGAAGTATAACCAAGATCAGAACAAAAATGGTCACTCTCATAGGCTGGGCTCAACCCTTGTGGGAGCCTCATTTTACTCCACCTATGGCCAAAACAATATGATAGGAAGTTTTGGGTAACATGTTGGTGATTTTTGCTAGTTGTCAGCCTGCTAGACATGGAAACCCATGGCCCTAATGCAATCCATTGGGCATAGGATTCATCTTTTGAACACAAAAAATTTCTTAATACATAGATAGACTTGAAACCAGGAGAGACAAAAATGTGCATGAGCACTTCTTGAAAAGTAGGGAAACTAATCTAGAAAGCAAGGACATAAAACAAGGAAACATAATTACAAATTTACAAGGAAGGACTAACTTCAAAACAAGGCTTCAAGTGAAATCCATTAACTGGTATAGGCAAGGCATCTTCTCCAAGAGTTGACAGCTGAAAATCATTATGCTCCTTACACCCAGTGATAGAAAATGGTCCACCCCAAAAGGAATCAAATTTTGTATGTCTGCCAGGCTTTGATGTGAACTCATCCCATTTAAGAACTAGATCTCCAGCTTTCAAGCTTCTAGCCCTGGCTCTTTTATCAAAACTTTTCTTTTTTTTTATCTGATGGAACTCCATGTCTTTCATGGATTTATCTCTGAGTTCCTCTAACTCCATAAGCAGAGCATATCTGATGTGTAAGGGATCTCCTTCTTCGAATAAGACATATTGAGCAGCCAAGTCCAAAGCTGGTAATTTAGTTCAAATGGACAACTTATCTTCTTTGCCATACACTAACATGTAAGGCTAATTTTTAATGATCTTTTCTGGTGTAATCCTATCTAACCATAAGGCAGATTTCAATTTAGTAAGCCAATCTCTTTGATTGTCTTGTAGGGTCTTCTTGATTATCCTAATCAAGTTCTTGTTAGTTGATTCTACCAAACCATTGCCCTGAGGGTAGTAATTTGAACTTTTATTTAGATAAATGCCATTTCTGATTGCCCATTCTAAGATTTTAAGGCTTGTGAATGCTAATGCATTATCTAATATTATGGAGTCTGGAGTGCCAAATCTATGAACTATATCATCATAAAAACTTAAGACGACACTCTCATTCACTTCTTTCAAGGCAACTGCCTCTGTCTATCTAGTGAAATAATTTGTCGTAGTGATTATCCACTTGTGGCCCACACTAGATGGAGCATTAATCATGCCAATGAAATCTATGCCCCATCTCATGAAAGGTTGCTTGTTCTGATTGGTTGAAGGGGAAGAGCTGCAATCCTTTCTTTGCACGCAAACATGGCACATTTGATGCATTTTCTCACATAATCATGACTATCCTTGAAGATAGATGGCCAATAGTATCTGACCCTCATGATTTTAAAAGTTGTAGTCATAGGAGAGAAGTCACCTCCAAAAGGCCCATCATGAAATTCAAATAGGACATCAACTATATTTTATGACTCAATGCATCTTAAAAGGACACCACCATGATCCTTTCTGAAAAGAACTTCATCCATCAGTACAAAGGGAATAGATTGTAATCTATAATACCTTCTTTTTGCTAAATCTAGGTCTGTAGGTCATTTTCCTATTTTTAAGTAATGAATCATGTTAGGCAACCAATCTACTGCCTTGGCATGCTCTTCGGTAGAATGCACAACCAGAGAGGCATCTATTTTCTCTGATTTCTTTGAACTTTCATCCTTTGTCAGATGCTCACAAATACCTCTTTCTCTAAGTAGCTTGGTGGTTTGGATATCAATGTCATACTCCATCACTTTGGTAATCCAATCAACTCTCTTTTCATTTAGGTGCTTGGATAGAAAAAATTCTTTGACACTTGGATGAGTAAATTTCAAGTGTACCTTGCTATAGGTCAATAGATATCTGAATGTTTTAAGGCTTTTCACCATAGCAAGCACATGTTTTTCTACAAAAGAGTACCTCTGTTCATAATCCTCTAAACCTTTGCTAAAGAAGGCAACAGGTTGCTCCAATCCTTCTCAATTTTCTAGGGTCAACATTGCGGATATAACATCAAAACCTCCATAAGTATAAAGGATAAAATTCTTACTGAAATTTGGGTTTAATAGAGCAGGAGCTTCTGTCAAGGCCTCTTTGATAGCTTGGAAGTTGGCTTTCCTTTCTATAGTTCATTTGAACACTGAACTCTTTTTTAACATGGCTATCAAAGGCTTCAGTAATTCTGCAATATTAGGCAAGAAACGCCTAACAAAGCTAATCCTTCCTATGAAAGATTGAAGGATTTTCTTGTGATGTGGCCAGGGTAGCTCTAAGATAGTTGCAATCCTTTTAGGGTCTACAGTAATTCCTTTCTTGGATACTACATATCCTAAAAATTTCCCCTCATGAACTGCAAACATACATTTCTTGGGATTAAGAGATATCCCAAACTCTCTAGACCTTTCAAAAAATTTCCTCAAATGTTTGATATGATCTGCTACATGTTTGGAATAGATAGTTGTGTCATCTAAGTAGAGTAGTAAAAACTTGTATATGATGGTTTTAAAGGCTATATCCATTGCATTTTGAAAAGTAGCACCTATATTTGACAAACGAAAGGGCATCTTTTGATAAGCCATGGTTCCCCACTTGGTTGTGAATGCAGTCTTGTATTGGTCCTTTTCATTAACTAGGATCTAATTATATCTTGAATAGCCATCCAATAATGAGAATCACTTGGACCTAGAGACACATTGCTAGATTTGTTCCATAGAGGCTAATGGATGGCGATCTTTTAAAGAAGCTCTGTTGAGATCCTTGAAGTGAACACATAACCTCAACTCCCCATTCTTCTTTCTAACAGGAGAAAGGTTGGAAATCCAACAAGTATGCTTGATGGGGTAGATGATACCACTTTCTATTAATTTGAGCACTTCTCTATGCATAAGTGGCTCAAGCTTGGGATTAACAGGCCTTTGTTTTTGCCTTACTAGTTTGGCATTAGGCTCTAGTTCAATGGTGTGCTGAGAAAGGGCATTAAAACCTTTAAGATCTTCATATTGCCATGCAAATACATCACCGAATACTTTAAATAATTGGGCATAAACCTTCTTTTCTAAATCAGTATTTACCTTTCCAAATTGTAAGCTTTTAGCTGGTTCCAACTTCAATTCAACACAATGTTCTTGTTGAACCACCAGGCCAACTTTGTTCTTCTTAACCTGATCAAACTTGTTGAAGATAGCTTCTAAGGTGACAAGACCTCTAGGCATCTTATTTGACTTGAGCTGCATTATTTGGTCACCATATCTCTGAGATAGCCTATCCTGATTATGTTGTGAGAAGACATCTTCTTCAAACAAGAACTGCAGGATTTGTTCATCACTATCAAACACTTGCCAATTAACATTGTTATCAGGAATAGAGGATCTGACAATCACTTTAATGTGTTTCTAGTCCCTTTCTTTTTCAACACTATTAGGAATATCATACTGAGATCCAACAATAGCTAACCTGTTTGCATTTTGATTTAACTTCCTAGGGATGGCAACAATATTGAAAGCACAAAAGTCCTCAATTGCATCCCAAACTCTATGTTTGTATGCTTTCATGGTGTCATTTTTGCTTTCACTTATCCCTCTCACTTGGCTGACTACTAACTCACTATCACCATAAAATTTTAGGGCCTTGAGCCCTTTCTTCCTAGCCCACTCCAGTCCATTCACTAGACTTTCATACTCTACAGTGTTACTCGTGCAGGAGAAACTGAATCTGAAAGTTGTATAGTATCTTTCCCCTTTTGTGGATACTAGCATAGCACCACCACCAAAGCCATGTCTACTTCTAGCACCATCAAAAAATAATTCCCAGACCTGATTGCTCTGATCATCTAAATCAGTGTCTTCTTTGAGAAGGTTTGGCTCCATGGGTCCACTTTCTTGTATCAAATAACTTCCCAAACTAGCATCCCAAATAACATTTTCTTGGGCCTCTGAAGCCTTTTATGATTCTCATTCATCTAGTAAAATATTAGGGATATTTTCTATCTTAGTCTTTGCTTCTCTAATAATTGGGAAGTCATTGCTATCAAGTGCAAGGTAGCTTGTATTGATCACATTGGACACATATGGTTCTATATGGTGTGCTACCAATGATTCAGATTTAATGGTGACCTTGGTCCCATATCTTGTGTGGAAGAGCATGTGAGACTAGTTAGAAGAAAGGTAGCTTCTTATCTTGGTTGTAAACTGCCTTGATAGACATATGGAAAATAAAGCAGGGAGATCTATGATATATATATCAAGTAGGATGGAGAAATTAGGACTTGCATGGAGGATTGGAATGGTATCCTTGGCTACACCTACTGTATTGACTAAGGATCCATAAAGTTGTGTAACCTTCTTTTGAAAGGGTTCATATTTAAGTCCTAATTGGTCAACCACCCTTTTTAGCATTACAGTGCTAGTAGCTCCACTATCTACCATATAGTTATGTACTAAGGATTTTCCAATAATTAAAGATACATAAAAGGGAGGTGGTTTTAAGTTCCTACCTTGAATGGTATTTTCTTTGGAGTTGCTACTTGGAGCCTCCTTTTCTTGATCAATGTTGACCAACACTAGATTTGTTGCATCATTTGTAGGCTAAGGAACTGTCATTTCCCCCATGGCCTTCTTCAAAATCTCAAGTTGCCCTCGAATAGCCAAAGAGTCCCACATAAACATAGTAATGTTCACCTTCTTCATATTGTCTACAATGTTGAAAGGTGTCACAGTGTGTACTTTTACTATGATAGGATCCACCTCTTTGAGAGGTTGGCCTTCTTTTCTTGTAATGACAGGAGCCTTCTTCAATATGGTAGGAGTATATAGCCACAGTGGTTCTGTAGATGTAGTAGCTTTAATCCCAGAATCTACTCGCTCCATTTCTTGGGCTCTTCTCTTTGACCTTGTGTTGGTAGAAATGGAAGATTCACCATTGAATCCATTGAAGTCTTGCTGCTCCCAATTGAAAAGAGAAGTCTCATTATTCCATTCTTCTTGCTGAGGAATTGATCCACTAGAAGAGGCCTCTAATTGGGCATGTGAGGCATTCTAAACCATTAGAGATTGGTTCATCCATCCATTTGAACATGTGGTCTGATTATGAGGCTGATTACAAGCTGGAAAGCACCATTTCTTGTCCAAGGCTAGATTATTTTGGCTAGGGACCATATCTTTGACTGGATTTGTAGAATTAAGGGGCATTGGGTTATATTGCTAGAAAGGTCTTTGATTAAAATTTTTCCTTTGTCCCTGATAACCTCCTTGGTATGGTGGCCTAATCTACTGATAAGATTGTCCCTGATTTTGATATTACTGATTGGGACCCTAACCTTGTGGCTGAAAGGGTGGTCAGATTCCTTGCCCTTGCTTCTTTAGGTTTGTCACCTCTTTAGTTAAAGTCTGCAATAGATTTGTCATTTCTTGTTGACTATTTTGCTAACTATTTTTCATTTCTTGCAGTTCTTGAGAGGTGCAATGGGTTGAAGGTTAGGAAAGATGGGCATGGGTGGCACTCTTGCTATCATGCCTACCTAGAATAAACAATTTTCAGCCCTGACGGCTATGTTAAAAGCTTGGGGTAAAGAGGTACCTCTCATAGATTGGATCATGATAGAGATCTGATTATTCAAGCTTTGCAAGTAGTATAAGAAAGCATTATCGACTGATAGCCTCATTGAGACTGGAATTCTATTCCATGTCTTGAGAAATCTTTTATTATAGTCTGTCATTTTCTCTTGAGGGTCTCTCTTTATGGTTGTTAACTGCTCAACTAAGGATAAGTTGTCTTATTTGTCTTCAAAGTGTTTACTTAATGCATCCCCTAATCCATCCTATGAATCGATAGGACCAACAACTAGAGTTCTAAACCATTCAAGAGCCTTACCTTTGAGAAAAGTGGCTAACAACTTAGTGGCCACATCTTCCTGAGTTATATTATGTATACTATAGATAGTGTTCACATCTCTTATATGTTCAAAAGTTGTTTTTTGTCCTTCACCTATGAAATCAGGTTGACTTTTTAGTGCTACCAGAGGCACATCATGATATTGAGAAAAGTTCAATGGACTGCCTTGGTTAAAGGTCCAAACACAAACTACCTAGCCATTGCAGGAGCCAAAATTTTCTGAGTAGCAACTGAATGAGTTGTACTTGATGTTGGATCTAAATCCTCTTCTAAATCCCTAGTTAGAGATCTTCCTCTTCTTCTAAGATGAAAGGAAAAATGTATCCTCTCTGAAGTATCAGGTGGTGTAGACTATACTCTCCCTATAGGGGATGTTCTTTAAGACAACCTTCTTCTATATTTTCTTTTTGGGGGCAGCTCCAAGAATTCAGTGGGCTTTGAGCTCCTTGTCCCTATCTTTCTTGTAAACTTTGAACCGAACCGTCCTGGATCCTTACACTAGGGGAGTTGCCAGATATACTTGACAGAGAAACTTATGAAAGGTGTGTATTATGCAGTCAGTATATTAGAGATAGCATAATCTTTTGAAGATGAACTTCATTTGTTATGGTCCCACTGGGCGTACCAGAACTATTATACACTAAGTTTTGCACCCTTTTCAATCTCTCTTGGTCTTGATAACCTAGTATAACTTTGGGATCACCTCTAGGTTGTGGGACCTTTGCTAACTGAGATGAAACCTCCAGGTTCTAGGCTAGTTCCTCTTGGATAATCACCTTAATCTTCTTCTTGACATAAAAGTAAATTCTTGAAGGGAAATGGATAGAAGGAATGTTGAAAGGGAAATAACTAAATAAGCAAACTATCCTACTAGGTGATACACCGAAATGACATAAACATAATATATTGACCAAATTAGCATGAATGCTCTCAGATCTAATAGAACACAATATTCCTAAATAGGCTTCCATAAGTATTTCACAAAGAGGTCTCAACAAAAGACACAGACTGTGACCTACAAGCAAATGTTCTTTTCAATGAAAAGGCATAGGAATGAGATAAGACAACTTGGGATGAACAAAATCCATAAAACATATCTAAATCAGATCAGACAAAATAGCACACAAATAAGCTGAAAGAAAGAAGGGCTCTAGAACTCCAAGATTTCTCTAACAAAGCCAGTATATTATACTCAATAAGAGAAATACAGACAAGGGAAAGGCTTCAGGGTAGAGAAAATGCCACGAAAACCTCTATTAAATTTGATAAATCAATAAAAGATTACATATTGTAGAAGCCAGAGGGCATAAAGTATGCCACGAATAACTCCTAAGAAAGGAAAACTCTGAGCTCTAAAAGCTCCAAAAGACTATTATATACATCTCCCTTTTGCATGCAGGCTGGAGTAGAATACACTTAGGGTTACATAGATTTTCATATAATAATAGAAACCCTAACTCTATCATTTCTGATTATAAATGCATCCTTGAAATATCCTAGCTGATCAGATATATGCCTGCATGCCTCTCCAATCACCATAGCTATCTCTGAAAGGCTGGCTGATCTATCCACTTCTTTTCAAGTCGGGGTTTCCATGAATGCTCAGATCAGATCTCTTACAGATATTTTGAATTTAAAAGTATAAAAGGTCATAGGTGGTGCCAAACCTCCTTATTCATCAGTGGATGATATTTCAACTGGCATGGATCCCTAGAAAGAAAGGATCAGGCGAGGATGACTATCCAGATCTTTGCATCATTTTCCTAACTGCAACCATCTTGGAGAAATCAATTCTGAGCTACACCTTTGTCGCTCACAATTCACTGTAACAAACTAACATGAAACCTTGCAAAAAGATTCAATTTTTGGCCTCAACAGCTAATCGATCAAATTTTAAAACATGGTCATCAATCTTGTATTTTCCTGGTAGATCAGGTGGTCCTTATAATCCAACAACAACCATAAGCCTCTTTGAAAGGTCTACAGCCACATCACCACCTCTCAGCCAATAGAAAAAATGAACACCTCAACATGACCAGCACCTCAGACCCATCACTTTACTCACCTTTCCATCGAATGGCTATCGCAATGCCATGAAGAATAAATTATGAGAACTTTTTCATAGTGACAATGCAACAACCATAGATATCAACCAAACCTTAACTTGCCTGGAAGCTGAAAACCCTAGCCCCACTGAGAAACTTCCAAGTCACTATCTTTGTAACCTATGAAAATCAAACACCTCGGATCACCTGGCAACATGGTCCCACCTGTCAGACCACCTTTATCACTTGGAAGATTGGACGGCTGTCACGAAGCCATACAGATTAACCATCAGGCAACTTTCCATGGCGACAATGCCACAACTGTGAGATATGACCGAATGTTAACCACTTCAGAATTTTAAGAAACTAGGTCCACCACAACAATTGGCAATTGATCATAGCTATGCGGATAGAAAAATTCTTACATCGGGTAGAGAAGCAAAGGTGCGAAAGGTAGAAAACAACCAAGGTTTCCAAACTTTGACAAAAAGTAATGAAGAGGCCAAAAACATTGGGGGTTTTTGTATTTGAGACAACTTTTATGAAAGCCCTTACATAACAACAGTTATTTCTCGTAGACCTTCAAACTCAATTATCCCCCTATTTTTTGCGATTTAGCACATGCGCTGAGAACTAGGGCTTAGTGATAAGGAAAACAATATGAGGCTAGGGGCGCCAGCCATGAAACTTTGCAAATTTTCTTCACAAGTTAAAACAAGATTGCAGGCAGGCAAAGAGAGAAAAGATAACAAGAAGTATAACCAAGATCAGAACAAAAATGGTCACTCTCATAGGCTAGGCTCAACCCTTGTGGGAGCCTCATTTCACTCCACCTATGGCCAAAATTGTATGATAGGAAGTTTTGGGTAACAATACCATGTTAGAATAATAAAATAAAAAGGAAAAGGTAAGGAAAGAATCCAAGAGAGAGTGCAATGGAAGAGATATACAAAATACTTGAGAGAGAGGGATGGAAAGATTTTCCTTCAAGAGATCAAACACAAGCTCATAAGAATGCTCCAAGAACCAAGACAAGAACACAAGAATTTGAAAGGGGAAAAGCAAAGAAAAACCCCTTGTGAATTATGAATGAGGCTCAAAGCCAAAGGAAGGAGGAAGAATTGGAGCTCAAAGCTCATTACAATATGAGAGAAAGAATGAGAGAATAGAGAAGAATAATTGAGCAAGTGTGTGAGAGGCATCTCTTTAAGTAGAGATGAGTGGAGGAGTTTTCATGTAACTCCCATCTTAGATGAATGCCACATTCATGTTGTGTGTGAGACAAATATGAGGTTCCTCTTAAGGAGGAATATCTATTTTCCTTATTAAAGGAATTACAAATATGACATGTCCTCCCACTCTTACTAGAGGACAAAAAAAATAGGATACCTTGGTTTATCCTTTAAATACATATTTTTACCAAGGAAAGATTAAATTCTAACAGGATCCAATAAACCCATGAAGATTTATAATTGGAATATGTTATAGAATCAAGGATGTCTTTACAAATTGAATTAATATACACTTTCCAAATCCAAGATCTTCAATGAGTGTATGCTTGATCACTTTAATGGAGAAGGAGAGGAAGAAGGATGGAATGTGGATCCTCTTTCTTTCTTGTGAATTCCTCTACTTAGCCACCATATAAGAGAGAAACTTGCATCAATAAGAGACGATTGTCTTTGAATGGATCTAAAGTGGAAGGAAACATGGAAATATTGAGTTGGAAGCCTTGTCTTTAAATCTTGAATTGAAAAGATCACTTGAATTCACCAATAATTATTTACACATAAAGTTGTTTTCTTGAACATGTGTGTGATGAGATATTATGGATAATCGTGGATGTCAAAATGGGGATCTTACATGTCCTTTTATAGTCAATTCAGGATCCAAAATTGATAGGTTGAAAATGATCAAGAGTGGGAAAGGAAATATCCTCAAATTAGGCCCATATCCCATTAAAAAAAACCTAAAGATGACTAGACTAAACTAGGTTGGCCTTATCTAGGACTAGGCCAAATTCAGCCTAGTCCCAGAGAGGCACATTTTTAAATGGCCTTTGATATGTGGGAAGATTTGAGGTCAAAGTAAATATGGGAGCAGGAAATCAAGCATAAACACATCTGGGTATAGTAAAGCACTAAAATAGGGCCCAATAGGTCCTACAACATCCAAATGAATGGTGCTATCTTTTTAGGATAGTAAATTTAGCCCCCACTTTAGTGGGATTATGCGATGAACTCATGCTCACGATAAACTAGATCAACTATATTAGATGATCTTGGGTAAAATAACAAAGTTGTGTCATATTTCAGGGCAACTTATCAGTATAGATGAATTTGAGTATTTCTAACTAAAAATTAATTTTGGTTAAACATATGGTCTAGCTAGATTCATTCTAGCTAAGTTAGATAAGTACTTCAACTTTTCTAATTGGAAATATCTATTAAATGCATGTTTTATAGAAATTTGGATCCAATTATCAAAGTGTAAGAGTTTGTAATTATAAAATAATAAACCAAAGATCTAGAGGTTAAAGAATAGCACAAATACAAGAGAGATGATATGAACAAGAATATACTTGTATTAATGATGTAATAATTAAATTAAATATACAAAATATGCCTCCTTATATAGGAAAGGTAATAAGATACAATGATAAGAAGTTAGATATCACCTATGCAAGGTGTAAGCACATGTCCACCAAATGTAAATCATTATCCATTATGAAATGAAGTATGTGTCATAGTATGAGGATGATAATGTGATATGTGCACTGAAGGTGGATCTCTTACCTAAAGTGGAATTTCTCCTACATCATGTGCATAATTAAGGTGCAAACTCCTAGGTGTCTCAATGACAAACTATGATACAATGCATTATCCTAAGTAAGATTAAGTGAAGTGTAATTAGGAATATTTAATTACACCAACACCCCCCCTTAAGTGAAACTTAGGGGAATGCGCTTAAACTCACAATGTAAGATGGGTCCTGGCTACTCGGACATGTTAGGTACACATGTACAATTGTTGGAAATATAGATGGAGTAACTGAGAGGGGGGGTGAATCAGTTAACCACAAAAATATTACCATAGATCCCTTAGATGTCTTATTAATTCATTTACTGCTGTCACTCAGTAAACATACAGAGAAAAGCTGAAAACTTGGTTATTGCAGTGAGTATTAATTATAACTGTTCTTAAGTATTCATCAGTGATTAACATGAATGCAAAAAGAAAATAACATGAACACAAGAGACACCAGATTTAACATGGAAACCCAATATGGGAAAAACCACCAATGTAACTAGTTACTATTTTTCACTCTTCTGAAGTGAGCCCTATTAGGAGCCAACCCGGTTAAAGGTTACAAAACACATTGTTAGGTGTGACCTTGTTAGAGGATTTAATCACCCTGTTAGGAGTGGCCTTTTAAGAGGTCTTTGAAACAATTCAATAGAACTATCACCTTGTTAGAGGATAAAATGGTTGTTAAACCAACTTTGTTAAGAGGTTTTGAAACCACTACTACAATGGTAAGAAAGTAACAATGAAATGACCTGAATAATGATGCAACTGAATTGCTAATTATAGATCTCTGTTCTGCTTCACTAGATCCTTCTTGATCAAATATATCTCTGCTGCTCCTCAAGGATATCTAACCATCCTTCAAAATTTGCTCACACTTTCCTTCAAAATGATTTGCATGTTCGCTCATCCACACAATCTTCCTCCTTCACACTTGTCCACACTTTCACTCTCTTTTTCACTTGTACACTCTTTTAATTCACAACTTGACCTTCTATATATACCATTCGGATTGTCCATTCACATTGTCAAGTTGGCACTAATAATCATTACAAACATTAACACTCATTACAATAGTCGGCTTGAATAAACAAACTTTATTCCTCAAATTAACAAAATTCTTTATTGGGCCGACCTATCTCGGTAAACACTAATCAAAAAAGAATTCCTTTGATGACTGAGAGATCTTGGTAAACATAGAAAATTGCCTTGCTGACAAAATGAGCTTGGTAGAAACTGGGAATCGCTTAGCTGACCGACTGAGCTCGGTAGACACTGGGAATCACTTAGCTGACCAACTGAGCTCAGTAGACACTGGGAATTGCTTTGCTGACCAACTGAGCATGATAAGTGATATGACATTTGTGTGACATCAAAGACAACACACAATTAATCCAACAATCTCCTTCAGACAATTGTATCCAACAATCTCCCCCTTTGGCATTGATGGCAACACAACATGTCATAACACAATGAAATTTCACAGAAAACATAGAGTAAGGAATATATCCTGAGCTTCATTCTGATTCTCATCTATGAGAACTCCCTTTGTCAGCAAACTTCTCTTTCTGATTGAAAAAATCTCCTTCTTAACTTCTCAAACTCTCCAAGAAAACTCTCCCTCTTAGAAATCTTAAGAAATTTCTTGAAATATGACAGCAAACTCTCCCTCTTTGACAACACATGCCAAAGACAACACATACTAGGTGAATAGCAATGTACCTTGAGTACTGATTCATATGTAATGATTCCTTGACTAAGCTGCATCAACTGATTGATCTTCAATATGCTCTGGTTGATGCATCACTAAAACTTTATTTAGTGAGCCTCGGATAGGGGAATGACCCCTAACTTACCTCTTAGATACAAGAATGCATCCTTAGGTAGTGGCTTGGTGAATATATCTGCAATCTGTTCTTTTGTATGAATATATTTCAATCTAGTTTCCTTGTCCTGCACCAATTCTCTGACAAAGTGATATTTTATAGCAATGTGCTTGGTTTTGGAATGCATTACTGGATTCTTTGAAATATTTATTGCACTTGTATTATCACAAAATATAACAACTAGTTCTTTGATCTCAACCTTCATGCCTTCCAATAACTATTTAAACCAAACAATATTAGAGTAGTTTACTGCTGCAGCAACATATTCTACTTCTACTATGGATTGGGATGTGCAATTTTGCTTTTTACTTGTCCAAGATACCAACCTCTTGCCAAGAAAGAATGCTCCACCACTTGTACTCTTTCTGTCATCAATGTTTCCTGCCCAATCAGCATCAGTACACACTTTTAAGTCCAGATTGCCTCCAAATTTATACCACAAGCCATAATCTTTAGTTCCTTTCAAGTATCTCAAGATTCTTTTGATTTCCATCATATGATTTTCTCTGGGTTTTGCTGAGAATCTTGCTACTATACCAACTGCTAAGGCAATATTAGGCCTTGTATGAACTACATACTGTAATTTTCCAATCATTGATCTGTATAAGGTCTGATCTACTTCTTTTGAATCATCATCTTTGGTAAGCTTTAGTCCAGTGCACATGGGGGTACCAACTAGTTTTGCATCTTCCATACCAAACTTCTTAAGTATTTCCTTGATGTATTTAGACTGAGTAATGTAGATATCATTCTTGCTCTGTTGAATCTGAAGACCAACAAAGAACTTTATTTGACCAAACATAGACATTTCAAATTCTTTGTTCATTTTCTCTGAAAATTCTTTGCATTGATCATCATTACCTGTAAACACAGTATCATCCACAAATATTTCTACCAGAACAATTTTGTTATCTGGTCCTTCCTTGATGTACAAACTACTATTATGATTAGCTCTTTTGAAACCAATCTGAATAAGATAGTTGTGTAATCTTTCATACCATGCTCTAGGGGCTTGTTTCAGACCATACAATGCTTTTTGTAACTTGCAGACCATATTCCTTTTGTCTGGATCAATAAAACCTTTAGGTTGCTCAATGTAGACTTCTTCATCAAGAATACCATTGAGAAATGTAGATTTTACATCCATCTGATATACCTTAAATCCTTTATGTGTTGCATATGCAAGTAGAGTTCTTACACCTTCTAATCTTGCAATAGGAGAAAAAGTCTCACCATAATCTATGCCCTCTTCTTGAGAATATCCTTTACACACCAATCTAGCTTTATTTCTTGATACTTGACCATCTTCATTCAACTTATTCCTGAATACCCATTTTGTTCCAATTACATTTTTATCTTTAGGCCTAGGTACAAGAGTCCATGTTTTTTTCTTCTCTATTTGTTTTATTTCTTCATTCATAGCCTCAATCCAACTTTCATTTTCCAATGCATCTTTGACATTTCTAGGTTCAAAATCAGCAAGTAAACATGTACCTTTTAGTTTACTTCTTGTCATAGTACCATCTGATTTGTTTCCAATAATCTGATCTGGTGTATGATGCCTCTTGACATATTTGGCCAATACAGGTTCCTTGCCTCTTGAATGAGTTACATTTTCATCTTCTTGAATTTCATCTTCAGGTTCTGGTTGCTCAGGCTCAGTAGATATTGGCTCGGTAGCTTCAAACTGAGACTCGGGTCCTTGTGACTCGGTTTGAACTTCTTCTTGTGACTCGGTTATTGTACTGGGCTCAGTAGATGTAGTCTCCTTATTGATAGATGTGTCTAGTAATGTATCAGGTTCAATGTAAACAAATCTCCTATAATCCTCTAGTTCCTTTTTGCTTTCTTCTTCAGTCTTTTCTGCAAACTCATCAACTTTCACATGTGCACTTTCTATGATTTTGTGAGTAGACAAATTCAAACATCTATATGCCTTACTTTTGCAAGAATATCCGAAGAATATTCCTTCATCATTTTTCACATCAAATTTTCCTTTTCTAGATTCTTTTAAGATGTAACACTTACTACCAAATACTTTTAGGTAACTTACATTGGGTTTATAGCCATACCATAACTCATAAGGAGTTTTGAATGTGTCTTTCTTCAACTGTACTCAGTTTAAGGTATGAACTGCAGTGCTAATAGCTTCCTTCCAGTATTTCATAGCAATGTTCTTTTCAATCATTAGAGTCCTTGCACAATCCATGATAGATTTGTTCCTCCTTTCAGCTATTTCATTCTGCTCAGGAGTTCTTGGGGCTAATACCTATCTTTTGATTCCTCTTTCAATGCAAAAATTATTGAATTCATGGGAGATGAATTCACAACCTCTGTCTGATCTCAAGAACTTCATTCTTTTCCCTATTTCCTTTTCTACTCTTGCCAAATACCATTTGAATTTCTCAAATGCTTCTGACTTTTCTCTTAGATACATAATGATGCAGGAGCATCCCAGGGTAGTTGGCTATCTTGCATGTTTGGGAGATTTGATGGAGTTGTGTGGACTTATTTTCATATGTGAGGGGTTTGGTAGAGTTGGATAAACCCACTTGGGTCTTGGGTAATTGGTTTTGATTTATTTAATGGAACTTGGCATGGTCTTGGTTGCTCAGCATGGCCTAGGGGAGCTCGGCCTTGCGTAGGAATTTGGTGCCTATTTCAGGTTGTATAAGTAATTTTCCACAAAGAGTTAGAGGCTGAAAATTTCAGGGATTGAAGAGGGCCTATATTTCTTCCTACGATTCGAAGCACGAGTTCTAATTCATCCGGACCTAGGAGATTTCAAAATTTTACTAAGACATCTATTTTGGGAATTTAATTGTTGTTGTTGGCCGACTTGTGGCATTTAATTTCGGTATTTGTATTTAATTTATATTCAGGGCCGACCTGTGGCTTAGATTGGTATAAGTAGAGGTTGTGGGGGAAGTCTTTAGGCATTCATTGATCCACCTAGGAGAAGAGGAGGTGGCTGTGGAGCGAATTTTGAGGAGAGCTAGTAGCTGCGGCTTGGGAAACAAGGAGATTGCTTGGTGGGCTTGCGAGCACAAGTTTAGATCTTCCTTGGGGGTTCCTACCAGTGTGTGGATCTGGGCTAACTAGGGTTTGGTTTGGATCTTGTGAGATCTTGTGGAGTTTCTATTGTAATTGCATTATATTTGGCCGTAACCCAGAAGGCCTTACAGCCGGGCATGTTGGGTGAAAATATGATGATTCTATTATGAGTATTGGCATTGTGTGGATCTATATCTTTGTATTGTTAATATATTCTTGTGTGTGGTTATTTTCTGGGGGCTAGGACATCTCCATCAGGGATTCTCCTACCTTGCACTGCATCAAGTGGTATCAGAGCGAAGGTTGTTCCTAAGCGTGTGGATAGAGCACTGAATGGGAGGCAGTTTGCACCAGGACCTTGGGTGGAGTTTATCATAACACAGTTGTTTCTGAGTGTGTGGACAGAGTGCCAGATGTGAGGTAGTTTGCACCAGGACCTTAGGTGGAGTTTATCATAACACAGTTGTTCCTGAGTGTGTGGACAGAGCATCGAATGTGAGGCAGTTTGCATCAGGACTTTGGGTGGAGTGAAGGTTGGATCTAGTTGGTGATTTGTTGCAGAGGGTTTGCGAAGATCTTAGAAGATGGCTCTAAGAAGATTGGACCCTGGGATGATTGCAAAACTCCATGATGTGGTGGAGAAGAATATTTCAAAGACTTGTGCTCGGTTGGAATCTAGATTGACTAATCGAGTTAAGGAAAGGATGGTTGAGAGTGATCCATCTCTGGATAAATTTCGTAAGAGAGTTCAAGAGATCTTGAAACCATGGAGCTGGAGTCTACCGATCAGGAAGCAAGTTGTCTGGCCAATTAGAAGACTTGTTCAAGAGAGAAGAGGGCATAGAAAGGTCAAGATGGAAGTTGCTTTTGTTGATCAGTGTATGGAGGTTGATGCAGAACTTGCAGAGAAACCTGTGGATGTTTCTATGGAGCTTCCTAACCTTGTTGATGTTGTGATTGAGGTTGGTTTTCATGATCAGTTGGTTGAGTCTGACATGGAAATTGTGGAGCACTTGGTCATGGATAATCAGTTTGCTAAGGGTGATGATCCATATGTTGGTGATATGGATTTTTCTAGTGTGGATTCACTAGTTGTTGATGTGGTTAAGGATATACATGATACTGCGAATCTGTATGTTCTTGATGTGGACCTATTGGTGGTTGACATGGTTGAGGATTTACATGTTACTCTGATTATGGATTTCAGCTTACATGTTGGTGACATGGATTTCATGTTCAAGGATATTGTTTTTGTTGGTAGTGATCAGCTACAGAGAATGTTGGTGAGGCACTATGTTCAGTGTGTTCCTGGGAGTGAGCATGTTGATTGGATGGTTGAGATTCTAGTGGTTGACAGATGGATGCGGATTTGGGTATTTTCATGTTGGTTCTATTGTCCCTATTGGAGTGGAAGCCTTTGGTGAAGATGAAGATGGTTGCGGATATTTCATCTAGCGTCAAAGTATGAGGCATACTTCTTTTCGCACCTGGGGAGTCTGGTGCAGGAGCATCCTAGGGTAGTTGGCTATCTTGCATGTTTGGGAGATTTGATGGAGTTGTGTGGACTTATTTTCATATGTGAGGGGTTTGGTAGAGTTGGATAAACCCACTTGGGTCTTGGGTAATTGGTTTTGATTTATTTAATGGAACTTGGCATGGTCTTGGTTGCTCAGCATGGCCTAGGGGAGCTCGGCCTTGCTTAGGAATTTGGTGCCTATTTCAAGTTGTATAAGTAATTTTCCAAAAAGAGTTAGAGGCTGAAAATTTCAGGGATTGAAGAGGGCCTATATTTCTTCCTACGGTTCAAAGAACGAGTTCTAATTCATCCGGAGCTAGGAGATATCGTGATTTTACTAAGACATCTATTTTGGGAATTTAATTGTTGTTGTTGGCCGACTTGTGGCATTTAATTTCGGTATTTGTATTTAATTTATATTCAGGGCCGACCTGTGGCTTAGATTGGTATAAGTAGAGGTTGTGGGGGAAGTCTTTAGGCATTCATTGATCCACCTGGGAGAAGAGGAGGTGGCTGTGGAGCGAATTTTGAGGAGAGCTAGTAGCTGCGGCTTGGGAAACAAGGAGATTGCTTGGTGGGATTGCGAGCACAAGTTTAGATCTTCCTTGGGGGTTCCTACCAGTGTGTGGATCTGGGCTAGCTAGGGTTTGGTTTGGATCTTGTGAGATCTTGTGGAGTTTCTATTGTAATTGTATTATATTTGGCCATAACCCAGAAGGCCTTACAGCCGGGCATGTTGGATGAAAATATGATGATTCTATTATGAGTATTGGCATTGTGTGGATCTATATCTTTGTATTGTTAATATATTCTTGTGTGTGGTTATTTGCTAGGGGCTAGGACATCTCCATCGGGGATTCTCCTACCTTGCACTACATCACATAATAGTCATCATTTTAGAGTAGTCATCAACAAAGAGAATAAAGAATTTTTCTCCAGTATAGCTCTCAATTCCAATAGGTCCACATAAATCAGTATGCACAATTTTGAAAATATCTTCAGAATGATAGTTTTTACTTTTAAAGCTAGTCTTTCCCATTTTACCAATCTGACAATTCTTGCATAGACCAACATCAGGTTTCTTCAAAGTAGGAATGCCTCTTACTTTCTTGAATTTGCTTATTTTCACCATGTTATCAAAATTTACATGACATAACCTTTTGTGCCATAACCAACTTTCTTCAATTTGAGCAATAAAACATGAGCATTCACCAAGATCAAGATAAAACAAGTTACCTTTGGTTTGTTTGCCTGATCCAATCAATTTTCCCTTGTCATCCAGCAGTCTTGCTTTGCCATGCATGAATTCAACCTTGAATCCAATGTTGATTAGCTATGCTACACTTAGAAGATTATGCTTTAGTCCTTCAACCCAATATGCATTATCACATATAAGTTCTTTGGTTAATGAGATTCATCCTCTTCCTTTTATGCAACAAGGTTCATTGTTTCCAAACCTTACATTACCACCATCATAGTCTTCAAGGTGTTCAAATTTTCTTCTGTCACCAGTCATATGATGTGAACATCCACTGTCTATGATCCATGTATCATTTTTGCTTACATGAGAGATAAGTGCCATCTTATCTTCATCATAATCAGATTCATCTTTTACAGCAATGTAGACAATTTCATCTTCACTATTATCAGAATCCTTAGCCATGAAACATGTTTTCTTACCTTTATCCTTGAATGATTTGAAATTCTTCTTGCTATTATACTTGTGACCTTTCTTCTCATCCTTGCTTTGCTTGTTTGGGCACCTAGCTGCAATATGACCAATTTCTTCACATGAAAAATAGATTAAGGGAGTTTTACCTTTGTATTTACCTCTGCTTCTAGTATATTTCTTTGCAAGTAATGCTTCAATAACTTCAAGATCACTATCAGAACTTTCCTCTGATTCTTCTTCACTCTTTGACTGGATGTCTTTTATTTTCTTGGCCTTCTTAAGTGAAAGTTTGGCCTCAAATGCTGATTCAACATTTTTGGAAGTTGGAACATAGTTGTCATAGTTATCCAACTCAAAGGCTGTCAATCTTCCCACTAAAGCATCCAAAGTTATATTGTGATTTTCTTCAGATCTTCTTTCTTGAATAGCAGATACTCTTATTGCATAGATAGGAAGTAATTTTCTGAGAACCTTACTTATAACAATTTCATCATCAATTTTTCCCCTAGAAGCTTTGATTGCACTAACACTTGCCTTGATCCTTTCAACATATTTTGCAATGTTTTCATCTTCTCTCATTTTCATTTGATCAAACTGTCCTCTTAGGCTTTCTGCTTTGGCTCTCTTCACATTGTCATCACCACCATAAATTTTCTTCAGCTTGTTCCACATTGCATAAGCAGTTGTCCAGTCATTGATCTCATCAAATTCTTCATAGTTGAGAGCTGATGCAATGTCTATCATCATGGTGTTATGGTTCTTTTTCTCTGTAATGTCTTCAACAGTTAATGTGCTAGTACGAGCTGTATATTCTTCATCAATATATTTGCATCCTGAATCACCACTAGAAGCCAGATGAAGTCTCATGAGTCCTTGCCATGCTGAAAATTTATCTCTGTTAAGCCTTGGAATTTATCTCTTGTAAGACATACTGATCTTTAGCTTAGGTCCTTGAAACCCTTCCTGCAAGCACCAAATGCTCTGATACCAATTGTTGGAAATATAGATGGAGTAATTGAGAGGGGGGGTGAATCAATTAACCACAAAAATATTACCATAGATCCCTTAGATGTCTTATTAATTCATTTACTACTGTCACTCGGTAAACATACAGAGAAATGATGGAAACTCGATTATTGCAGTGAGTATTAATTATAACTGTTCTTAAGTATTCATCAGTGATTAACATGCATGCATAAAGAAAATAACATGAACACAAGAGACACCAGATTTAATGGGAAAAACCACCAATGTAACTAGTTACTATTTTTCACTCTTCTGAAGTGAGCCCTGTTACGAGCCAACCCGGTTAAAGGTTACAAAACACACTGTTAGGTGTGACCTTGTTAGAGGATTTAATCACCCTATTAGGAGTGGCCTTGTAAGAGGTCTTTGAAATAATTCAATAGAACCATCACCTTGTTAGAGGATAAAATGGCTGTTAAACCAACTTTGTTAAGAGATTTTGAAATCACTGCTACAATGGTAAGAAAGTAACAATGAAATTACTTGAATAATGATGCAACTGAATTGCTGATTACAAATCTTTGTTCTACTTCACTACATCCTTCCTGATCAAATATATCTCTACTGCTCCTCAAGGATATCTAACCATCCTTCAAAATTCGCTCACACTTTCCTTCAAAATGATTTGCATGTTCGCTCATCCACACAATGTTCCTCCTTCACACTTGTCCACACTTTCACTCTCTTTTTCACTTGCACACTCTTTTAATTCACAACTTGACCTTCTATATATATCATTTAGATTGTCCATTCACATTTTCAAGTCAGCACTAATAATCATTACAAACATTAACACTGATTACAACAGTTGGCTTGAATAAACAAACTTTATTCCTCAAATTAACAAAATTCTTTACTGGGCCAACCTAGCTCGGTAAACACTAATCCGAAAATAATTCCTTTGATGACCAAGAGATCTTGGTAAACACAAAAAACTACCTTGCTGACCGACTGAGCTCGATAGACACTGGGAATCACTTAGCTGACCGACTAAGCTCGATAGACACTGGGAATCGCTTAGCTAACCGACTGAGCTCGGTAGACACTGGGAACTGCTTTGCTGACTGACTAAGCATGATAAGTGATATGACATTTGTGTGACATCAAAGACAACACACAATTAATCCAACAATCTCCTTTAGACAATTATATCCAATAATATGCAATGAAATACATCAAATGCAAACTCTCATAAAGAAGAGAAAGAGAGAAAGCCTCGTGGGAAAAATCCTCCCACAAAAAAAGAGAAGAAAAAACAAGATGCATGGATGGATGGAGTACTCAAGACCCCCTAAGAAATACATACTACATATATATACAGATAATTATCCTCCCATAAGAAGAATAGTTGGATACATGATAATCCTCACATAATGAAGAAGCTCCCATGTTGATGAGGAGTACCTACAAAGAAAAGATTAACCAATGCCTACAAGAAACATGTCTCCCCTTAGGAAGAAATAGACACATCAAACGATGAAGAAGCCAATCCATATACAAATAGGAGGAAGAAGATGAAGGTCTCTATGTATGCATCTCTAAAGATTGAATAGGTCTCTCCAAGATCAAAGGATCTATCACATCATGTGATAAACTAGGTGAAGGAGAAGAACCATGAATACTAGTCTCGAAAGAAGGTGAAGATGTATGTCCAACTGTGATGATATCATCAAAGAAAAGAGAAATACCCTCAGCTATGTCTCCCAAATATGCATTATGAGAATCAACAAAAATGTTGAAAAGACACCCAAGTAGTCATCACATTTTGCAAGATCTAAAGTACTATGATCATCCTGTTGAATAGTAGATCCCATGTCTAAAGAAGCAGAAGGTGGAGGATTAAGAATCTCAACACTTGTCTCAACAAAAAAATTATTCAAGTGTCCAAAGTTATCCTCAGATAATTCTCCCTTGGTAAAGGGATGTGTACATAATGAATATAATCATCTTCATCAATAAATGTGAAAAGGAATCCTTGCAGTGATGTATGATCAACAACTCCCATAGCTATGACATCTTTAGTCTTCATTTCCCTAATGTAGACATAATCAAGAGTGAACTCAAAAATTTTACCTTGTTCCCCATGAGTAATTTAGTAAATAGAAATAAGATTAGTGGTCAAGGATGGTACACAAATAACATCATTAAATATTCCCTCTCCCATAGGATTAGAACCTTTCCCACAAAACCTCATGTATGTATCATTACCCATCAATATATTACGAGAATTAAAAAAGAAAAAATATCCATAGATGATGTCATATGATGTGATGCACTTGAATCAACAAGTCATTTACCTTTCTTAGGATGAGTGGAAGACAAAAGTTCTTGTCCTTTACCTTCATCCTTGGATGATGATGGAGATGTAGAAGCTACCAAATGTGTAGAAGGAGTAGACACTAGTGAAGGAAACTTAATATTTTTATTTTCAATAATGTGAGTGAGCTCATTAATCTTCTTGTGAAAATATTTATGCTCATCATGTCCTAGCTTTTTATAATATGCACATTTATCCCTCTTTCTTCTAGATGATTCCTCCCTTGAAGAAGAATTAGATTCAAAAGTAGATTGTGAAGGAGATTCGTTACCTTTTTCATGAGGCTTAGGATCCTTATGTTTCTTCTTTCCTTTCCCATTATAAGCCTTTGAAGTGGATTCATTTGCAAGAAATGCATGATATGTTGAAGACTTGAATTGACCCATGTGTGCTAAATTTTCTTGTTCCCTTGTGATTTGGGCTATAAATTCATCAAGAGAAGGAAATTTGTATGCTCTACCTAATACAGTGGCATCCTAGCTTATTTCCCAGTGCTTGAAGATTTTGGCAATCTCAGTAACTATCTGGTGGATTTCAGTGGATGTTAGTCACTCAGTGACTTGGTGTATTGTTGCTCGGTGCTTGGTTATTGACAAGGTCTTGGTGTTGATGCCTCTTGCTCGGTCGCTGAAGTGGCTTAGTCAATGGAGGACTTAGTTGCTGAAGGGAGATCGATCATTGAAAGAGACACAACATTTGTGGTGCTCAGTAATGCTTGAGGAGCTCGGTTGGTATGGTTTCTCAGTATATTTCCTGACGCTCAGTAGTTTGGCTTATCGACGAATGTTCTTGGAGATTCATCTTGGCCAAATGGTGCATTTAATCTGGGTCACGTTCCTTGATTTATGGATTGACCATTGGATTTGTGGGGACCTAGATCTGGCATGTTGCATTCTTCTATGTGGAATTGGAGGCTAACTTGGTGAATTAGATATTTGTGAAGTTATTTGTTAGATGACTGATGTTTGGCATTTAATATTTGTATCCTTTGGAAGCTGACTGGCTTTTGGGTTTTAATTGTTTGTAAAGCTGACTTGTGGCTGGCAATTAGTATTTAAGGAGATGTTTGGGTAGTTATTTAGGATTAGCAAATGGTAGTGGATCTATGAAAGCATGAGTTGTTGAGGAGCAGAGATCTAGAGTTAGATTAGATCTAGCCGAGTTAGTAGCTTTTGAGCTTAGGTAGAAAAAGATTGCTTGGTGACCTGCGGGTACAAGTTTAGATTCTTCTTGAAGTGCCTACCAGTGTCCTATTATGTTGCATACCTGGGCTAGCTAAGAGTGGTGAAGTTGTGGAAAAGATCTTGCATGATCTTGTAGATCAAATTGTTATCTGATAGTTTACAATAGCAGAGCTAGTGGTCAAGACTTGGAGATAAGGAGATTTCTTGGAAGGTTGCGAGTACAAGTGTAGATCTACCTTAGGGTTTCCATCAATTGCTGATTATTTTAGGACTGAGCTAGCTGAAGGTGTATTGGATCTTGTGTGATCTTGTAGAACTATTTCTTTCTTTGTAATTGGCTGTAACCAGGAAGGCCTTACAGCCCGACACATTTCATGTAATCAGTTAGTTGATGAATAAAGACACTTGTTTTCTCTCAGACCTGGATCTATTTTTATATAATTTCACTATGTGGTGTTTTGGATGCAAGTTTGGATAGTCCTTAATTGGATCCTCAATCCTTGACTGCATCAAGTGGTATCAAAGAAGAGTTTGATCTTGTTGGAGTAGAAGGTTGACTTAGAAAGGCTGATCTTGCAAAGTTGATCTTGTTGGTGGAGAGATTGTGTGCAATCTGAGTTGCAAATCCATGGCCCTGCACTTGTGAAAACATGGCTTGGTTGTTCATGTGAGGTGACAGGTTGCGATCTGACTTGCATACAAATTGGAGATTGTGACAAGGTGGTCGGTGTTGGGTTTGTTGAGGAGATTGGTTTTCATGTTCAGTCAGTTGTGCCTCACATAGAAATTGTAGAGCATCTGATTGTTCTTGATTAGATTGTTGTTGGTATGGGGTTACCTTCTATTGTACACCTTCCTGATGTTGGTGTTACCAACCTATTTTTTTCAGTGTTGTGGTGCTGATGTTGTTTGCTGGTTGGAGACTTGTGTTGCTAGTTGACAATAATAAGTCTTATGATGAGATTCTGAGATGGGATTCTTCCTTGATCCTTGGTGACGGGTTGAAGGCTTGGTTTGTTCTTGATGTTGGACATGCTGATTTGTTAAGTGGAAGATTGCTTCTCTTTCTTGTGATGGAGTGGAAACCTTTGGTGAAGATGAAGTGGAGTTGGTGGTTTTCAGATGTTCCCTTTGGTGAGAAAGTGTGGGACACACTTTTCTTTGTACCTTGGGAGTCTGATGCAGTAGCATCCTGGCTTATTGCTTGGTGCCTGAAGATTCTCATGGAAGTCTCGGTAGGTTTCTGGTGGATTTTGGTGGATGTTAGTCACCCAATGACTTGGTGTGTTGTTTCTCGGTGCTCAGTTACCAACCGGGTCTCAGTGTTCATGCCTATTGCTTGGTCACTGAAGTGGTTTGGTCACTAGAGGACTCGGTCACTAAAGGGAGCTCGGTCATTGAAGGAGACTCAGAATTTCTTGTGCTCAATAATGCTTGAGGATCTTGGTTGGTATTGTTGCTTGGTATATTTCCTGATGCTCAGTAGTTTGGCTTATTAACAGATGTTCTTGGAGATTCATCTCGGCTGATGGGTGCATTTAATCTAGGTCACATTCCTCAAGTTATGGATTGACGGTTGGATGTGCGAGGACCTAGATCTGCCATGTTGCATTCTTATATGTGGATCTGGAGGCTGACTTGGTGAATTAGATATTTATGAAGTTATTTGTGAGCCGAATGATGTTTGACATTTAATATTTGTATCCTTTGGAAGCTGACTAGATTTTGGGATTTAATTGTTTGTAAAGCTGAATTTTTTCTAACAATTAGTATTTAAGGAGCTATTTGGGTAGTTGCTTAGGAGTAGCAGATGGTACTGGATCTGTGAAAGCATGAGTTGTTGAGGAGTAGAGATCTAGAGTTAGATTAGATCCAGCAGAGTTAGTAGCTTGCGAGCTTAGGTAGAAAAAGATTGCTTGCTGACCTACGGGTACAAGTTCTAATTCTTCTTGGAGTTCCTACTAGTGTCCTATTGTGTTGCAGACCTAGGCTAGCTGAGAGTGATGAAGTTGTGGAAAAGATCTAGCATGATCTTGCAGATCAGATTGTTATCTAATAGTTTTTAATAGCAGAGCTAGTGGTCAAGACTTGGAGATAAGGAGATTTCTTGGAAGCTTGCAAGTACAAGTGCAAATCTACCTTAGGTTTTCCATTAGTTGTTGATTGTTTTAGGACTAAGCTAGCTGAAGGTGTATTGGATCTTGTGTGATCTTGTAGAACTATTTCTTGCTTTGTAATTAGTCATAATCGGGAAGGCCTTACAACCTGACACATTGCATGTAATCATTTAGTTGATGAATAAAGATACTTATTTTCTCTCAGATCTAGTGCTATTGTTATATAATTCCACTGTGTGGTGGTTTGGCTACAAGTTTGGACATTCCTTAATTGGATCCTCCATCCTTGATTGCATCACTATCGAGAGAATCCATAATAGCGTAGAATGTAGAAAAAAAAAGATTGGATATTTAGGACCTAGCTTGGAAAAAATAGAAAATATCAATTGTTCATCCCCTTTAGTCATGTCACAAGTAGAAATATCCAATCTAATAGAAGTGAACTTAGAGAAAAATTCTTAAATATGTTAAAAATCACTAGGATTTAAACCTATGAGCTCATTCTCTAATCTGACTTTTCTCATTCTATCAAGTTTACCAAAGAGCCCCTCCAATATTACCCAAGAATCATGAGGATGTGTGCAAGATGCAATATGAAAGAGAAAATCATGAGAGATGGATGATCTAAGAGAGACAAGTGCTTTATCTCTTCAATCAAATAATTTTCTCCTTTCTACAACCCTTGTAACTAGTTCTTGATCCTTCCCAAGAGTCATTCTAAGAAAGCCAGTCTTTAACATGTGTTCACATAAAGATTCCTTCCATTCATGGTTGTTAGTTGGAGTGACGATTTTAACCTTTGAACTATCTATAATGCAACCAAATAATGACTGATAACAACTGATAACTCCTTCAAATTACTAATTCAAATTAGAAAATAAAACCCAAGGATTAACCGAGTGTAAAACATAGCCCCAAAATAGCCTATTTCTAAAAGTGATAGTTCCACCCCAAATCAATAAAAGACAATTATAGATCTGGAAAGTAGACAAAAAAATCATGCACCTTCAAAAATAATTCACCTGAAAATGTTACCGTATGTGCCCAAACGAAGCCCTAGAACTTGCAGAAATCAAGAATAGATAGGAACAATCATGAAAATATGTGATTTCTAATTAATATAGCCACCAAAATGTGAAAATAATTCACCTTTAGAAACTTCATGAAATTCTACCGCAAATCAAAAAAATGGTCAGAAAAAGGATAAAAATTGAGCAAGATATGGGGGTTTGAAGTTAGGTTGCAAAACCAAAACCTCCAATGGTGAAGGTAGGAAAATTCAAACTAGTTCTAATATCAGCAAACCACTATGTTAAATTTAATCTTTGTATGGTTTTCATAGAAAAAAAACCTTTGACCCTATGATGATGTATAGATGAGCATCAAATTTAAGCCCCTCAACCTGATGACATGGTGAAAAGGTCTTCCTTTGCTGACATGGTAGGCTGATTTGGTGGTCTGTATTGATGATGTGGAAGAATGATATCTGCTAACATGACCTACTAAATGGGTACTAATGTGTCTTCCATACAGATGACATCGCTATCTGTACTACTAAGGTGGCAGTTCGTACGCTAACTAGTCCTCTCTTTTGATTTGACTAGTTGGTCTAATGATGTCATAGACTCACCACATCGTGTGATTTCACTAGCCACAAAGGATATTGTCTTGTGTAGTTGCCTTGTTGTTCAGACCAGCCAAGAGGGGGTTAAACTGTCAGTTGACTAGGATTTGGTGGTTGCCCGAGAATAGATTGATGACTTCATTCCTATGTCAGTCTGACATAAATAGAGGGGTCATACAAACCCCATAATTTTGCCCAAAAATAATAATAAAATTGTGAATAAAATCAGAAACCCATAGAAAATTAATTCTTAATCAAATTGTACCATTCTTGCATAGGAAGATCATATGAATTGCTTTTGCAAAACAAATTTGCCACAGATTTTGACTTTTTTTGAATATGGGTAAATTTCTAGTCAATTTTCACTGAAACAACCACTTGAATGCGATGATGAGTTCAGATCTAACCCAAAATACTTCCACAACAAGCTAGTCTTTAGATCTAAAATATGGACCTCCAATGCTTGGACCAAGATCTTTCCAAATAGGCTAATCAAAATGCTCCAATGGCATTGACACCATGTAAGAATTTGCAAATAAAAAAGAATGAACCAAGGATCTAGAGGTTAAAGAATAACACAAATAAAAAATAGATGGTATGAAAAAGAATAGACTTGCATTAATGATGCAATGATTGAATCAAATGTACATAATAGGCATCCTTATATAGGAAAGTGTTAGAAAGTAAAGTCCACCAAGATAACTGAGAGGGGGGGGGGGGTGAATCAGTTATCAGATATTTATAAATTTTATCAACTTCAACAACATTTAACCATGTAAGCAATATAATTACCAACCATAGAAAGATATTCATACACAATAACACAATGACACAAGATATGTTGACTAGGGAACCTCTTGCTCAAAGAGTAAATCCCTGTGGGAATGATGCCCACAAAAGATGCACTAATATGAATATTCCTTGTGAAAGGATGGACTCTATTTGGAGTCTTATGAAATACATTCAGTACATATGAATCCCAGTTAGGAGATTTTGAATCCCTGCTAAAAGATTCTAACTCTGTTAGGAGTTATGGAAGACAAAAGGACCCACTACCCAAAAAACTTCAATGGCAAGATCACTAAACACACTATCCAACTGATCTCTAGATTATTCAATAGAATAATATCAAATCATTATTGATCTCAAAAATATGTTACCTCTTCTTTGACTGTGCCAAACCGCACTCACTGCTACACCAGATCTCAATTTCAGATCTCTATACCTCACATGTTTTCCTTCACAAATTCACTTTCAAAACTTCATTCACTTCATAATAATTCATCAAAACCATATTACAATAAGGAAAAACATTCCTTCCTTTATACCACACACAAATAATTTCAAATGAGTCGGCATCCAATTGCAAAATAAAAGTTTCCACATGCTACATCAAAAATTACACAAAACTGTCGGCTTCCAATTAGAATAATTCTTCACTCGTGTGACCTCGAAGTTTTCATTGTCATCCACGTCACTAACAATATGTCTTCAAATGCTCTCTAACTGGACAAAACCAAAGTCCATCCTGATTAGGAGATATCGTCTGATTTCCACAAACCGCTACTCATTAACACTGCTTGAATACTGTTTCCACCAAAATGCTCATAAATTTCACGAATAAATGAATTACTATCTATGCTCTTAACCATAAACATATAACATAACAAAGAGTAAATCATCAACATCACATAGCTTGATCTGCAATATCCCACATGCGCTAATCAAAACACTATCTTCTCCTCTACTAATCTCCAGTAGATCACTCTATTGACATCAATGACAATCATAGTCATGAATGCAACAACAATTGCTATAGAATGGCTGCCAATACTCCCATAGGATATAGCTAGCATTCATTCCTAACAATCATCCCCATTGGCATTGATGGAAACATAGATGAAAAAATCTAATGTTCCATGAATCCAACACTGCAATACTATTGCTCTGAAAAAATATTTTTGAATCCTCTTCATCAATCAAATCTTGCTTCATTTTCCTATTTAGTTCTCTCCAACAGATGGTCAAAAGACACTATTTAGGAAATACATTCACTAGAGTCCTCATGACTCAGCTCAGATACACATACTCCCCCATAGAGGAAGTACCAACATCCAATCCAAAAGAAAGATAAGGCTCATATACCACTGGATAGATGCAACCAATCTACATTACTTCTCAAAAGGAGGCTGGGGCATAACCCCAAGCATACCTCTTAGATACTCAAATGTATCCTTAGGCAAAGGCTTTGTAAATATGTCTTCTATTTGCTCCTTTGTGCTTATGTACTCAAGTCTGACTTCTTTCTCAACAACTTTCTCTCTTACTACATGATACTTAATCTCTATATGCCTTGTCTTAGAATGTAATACAGGGTTCTTAGACATACTAACTATTCTGGTGTTATCACAATGTATAACAATAGGTTCAACAAAATTTATTCCAATATCCTTTAGCATCTGCTTCATCCAAATTATCTGGTTACAATTGTTTGCTGCTACTACATATTATGCTTCTATTGTGCTCTATGAAATACAATTCTACTTCTTTCTTAGCAAATAAACCAATCTTCCTCCAAGGAAAAATGCTCCACCACTGGTGTTCTTTTTATCATCAACACTACCTCCCCAACCAACATCTATATATGCACATAGGGTAAAATAATTAGAATTTTCATACCATAATCCATAGTCCATTGTGCCTCTTAAATATCTCAATATCCTCTTTACTGCTGCATAATGTGATTCTCTAGATTTAGCTTGAAATATTGCTACAATTCCAACTAAATGTTCTATATCAGGTCTTGTATGTGTCAAGTACTGCAATCCTCCAATCATAGATCTGTACTTCTTATGTTCAATTGTAGGAGTCTCATCTATGCTAGATAATTTATGTCCAGTTACCATAGGTATTCCAACTGGTTTATAGATCTCCATTCCAAATCTCTTTAAAAAATCATTCAAGTACTTTGTCTGGCTTACAAAGATACCATCACTATTCTATGTTATCTGTAATCCCAAAAAGTATTTCATTTCACCAATCATACTCATTTCAAATTCAGTTTTCATTTCATCAGCAAATTTATCACTAGCTTCATCTTCTCCTCCAAAAATAATGTCATCAACAAAAATAACTATAATCAACAAACCATTTTCAATTTCTTTTGTGTACAAGTTTCTAGCAACTGTTCCTTTTGTAAATCCCAATTTTAACAAATACTTATCCAATCTTGCATACCAAGTTCTAGGTGCTTGCTTTAGTCCATATAAGGCTTTCTTTAGTTTGCATACCATGTCTCCTTCTTGAGCCAAAGGAAAACCTTTAGGCTGGTCAATATAGACTTCTTCGAATTCTCCATTCAAAAATGCCGACTTCACATCCATTTGACATACTTTGAATTTCTTAAAAGCTGCATAGGCCAAAAACATTCTTACTGCTTCAATTCTTGCTACTGGAGCAAAAGTTTCTTCATAGTCAATTCCTTCTTGCTATGAGTATCCCTTGCATACCAATCTTGCTTTTTTTCTTACTACTTCTCCTTGTTCATTCATCTTGTTTCTAAATACCCATTCTTATCTTTAGGTCTAGGGACCAATTCCCATGTCTTTTTCTTTTCAATTTGATCTAGTTCTTCTTTCATAGCTTTAATCCAATGTTCATCTTCACAAGCTTCACTAGTAGATTTAGGTTTAATTTGAGAAATCATTCATAATTGTTCTTGTACATTATTTCAAGTTAGAACTCCTCTGTCTATTCTTCTAATGATATGTTCAACTGGATGATTCCTTGATAAGTTCATGTTAGGTGTCACTGTCTTGGATCTCAATTCAGGTGTCAATTCTTCAATGATTTCACTTTGGCTTTCATTCAACAAGTCATTGTTAGTTTCATAGAATAATTCAGTAGTTTCAGTGCTAGGTTTAGGATGAGTTCCTTCATCAGATTCATAATCAAGCATTATTTCCTAAATTTTGAACTTTTCATCAACTTTAACATTTGCGCTCTCAACAATAGTCTTAGTTCTATTATTGTAACATCTGTAAGATTTTCTCTTCAAAGAATATCCAAGAAATATACCTTCATCACTTCTAGGATCAAACTTTCCAATATCATCATCTCTCTTTATATAACATTTGCTTCCAAAAATTCTAAAATACTTAACTGAGGGTGCATGTCCAAACCATAATTCATAGGGTGTTTTATCTGTGTCTGCTCTGATTTTTACTCTATTCATTGTATATACCGCTGTGTTCACTGCTTCTCTCCAGAATATCTTCACCAAATCATTCTCAAATAACATAGCTCTTACTGCTTTAGTCACTAATCTTTTTCTTCTTTCTGCAATACCATTTTGTTCAGGTGTTCTAATGGCTGAAAACTATCTCTTAATACCATTCACTTCACAAAAGGTGTTAAACTCTCTAAAAGTAAATTCTCCACCTCTATCAAATCTCAAACATTTAATCTTCATTATAGATCCATTCTCAACTTTATTCTTAATGATATTAAACTTATCAAATGCTTTAGACTTTTCTTTAAGAAATGTAATCCACATCATTCTTGTAAAATCATCAACAAGAATCATAAAGTACCTTTCTCCATAGAATCCTCTAGTCCTGGTAGGACCACTCTAATATATATGAAAAATCTCCAACCTCTTTGCAGATGTAAACTTCTTACTAGGAAATGAACTTCTCTTCTGTTTAGCCATCACACATTCCTTGCAAATCATGTTAGTAGGCTTCATAATTTTAGGTAAATCTCTTACAACAAGTGTAGTACTTACTTTCACAATGTTATCAAAATTTATATGAAAAAATCTTTTGTGCCACAACCAACTGTCATCAATCTTAGTAATCAAGCATGTCATCTTAGTAGGATTCAACTAAAATACATTACCTCTAGTTCTAGATCTAGTTCCAATCAAATTTCCATCTTTATCTTTTATCACACAAGTTTTCTCAGTAAACCAAACTTGATATCCCTTATCAACTAACTATCCAATACTTAAAATATTATGTTTCAAACCATCCACAAAGTAAGCATCATCAGTATTAGTCTTTCCATCAAGAGTAATAGATCCTATATCTTTAATCAAACAAGGTGCATTGTTTCCAACTCTAACAACTCCTCTATCATAATTGTTAAACTTTATGAACTTTTTCATGTCTCCAGTCATATGATGTGAACAACCACTATCTATAATCCAGTCAACTTTCTTTAAAACTTGAGAAACTAGGGATTTTTCCTCCTTAACATTTGTTTCAGGATTTTCTTCTTTAATTGCTACAAATCCTATGTCATCATTATTCTCTGTATCACTTTCACTTAGAGTTCTCTCTATACTAGCTTCAAGATCTTCATCATTAGCATAATAACATTCCTTAGATCTTCTAGGATTGAAATTATTTCTATACTTTTTAACTCTCTTAGGACATTTAGATGCAAAATGACCATATTCTTGACAATTTCAACATTTAAAATTTTTCTTACCATCTGGTTTTCTCTTCACAAGTAAGGCAATACCTTCTTCAATCTTCCTATCTTCTTCATTTCTAGATCTACTACTGCCAGCATAATCTCTGCTCACATTGATGCTGACAAAGTAGGGTGAACACTAAGAGCACTAAATGCTGTCTCCATTCTAGGCAAATCTCCTGATAACCTCAGGTTCATTTCAGCTACTTCCAATCTTCCAAGAAGAGTCTCTCTTGTAAAGTTAAAAGTACAAGGTATAACTTTTTCAATCATTTGTGTTGTCTGATTAAACACAAGAGTCAATGTCCTCATAATTTAATATATCACTTCATTTTCTATCTTTGTTCATCTACAAGATTTTATGCCTACAACAATTTCTGACATTCTACCAATATAGCTTCTAACAGATTCATCTTCCATCATTCTTATATCTTCAAATGCACATATCCAATTATGTAATCTAACTTTTTTTCATGTTCATCACCTTCAAAAGTAGAGTGTAAAGCTTTCCAAATTTCATGAGATGTTTTCAAACATTTTACCTAAGTATACTCATTCTCCAGAAGGGCTGTCAAAAGTGCTTCTCTGGCAAGTATGTTACACATGAATAGATCTCTCTCATCACTAGAACATATTTCAAGATTATCCTAATCAATGATAGTCTTCTCATTCTTTGTAATCAACCAATAACCTGGTCCTTAACACAGTAGATGTGTCTTCATCTTTTCTTTCCAGCTGTCAAAATTCACTCCATCAAACTTAGGGCTTTCTTTCCTGAAATTCACCATGGATCTCCTTAAGTGGCTAAACTTTTCTTTCAAGGACCCACTACTCTGATACCAATTGTTAGAAAGTAAAGTCCACCAAGATAACTGAGAGGGGGGTGGGGGAGGTGAATCACTTATTAGATAATTATAAATTTTATCAACTTCAACAACATTTAACCATGTAAGAAATATAATTACCAACCATAGAAAGATATTCATACACAATAACACAATGACACAAGATATGTTGACTAGGGAACCTCTTGATCAAAGAGTAAACCTTGGTGGGAATGATGCCCAAAAAAGATGCACTAATATGAATATTCCTTGTGAAAGGATGGAATCTTTTAGGAGTCTTATGAAATACATTCAGTACATATGAATCCCAGTTAGGAGATTTTGAATCCCTACTAAAAGATTCTAACTCTGTTAGGAGTTATGGAAGACAGAAGGACCCACTACCCAAACAACTTCAATGGCAAGATCATTGAACACACTGCCCAATTGATCTCTAGATTATTCAATAGAATAATATCAAATCATTACTAATCTCAGCAATATGTTACCTCTTCTCTGACTACGCCAAATCGCACTCATTTCTACACCAGATCTCAATTTCATATCTCTATACCTCGCATGTATTCCTTCACAAATTCTCTTTCAAAACTTCATTCACTTCAAAATAATTCATCACAACCATATTACAACAAGGAAAAACATTCCTTCCTTTATACCACACTCAAATAATTACAAATGAGTCGGCATCAAATTACAAACTAAAATTTTCCACACGCTACATCAAAAATTACACAAAACTGTCAGCTTCCAATTAGAATAATTCTTCACTCGTGTGACCTGAAAGTTTGTGCTATCATCCATGTCACTAAAAATATGTCTTCAACTACTCTCTAACTACATAAAACTAGATTCCATCTTGATTAGGAGATATCATCCGATTTCCACAAATCGCTACTCATGAACACTGTCTTAATACTGCTTCCACCAAAATGATCATAACTTTCATGAATAAATGAATTACTATCTGCACTCTTAACCATGAACATATAACATAACAAAGAGTAAATCCTCAACATCGCATAGCTTGATCTACAATATCCCACATGCTCTAATCAAAACACTATCTGCTCCTCTGCTAATCTCTAGTAGATCACTGTGTTGACATCAATGATAATCATAGTCATGAATGCGACAACAACTACTATAGAATGGCTGCCAACACTCCCATAGGATATATCCAGCATTCATTCCTAACAAAAAGGAGTTAAGAGACAATGATAAGAAGCTGATAAGCTATCACCTATACAAGGTGTAGTCACATGTCCATAGAATGTGTATCATCCTCCATTTTGGAATGAAGTATTTTCCATAGGATAAGGATGATAATGTGATAGATGTACTAAAAGTGGATCTCACACCTAAATTGGAATTTCTCCTACACCATGTGCATAATTAAGGTGCAAACTCCTAGGTGTCAATGAAAAACTACGATGCAATGCATTATCCTAAGTAAGATTAAGTAAAGTGTAATTAGGAATATTTAATTACACCAACACAAAGAAATAAAATTATTTCATAAAATAAATTTTTCAATAACTCCTACTCTTTTTAATGATATCTTTCTAAAAATACAAAAATACCCTTTTGTAGAGCTCAAAGTCAAGAATGATCTCATATAGATTTTATAGGGTTTAAATTAGACATTGTACATTCCAATTAAAAAATACTACAAGTAGGTATTATAATAGTCAAAAAGATGTTGATTCAGAGAAAGAAAAATAGTAAATCAAATTTGAAAATTTTGAAAAACATATGGCTTTTTATTGGGATAGATTTGTTATGAAAAATATGGTGGGAGATGAAAATTGTCAATTTCAGTCAAGTTGGAATTTTAATTGTTCTGAAAGAAAAAAAGGTCAAAAACTAGTTTTTTTTTTCATGCACTACCTATATATGTCATCTATAACATATTTTGAAATTAGAGGGAAAAAAGTTTATTTACATATAGTTTTTTGTTGGGGACTAGACCCCTGATTTTCAACATTTTTTAGAAACTGAAAATTTGTTTTTAAATTATTTATAAAAATATCAATTTTTATTAAAAAAATTTATTAAAAATAATAATCATAAACGTCATACATTTCTACACATTTAATTAGTTTACTTAATTTTCAAATTCCAAAGAAAAATGCCAGTTTTATGTTGTTGAAGTTGAATAGTTTCAAGATTTTGTTAGGCATTTCCTTTATAAAACTGTGACACAGGTTTGTGCTTTTACCCTCTTATCAAGGTTAGGGAGACAAGGAAACATCAAGCCCCTAAGTGACTTAAGTCCTCATCAAATCCAAAACTGAGAGAGAGAGAGAGAGCAACTTAGCCGAGTCATATTTTGTTTCTTATTTTGAACCACACAAGGGAGACACCACAAAAGATGACATTGAAGGTTCTAGCAGGTTTGTGTGCCATGTTAGTCAATCCATCAAGGATCTATCCTTAAGTAAAGTTTATCCAATAAGGGATTCGGAAACTTGGAATGACCTATCCTATCATGAAATTAAGATTCCTTAGTGGTAAAAAAATAAAGGAATGATTTTTCCTTAAGGAAAGTGTATTTTTTATACACTAAGTTTTGCACCCTATTGAAGCTCTCGTAGTCTTGATAACCTAGTATAACATGGGAATCATCTCCAGGTTGTGGGACCTATGCTAATTGAGATGAGACCTCCAAGGTTTAGGCTAGTTCCTCTTGGATAATCACATTAATTTTCCTTCTAATCAGGAAAGTAAATTATTGAGGGGAAAGGGATAGAAAGAGTGCATGAAGGGGAAACAATTGAATAAGAAAACTATCCTACTAGGTGATACATTGAAATGAAATGAACACAATATATTGACCAAATTAGCATGAAAGCTCTTAGATCTAATAGAACACAATCTTCCTAAACAGGCTTGCATAAGTGTTTCATAGAGAGGTCTGAACAAAAGACATAGACTATGACCTACAAACAAATGTTCTCTTCAGCAAAAGGTATAGGAATGAGAAAAGGTAGAATAGGATGAACAAAATCCACAAAACTATCTAAATTAGATCAGACACAATAGCACACAAATAAGCTAAAAGAAAGAAGGGCTCTGAAACTCCAAAATTTCTCTAACAAAGCTAGTACATCATACTCAATAAGAGAAATATAGACAAGGGAAAGACTTGAGGGTAGAGAAGATGCCATAGAAAGCTTCTATTAAATCTAATAAATCAATGAAAGATTACAAACTGTAAGAGCCGGAAGGCAGAAGAAATGCCATGGATAACTCCTAAGAAAGAAAAAAAAAAGCTCTGACTCTAAAGCTCTAAAAACTAATATATAAATCTCCTTTGCACATAGGTTGGAGTAACTTTGATTAGGGTTACATGGATTTTGTATTAAAATAATGGAAACCCAAAATCTATCATTTCTGATCATAAATGCATCCTTGAAATATCCTAGCTGATCAGATATATGCCTGCATGTCTTTCCCATCGCCATAACTATCTCTGAAAGGTTGGCTGATCCATCCACTTCTCTGCAAGTTAGGGGTGCCATGAATGCTCAAATTAGATCTCTTACAGATTTTTTGAATTTAAAAGTATAAACAATCACAGGTGGTGCCAACCCTTCTCATCCATTAGTGGCTGATATTTAAACTGGCATGGCACCTCAGGAAGCAAAATTAGGCCATGATGACCACCCAAATCTTCGTATCATTTTCCTAACTACAACCATCCTGAAGAAATCAATTCTAAACAACCTATTTGTCATGTATGACCCACTATAACAAACACTAGTAAAAACCTTGCAGAAAGATCCAAATGTTAGCCTCAATGGCTAATCGATCAAATTTTAAAACACGGTCGTTGATCTTGTATTTTCTTGCCAGATCAAGCGGTCCTTATAATCCATCAATAGTCAACCAACCCTTTGAAAAGTCTACAACCACATCACTACCTCTCGGCCAATAAAAATAAACACCCCAACACGACCAGCACGTCAGACCCACCGCTTTACTCACCTTTCCATCGAACGGCTATCGCAATGCCATGAAGAGTAAACTTTGAGCACTTTTTCATAGCAGCAATGCGATAATCGTTGACTCTAATCAAACTTTAACCATTTTGGAGCCTTAAGAAGCTAGGCCCACCATGATAGGTGGCAATCGGTCGTAGCTACGTGGATAAGAGAATGCTAATGTCAAGGAGAGAAGTGAAGGTGAGAAAGGTAGAAAACAACCAAGGTTTACACTTTGACCAAAATTTAACAAAGGAATAGAAAACATTGAGGGTTTTTTACTTAGACAATTTCTTTTAAACCCTGCGACATAAAACAAGCTATTCCTACAGACCTTGAAACTTGAATATCTCCCTGGTTTTTTTTTATTAAGCCCATGCGATTAGAACTAGAGCTTGATGAGATCATGAACAATCTAAGGCTAAGGGTGCAAGCCATAAAAATTTGTAGATTTTCTTCTCAAGTCAAAACAAGTTTCAGCTGGGGCAAGGCAACAGTGAGACTGAAAAGACACAACCAAGACTAGAAAGATTGTAAGGTCCCTCTCATGGCTGGGATCTACCCTTGTGGGAGCCTCATCTCACTCCACCTGTGGTGAAAATTGAATAGATAGGAAATTTTGGGTAACATTTTGGCGATTTTTGTTGGTTGTCATCCTGCTAGACATGGAAACCAGTAGCCTTGACATAATCCATTGGACATAGGAGTCCTCTCATGAACATGAAAAACCTTCTTGATAGAGAGATAGACTTGAAATGAGGAGGGACAAAAATGTGCATGAGAACTTGAAAAGTAGGGAAACTAATCTAGAAAGCAAGGATAGAAAACAAGGAAACATTATTACAGAGATTTACAAGGAAGGACTAACTTCAAAACAAGGCTTCAAGTGGAATCCATTAACTGATATAGGCAAGGCATCTCCTCCAAGAGTTGATAGCTAAAAAGCATTATGCTCCTTGCACTCAGTGATGATGAATGGACCTCCCCAAAAGGAACCAAACTTTGTATGTCTTCCAGGTTTTGATTTGAACTCATCCCATTTGAGAACTACATCTCCAATTTTGAAGCTTCTAGCTCTGGCTCTTTTATCAAAACTTTTCTTTGTTTGTATCCGATGGAACTCCATATCTTTCATGGATTTATCTATGAGTTCCTCTAACTCTATGAGCTGAGCATACATGATTTGTAAGGGATCCCCTTCTTCGAGTAGAACATATTTAGTGGCCAAGTCCAAAGCTGGCAATTAAGTTGAAATGGACAACTTAGCCTCTTTGCCATACACTAACATGTAAGGAGAATTTAAAATGATCTTTTTTGGGGTAATCCTGTCTAACCATAAGGTAGATCTCAATTTAGTAGGCCAATCTCTTTGGTTTTCTTGTAGGGTCTTCTTGATTATCCAAATCAAGTTCTTGTTAGTTGATTCTACCAAACCATTGCCCTGAGGGTAGTAATTTGAACTTGTATTCAGATAAACACCATTTTTTATTGCCCTTTCAGAGACTTTAAGGCCTATTAATGCTAATGCATTATCTGATATTATGGAGTCTGGAGTGCCAAATCTATGAACTATATCATCATAAAACCTTAAGATGACACTCTCATTTGCTTCCTTCAAGGAAACTGCCTTTGTCCATCTAGTGAAATAATATGTTGCAGTGATTATCCACTTATGGCCTGCACTAGATGGAGGATTAATCATGCCAATGAAATCTATGCCCCATCTCATGAAAGGTTGCTTTGTTTTGATTGGCTGAAGGGGCAGAGCTACAAGCCTTTCTTTGCCTACAAACATGGTGCATTTGATGCATTTTCTCTCATAATCATGACTATCCTTGAAGATAGACAACCAATAGTATCCAGCCCTCATGATTTTAAAACCAGTAGTCCTAGGAGAGAAGTGACCTCCAAAAGGTCCATCATGAAATTCAAATAGGATATCAGCTATCTTTTCAGCATCAACGCATCTTAAAAGGACACAATTGTGATCCTTTCTGAAAAGAACTTCATCTATCAGCACAAAGGGAACAGATTGTAATCTATAATACCTTCTTTTTGTTGAATCTAGGTCTGTAGGATGTTGTCTCATCTTCAAGTAATGAATCATGTTAGGCAACCAACCTGCTAGCTTGGCATGTTCCTCTATAGAATGCACAACCAGAAACGCATCTGTTTCCTCTGATTTCTTTGAACTTTCATCCTCTACTAGCTACTCACAAAGACCTCTACCTCTAACTAGCTTAGTGATTTGAATATTAATGTCATACTCCATCACTTTGGTAATCCAACCAGCCCTCTTTTCATTTAGGTCCTTAGAGAGAAAAAGTTCTTTGACACTTGGATGAGTAACTTTCAAGTGTACCTTGCTATGGGTCAATAGATATCTGAACTTTTTAAGGCTCTTTACCATAGTGAGAACATGTTTTTCAACAAAAGAGTACCTCTATTCATACTCTTCTAAACCTTTTCTAAAGAAGGCAATAGGGTGCTTTGATCCTTCATAATTTTCTTGGGTCAGCATTGCAGACATGGCATCTGAACCCCAATAAGTGTAAAGGATAAAATCCTTACTGAAATTCGGGTTTAACAAAGTAGGAGCTTCTGTCAAGGCCTCTTTGATAGCTTGAAAATTGACTTTCCTTTCTTTAGTCCAGTTAAATTCTAAACTCTTTTTTAACATGGCCATCAAAGGCTTCAACAATTCTGCAATATTAGGCAAGAAATGCCTAACAAAGTTAATCCTTCCTATGAAAGATTGAAGGCTTTTCTTGCGATGTGGAAAGGGTAGCTCTAGGATGGTTGCAATCTTTTTAGGTTCTACTATGATTCCTTTCTTGGATATTATATATCCTAACAATTTCCCTTCATGAACCATAAACACACATTTCTTGGGATTAAGAGATATCCCAAATTCTCTACACCTTTCAAAAATTTTCCTCAAATGTTTGATATGATCTGCTACATGTTTAGAATAGACAGTTATGTCATCTAAGTAGACCAGTACAAATTTGTACATGAGGCTTTAAAGGCCATATCCATTGCCTTTTGAAAAGTAGCACCTACATTTGACAAACCAAAGGGCAGCTTTTAATATGCCATTGTTCCCCACTTGGTCACGAATGCAGTCTTATATTAATCCTCTTTATTAACTAGGATCTAATTATATCTTGAATAGCCATCTAATAATGAAAATCTCTCAGACCCAGAGACACATTGCAAGATTTTTTCCATAGAGGTAATGGATGGCAGTCTCTTAAAGAGGCTCTATTAAGATCCCTAAAGTCAACACATAACCTCAACTCCCCATTCTTCTTCCTTACTAGAACAAGGTTGGAAACCCAACTAGTATGCTTGATGGGGTAGATGATATCACTTTCTATTAATTTGAAAACTTCTCTATGCATAAGTGGTTCAAGCTTGGGGTTAACAGGCCTTTTCTTTTGCCTTACTGGTTTGGCATTAGGCTCTAGTTTAATAGTGTGTTGAGAAAGGGTCAGATTAAAACCTTTAAGATCTTTGTATTTCCATGCAAACACATCACTGAATTATTTAAATAACTGGGTGTAAGCCTGCTTCTCTAGATCAGTATTTACTTTTCCAAATTGCAATCTTTTACCTGGTTCCAACTCCAATTCAACACAATGTTCTTGTTGAACCACCAAGCCAACTTTGTTCTTCTTAACTTGATCATCCTTGTTGAAGACAGCTTCTAAGGTGACAAGACCTCTAGGCATCTTTTCATCTCTAAGGTGTATCACTTGATCACCATAGTTCTGCAATAGTCTATCTTGGTTATACTCTGAGAAGACATCCTCTTCAAACAAGAACTATAGAATTTGCTCATCATTGTCAAACACTTGCCAATTGACATTTTTATCAGGAATAGAGGGTCTGACAATCACTTTAATGTCCTACTAGTCCTTTTCTTTTGAAACACTATTAGGAATCCCATACTAAGATCCAACAATAGCTAATCTGTCTGCATTTTGATTTAACTTCCTACGAATGGAAACAATATTAAAAGCACAAAAATATTTAATTGCATTCCAAACTCTATGTTTATATGCTTTCATGGTGTCATTTTTGGTTGCACTTATCCCTCTCACTTGGCTAACTACTAACTCACTGTCACCATAAAATTTTAGGGCTTTGAGCCCTCTCTTCCTAGCCCACTCCAATCCATTCACTAGACTTTCATACTTTGGAGTGTTACTAGTGCGGGAGAAACTGAATCTGAAAGTTGTATAGTATCTTTCTCCTTTTGGGGACACTAGCATAACACCACCACCAGAGCCATGTCTACTTTTAGCACCATCAAAAAACAACTCCCAAACCTAATTTCTCTAATCTTCTTTATCAGTGTCCTCTTTGAGAAGGTTTGGCTCTATGGATCCACTTTCTTGTATCAAATAATCTCCCAAACTAGCATCCCAAATAACATTTTCTTGGGCTTTTGAAGCTTTTTATGATTCTAGTTCATCTAGTCAAATATCAAGGATATTTTCTATCTTAGTGCTTTCTTCTCTGATAATTAGGAAGTCATTGCTATCAATTGCAAGATAGCTTGTAGTGATCACATTGGACACATATAGTTCTATATGGTGTGCTGCTAATGATTCAGATTTAATGGTGACCTTAGTCCCATATCTTGTGTGGAAAAGCATGTGAGACCAATCAGAAGAAAGATAGCCTCCTATCTTGGCTGTAAACTCCCTTGACAGACATATGGAAAATAAAGCAGGGAGGTCTATGATATATATATCAAGTAGGATGGAGAAGTTAGGACTTGCATGGAGGATTAGACTGGTATCCTTGGCTACACCTACTGTATTGATTGAGGATCCATCAAGTTGTGTAACCTTCTTTTGAAAGGGTTCATTTTTAAGTTCTAATTGGTCAGCCACCCTTTTTGGCATTACAGTACTAGAAGCTCCATAGTCTACCATACAATTATGTACTAAGGATTTTCCAATAATTAAAGATACATAAAAGGGAGGTGGTTTTAAGTTCCTACCTTGTAGGGGATTTTCTTTGGAATTACTACTTGGAGCCTCCTTTTCTTGATCAATATTGATCAATATTGGCTTTTTTGCATCATTTGAAGGTTGGGGAGTTGTCACTTCACCCATAGCCTTCTTCAAAATCTTAGGTTGCCCTGGAATAACCAAAGAGTCCCACATAGACATAGTAACATTCACCTTCTTCATGTTGTCTATAATATTGAAAGGTGTCATAGTGTCTACTCTTTGTTGTGCTTTGACCATGATAGGCTCCATCAGAGCCTTCTTCAATATGGTAGGAGCAGATGGCTGAGAATTTCTGTAGATGTAGTGGTTTTAATCCCAGAATCTACTCACTCCATTTCCTGGGATCTTTTCTTTGACCTTGTGTTGGCAACAATGGAAGATTCAGCATTGACTCCATTAAAGTCAAGTTTCTCCCAATTGAAAAGAGTAGTCTCATCAGTTTGTGATTCCTATTGAGGAATTGATCCACTAGATGAGGTCTCTAATTGAGCATATGTGCCATTATGAACCATCAGGGCCTGATTCATCCATCCATTTGAACATGTAGCCTGATTATGAGGCTGATTACAAGGAAAGCACCATTCATTGTCCAAGGCTAGATTGTTTTGGCTAGGGACCATATCTCTGTTGGCAATTTGGCTGAGTTGATTACATAGATTTTGTCATTATGGAAACATATGATCCACATGAAGATCGCACAGGTCAGAGAGAAAGTATGATAGAGCACATTGTAAATTTGTCTAAGTGTGAGATAGTATTTTTACCAGTGAACCCAGACACAATTTTTGTTTGCGATATTGATTGGAGTAAGTTCAGTGCTTTCACACTTGAACATAGACTCTATGATGTCTATTGAACACCCATCTCAGAGCGCAAGTCAGTATGACATGTACGAAAGAAGTTATGATAGTTTTACCGAAGACAGTGTCAAGCTGACATGATAGAATATGAAGACAGAATTAGTAAAGAGTTAAGGGATTATTTTGTTTATCAAAATAATGACTTAATGATATAAAGGGATGAAATCCTAGATGTTAACTCTTGGATAAAGTTATTTGTATAAATGTAATTATAATTATAAGAAAAGATGATGATGCATGTAGATGTATAGTGAAGTGATATGATGTGAAATATATGATGCATATGTAATAGCGATAGTGAAAGAGCAGTAAAGAGATATTGATGCAAGAAGCATAAGGTTATGTACCTTAACCTATTTTCTTAATCAGTGTATATTGTACATTACTTGTTTGGGTAGTGTGCTCATCTGGTAATCACATTTTGTACTACCAACTCCTAACAAGGTTGAGGGTTCTAACAAGGCCTATAGTCCCTTAATTAGGACTGATACACTATATGCTTGTAATAGACTCCTAATAGGGTCAACATCCTTAACAAGATACTTTTGATTAGAGGATCTTTGTGGATACCATCCGCACCTGGGTTTTCCCTTAGCCAGGGTTTCCTCGAGAACAAATAATGTGTTATGAGTTCTTTAGTTTTATTGCTATGCATGTTGATTAGCTTCTTATGTTGTGCATGTATAAAGATAATCTATTATATCCATAATTGGGCAAAAGATAAAGTTTGTAAAATATTGATTCACGCCTCCTCTCAGTATTCCCTATTTCTAACATACCAGAGGTTGGTTACTCAGAAAAGAATCATTCCAGGAAAGCCTAGTAGCTTGAGTAAGATCTCTATGGATATGGATCAACTACAGAAGAATCTTGAAGGTCTTGAATAGATTGAATTTCTTACTATTGAAAAAGATACTTTTAAAAGAAATTATGATGATGCAAAGAACCTCATCGAGAAATTGAAAAACAAATTGGAAGATCTGAGATCTGAAAAGGAATCCTAAGTTTTTATTGAAGATTGTGATGACAATTTAGAAAAAGAAAATGAGATCCTTAAGCATGAACTGAAGATAGAAAATTTGAAGCTTAGTTTGAAAGATGGAAATGGCAAGAATGAAGCAAATTTAAAATCTGAGAATGAAATTCTAAAGACTTAAAATGAAGGACTAAAATATAAACTTGGAAAAGTAACATTTAAACTTGAGAAAGTCAATTGCAGTATGATGAACTTGAGAAATACAATAATATTGTGAAAGGTGAACTGACTCAATCCAAACAACAACTTGAAAGGCTATAATCAACTAGTGAGAAGATTGATGAACAAATATCTTATCAAAAACCATTCTATGATAAGACTGGTATTGGATTCAACACTATTAAAGCAAATGATAAAAGCAATCCTAACCAGATCTGAAAATATCTGAAAGCATAAATGAGAAGAAGTCTAATGAGATCAACAAATCTGAAGATACACCTAAAGAAGAAGAATCACCGAAGCAAGAGGAGTCATGCAAAGGTATGCAAAGAGAATTCAAAGGTCGATGTTTTGCTTGTAATACTATTGGTCATATGAAGAGAGATTGCACAGGTAAGCAATTTAAACCTCTTAATGGTTATTGTTATAATTGTCATGGTTTTGGACATAGAGCTATTGAATGTAGGAAATCTAAATTTATTGAGAATAATGATAGTAGTGGAATGTTTAGGAATACTAACAATGAAAATAAGAAACCTACTGAAGATATGAACAAAGGAAATGGAGTAATATGTTATAGATGCAACAAGGTTGGACACATTGCTAGAAACTATAGATCACAAATCAATCAGTCTAGACCAAGATATGGAAACAATGGAAATCTTTGTGAGATATGCAACAAGATTGGACATACAACAAGGTTTTGCAGAATGAACAATAGAGTTTTTCAACCTAATCCTAATCCCAGAAATCATGCAAGAAGAAATGAAGATGCAAGTAACAGTCAGAAAGGATGCTGTAGTAAGTCAGATGAAGTGAAGTTTATCAAAAGCACAGACCAAGGAGACATATTCAACATTGAAGGTAATCAGGAAGGTGAAGTATCAAAAGGTAAGAATGAATCTTTACCTAACCCATCTCAAAGTACTTAATTTATGAAAATTACAGTAGAATAGGAACTTAGATTAGTGTAGAAGTAGATATATGATGAACTGAGTCTTGCATAGTTAATGGAGGGTAGTTTATGATGTTCTAATGCTATGGTTAAGATCGCAAAGAAAAATATTATGTTTTGCAAGATCGCAAGAAGTTTTAAGTTTTGTAGGTTAGCAGAAACAACTTTTTGGAAAGAAGCGGCAAAAGAATTGAATGCGATGTCAGATCTAAGTGAGATTCAATTAATAAAAGGTCATGATCAGTATTATTTGATCATCAAAGAGATTTCAAGTGTTAAGGAGATCAAAGAGAAGGATTGGAAGCATTTTGCAAGGATTTGGAGAAGAATTTTGTGCTGAATCTACACAAGCCCTAAAATCGTGAAATCAAGGTATTTTACTTGACAGATCTTTAAATCAGTGAAGGAATTTGAAGCAATCATGGATGTTTCTTTAATACACAATGTCAGAGATAAGAATAGACCTAAATTGAAAATGGAACCAATATAACCCTTGGAAGATGACCCTAGGTTTGCTTTATCATCCATACCAGATGGAGTTTTACACCTAGAGAATGTCAGAAGTTATCTTGGATGCAAACTAGAGATAGTCAATGATAGTGATTTTTCAAATGAATATCAGAAGATTTACAATTAGGATATGACACTGAAACAAGGTTTTGAATATTTGGAACATAATGAAATTGTTAAGTATGGATTACAGTATGAATTTGATGATGAAGAATGCACTAAGATTATCTTGAGTAGAATTCATAATGGAAATTTTGGTTAGAAGATAGAGTGATAGATATTATAGTTGATTTGATTCATGAAGTTGCTGGATTATCTAAAACTGGAGCTATTCCTTTAAATGAGAAAAACATGAGGAAAATAGTCATTGATAACACAAATTCATCCTATAACGGTAGAGGAATTGTGATTAGTAAGATCAAACAAGATGATGTGAGATACTTATGCAAGATCCTAACTACTAAGTTTTGTGCAAATTCAAGAGAGGATGACATGGTAGCTGGAATGGTACATGCAACTTATCTAATGTGTGTTGACAAGGTACAAGTTGATATGTGTGAAATTATGATAATTCAATTGTTTGAGAACTTGGAGAAGATTAATAAAACTAAGTATACACAGTTTAGGTTCTCATCCTTAATCACCTATATGTTTTTTCATCTATTGAGGAGATTTCCTTACACCATTGGAAATGACTGGAATGATGGACAAACTATAATGGAAAGGATTAACCTAGTATACAGAAGACATGTTATTAACAATATAAATGAGAGTGCAGTACTAGTAATCAAGACATTTCAGAATATTGTGTCTAGTAGATCAAGGATCCCTAAGTCTCTTGTGGAAAAGTATAAAGATGATAGATGTTTTATGGTGGATACTGACTTTACCTATATTGAAGTAGTAGAGCCTAGAATAGAGTTCATAGACCCTCTTGGCTATGAGATATCTGAGGTAGAAATAGAAGATTATGTTAGCAGGTTACTTAAGTGTAAATTGGACAATTAGTGTAACAGGTTTGGAACCTTTGAGGAGAACTTCAACTCTGCAAAGACCTTAATTGAAGAGAAACAGTCTAAGAAGAGAGTGGAGAGAACTATAAAGAAAATCCTAAAAGATATAGGGATGAAAGAGCATTAGTTTTTAGTAGCAAAGAAAACAATAGCATCAATCAGAGAGAGTGGACAAAAAGAAGTTTTGTCTATTCCACTTTTATCATCAATTGCAGTACAACAGGAAGAATCACAAGTGAAGGTGAAAGTGGAAGATATTGAGAAGGATCAAGAAGCAAAGATATCCACTAGATCCACTTCCTCCACACCTAGCAAAAGAGTAAAGGAAAGTGCGACTGGACTAGGAAAGTGACATAAAACTTTACTGCAACCAGTTCCAAGAAAAATTGCAAAAATAACAGATGATGTCACTACTGTTAAGAAGAAAGCTTGGAAACCAAAATTTGAAAAGCTTAATGAGAAGATCATTGAGAATGGAGAGTTTACAAGAATGAAAAAGTACTATGATCTTTATGATTATACAGACAGACTTAATCTAGAGAATGCAGTTGTTAAGCATATGATTTTGGCTAACAAGAAGTTTGATACAATTTAGGGATAGATACCTGATGATTTATATAATAAACTTGTGAATAGGAAGAAGAGAGCATCAGAGGAGGACACAACTATCAGAGAAAAGCTTGTGAGGAAGCTTTGTGAAATAAGAGATGAAACACATTTTGGTCAGATCATGAAAGCCTTAAGCACCCATCTGATAACCAAAAGGAGAATTATTCAAATTATGGGAGGTAGATATGAAGAAATCAATTCTGAGATAGAACAAGCTATTATCAAATTTATGATAGAAAATGTTGGAGAATCATCAGTTGCAACAGAGCAAGTAGGCGAGACAGAAAAAGAGGATAGTCCCTCTCCTCCAGCCATTAACGTTGAAGATGAAACAATGAATGTAGAAGGAACAAAAATCACCTTGGATACTAATGATAATGTATTCAAGAATTTGGAGAACATTGTTGACAATCGGCCTTTGAAGAATAGGAAACTAAAAAAGAAGAAGAGACAACAGAGACAACAGTTGTAGAACTACCAGTAACAGAGGAACAAGCACCCATTCCCACTGAAGAAGATATTAGTCTTACTCCTGAGACTAGAAAGAAGAATAAAATTGGATCTATGATTGAGCATTTGGGAAAGGAAGTAGATAATGATGAGCAGTTGGAATTGATGACATCTTTGAATAAAATCATTGGCAAGAACAAGAAAGTGAAAAGTCTTGAAGGATGTCTAAAGGAACTAATTGAGAAGTTACAAAGCATTGTAACTACACAAATTGTAGAAGCAGACCCTATGGAGAAAGAAAAGAAGGTAATGAGCACTTTTGACAATGAATTCACAAACCTATCTAATGAAGGGTGCTTCCCTTAATACCACAAACACTTAACAGAAATAGAGAAACAACAACAATAATATGCAAGAACAGAAAATTGGCTTCTTGTTATCTCCACAAATGTGGAATTACAAACTTTCAGAATTACAATATGCAAAGCCACATGGGCATTCCCTTACAATATTCTGTAGGACAAAGCCTCAAATCAATACCCAGATCTACTACCCAGAACTGCCCTAGACAACACTACGGGCCTTCTTTATATAGGCAATTTCCACCGCCCAAGAAGGTTCTAGAAATTTAGCCCTTAGGGCCGACCAAACTTAGAATTATTTTATTTTACAATTTATTACATCAAATTCGGCTCAAAATGAGTTTTGAAACCCAAACAGAAATTTTGAAGAAAAATTATTTTTCACCATTTCAGGTGACCCAACTTCCGAAGACCATAAGTCATCGCCCGTTGACCTGATTGGCTATTATAACCCCATTCTGGAAATGCCACAAAGTGCTCTACAAGCTTGACCCGTGCAAAGCACTTTTCACCCAAATTTTCAACCTCATCTGGGGCCTCTAAAGCCTTCAAAACTGAGTTCAAAGTTTCTGTACCCTGCTGCCAATACCGAAAATCTTCAATATCTTCAAAACTAGACCTGATCTAGCCATGAAACTTTGCTGGTAGGCTGATATGCCTGAGATGAACCTCCACATGTAAAATTAGAACATTCCAAGATCGTAAGACCAACTTACTAAAAATAGCAAGTTTCCATAAATAGCGGCTCTGCATAAGATAGCCCTTATTGAATACAAAAACAAAAATATTTTTGGGTGATGCAAGATTGCTCTTACACCCAGGATGCTCCTGCATCACTATCTGATATTGCAAAAGTGAGAGCACAAGTAGCCTATGAGGCAAGAATGCTTTTGAACATCAGGAATGATATCAACAATCTTGATATTTGTATCAAGGACTCGAGGAAGCATTTGGAAATAGGTAAATCTTTGTACATATAGTGTACAAAATTAGAGACCTTGACAGCAGAAGAAGATCAGAAGATGAAGATGAAGGAAGCATAAATTCTAAATGAAACTAACCTTCTTTCTAGCCCCAATGTTAAGGTATGTGATGTTGAGAAGAAAGTTTGAAAGCTATATGATGAAATAAGAGTTGTGAAAGATGAGAGAGATAGAAAGTTGGAAGAGTGTTCTATGAAGTTAAGCATTATTGAAGAGCAGTTGGAAGAATGTCTTTCGGCTAAGACATCTTTTCAGAAGTTTAACTTTGAAAACCTTCAAGCATGTGAAATAGCATCTTATGGACTGACCACACTAGTTAATGTGGCAAATTCCATCATGAAATCATGGGAGAAGGAAATAGAAGCTATGAAGATAGATTTTGTAGATTGTGGTACAAGCCTACCAGCTTTGCAATAATTGAATTAAGGTATAATATTTTTTGTGATATAGTTTTGTAACCCTCCTTACCTTTATTTTGTCATTGTTGTCAAAGGGGAGAGATATATAGTAGAAAGTTGATTATATATGATAAGGATTGTTACTCCTAGGGGGAGTACTATATTAGAGATAATATTTTTTGAGGATTTATAAGGATAGTATATATTTTATACTGTGGCCACAATTTTGAGATTTTGAAGTTGTACACTTAGCCAATTTTCTCATATGTTTCCACCAATGACAAAGGTGGAGATTGTTGGCAATTTGGCTGAGTTGATTACATAGATGTTGTCATTATGGCAACATATGATCCACATGAAGATCACACAGGTCAGAGAGCAAGTATGACAGAGCGCATTGCAAATTTGTCTAAGTGTGAGACAATATTTTTACCAGTGAACCTGGACACAATTTTTGTTTGCGACATTGATTGGATTAAGTTCAATTCTTGTGCACTTGAACATAGAATCTATGATGTCTATTGAACACTCATCTCTGAGTAGAAGTCAGTACAACATGTATGGAATAAATTATGACAGTTTTACCAAAGACAGTGTCAAGCTGACAAGACAGAATATGAAGATAGAATTATTAAAGAGTTAAGGGATTATTTTGTTTATCAAAATAATGACTTAACAATATAAAGGAATGACATCCTAGATGTTAACTCTTGGATAAATTTAATTTTATAAATGTAATTGTAATTGTAAGAAAAGATGATGATGTATGCAGATGTATAGTGAAGTGATATGATGCGAAATATATGATGCATATGTAATAGTGATAATGAAAGAGCAGCAAAGAGATATTGATGCAAGAAACATAAGATTATGTACCTTAACCTATTTTTGTAATCAATTTATATTTTACATTACTTGTTTGGGTAGTGGGCTCATCTAGTAATCACATTTTGTACTACCAACTCCTAACAGGGTTGAGGCCTCTAACAAGGTCTATAGTCCCTTAATTAGGACTGATACACTATATGCTTGAAATAGACTCCTAACAAGGTCAACATCTTAACATGATACTTTTGATTAGTGGATCTTTGTGGGTACCATCCCCATCAGGGTTTTCCCTTGGCTAGGGTTTCCTCGAGAATAAATAATGTGTTATGAGTTCTTTAGTTTTATTGCTATGCATGTTGATTAGCTTCTTATGTTATGCATGTATAAAGATAATCTGTTATATCCATAATTGGGAAAAAGACAAAGTTTGTAGAATATTGATTCACCCCCCCCCTCTTAGTATTCCCTATTTCTAACAATCTCTGATTGGATTTGTATAATTAAGGGGCATTGGGTTATATGGATGGAAAGGTCTTTGATTAAAATTTTGCCTTTGTCCCTAATAACCTCCTTGGTATGGTGGTCTAATCAGCTAATAAGATTGTCCCTGATTCTGATATTTTTGACTGGAACCTTGACCATGTGGCTGAAAGGGTGGTCTGATTCCTTTCCCTTGCTTCTTTAAGTTTGTCACCTCTTTAGTTAAGGTCTGCAGTAGATTTGTCATTTCTTGCTAGCTACTTTGCTGATTATTCCTCATTTCTTGTATTTCTTGAGAGAATCTTGCCTTTAACTCCTCACTGCTAGCACTAGCTTGAGATGCTAATATGGTGGGAATAGGGGTAAAAGGAGGTACTTACAGAGGTGCAATGGGTTGAAGGTTGGGAAAGATGGGCATCAGTGGTCTTCTTTCCTTCATGTCTGCCTGGATTAAACAATTTTCAACCCTGACAACTATGTCAAAAGCTTAGGGTAAAGAGGTACCTCCCATAGATTGGATCATGATAGAGATCTGATTATTCAAGCTTTGTAAAAATTATAAGAAAGAATGATTGGTTGATGGCCTTACTGAGACTGGAATTCTATTCCATGTTTTGAGAAATCTATTGTTATAGTCTGTCACTGTCTCTTGAGGATCTCTCTTTATCGTCATTAGCTACTCGACCAAGGATAAGTTGTCTGATTTTTCTTCAAAGTGCCTACTAAATGTATCCCCTAATACATCCCATGAATTAATAGAACCAACAACTAGAGTTCTAAACCATTCAAGAGCCTTACCTTTGAGAGAGGCTGCTAACAATTTAGTGGCTACATCTTCCTAAGTTATATTATGTATAATGCAGATAGTAGTCACATCTCTTATGTCTTCAAAAGCTGTTGTTTGTCCTTCACCCATGAAATTAGGTACACTCTTCAGTGCCACTAGGGGCACATCATGATGTTGAGAAAAGTTCAATGGACTTCCTTGGTTGAAAGGTGCAAAGGAAAACTGCCTAGCCATTGCAGGAACTTAAATTTGCTTAGTAGCAACTGAATGAGTTGTATTTGATGTTGGATTTGAATCCTCCTCTAGGTCCCTAGTTAGAGATCTCCCTCTTCTTCTGAGATGAAAGGGAAAAGGTCTCCTCTATAAAGTATCAGGTGGTGTAGACTATACTCTCCTTGTTGGGGATGTTCTCTGAGTTGATTTCTCTTTATATTTTCTCTTTGAGGGAATCTCTAAGAATTTAGTCATCTTTGAGCTCCTTGTCTCTACCTTTCTCATAAACCTTGAACAAGGCTCCCCTAAATCCTACACCAGTGGAGTCGCTAGATATACTTGATAAGAAAAACCTATGAAAGGTCTATATTATGCAATCGGTATATCAGAGATAGCATAATATTTTGAAGATGAACTTCTTTCTAGTCCCACCAGGTATGCCATAATTGTTATACACTAAGTTTTGCACCCTATTCAAGCTCACGTAGTCTTAATAACCTAGTATAACATGGGAATCATCTCCAGGTCATGGGACCTATGCTAACTAAGATGAGACCTCCAAGGTCTAGGCTGGTTCCTCTTGGATAATCACCTTAATTTTCCTTTTAATTAGGAAAGTAAATTCTTGAGGGGAAAGGGATAGAAAGAGTGCATGAAGGGGAAATAACTAAATAAGCAAACTATCCTACTAGGTGATACATCAAAATGAAATGAACACAATATATTGACCAAATTAGCATGAAAGTTCTTAGATCTAATAGAACACAATCTTCTTAGACAGACTTGCATAAGTGTTTCAAAGAGAGATCCAAACAAAAGACATAGACTGTGACCTACAAACAAATGTTCTCTTTAGAAAAAGATGTAGGAATGAGACAAGGTAGCTCAAGATGAACAAAATCCACAAAATTATCTAAATCAAATCAGACACAATAGCACAGAAATAAGTTGAAAGAAAGAAGGGCTCTGAAACTCCAAGATTTCTCTAACAAAGCTAGTACATTATACTCAGTAAGAGAAATACAGACAAGGGAAAGACTTGAGGGCAGAGAAGATGCCACAGAAAGCCTCTACTAAATCTGATAAATCAATGAAAGATTACAAACTGTAAGAGCTAGAGGGCAGAACAAATGCCACAGATAACTCCTAAGAAAGAAAAAAAATCCTATGAGGTCTAAAGCTCTAAAAAATAATATATACATCTCCATTGCAAGTAGGCAGGAGTAACTCTAGTTAGGGTTACATGGATTTTGTATTAAAATAATGGAAACCCTAAATCTATCATTTCTGATCATAAATGCATCCTTGAAATATCCTAGCTAAATAGATATATGCCTCCATGTCTTTCCCATTGCCATAACTGTCTCTAAAAGGTTGGCTTATCCATCCACTTCTCTGCAAGTCGGGGGTTCCATGAATGCTCAGATCAGATCTCTTACAGATTTTTTGAATTTAAAAGTATAAATAGTCATAGGTGGTGCCAACCCTTCTCATCCATCAACGGCTGATATTTAAACTGGCATGGCACCTCAGGAAGAAAAATCAGGCTAGGATGACCACCTAGATCTTCGCATCATTTTCCTAACTGCAACCATCTTGAAGAAATCAATTCTAAACAACCTATTTGTCATGTATAACCCACTGTAACAAACACTGGTTAAAACCTTGCAGAAAGATCCAAATGTTAGCCTCAATGGTTAATCAATCAAATTTTAAAACATAACCGTTGATCTTGTATTTTCTCGATAGTTCGGACAGTCCTTATAATCCATCAAAAGTCAACCAACCCTTTGAAAAGTCTATGGCCACATCACCACCTCTTGGCCAATAAAAATAAACACCTCAGCATGACCAGCACCTTGGACCCACTAGTTTATTCACCTTTCCATCGAACGGTTGTCGCAATGCTGTGAAGAGTAAACTTCGAGCACTTTTTCATAGCGGCAATGTCACAATCATCGACTTTGATCAAACTTTAACCATTTTGGAGCCTTAAGAAACTGGGGCCACCACGATAGGTGGCAATCGGTCACAGCTGCGCGGATAAGAGATAGCCGATGTTGGGGAGAGAAGCGAAGGTGTGAAAGGTAGAAAACAACCAAGGTTTACACTTTGACCAAAAGGTAACAAAGGAATAGAAACCATCGAGGCTTTTTTACTTAGATAATTTCTTTTAAACCCTGTGACATAAAACAAGATATTCCTGCAAACTTTTAAACTTGAATATCTCCCTGGTTTTTTTATTAAGCCCATGTGATTAGAACTGGAGCTTGATGAGATCATGAACAATCTGAGGCTAAGGGTGCAAACCATGAAACTTTGTAGATTTTCTTCGCAATTCAAAATAAGTTTTAGCTGGGGGAAGGCAACAATGAGACTGAAAAGACACAACCAAGACATGAAAGATTATAAGGTCCCTCTCTCGGCTGGGCTCTACCCTTGTGGGAGCCTCATTTCACTCCACCTATGGCCAAAATTGAATAGATAGGAAATTTTGGGTAACAGTATCCATAAGGGATCCAAAAGAGTGATGTGTCCTAAGGGAAGGTAAGCTTTCCTAGGGATTTAAAAGTAAAGGAGGATCTATCCTTAAGGAATGTGTATACATTAAGGGATCCAAAAGGTGATCTATCCTAAGTGAAGGTAAGCTTCCTTAGGGATAAAAAAAAAAAGGAGGATATATTTCCTTAAGAAAAGTGTATCCATTAAGGGATCCAAATGAAAAGTAGCATTGAAACCATGTGTGTGTGTGAACTATGAGCAAAGTGTATTCCCCCACATTAACAATATTGCAAGTTTCATAATAGGACCAATTTATTTAATGGATCATACATGCATTCACTAGAAATGTTCCAATATGAAATTCCCATAAGAAAGGACAAATGAAGGGAAATGGGCACATGACAAAAGATAGCATAAAATGGATCTACCAATTTTGGGGTTAGTATGATCATATGATAGTATGCAAAATATTATATCAAAATAAAATTTTATCATCCTCCAAAGGAAGTATGACTACAACACAATGGAAGAAAAACATGTAAGAGTTACAAAGAAGATTCTTTTTGGAATGGCATCAAAGAGACAAAATAATGTCACATTTTTAAAAATTGGCATAGGTACAATATAACATGTAATGTGTTACAACTAGCAATTGTCACTGCACCAAAAGATTGACATGTTAATACCCGATACAACCACTATACTTATAGAAGACACAAGAGGCTATTAAAGCATGTCACAAACCACTGTTAGTTTGGAAACACCTATGAGAACAAGGGTAAAATAAGTGTTTCTCACTATTATAACAATCCCCCTAGTGCAAGCACATGGTTCGAACCTATGCCCAATCTCTAATACCACTTGTTACAACTAGTAGTTGTCTTTGAATTAAAAGATTGACATGTTAATGGCCGATACAACCACCAGACTTATAAAAAACATGAGAGTATGTTAAACCATGTCACAAACCACTATTGTGTTGGAAATGTTAAGGATAGAAAGCGTGCCATCAAGATTACTCACCATTGTAACATAACGACATATAGAAGAAGATAGATACAAATAAAATAATGTTTACGACATTGTGCTTCCTTTATCACCTTGCACTAATGGAGCAATAAGGACCATTTAAATAAATATAAAAAATACATGTAACAAGTAGCACATCACAAGGGAAGAACATTACAAGAGGAAAACATACAAAATCCACCACACAAGAGGAGCTAGTCAAGTATATCACCTACCTCCTATCTCAGTCAATAGTATTTAGGAAAGGTGGGAAACTTGCAAGAGGAGACAAGTCAAGCATGGTAGATGGAACAATATCATGTATTGATGGAACAACATCAAGAAAGGTAGAATAGATAGAATAATAGAAAGGTAGTTGAAATTATTTTTGTGAATTAGACTCCTAAGGCTCAATCTGCAATTAGGTAATAGTGTTTTGGCAATTTTAAAATTCAAATCTGCAATTATTTTATTTTTGTCTTTTTTTGGGGGATCTATAATATTTCATGAGAATATTATTGTGGAGATTTGTTTACCTATTAGGCCTCTGGATTTCTCAAATCTGGTTATGCAGGGATCATATTGGTAGAGCAGAGCATGTGTAGTCAAACCTCAGCCCACATTAGGTCAGTAAGTCAAATAAGATTGGGCTCTCCACCCTCAACCCAAAAAAGTCATCATGGATTGTACAAAAAACATCTCAGCACCGCATATAGAATAAGAAACAACTCGACACACCAACTTAGCACAACTAGTCTTTGCAACCCAACTCGTCAGCCAAACACACAAGATCACCGATCAGAGTGCACATCAATGAATACTCACCAATTTTATTGGTGTGAGAATGAGCTTTTAAACAAAGGATAGACCTCTGCAGGGTGCATGTGGGACTAAAGTCCCACAACCCCCTTTTTTTAGTCATGCTGCTCCACTCCGCTCATCCCCATAATGCTCTACTCCACTTTTCCAGTGATGCTTGGTAGCCCTCTTGCCATGATCCGCTAACTAGCCATGCAGAGGAAAAAGATCCTATCATGAGTCAACAATGCCACAAAATCCATGTCCTCTAATAAATCAACAACCCAACATTCCACGTCAACAACATGTAGGCATAGTAAGAAAAATTATCTGACATGTTAGTTTTCCCATTGTTTAATTTGATGTCCATCCAGATGTTAGAGCTAAGCGATTGTGTTTTGTAATGATGGCCATAAGACCATCAAATTTAACATGATGACTATGTCACTCTTTTGTTGTATTTATTTTGACATGTGTTTGATTGTAATATATGAGTGAATTCAAAATGAGGTGACGACCATTTGGACGTCAAATTTTACCTAATAGATCTGGTGACATCATTATTTCTAGTGATTTTTGACCCCCTCACCATTTATATTTTTGAACTTGTAGTCCAACTTCAAGAGGCACCCATAACTTGGTCATCCGGGCTCCAAATTAAGAGTTTGAAGCTTAGTTTGACCCAAAGAGAAATCCTAGTGAGTTGAGTACCTCTTTACCACCTTCTCAATCAGATATGGACATGAGCTACACCATGACTAGAAAACAAAGAGAAGTGATGGATCAAACTCTTGATGACATTTTCCAAATACATAGGGATAACGTGCTATTTGGTGATGACAATCAACCTGAATCACCCCCTATTAACTCAAGATATTTAGATGTCCATCAAAGAACTGAAAGACATTATGGGAAAGCTCACCAAGATGCATGGTCACAACATGAAGACCAAAACAATGAATCTGGTGATGCTCATGTGAATGCCGCATTCACTAACGACTTGTTAAAACATTCAAGGTCTGACTCTCCACTGAAAACAACCTCAAGATATGTAAACGAAAGGATTAAAAGAATTGAGTGTGAAAAGAAAGCCTTTTTGGATGAACAAACCGCTAAAGAAGAAAGGTGTAGACACCTATATTAAGAACAACAAGCCTTTCTAGAGTTGAGAAGAAAAGCATTCCAAGAGGAACAAGATAGGCTTTTGGCACAACAACTCAATGACCAATTCAACAATAGGGGTACCAACAGTGGAAACAACTCTCCACCCTCTACTCCCTCAAGAACCCCAAGAAGTAGAAGGTGGTCAAGGACCCCTTCAAGATCTCCTATTCCTAGAGGAAGGAGGATTTCACAACATAGGAGATGAACACCTCCTAGGAACTTGAGAAAACCCTCCCAACGAGCTGATCATGGCTCTCAACATGGAGGAAGTAGTGCAAGTTTTCATGATCAAGATTTTATGAGAATGCCACAAGAGCCACTATTCCAACAATATGTGGAGAAGTATCTTGATAAAAAAAAAGATAGGTTCTTAGAGAGCTTCATTAACAAGGGTGCCAAAGTCCTTTACAACTTTGATGTGGATAGGAGAAATAAGAAACAAGGACCCTCTCAAGAAGAGGAGATGAAGCAACTCAAATGTATGATGGAAAAGGTGTTGGAACCTAAAAGTTCCTTTTCACTTGATGCTATTTGTCCCAATCCTTTCGAAAAAAGTGTGAGTATGACGGATTTTGCTAGGAAAGTTGAAATCCCCCAATATGACAAGTATGATGGTAATGGTGACCCACATGATCATGTGCATTAGTTCTACATCATGAGTTTTGAGTTTCACCAAGATGACTCCTATCTTATGAGATTATTTCCAAGGAGCCTCAAGGGCCAAGCAATGGAGTGGTTTACCAACATAACCCCTCCCATCAAAACTTTCAAAGAACTTGTCCATAGATTTGTTCAACATTTTGCATACAGCTTTTCCAGATCAGTCACTATGTTGGACTTATGCAATTTAAAATAGAACCAAGGGGAATCCTTTGTTACCTTCTTACAAAGGTGGAGATGATTATGCTCCCACTATGCTAGGAATATTCCTGAGCATGAAAGGATTGACATCATTATTAGTAACTTAGTGCTTGAAATGCGGTATGAGGTTCAGAAGATGGTCTTTGATTCCTTTGACACTATGGTCAAAATTGCATGTCGAATTGAGGATGTCTTGAAAGAGCAAGGCATTTTGACCAAACATAGCAATAACAACAATGGTCAGAATACTAACAATGCTAATAAGGACAAAGGAAAACACTCACACTAGAACAAGAATAAGCAAGTAGTCAACGATAGAGTTGTGGACTCCTCCCAACCCAAGGATCAAGGAGTCCTCCATTTTTCTAGTGTAGTCCAAGCTATGAAGGTCAACACATCCTCCAACCAACAAGAACATAAACCAAAGTATCAAGAAAATCCTAAAAAGGAGAGGCGACAATTTTCTAAACTGGGTGACTCCTATGAGGATGTTTTCAAGATGCTTATTGCCAATAACCTTGCACAACCACAAGATCCAAAAAATTTCCACATACCTGACATTAAGCCACATTGGTGGAATGAAAAAGATTTCTGCAAATTCCACAATGGCATTGGACATGACATCGAACATTGCTGGAAACTTAAACACATTATTGAAGATCTTATCAAAAGTGGAAAACTTCAGATTGATGGGTTGAATACCAATGAAGACCAAAAGGAATTCAAGGAGCCTTTGCCCAAATATGAAAAGGGGTAAACCTCTAAACCCAAGAATGGCAAGGCCAAAATCAACTATACCTACACAGGTGCAGAAAATGTGATCAATATGCTTGAGGTTGTCGAGGAAAGTGTCAACATGATGAGAGACAAAGATCCTTATGGTTATGATGTGGGCTCTCCTCCTATATTTGATGAAGAATCTGTGGTGGTGGTTAGGGGTCCTCACTCTGAAAGGTCATCCCAAGCTCTTAACACTATCACCAAAAGCCAAAGTCAAGGTCTTGTAGTTATTAGAGGTCCTAGTTCCAACTAGTCCAGCAAACCCAAGCAAGTGACATCTAAGAATGTCACCACCAAGTCAGCAATCAACCCTGAAATGAGCTATAATCTTGTTGACCAGTTACAAAGAACACCAGCTCAAATCTTAATTTTTGAAATCTTGGAATTGTCTGCAAGACATAAGTGTATCCTTGAGGATGCTTTGCATGTAGCCAATGTTCCTAACAACATAGATGTTGACCAATTCTAGAACATGGTTAACCACCTTGCTAGCCCTCATTACCTCACATTCTCAGAATAAGATGAAAAAGCCTTGAGCCATCTGCATAATCTTTCCCTTCATATCGAAGTCATGATCCACAAGACCCGTGTTAGGTGTGTGTTGATTGATGGGGGTGCCGGGCTCAACATTTGTTCCTTGAGTTTGTTGAAGATACTGGGTTATTCAAAGAAAGTTATTGATACCCAGAAGAAGATTACCATTAAAGCCTATGATGAGGCAGAGAGAAGCTCCAAGGGCTTGGCCATCCTTTCTGTCAGGATTGGCCCCGTTGAAAAGGACATTTTGTTCCAAATTATTGATGTTGGTCCTTTAGCATATAATATCCTACTTGGTAGACCATGGATCCATGACATGCAAGCAGTGTCATCCACCTACCACCAATGTGTTAAGTTCCCCTATAATGGACTAGAATTTTTTATACTCGAGGATAACACATTATTTGTCAATGCAATTTTGGTAGGGACTCATGTTTCTCTCAATAGAGAAGCAAAGGATTTTGATGCCACTTTAGCACAATGCCTGAATAAGTTTAAAGCCATAGACCTTGGTATGGGGGGATATCAAATTGAATCCTTTACAAAACTGCCAGTCTCACCTAGGTCCTATGGTAAACCTTCGCAAGAGATGCATCCTTCATCTTCAACCTTGACTCTGTTTGGCACATTTGTAGAATCCTTGGTGCCTATCCAGGATGAAAAAGAAGAGGTAGCTATCAAGGACTGGATATATAGAGAATACAAATACATGCATAATGAGAACTTCTCTCCCTCTCCTAAGGTCTATGGAAGAGGGTACACTCTTGTAAAAAATATGGGCTATCCAGGTCATGGTCCTCTCAGTCATAGATTAGATGCCAGAGCTGAACCACCCGATCATGTTCTTTTTGGCTGCAGATCTAAGACAACAGTTGGCTTAGGTTTTGAAAGTTAGAATAAGAGAACTGATCCTATCCTTACTATGACAGATAGTGATGATGAATCAAGCTACATACCCAATTTTCAAAATCAACAAGATAGGTGTGAAGATTGGGTCCCTTCCACCAATCTCCTTTAGGGAGATTCAAATACTCTAGTTACCAATCCAACAGTTTCAAACCTAGAACCAGAAGTATTCACTATTGAGGATCATGTTGAGGATCCTATTCAAGAACATCAATACAAAAATGGAATTCAAGAAGGTGTTACCCTTGGTGACATCAAAGCCTCTACCTCAAGGCCTAGAAAATATCTTGGTGTAAACATCCCAACTGGGATTCAGATACAAACTCACAAGAGTATGAATGAGAATCTCTCTCTTATTGTTCCATAGTTGACATGGACATTGATGTTGTCCATACATATGGTTCCCAAACCAAGGTAGCTAAAAAATCTAGTGTAGGATTAGAGGATTGGAATCCACGAGTTTCTTTAGTGGATGATGCTTCGCTTGGTAGGATAAGTCTGATTTGAGTACCTTAGTGGGATACTTGATGGACCCTAACTCTGCAATCACTAGAGATGATTCCATTCACATACACAACATTGAACCCATCATTGACCTACCCATTGCCAATCCTCATCTAATTGATTGGTCTTAATGCTATCAATAACCTCAGCTCCTAACTTTTCAAAATGACTATGAGATAGCATGTTACCTAAATTCTCTTGAACCTGTAGTCTCTTCCACTAGAAAAATAACTACAAGCATGACAAAACCAGATATCAAGTACCTTAGTCGCAAAATGAAAAGAAAAGAAAAAAAGAATAAGAGTTCTGATGGTGAAAACCACTGTGTGGCGATGTTAGAACCTAAAAAATGAAAAATAAAGGACATATCCAAGGGTGAAAACCTCTCCGAGGCACGTAAGGATGAGGTACTTGATCATCTCCCAAGTTACTTTCAGGATAGATCTTCAGTGCTTGTTGAGCCTACACAACCAGTTAATTTGAATATAGAAGAGGCTTTGCAAATAGTGCATTTAGCTCAGTCTCTATCAACATAGGAAAAAGAAGCATATACCAAGTTCCTACAGACCAAGAAGATTAATTTTTCTTTTACTTACTTAGACATGCTAGGGTTGGACACTAATCTTATTATGCATCACTTGTCCATAGCTCCAGGTATAAAACCAGTAAAGCAAAAGTTGAGGAAAATGCATCCTCACATAGCTCTTCTCGTCAAAGTTGAACTAAAAAAACTCCTCAGTGCAGGATTTATAAGAGCCACTGATTTTGCCAGATGGATATCCAATATTGTACCAGTTTCAAAACATGATAAGTCCGTTCGTGTCTACATAGATTTTAGAGATCTTAATAAAGCATGCCCAAAGGATGATTTTCCACTTCCAAACATAGACATGATAGTGGACATGACCACGGGTTATGAGATACATTCTTTGATGGATGGTTTTTCTAGGTATAATCAAATCAAAATAGCTCCTGAAGACCTAGAAAAGACTGCATTCACTTGCGCATGGGGAACCTATTGCTAGAACGTCATGCCATTTGGATTAAAGAATGCAAGAGCTACTTATCAAAGAGCTATGACTACCATCTTCCATGACATGATGCATAAGAATATGGAAGATTATGTGGATGACACCTTGGCAAAATCTAAAAAAAGGGATACACACCTAGCTGATTTGGAAGTCATTCTAGATTGTATGGAACAGTTTCAATTGAGATTAAATCCCAAAAAGTGTGCATTTGGAGTCACTTCTGGAAAAATCCTAGGATTTATGATTTCAACCAAAGGAATAGAGGTGGACCTAGAGAAGGTTCAAGAAATATAGGATATGCCACTTCTCAAAAACATCAGTCAAATGAGGAGTCTTTAATGACACCTTCAATCTATTAGGAGATTCATTTCACAACTGGCTAATAGAGCTCAACCCTTTAACAAGATATTACACAAAGGGGTTAAATGTGTCTGGAATGAATATTTTCAAAAAAGCATGGACCAAATCAAGCAACACTTGGCCAATCCTCCAATCTTTATGCCTCCTATCCTAGGAAAACCACTCATATCGTATGTGTCAGCAACAGAATCTTCCCTCGAGGCATTATTGGCTCAACTTGATGATACTGGAAAAGAAAGAGCTATATATTACATTAGCCACACTCTTGTGTCATATGAGGTTAAATACACTAGTATTGAAAAATCTTGCCTTGCAGTGGTGTTTGCTTCCCAAAAGTTGTGACATTACATGCTTGTGTATACAATACACCTCATCACAAAAATTGATCCTCTCAAATATTTTCTTGGTAAGGTTTCTCTCACAGGGAGACTTGCTAAGTGGATGATGATCTTATCAGAAGTTGACATAGAGTATGTTGAGCATAAGGCTATAAAAGGAAAAGCCATTGCAAAATAATTGGCTGATTTTCCAATTCGAGATAAAGCACCAATTCAAGTTGAATTTCTGAATGAGCACATAATGTACATGACTCCAAGAACATGGAAGATGTTCTTCGATGGCTCTTTCATGCAAAATGGTTTAGGAGCAAGAGTGTTGTTTGTTTCTCCTCATGGGTACACAATTTCTAAGTCCTAAAAACTATTGTTCCCATGTACAAATAACATTGTTGAGTATGAGGCCTTGACAAATGGATTAAAAATGGCAATAGAATGGAGAATCATAGAGCTTCATATCTATGGGGATTCACAATTAATAGTCAACCAAGTTATTGAAGAATACCAAACCAAAGATGAAAAAATGGTACCCTACAAGAAAATGGTTGATTCATTGCAATGATATTTCACCTTTGTTACATTTCAACAAATCCCTAGAGCATAGAATAAGGTAGCTGATGCTATGGCTACATTGGATTCACTTCTTCAGCTAGAACAACATGAGTCCTGATTCAAATTCCTGGTGGAAGAGCTACACTACCCTATCTATGACTCCCAAGAAAGCCAAGTTATTTGTACCCTTATTGGCCATAAGTCATCCCGCTATGGTGCCATTTACTCATACCTCTGTGATGGTACTATTCCCAAAACCTTCAATCATTCTGAATGAAGAAACCTAATCCAAAATGCCTCTCACCACACCCTCATCTCTGGTGATTTGTATAGAATGGGTTTAGATGGGACACTTCTTAGGTGCTTGGAAAAGGATGAGTCCAACCAAGCATTAGCTGACATTCATGAGAGCATTTGTGGAGGATATTCTAATGGTCTTTCCATGGCCCTAAGGTTGCTTAGGGTAGGGTACTATTGCCCTACCATGTAGACAGATGCAGTAACTTTTGCTAAATCATGTGAAAAGTGTCAGAAACACAATAACCTGATACATGCTCCAGGTAGGGAGCTTATTCCTTCTATTTCTCATTGGCCATTTCAGCACTCGGCCTTTGATCTTGTTGGGTAGATTCATCCCAACTCATCAAGTGGACACAAATTCATTATCACTACTATTGATTACTTTACCAAATGGGTAGAAGCTGTCCCACTTTCTGTTGCCTCAGGCAAGATAGTTTCTTTGTTTATTTTGAACCATATCATATGTCGGTATGGAGTGCCTTTTGAAATAATCACTGACAATGGAGGTCAGTTTAAAAACAAGGACCTTAAGCATCTCTAGAAGAAATTCAAGATAAAACAACATTGATCCTCCATTTACTTCCCGCAAGGAAATGGACAATCAGAGGCTTCGAATAAGACCATTCTTAAAATTCTCCATAGAACAGTTCACAAGAATGGTAGAGATTGGCATCTACAGATAAATCCTGCCTTGTGGGCCTATCAAACAAGTATTTGTACTCTAATAGGGGCTACTCCTTTTGCCCTCACTTATGGTGCTAAAGCAGTGTTACCTTTAGAGGTGGAGATTCCTTCTCTTAGAGTTTCCCTCAAAGGTTTAGTGACAGATGAAGACTACCGTGCCATGAGGCTACAAGAACTAGAACTTCTAGATGAAAAGCATAAAGCATCCTTTGATCACATGTGAGTCTACCAAAAGTGTATGTCCAAAGCATTCAACAAGAAGGTTTGCCATAGAGAATTCCAAGTGGGAGATCTTGTATTATGATAAAACCCTAAGAACCAACAACATAGAGAGCAAAAAGGGAAATTCAAACCTAATTGGCTTGGACCATACATCATTACTACTACTTTTGGGATAGGTGCTTATTTACTATCTAATCCAGAGGGAGAATAGCTCCCTAACCCTATCAATGTTTTGCACCTAAAGAAGTTCTATCCATGATTTCTATTCTATTTGGGGGCATCCTTTGTACATACTTATTGATCCTGAAAAAATTCCAAAAAATGTCATATATGATGCTGAAAAAATCCTAAAAAGCATATAAAGTCCTGAAAAAATACAAAAAATTCAAAAAATGCAAAAAATTCAAAAAAATAGATAAAGTGCCTTGGTGAAAACCTGGAAACAAGCGCCTTGGTAGCAAAAATACAAAAAAATTAAAAAAATAAAAAAAATCTACAAGTGGTGAAAACCTGGAAACGAGCGCTACTTGAGGCCTTTGCACCCTTGTTTCTTAGCATGAATCCTCGACACTTAAAACCTTTTTTTCATCATGCCTTGACCTTGTTGCCTTGGTTTGGAATTGGTCTTTGTCTTTGTGTAGGGGGCATCACTGTGTTAGCTTTGGTCTCTAGGATGCGTTGGTCTTTAGGACATCTTGCAAACGGCATTTTTCAACACCACCCAAACTGTGTTTTTCAACACTACCCTAACATCAAGTGTTTTTCAACACTTATCAGATATCTTACCTGCAGTCTAGCATGATATGATATTCTCTCACTGGTAGATGTGATACTCAAAGTTTGACTCTATGACCTACACACACGCACTTAAACACTCGACTCGGTGAGACTTGTTTGACTTTATTTTCTTTGTATGTTGTCTATGATGATTTCTTTGATGAGTGTTCTCTTCCTAATAGTTTTCGATGATGAAGAGCTAGAAGACTGGGGGCATGAGGACATGTTTTATTGTTTTTTTTGCTTGTGGGTATATTTTTCTAGTCCTAACTATCATTAGCATTTATGCTTGTTCCACTTGACATTAGGGTGTAGAAGGTATTATCCTTGATTGTTTCCACAAGTGCATACTTATAGTAATCTTGAATTTCCTTGTGTCTCGATATGAGTATAATCTTGCCATATTAAACTTAGGTAATCTCACCACACTAGTCATCTTGACCTATATGTCTTTGATGCTTAGGTGAGATTCCCACATATCTATCTGATATAGATAATATTCAGATTCACATAGTCATACTAGTGTGTATTGTATGATCTTGCAATGCTACCAATAATGCTCGATGATGAATATTAGAGTCTAAAAGCTTTGTGACCTTGCAAGTAAACCACTTTTCAAAGTAGCTTGCATTTTTAGGTTCATGATTAGTTTAGTTTTGCATCTTGCATATGGAGAGAGCTCTCTTTTTCATCTTTTGTGGACCTATCGGTCAACTGTGCTCACCTTTCCTTTTCTTGATCATTTCTTTCACTCCTAATCTTTCACATCACATCCCTTTTTTGTCATCACAAGGGGTTAATCTTATCATCATATCTATCTCAAAAAGATCATTTTCAAAAACATGAGTCTATATCATAAACATGAGAACTAAACATACATCTATGAGAGATAAACATACATCTATGAGAGAGATTATACATGAGCATATATAACATACATTTTGAGCAATATGACAAGACAATATAAAAATTGAAACATCCATCACAAGTGGGACAAGTACACAAGATCTATCACAAATCCAATAAATCTCATATATATATATGATAAATGTCATGATACAAATATAATGTGGGATCCAAAATCTGGATAATGTCCCAGGGTATGTCTCTATACATCTATCCTAGCCCTAGGTCTGACTAGCACCATCATGTGGAGGTGGTGGTGGTGGAGGTGGTGTCACTACCCTGTCAAGTACCATATCAGATCTCCCAGCCCTCTCAGAGTAGAGTGGTACTCTTTGTCCCTCTCGTACAACCTGTATGTAGAGTCCATGATAATATGCAGCTCGTGCTACCTCTCACCGGATCTCTAGTGCATCAGCCTATGCCCCCCTCTCCCACCGCTCTATCTTGACTCTCAAGTCAGTTAGCTGCTAGTCTCTCATGGCTATAGTGATCCCTAGCTACTACATCTCCATCTCTAGAACCTAGATCCTTGCTCTGAGATCCTCTCCCCCTGCAGGTTGATCCTGCCCAACATCCACCCATTAGGGAGATGGTCTCACCATGTCATCCCCCTCATCTATGGAACCCTATCTTGATGAGAATTTCTAGCCACCTGATATAGAGCTATATCCCCTCTCTCCTCTCCTTCCACCTCTTTCATTCCCTTTGTCTTTGTCTCTATCATCTCCCTGTGCATCTGGTTGTGCATCAGGTATAGTAAACCTAGGGAATAGATGTCTCCTCTGCTCTGCCCTATATGCCACATCTACCCCTACATCTGCCATATCTCGAGATAGTCCCATGGCTCCCTACATATACCTATGGTATCCTATACTACCTGCTAGTAGTCCAGCATCAGCAGCCATCCCTGTCCCTCCTCATCCCTAACTCGGGCATATGTGGTCATCTTTGTGGGCACCCTCTGCTACTACCCAAACTATCTCCAGACCTGATTGATGATGAAGCACTCAACTATATCAAAGTGTTGACCTACTAGTGGTTGGTTGCATAGCATGTAACCTAATTCCCTCTCCCAATCACCCCACTACTCACATGCCATGTATGGTCTCCACTGAAATGAGGTGAGCTCATCTAGTAACTTGCAGTAGTAAGTCACATCCCCACTATGTGGCTGTGATATGAAACCTATATATCTATATATATAGGGGTGTCTCCACTCCCTCAGCTGCACATGTGGGCACACAATGATGATGTTCTCCCATGTCCATACCTATGCTAACACAACACCGCATACCCAAGTCTTGCTTTCCTGATATATGATCTCGTCGAGCTCATGGTACATATCCACTAGGATGGTTGGGCCCCATGCCATCCACCATAGGTGCACTATAAGATCTTCTACTAGCCTATCCCAGCCCAGTGGGAATCCTCTCTGACTTCTATCTGTGATGAGAACCTATGCCACTATAGAGCATACTATACATGAGACCTAGAAATCCCTGCCATACTCCTCCATCAACCTATCCCAGCTGAGGTGCCTATCAATGAAGGTGACATCCTAAAACATGTCCTGCATGATCTATCGCCCCTCAGTTAGATCTTGATCATAGTATACCTGTACCAACAAACAATCATGTCATTTTTTATCATATGGAAACTTTACATCTATGAATATCTATAAACATGATTATACTCATAGGATCTCCATGGCTAGGAACTCAAAGGATCCGATAGACATCCTCCAGGCTAATAGTAGCCTCTCTGGTTGGCAAGTGAAATGTGTTATGCTCACAGTGCCACCTCTCAGCCAATGCTATTAATAACCTATGATTAGCTCAAATGTGGGGCATCTACAAAAAATAACCAAAACCCATCTCCCCCAAGTCTACACATCCAGGATCATCAAGATCTCGGATGCATCATAACCCAGTCACTCTCAGCGCTCTAATGAGCAGCGCTGGAAAGTTCTCTTGCAAGCCATTAACCCAAACCAAATGTTAGAACATATCATGATGGATGTATAAAATCAGTACAAAACATCTTAAAAAGACAACATTGTTTGGACCCATGTCATTTTGCTAAAAAATATTAAAACATGTCATTTTTCTACACTATGCGATACTATTTTTTGATAAAATATCATGCGATATTTTCTTCAGTACCAGTGCGATAGTATCTTTGAGTGCAATAGTTTGCATAAGCTCACATGATATTTCATTCAGTATCGTGCGATACTGGATTCAATATCAGTGTGATACTATGTTGACCGACGAAGTAACATGAAATAAATCCTCAAAGGGTGCGATACTTAAAACCTATCGTACGATATTTCACATGGCTAAAATTTGAAAATTTTTAAAAACATTAAAAACATGTTTTAAATTTAAATAAATTCTCATAAATGACCTACAAGGCAAGTTTTTCTGAAAACATACCGGGGCACCATACTATGGAGGTCGATTGTGCAACCGAGCGTGCTCGAATCGATGCCTGTGAACCGGAATCACTACTTCCTAGGCCATTTTCTATCTCTAAGCTCTTGAAATTCTCAAATCACTATAAGAAAAATGATTTTTAAAATGACCTTTTTACCCCTTTATATAGCATTTTGACATTTTGACCAATTTTCAAAACACCTAGGAATTGCACAAAAATTGCACCCCTAGCTAAATTCGACATCCTGGTTCCATTTTCAGGATCAAAATTGAAATCTGAGTTCATCTTGAAATTCAAAATCACATTTCAAAATTTCACCCTCTGCACAGTTGGTTGACCATTCAAGGCCTGATCCTTCGATCTTTATTGGGGCATCTTCATTTCTTCATCCCCATCTCTTTCAAACTTCTAGTCTTTCATTCACTTTCATTCACTTCATCTCTCTAAGGTTTGACTTCCTCTTTATCCTATATCTTTCTTAGTCAAACCTAGTCAAACTAGGGAATATTTTCACTACTTGATGGTTATCCTATCATCTTTCACCTTCGATTATGATTTCTAGTGACTTGATCAAGTTTATCAATTTACTATTTCTCCTCTACCTGATTTCGATTTTGATTCTGAGGGGGCAATACCTATTAGCTTCAATCCTTGATTCAGCATTATCAATAAAATCTTGCTTGAGATCCTTATCTCTTATTTGAGAATTGACAATCTCTTATTTACAAGTATGTTGGTCTTGTCTTTCAGCTTATCTTTGTCAGCTTATGCTTATTTTTGTCCTGATATGTTCCCATCTGTTGAACACACATCTGGGTTGTTTTTTGATCCCAAATCGATCTCACATTTCAATTCCATCCTTTGACCACATGTGATCCAAAATTGATCTCACATTAGTCAAAGAGGGGAAAATGTATGCACCCTAAAATGGTCACCTAGACTTTGGGCCCCCATTCAGCAATTTATCAAACCCCTGAATCGGTATTTTCAAAAATCAGCATTTTTCAAATTATATCAATTTCCTTGATCAAATCATATTTCTATCATTTATTCAATTATTTTCTATGGGCTAACCATTTTATCCTAAAGTCTTTATTTATTTAAAAGGAATTCTCTCCCCTTTTATTAAATAAAAATTCCCCACTTTTCCTCTTATCCTAAGTTGAACAAATAAAGCATTATTCTTATTTTATAAAAAGAAGAAAAACACTTTTTGTCTCATATGGACATAAAAGTCAACTCTTATTTTCTCATTGGAGGATATTTGTGCACATGGATTGCTCCTCTTTCAAGCTCCACCCTTGATTAAATATTTTTCTTCTTAATCTCCATGGTCCATTCCTTCTTAATTCCTTTAAAAGGAGAGATCTTTTCTCATTCTTAGATCCCAACTTTTTATGCTAATCTTATGCTGCAGGATTTCTTGGAAACTTTGGAGCTTTTGGAGATCATTTCTTGCATTCTAGTTTCATTTCTTGCATCATAGCTTTCATGGCATCTAGCTTAGTTTCTTTTATGCTCTAGATTAGCTCACATAGCTTAATTAGCAAGGGTTTGTAATACTTTCCTTTCCTAGTTTAGCTTGCATCTTCATTCTTAGCATAGCTTGCATTGCATTGCATCTTCATTGATTCTTAAGGATATTGGAATTCTTGCCCTTGTCTCTTTGAATCTCCCATTGTGTGGTTTACTAGCAAGGTTGCATGCTTCAATAGGTCTAGCTGAGAGCACCATCAACATCCTTGTGACTCCATGCCTAGGGAGCTCTAGGTCGCTTTCTCAAGGTTTCCCATTCATGGATTCCCTTGGAAGTAATGAATTAGAGAAGTGCACTATTTAGAGTGCATTTTTGGATCACATTAGTCAAAGAGGGGAAAATGTATGCACCCTAAAATGGTCGCCTAAACTTTGGGCCCCCATTCAACAATTTATCAAATCCCTGAATCAGTATTATCAAAAATCAGCATTTTTCAAATTATATCAATTTCCTTGATCAAATCCTATTTCTATCATTTATTTGATTATTTTCTATGGGCTAACCATCAACATCCTTGTGAATCCATGCCTAGGGAGCTCTAGGTCATTTTCTCAAGGTTTCCCATTCATGGATTCCCTTGGAAGTAATGACTTAGAGAAGTGCACTATTTAGTGTGTACGACAGGGATTTCCCAGTCCCATGTATAGTATGTTCTATAGTGGCACAAGCTCTCATCATAGACAGGAGCCAGAGAGGATTCCCACTAGGATGGGGTAGGTTAGTAGCAGATCTTATAGCACACCCACAGTGGATGGCATGGGGCCCAGCCATCCTAGCGGATATGTACCATGAGCTCCATTAAATCATATACCGGGAGAGCAGGACTTGGGCATGCGAGGCTATGTTAGCACATGTATAGGCATGGGATCACATCACCCTTGTGCATCCACATGTGTAGCTGAGGGAGTGGAGATGCCCCTATTTATATAGATATACAGGTTTCATATCACAACCACATAGCGGGGATGTGACTTATTACTAGAGGTCACTAGATGAGCTCACTTCATTTCAGTGGAGACCATACAGGGCATGTGAGTAGTGGGGTGATCAAGAGCGAGAGTTAGGTTACATGCTATGCAGCTAGCCATTGGTAGGTTGGTACTACTTGCATTTCATGGATCCACAGTCTACCAAGTAGGATATTATATGCTAAAGGACCAACATCAATAATTTGGAACAAAATGTCCTTTTCAATAGGGCCAATCCTGACAGGACGGACGGCCAAGCCCTTAGAGCTTCTCTCTACCTCATCATAGGCTTTAATGGTAATCTTCTTCTAGGTATGAATAACTTTCTCAGAATAATCCAGTATCTTCAACAAACTCAAGGAACAAATGTTGAGCCCAGCACCCCCATTAATCAACACACGCCTGACACGGGTCTTGTAGATCATGACTTCGATATGAAGGGAAAGATTATGTGGATGGCTCAAGGCTTTTTCATCTTCTTCTGAGAATGTGAGGTAATGAGGGATGACAAGGTGGTTAACCATGTTCTTGAATTGGTCAACATCTATGTTGTTAGGAACATTGGTTGCACGCAAAGCATCCTCAAGGATACGCTTATGTCTTGGAGACAATTCCAAGAGTTTAAAAATTCAGATTTGAGCTAGTATTCTTTGTAGCTGGTCAAAAAGATTATAGCTCATTTCAAGGTTGACTGCTGACTTGGTGGTGACATTCTTAGATGTTACTTGCTTGGGTTTGTTGGACTGGTTGGAACTAGGACCTCTAATAACTATAGGACCTTGACTTTGGCTTCTGGTGATAGCATTACGAGCTTGGGATGACCTTTGAGAGTGAGCAACCCTAAGCACCACCACAAGTTCTTCATCAAATATAGGAGGAGAGCCCACATCATAACCATAAGGATCTTTGTCTCTCATCATGTTGACACTTTCCTTGACAACCTCAAGCATATTGATCACATTTTCTACACCTGTGTAGGTATAGTTGATTTCGAGCTTGCCATTCTTGGGTTTAGAGGTTTCCCCCTTTTCATATTTGGGCAAAGGCTCCTTGAATGCCTTTTGGTCCACATTGGTATTCAACCCATCAATCTAAAGTTTTCCACTTTTGATAAGATCTTGAATAAGGTGTTTAAGTTTCTAGCAATGTTCGATGTCATGTCCAATGCCATTGTGGAATTTGCAGAAAGCTTTTTCATTCCACCAATGTGGCTTAACATTAGGTATGCTAAATTTTTTTGGATCTTGCAGTTGTGAAAGGTTATTTGCAATAAGCATATTGAAAACAACTTCATAGGAGTCACCCAGTTTAGAAAACTGTCTCCTATCCTTCTTAGGCTTTTCTTGATACATTGGTTTATGCTCTTATTGGTTGGAGGATGTGTTGAGCTTCATAGCTTGGACTACAGTAGACAAATGAAGGACTCCCTTCTCCTTGGGTTGGGAAGAGTCCACAATTCCATCATTGACTACTTTCTTATTTTTGTTCCAGTGTGAGTGTTTGCCTTTGTCCTTATTAGCATTGTTAGTATTTTGACCATTGTTGTTATTGCTATGTTTGGTTAAAATGCCTTTCTCTTTCAAGATATCCTCAATTTGACATGTGGTTTCAACCATAGTGTCAAAGGAATCAAAGACCATCTTCTGAACCTCATACCACATTTCAAGCACTAAGTAACTAATAATGATGTCAATCCTTTCATGCTCAGGAATATTCCTAGCATAGTGGGAGCATAATCATCTCCACCTTTGTAAGAAGGTAACAAAGGCTTCCCCTTGGTTCTATTTTAAATTGCATAAGTCCAACATAGTGACTGATCTGGACAAGTTGTATGCAAAATGTTGAACAAATCTATGGACAAGTTCTTTGAAAGTTTTGATGGGAGGGGTTATGTTAGTAAACCACTCCATGGCTTGGCCCTTGAGGCTCCTTGGAAATAATCTCATAAGATAGGAGTCATCTTGGTGAAACTCAAAAATCATGATGTAGAACGGACGCACATGATCATGTGGGTCACCATTGCCATCATACTTGTCGTATTGGGGGATTTTAACTTTCCTAGGAAAATCCATCATACTCACACTTTTTTTGAAAGGATTGGGACAAATAGCATCAAGTGAAAAGGAACTTTTAGGTTCCAACACCTTTTCCATCATACGTTTGAGTTGCTTGATCTCCTCTTCTTGAGAGGGTCCTTGTTTCTTAATTCTCCTATCCACATCAGAGTTGTAAGGGACTCTGGAACCCTTGTTAATCAAGCTCTCTAGGAACCTATCTTTTTTTTGATCAAGATACTTCTCCACATATTGTTGCAATAGTGGCTCTTGGTGCATTCTCATAAAATCTTGATCATCAAAACTTGCACTACTTCCTCCATGCTGAGAGCCATGTGAGCTCAATGAGAGGGTTGTCTCGAGTTCCTAGAAGGTGTTCATCTCCTATGTTGTGAAATCCTCCTTCCTCTCAGACTAGGAGATTTGAAGGGGTCCTTGACCACCTTCTACTTTTTGGGGTTCTTGAGGGAGTAGAGGGTGGAGAGTTGTTTCCACTGTTGGTACCCCTATTGTTGAATTGGTCATTAAGTTGTTGGGCCAAAAGCCTATCTTGTTCCTCTTGGAATTCTTTTCTTCTCAATTGCAGCAAGTCTTTTTGTTCTTCCTCTAGGTGTCTAAACCTTTCTTCTTTAGTGGCTTGTTCGTCCAAAAAGGCTTTCTTTTCATGGTCAATTATTTTAAGCCTTTCATTTGCATATCTTGAGGTTGTTTTGAGTGGAAAGTTGGACCTTGAATGTTTGAACAAGTCATTAGTGAATGCATCATTCACATGAGCATCACCAGATTCATTGTTTTGGTCTTCATTTTGTGACCTTGCATCTTGGTGAGCTTGCCCATAATGTCTTTCAGCCCTTTGATGGGCGTCTAAATATCTTGAGTTAATAGGGGGTGATTCAGGTTGATTGTCATCACCAAATAGCATGTTATCCCTATGTCTTTGGAAAATGTCATCAAGAGTTTGATCCATCGCTTCTCTTTATTTTCTAGTCATGGTGTAGCTCATGTCCATATCTGATTGAGAAGGTGGTAAAGAGGTACTCAACTCACTAGGATTGCTCTTTGGGTCAAACCAAGCTTCAGACTTGCTCCTAGGTGATTGAATATTTAGTTTACTTACTAATTAAATCATATTGATTTAATTAGTTAAGTTATTACTCTTTAGTGCTTAAGCTTTCTCTTAGGTGCATTAATAATTAATTCTTTTATTAATTATTAATGTGCAATCTAGATTTTTTAGGATTTAGGGTTTTGTTCACCTTTATAGGTTGATCCTTGTAATTCTTTTTTCATTAACTTGGATCATAATTTTTCTCTCACATTTTGAGTAACTTCTGAGTTTTTCCTTTTTCTTCTTTCTGCTTCTCTCCTGTAACAGGTTATTTGCATGCATATATTCTTAGCATTCTATGGATTTTTATCTCTCAAATCCTATAGTAAAGAGGTACTCAACTCACTAGGATTTCTCTTTGGGTCAAACCAAGCTTCAAACTCGCTCCTAGGTGATTGATCAAAGATGGGTTTCTTTCCCTTTCACTTTTGATGAGTTTGGACTGAGGGTAACTATTTGAAGACAACTTGAGGTCATTTTCCTTGACTAGTAGGTACCTTGTCGTAACTGACATGAAAGAAAAAGACCCTTGGTGATAAGATGACCTTATGAAATGTCAATACCAAACTAGGATAGTAAAAGTGTTCAATTCTCCAAAAAGAGATGGTAAGATAAAAAGTTGCAAAAGGTGTAAACCAACACTGCCACAGAGGTGTATAATAAAAGGATGAGTATCCTATCAGATATGGACCAGGAAGATGGATTTATCCAAATATATATATCTCTAACTTATCAATGACAAGAAAGATTACTTTTGTAAAATAAGAGAACACTAATTCAAGGGGTCTAAAAATAGGAACCCAAGGTATAAACAAGTTTCTAGCAACAGAGTAAGTCACCTACTAAAATCTGGTTGACTAAGGAAAGATTGAAAATTGCATAAACTAGACAGACAACAAAAACACTCTATGCGACAGTTTCTAGGCTAACAGTACGATAGTTTCTAATCAGGCAATATTTTGCAGTAAGCAATGCGACAGTTTCTAGACAGCCTGTGTGATACTTTCCAGGCAAGCAGTGTGATAGTTTTTTAGGAACAAACTATCACATGATAATTATCAGTACAATGTACGATACAGTTTCAGAATCATATGACTCTTAACCAATGAGTGCTAAAAATCTTAGTTTTAAGGGCATTTTGGTCAAAATTTCTGTTTGAAGGTTGAATTTTTCAATTTCAAGCACAATGACAGTAGTAAATAGACATGTTTGTAAATAGTAGGTGATCAAACATGTCATAAAACACTTGCAAAAGGGAAAAAGAAACCTTGCCAAGACAAGCAATTGTGATATCAAAGCAATAAAATCCTATGAATGCTACTGTGATGTTTGATATTTGAGAACGTTTACATGGGTAGATCACAACGAGAAAACTTCAAGCACTTACTAGCCTAAAAAGACAATGGCTCAATACTTAACAACTTGGCCCACACTTGATACTCCATTGCCTCACACAAAGTGGTTGCCCATAATAGATATTGGCTTTGTCGTGGAAGTGCCAATGACACAACCAAAGGAACACAGATGGTGAGAAATCTTGGGGTGATTCAGGTTAGTCCACTAGGATCAATCCTTGCACCAAGAAGCTAAGTGGAAAAATAGGGTGGCTTCTATCTATGGTTCTTAGTAAGGGCTTCTGTTCGTAATACTCATCTTGCTCCCCAAAGGGACTCCTTACCTTGCGACAAGTAACAGACCTCGCGGCCACAAGAGTACCTTAAGAATTCTTGCTCAACATTTTCCTCATGGTCACAATCCCAAAAGTACTCACATCAAGCAAAGACAAGTACTACATCTACCAAGGTTTTGTGTCCCTGATAGCCTTGAGTTTATAGTGGGTTAGAATAGATGGCAAAAAGATTGTCCCCACTTGGGTCATTCCTCTTGATTGCTCAAGATCAGGCCCACTAAAGGATTCTAAAAGCTAAACAAAGAGTGGATCAACCTTTGAGTGTCAGGATTTATGTTTCACCTCAAGGGTGAAGAGCATAATCTCCTAGCTCAAAAATTTCTCCCAAACACACCAAGCAAAGGTTCAATTACCCTCTTGCTTTCAAAATCTAAAGACAGGTCAAGATTTTCTGGTTCACCACAAGGGTGAAGAGCATACTTCTCCTACCACCCAAAGATTCCTACAAGATATTAAGTGCCTAATAAATGAAACAACTAGTAGATGCCACACTCAAAAGAAAATAATTAAACAAGCACTTGATTGGTTTTTATGCTTTGGGCAGCCCTGCAAAAACCGTTAGTAGCCCTTGTGCATTTGGAGCTTTGACATGCATTATTTTAAGAAAATAATCAAGTAATGAGAGCACCTACAAGTAAAACTTGTTATCCCTACAAGGGTTATCACATCAAAAACAAAATGAAATCTGCAAATAAACCCCTGTTCTACAACAACAAATGAAAAATCTGAATCAAACCAAGTAAATGTCAGAGGAAGAGTCATGCGATATTTCGCTCTGTACTGGTGTGATACTTTATCTCCATGTGATAATTCCTAATACCTATGTGTGACATAGAACAAAACAATAGAGCGACACAATCTGCCAAAGCGTGCGATATTTTAACTGGTAAAATATCGATCTCACATTTCAATTCCATTCTTTGACCACATGTGACCCCAAATCAATCTCACATTTCAATTCCATTCTTTGACCATATGTGATCCCAAATTGATCTCACATTAGTCAAAGAGGGGTAAATGTTTGCATGCTAAAATGGTTTCCTAGACTTTGGGCCCCCATTCAGCAATTTATCAAATCCCTGAACCAGTATTTTCAAAAATTAGTATTTTCAAAAATCAGCATTTTTCAAATTATATCAATTGCCTTGATCAAATCCTATTTCTATCATTTATTCAATTATTTTCTATGGGCTAACCATTTTATCCTAAAGTCTTTATTTATTTAAAAGGAATTTCCCCCCTTTTATTTAATAAAAAAGCCCCCACTTTTCCTCTTATCCTAAGTTACACAAATAAAGCATTATTCTTATTTTATAAAAAGAAGAAAATCACTTTTTGTCTCATATGGACACAAAAGTCAACTCTTATTTTCTCATTGGAGGATATTTGTGCACATGGATTGCTCCTCTTTCAAGCTCCACCCTTGATTAAATATTTTGCCTCTTAATCTCCATGGTCCATTCCTTTTTAATTCCTTTAAAAGGAGAGCTATTTTCTCATTTTAAGATCCCAACTTTTTATGCTAATCTTATGCTGCAAGATTTCTTGGAGACTTTGGAGCTTTTGGAGATCATTTATTGCATTCTAGTTTCATTTCTTGCATCATAGCTTTCATGGCATCTAGCTTAGTTTCTTTTATGCTCTAGATTAGCTCTCATAGCTTAATTAGCAAGGGTTTGTAATACTTTCCTTTCCTAGTTTAGCTTCCATCTTCATTCTTAGCATAGCTTGCATTGCATTGCATCTTCATTGATTCTTAAGGATATTGGCATTCTTGCCCTTGTCTCTTTGAATCTCCCATTGTGTGGTTTACTAGCAAGGTTGCATGCTTCAATAGCTCTAGCTGAGAGCACCATCAACATCCTTGTGACTCCATGCCTAGGGAGTTCTAGGTCTCTTTCTCAAGGTTTCCCATTCATGGATTCCCTTGGAAGTAATGACTCAGAGAAGTGCACTATTTAGTGTGTATAGGTAGAAAGGTATGTTACATAGCAGAAGAAAATGAATCTGAATCTGATTCTGATGATGATATAGTTGTATTTGTTGCTATGAAAGATGATTCTGAAGAAGAAGAAAAACATGTAGAAAAAACACTAATCTCAAAAGTTAGTAAAAATAATACATGGATCATAGACAGTGGTTGTACATATCACATGACTGATGATGATGATAAATTTGATCATCTTGAGCAATATAATGGATGATCTATTAAGATGGGTAATGACACACCCTGTATGGTAAGAGGTAAAGGATCCTTGATGATAAATGATAGAATAAAATGTGAAAATGCTTATTGGGTAGAAGGACTGAACTATAATTTGCTAAGTGTGGCACAATTGAACAATTGAGGTCATCGAGATGCTTTTGAGAGAAAGAAAGTGAAAAACATTTATGATGGAGGAAGACTAGTTGGAACCAAAGCACAATCAAGAGGTAATCTATTTTATCTTGATACTAATGAGTCTTCTTGCTTGATGATGAAAAAATGAAGATGCTTGGTTGTGGCATAAGAGGTTATGCCATGTGAATTTTGATAACATGATTAAGATCAGTAAAAGGAAAAGAGTTAGAGGTCTACGTAACTTGTCTAAACCTGATCATGTTATGTGTCATGAATGTCAGAAAGATAAAACGAATAAATCTAGTTTCAAAAGATAAGATTATTCAACAAAGAAGATACTTGAGTTGGTTCATACCGACCTATGTGGACCTATGAGAAATCATATTTATTATGGAGACAGATACTTTATTCCTTTTGTTGATGATTATACTAGGTTGATGACTGTCATGTTTTTGAAAGAAAAATCTGAGGCATTCAAGATGTTCAAGTGGTATAAAGCTAAAATGGAAAAAGAGACTGGTAGAGAATTGAAATGCTTAAGATCTGATAGAGGAGGTGAATTTATCTCTGATGAATTTACTAATTTCTGTAATGAGCATGGTATTAAAAGATAGGTCTCTGGACCAAGGACACCTTAGTAGAGTGACATTGTTGAAAGGAGGAATAGGTCAATCATTGACTGTGCTAGGACATTGATGATAGAAAAGAATGTTGCCCAGATATACTGGAGAGAATTTGTCAGTGCAACTGTTTATGTTCTGAACCTAGTACAACTGAAGGACACTAACAAGACACCCTATGAGTTATGGTTTGCACACAAACCCACTGTAAGTTATTTTAGAATTTTTGGAAGAAAATGTTTTATTCTGAAAGATGAGAGAAATGGAAAGTTTGACTCAAAAGGTGATGAAGGGATATTTGTAGGATATTCCACTAAAAGTAAAGCATACAAGTGTTTGAATAGAGTTACAAATAAAATGATTGAAAGTACTAATGTTCAAGTTGATGAGTTTGATGATAAGAATGCAGAGGAAAGTAGAAAGGAACCAAAAGACTATGGTAGATTCACTTGCATTAAAAAACTTGAGTTTCTATCAAAGCCGCAGACTGTAACAACCAGTCAGCAGGAAAACAACATCGAGGAACAGGAAAGAGAAATCGACGAGCAGGATGGACCTACCGAGCAATAAAATGAACCTACATAAGATGAAAAAGAAAGAAGAGATCATGTATTGGAAATATTTGTTAGAAGACATAATCCTGAGACAAATTATTGGAGACAGACATGTTGGCATGCAAACAAGGAGTAAGACAAGACAAGGTACATGTCTAGTTTGTGAATATGAACCAAAGAATGTAAAAGCTGCATTAGAAAATGATGAATGGGTTAATGCAATGAAAGAGGAAATAGAACAGATAGAGAAGAACAAAACCTGGACCTTAGTACCCAAATGTAAAGATAAGAATATTATCGATACTAAGTGGATATTCAAGAACAAGCTGAATGAAAATGGAGAGGTAACAAGAAATAAAGCTAGATTGGTATGCAAGGGATATGCACAGGAGGAAGGAATTGATTATGGTGAAACATTTGCACTTGTTGCTAGATTGGAAGGAGTTAGAATGTTACTTGCATATGTTGCACACAAAAAGCTCAAAGTTTATCAAATGGATGTCAAGTCAACATTTTTGAATGGGATACTTGAAGAAGAAGTCTACATAGAACAACCAGAAGAGTTCGTTGATCCAGACAAGAAAGACATGGTATGTAGATTACATGAAGCTTTATATGGTTTGAAGAAAGCACCGAGAGCATGGTATGAAAGGCTGCATACTTATTTGTTAAGTATTGGATTTGTTAGAACAAGTAAGAACAATAATTTTTATATGAGAAGAGATACTGATGATACTATTCTTATTGCTGAAATGTTTGTGGATGATATTATTTTTAGAGGTCAAGATCACATATGTAAAGCCTGTGCTGATGAAATGAGAAAATAATTTGAAATGTTTATGTTTGGAGAGATTAAGTTCTTTCTAGGACTACAAGTGATTCATCAGAGTGATTGGATATTCATCACACAATCTAAATATATCAAGGAAGTATTGAGAACATTTGGCATGGAAGATGCTAAACCTATTGGAGCACCAATGGCTACTGGATGTAAACTGACTAAGGAAGATGAAACTACAGAGGTGAACCATACACTGTACCGATCTATGATTGGTAAGTTAATGTATGTAGTGGATAGTAGACTAGATATAGCACATGTTGTGGGAATTGTTGCAAGATTTTCTGCAAATCCTAGGGAGTCACACATGTTTCTAAAAAGAGAATCTTAAGATACCTGAAGAAAACAAAAGATTATGGATTATGGTATCCTAAGGAAGGCAAATTTGAACTCAGAGTCTATACCGACACTGATTGGGCTGGAAATGTGGATGACAGAAAACATACCACCAGAGGAGCATTTTTCTTTGGTGACAGACTTGTTACATGGACAAGTAAGAAGAAGGCTTGAATTTCTCAGTCTACAGCCAAAGTAGAGTATGTTGCTGCTGCTACAAACTGTTCAAATATTACATATATTAAGCAAGTGTTGGAAGGTATGAATGAGGTAATCACTGAGCCAATGATTATATATTGTGACAACACCAGTGCAATTAATATTTCAAAGAATCCAGTGATGCACTCTAAAACAAAGCATATATCTATTAAGTATCACTACTTAAGAGAACAAGTACAAGAGAAGCAAGTGAAGCTAGAATTTGTTACATCAAAAGAACAACTTGCAGACATTTTTACAAAGCCTCTACCAAAGGATACATTTGAATACTTGAGGACTAGACTTGGGGTCCATCCCCTATCTACCGGTCACTAATGTGATCTGGATGTTACATCAGCCTAATCTTATCATAAGATCATTCATGTTGATGCAACATAATTCACACTTTGGATCATTTCTAAGGTTGTGAAAAGTTTGGAGAACTAGAATAGATTGGCATATCTATATACAGAGATACAAAGAATGCACCAGACAACAGAGAGTTACATGGCTACAAAAGAGCTATTTGTTTATTTGTTTATTTGGCATTGTTGTCAAAGGGAGAGATAAACAAATATGAAACAATATGCAGCACTGAGAGACATCTATTTAAGGGAGAGACAAATTGAAAGAAAGGAAGAGCACTGAAGATTAGTTACTAAGAATAGAAGCAAGAACCTGAGAACTGAAAAGAGTATATCTACAGAATGTCAAAGCTGCATTTATAATGTTGTTGAGTAACGTAGTGATTAAACATAGTAAGCTAGGGAGATCTTGTACAACATTTGTTCACAGAGTTGTAGAATACATGTTTGGTATGTGTATGGTATATTTCATATTACTTGAGTTGCCATCAATGCCAAAGGGAGAGATTGATGAACTACAATTGATTTAGAACCTAATTGAAGATCTGTGATTAGAGATCACTGGGTTGTTGATTAGATATATAATATGATTAAATCAATAATATGTTGTCATTGATGTCAACTAGTTTGACAATACTTATCTTGTAAGTTACTATACTGAAACATCTATAGAAAAGGAGTAAAAGAAGATGAAGAACATACATATCTACATGAGGAAGATGTATATGACAGATGAGGATAAGGGATACATTGGGTAACTTATTGATGAGTCTATGACCTTATTTTATTGACTTGATTATGTTTCATTCATCTATGATGAAGAATAGAGTTGAAAGACATAAGGCAGTGTGGTCAGTTGATGAAGCATTTTAGTATACACCAAGGGAGTATAGTGTATACCGACAATAGTATTAACCAAGCTTGCGTTCACCGATGCATTTCTTTGTTAACTGAGAAGAAAAAAAGAACTAAATGATTAGTTTAGCCGATAAGGATTGATGAGCTAGAAAGTTTATGATTTTGAGGTTGGAGATAATGTTTGTTACGAAGAGCGACGGCTAGAAAAATTCAAGGAAGATCTAAAGGGTGAAATTAAAACATGTTACTAACATGACATCTGAGGAAGGTTTAAGCAGCAAAATGGATGAAGGAGAATAAGTGGCAAAATCTAATGGAGGAAAAGAAAATGGTTTACATGTCTATATAAGAGACCAGAGTTTCACAATGAAAAGAATGTCAGAGGAAGGAGACTATAGAACTATCGCATGAACAAGCTTCATGTATGCCTGATCAAATTGGTTAAAGGACAACCTAACTGCAGAGTTTACTGAGCAACAGGAAGCTATAACCAAGCGATAGTAAGTTAATGAAATTGATTGAAACAAAATAGATACATTGATCAGAGGATTTGAATGAGCTTAAGAATGGATCTGATAATTTGCAATTGAAGTTGTGTTGTATTTAGATCAAACTGATGTTACAGTTTAACCATTGTAAATAGAGAAATCTATTAACCGAGTGGACTTGAAAGTCTTTTATGTATCATTCATAGAATGAACATTGTTATCCTGTCAACCCCATAGTGAATGCTGGTTGGATGATAGCGGTTAGTGTTAAATCCTCTAACAAGGTCACACCTAATAGTGTGTTTGTAACCTTTAATAGGGTTGGGTCTTCACTGACCTCACTTCAAAAGAGTGAACAATTTTTGGGTTGCCAGTCCCAGGTGGTTTTTCCCTTCACATGGTTTCCATGTTAAATATTTTGTGTTATGTGTCGATTGTGGTGATTTTTTTAATCATACTTTACATATTTCACATTAGATTTGGTCAGTAATCACTATATGTTATTGACTGGTAATCGGTAAAAGCACAGACAGTACAATATTTTATGTTACCGAGCTGCAAAAGATTAAGTAATTTATTTTGGATTAAACATTTTGATTTGGGACTATGGATAACTGATTCACCCCCCTCTCAGTTATTCTAATAGATGATCCACCTTTGGTGGATATGTGATTGCACCTTGTCTAGTTGATAGGTTATCATTTCCATCTCTCCTAGGTATTATACATTGCCTTTATATTCAGACACATGTACATTGATTGTATCCATTATCATTTGATCCTTATTGAGTGATTCATTTGATCATCTTGTCTTTCTTATTTGTGCTAGCTATTGAACTTATAGATCTTGGCATTACATTCATTGTCTTAGGCAAATTCTTAAAATTATTCTTATGTTCAATATGTTCTTTGGTTTGTTACATTCGTTATGTTTTCACTCTTTAATTTTTTTGGTCTATAAAATTAGTCCTATTGTGGCTTGGAAATGTAATTGGTTACACACATGATGGACATATAAGATTCAAGGACACTTGAGTAGCTCATACCAAATGATTGTGAGGTTTATTAAGCTTAGGCTCGTTACATTCATTATTCTTTGGTTCTTTAACTTTTTTGGTCAATAAAATTAGTCTTATCGTGGCTTGAGAATGTAGGGATTGCAAATCTAATGGAAATACAAGATTAAACTACCATACGTTGGTGAACTTATCTTTCATTGTTTACTTACATCTAGTTAGTGTTCTTTCTTTAGTACTAATATCATGTAGACTATTGTAATGTAGGTGTCTTCGAGACTACTAGTGGTTAGATTTATATGTCACACAACACAAATACTAGAGCTAAATGTATTAGTTGTACATCTAGAATTGTTTGATAGTATTGATGTATGTGCACATGATGTAGTTGTATTGATGATATATGATATATTTATACATGGGGACATGGAAAAGTATAAGGATATAAGTATATTTGTTCCTATTTAGAGACATACTTTTTTATGTATATATTTTTTATCAGTATGTAACAAATTGTGTATCCTTACGTAACACAATTTTTAGTCCATGAGAATTACTTGATAATATATTAATAATGACCTCTAATATCCAAGATGTTTTCATAAATCTCCAGTGCTTTCCAAAATTTTGAAAATATTTCTATAGTTTATATTCTATAAGGATACTAATGATGATAAAAGCACCTTCACTTATAATTAAAATAACTGAAGGACAACCATCCCCAATAAATGAAAATGTTACAATCCCAAATGCATAGTTTCATAGAATAATATATAGGTACTAATGACTAAAAAATAAAAGAAAGATTATATATTCATCACTTACACATATTGTTTTTTAATATTCCTTCATAAGAGTCAACCAATCGTACAAAAGATTGTCATTACGTTCATTATAGCTAACCTATTTCATTATGGATGTTGCCATAGTGAGTCCCTCTAATGATTTTTTCTAGGTTATACCAGGTTCATTAGGGTTTTCCTAGGTTCATTAAGATTGTCTAGGGTTCATTATGGTTTTCCTAGGTTATAGAAATCACTTAGGTTTATTAGGATAATTCTATGCACTTATGGCATGTAAGCAACATTGAAAATAGGGCATGGTATAGACCATTTTGGAAATTTAGGAGGAGAACTAGGACCATTCCTAAGATAAACTTGCCCAACCAAACATATTCACACTAGCAGGTCATGCCCTGTATTGGAAAGAATAATATTTCTAAGGTTACCTTGTAAATTTTTGTTGAATGCATCTAATAAATTTTTGTGTTAACAAAAGAATTATTTCCCTACAAAAATTGAATTAAATCTTCAAAACCTAACATAGGTCAGTGTAGAAGGGTCTCATGTGGACCTATAATTTTAGAGGAATCCTTCACACTTTTTATAGTTTGTGACAAACAACCCTTCAAAGTTTGACAGTTTTACGCACTTGGCACACTTAAGGGACATCAACGATAGGGTATGGCGTTGAGTGTTCAAGCAAGTCAAGAGGAAAAATGGGACCATGCTTAGGATAAACTTGCTCAACTAGACTCGTTCGTGCTGAGAATTTTCACCCATGACAAATGAAACGAGATTTATGCTAACTTGCAACTTTTCATTGAATGCATCTAATTTTTTTTATTTCAACAAAAAAATTGCTAACTTTGAGTGTTCAAAAAATGAGATAGGTTATTTGTAGAGGGGCTCACATGACCCTATAGGTTCAATTGGATCATTCATAAGTGTCATGGTTGACAAACATCAATTATAACATCTTTAGATTAAAATTTTAACTAAACATAATTAATTATTTATTAATATTATTATATTTATCAATTTTCTTTTCAAATCACACTTATATTATTTATTCAGTTGTCCTAGATTTTTTGAAAGTTTTAATTTATCTTTATGAAGTTACAAAAAAAATATAATATAAATCACTTTCTAATGTTGAATGTGTTTCACTTGCACCAGTCTTTTAATACATTATTCAAGAAGAGAAACATGTCATGTTTCCCAAGTTTTTTTGGTTGGGGGGAGCATCCTTTATGATGATGTTTTCTTTTGTATATTCTTTTTAATATCTTCATTTTCCCAATAAACACTAAAACAAATGTTCTACATCACCTTGTACATACACTTGAAGCTTTTTTAAACAAATCTACACATTAAACAAATGTTGTACATCACATTGTACATACACTTGAAGCTTTTTTAAACAAACCTGATGGACATACAAGACTAAATTACCATACATTGGTGAACTTATCTTTCATTGTTTACTTATATCTAGTTAGTGTTCTTTCTTTAGTACTAATATCATGTACACTATTGTAATGTAGGTGTCTTCGAGACTACTAGTGGTTAGATTTATATGTCACACAACACAAATACTAGAACTAAATGTATTAGTTGTACATCTAGAATTGTTTGATAGTATTGATGTATGTGCACATGATGTAGTTGTATTGATGATATACGATATATTTATACATGGGGACATGGAAAAGTATAAGGATATAAGTAGATTTATTCCTATTTAGAGGCATACTTTTTTATGTATATATTTTTTTATCAGTATGTAACAAATTTTGTATCCTTACATAACACAAATTTTTAGTCCATGAGAATTACTTGGTAATGTATTAATAATGACCTCTAATATCCAAGATGTTTTCATAAATCTCCAATGCTTTCCAAAATTTTGAAAATATTTCTATAGTTTATATTCTATAAGGATACTAATGATGATAAAAGCACCTTCACTTATAATTAAAACAACTGGAGGACAACCATCCCCAATAAATGAAACTGTTACAATCCTAAATGCATAGTTTCATAGAATAATATATAGGTACTAACGACTAAAAAATAAAAGAAGATTATATATTCATCACTTACGCATATTATTTTTTTATATCCTTCATAAGAGTCAACCAGTCATACAAAAGATTGTCATTACGTTCATTATAGCTAACCTATTTCATTATGGATGTTTCCATAGTGATTCCCTCTAATGATTTTTTTTAGGTTATACCAGGTTCATTAGGGTTGTCCTAGGTTCATTAAGATTGTCTAGGGTTCATTATGATTTTCCTAGGCTCTAAAAATCACTTAGGTTTATTAGGATAATTCTATGCACTTATGGCATGTAAGGGACATTGACAATAGGGCATGGTATTGACCATTTGCGAAAGTTAGGAGGAAAACTAGGAACATTCCTTAGATAAACTTTCCCAACCAAACATATTCACACTAACAGTTCATGTGCCATATTGAACAAAATAATATTTCTAAGCCTACCTTGTAACTTTTCATTGTTCATGCATCTAATTTTTTTTTTTGTTAACAATAGAATTATTGCCCTACAGAAATTGAATTAAATCTTCAAAATCTAAGATAGGTCATTGTAGAAGGGTCTCATCTGAACCTATAATTATAGAGGAATCCTTCACACTTTTTATCGTTTGTGACAAACAACCCTTCAAATTTTGACAGCTTTACCCACTCAGCACACTTAGGGGACATCGACGATAGGGTATGGCATTGAGTGTTCAAGCAAGTCAAGAGGAAAAATGGGTCCATGCCTAGGATAAACTTTCTCAACTAGACTCGTTCATGCTGACGATTTGCACCCATGACAAATGAAATGAAATTTATGCTACCTTGCAACTTTTCATTGAATGCATCTAATTTTTTTTGTTTCAACAAAAAAATTGCTACCCTGAAACCACTTTGAGAGTTCAAAAAATGAGATAGATTATTGTAGAGGGGCCTCACATGACCCTATAGGTTCAATTGGATCATTCATAAGTGTCATGGTTGACAAACATCAATTATAACATCTTTAGATTGAAATTTTAACCAAACATAATTAATTATTTATTAATATTATTATATTTATCAATTTTCTTTTTCAAATCACACTTATATTATTTATTCAATTGTCCTAGATTTTTTGAAAGGTTTTAATTTATCTTTATGAAGTTACAATCAAAATATAATATAAATCACTTTCTAATGTTGAATGTGTTTGACTTCCACCAGTCTTTTAATACATTATTCAAGAATAGAAACATGTCGTGTTTCCCAAGTTTTTTTGGCTGGGCAGAGCGTCCTTTATGATGTTGTTTTATTTTGTATATTCTTTTTAATATCTTCATTTTCCCAATAAACACTAAAACAAATGTTCTACATCACATTGTACATACACTTGAAGCTATTTTAAACAAATCTACACATTACAATATCTGATTGTTTAAATTCTTTAAGATTTGAATTTAAATAACATATTCTAAATTTTGACTTGTTTAAATAATTTATATAAAATTATATTAATAAATAAGTCAAGATGATTCAGATGAACTACTTAGATAAATTTAGTTCACTAGAATTTAGGGTTGAATTTGGGGCTGAAATGTCCCATGACTATTGGAAGAGAAAATGCAAGGAAAAGTTGTGGGTATGTGCAGAGGGCCCACTAGAGGCCTAGAGACCCACCATGACATTCTTGGTAAGAAAGGGATGAAAATTTTATTAACCCTCAGTGATTTAATAGAGATTTGGGATAACGTACTTATGGTATCGCAAATTTGTGACCCTTTCAACATGGAAAACCTTGGTCATTGACCGCTATTATACATCTATATTATTGACCACATATCTGTGGTAGTGGCAAACATTGAAATCGTATGGACACAAAACATAGAAGATAAGTTACAATGAGACAATGATGCTGAAAAAAGGGTACAAATCATATGGATGAGGAACATGGACATAGGAGATAGGTTAAAATTTATCAATTAATCAAATTAAGGAAAGAAACCTCTTTCTATGTTTCTTGTCTCAAACAAGATTTTTGTTCATTTATCTTGTTTATTGTTGATCTTTTGTAATTTGTTTTTATTTGTTTTACAATAATTACACATGTTGATATAAATTAAACATATAGTGAATAACAAAAATTTATTTTTAAAAATAAATTAAAAACATAGGATAAGTGTATAGGGTGATGGCTATTTTTCATATAAATTTGTATTATAATTACGAATGTTCATTTTATTTATAGATATAGTTAGAACATATTTTAAGTATTTCGAAATGCTTAGAAATTTTCATAATAGACATAAGGACATATTAGCAATGTGATTTGGAGACCGTCAAATCTCAGGGGTTTTGATTGGGGCAAGTTTAAAACATACTTCCCTTAAAGTGTAAATATGCAGTTCATCACAAAATTCCTTGATCTAACAGTATCAATTATGTTTATATAATAAATTTTTATGTTGTAGTCACATGAGGATTAGACTATACTTTATTTTCTTTGAGTAATAAAAATATTGGTAGTTTACCTTATGGATGTTTGCCTCACATATTGCTAACGTTTAACCACATAAATTATTGTAGTTGATGTGATTGATTATTTAGTTATTCGAATTTATCTCTATTTTCTTTGCAACTAATTTATGTTGCAATATTATTTAAGATTATAGGTGTTCAACAATTTCTTTCTTGTTTTGTAACAACGCTAACTTTTTTAAGTTGGGAAAAGAATCTAAAAGAAGAGTTTATGATATTTAATTAGAACAACTAATGTTTCATATTAAATTTCACCTATTAATAATTCTTATACTCAACTTGTAGATCTATATCTTTTGAATAAAATATAAAAGGCCATGCTAATATATGTATATTTGAGATTTTGTTTTTGATATCTATAAATTCTTTGTATATATTGTTGATCTATGATCCATCAACTATTATTAATTAAGATATTAAGTTTCCCTTGAAAATGGCCTTGAATGCAATAAAACTTGTATTTCCTATTAATGCGTTTCCCATTTTGATGAATCATTCTTACTAAGCTAGTTCTATCAAAATACTTATTTTTTAAAAGTTCATATATGAATGTGAACTCTAAATGGAGTATTTAGTCTGAATAAACCATTGTGACCAGTGTGAGGTTGCTAATTTATCGAGGTTGATTTCTTCTCAAAGTATACTTCACTTGGTGCTCCATGGTTGGCATAAGCAAGGCAATAAAGATAACACGAAGAAATGTTATATTTGTTATCTTCTTCAAGGGATTTAGGGGCTTGTAGCCTTATCCTCCATAATTCAGATCAATAGTAATTTATACAATAAATAAATATAATTGACAAAATAAATCAAAGTCCTTCATAAATATATATCATGTTCTGCTAAATACAATGCATTCGATGAAAGACATGCTAAAGATCTTGAAATGTTAAGCTAAATTGCCAAACATTCCCCTAAATTTTTATGTAGCTATATATGACAATGCCAACCCTCATAGTTTGAAGGTATGTGTTGGAATAAATTTGTTGTAGACATGTTAGGTTGTTAATAGTAAATTTAGTTTGTTGTGTTTAATCTCAGTTAGTTTTCAACTCTAATATTTGATTGTCAATCAATTATTAGTTTATTGTCAAACAACTACAAATAGATGTCAATTTGATTAGCATAATTATAAGAATATTGTTGGATCAAATACATGTAATAATATACATATATATATTATTTGTTAATAAATAAATTGTGTATCAAGTATTACACATGTTTCATTTTTTAATATGATATATCAGGACAACTCATTCTACTTGAGTTATTATAATCATAGTCAAGTGATGGAAGAGAAAGGTGAAGCCTTTCTAGCAAGAAGAGAAGCATTGATTAAGAGAAAAAGTTGTTAAGTAAGTACTAAAAAAGATCCACCTAATAACAATGGCTTCATTGATGATGAAACATCTACTCTATTTTGAAAAGGCTAGCACTTTGAAGATAAGGAATGATAAAATAGAGAATAATTGATGCTCATTGTACATGTAGATCCTAGATGTACCAAATTTAGTTCATGAGACATACATATGAGAATTAGTGCCTAATAGTTCATGATAGATCAAGAATCTAGAAGTTCAACATTATTGATTTAGGATAGTGATGAGATAAGTTTCATGTGAAAATGGTGTACAATGATGTTGGGAACATGAATGATAGCTAGCTAACTACACCTGTACTTGGGAGGAAGCATGAAAAATTCTTACTATTATAGAAACCATTTTTAAATAACAAAATTTACATAATATATTTCCTATTATTGTATTTTTAATAAGTTTAGTACTGTATAATTAAAAGGATTGTTGGAATAAATTCTCCAAACTAAACATGTGTAGATGTATCTAGATTGTTAGTTTTAAATTTAGTTTATTATCTTTAGTTTTCATAAACTATAAACACCAATATTTGGTTGTCAATAGGTTCTTCATGTGTTATCAAACAACTACAATTATCTTTCAATTTTATTAGCATAATTGTAAGAATATTCGTGGGTCTATTGCATGAATTCTAGTATATATATTTGTTAATTTAAATAATGTGCATTAAATATTACAGTTGTTATTTTTGGGAATGTGAAGCCCAATGATCACCTAACTCTTTGGTTTCTCCCAACCCTTCATTTTATATATGTTTATGAGTGCATAAAGAGATGCGTATAGGTTGTGTACTTTTATATTGGTGATGATGATTAATGGAATAGTTCCCTTCTTTCCCATGGATGTAGCCAATTAATGGTGAACAATGTAATTTGTGTAGTTTTGTGTTGTGTTGTGTTTATCTCTATTTTTCTTTCTACTATTTTATGTTGTTACATATCTTATCTTTTCTCATTTTATAATTAATAATTGCTATCAAAGCTTGATTAGCTTGAGAAAAGATGAAAGAGGATGATGAAGGCAATTCAACCATTAGACAAGTTCTGAGAACTTTAAAATTTCAGCAATTCAACTTAGCAAAGAGTAGTGTTGTGAAAGAGGAATTTAAAGAAAGGTGTCATGTATATTAGTGGGATGAAGTTAAGGTGGCTGGTACAGAGGTTAATATAGAAGAGGAAGAAGGGTATGTGATATATATATATATATATATATATATATATATATATATATATATATATATATATATATATATATATATATATATATATATATATATATATATATATATATATATATATATATATATAGACACACGCGCGCGCGCGCACACACACACACACACACACACGGGACATTAAAGCATAGTTACAATAATGAAGTCTCCTAGGTCTAAGACCACCCATTCTAGAAATATAATTATCACCTTCATTAATTAAATCTTTAAACCATTTAGGATTTCTCTTAGAAGTAATGGAAACATCACTATGAGGAGTAAATTCATAATTTTCATCATCACTATGAGGATTAAATTCATCATCATCATTCTGAACATAATTACCATCATTATGAGCAAAATTATCACTATGGGGAGTAGAAACATTGTTACTATCATCATCATCTTTTTTAATACTAGTAGGAATAGAAATAGGTGCATTAGAAGTAGGGTTTAGAATAGGAGGTTGGTCCTCCATGAGGTCAAGAATACCCCCTTTAAATTCATCATCTTTGGCCTTGGAACAATCATGTACTTCATTTTCTACAATAACAACATCTCTTGCAATATGAACCTTGTTAGAAATAGGATCATAAACTTTATAGCCTTTAGTAAATTCATCATACCCAACAAAAATAAATGGAGAAGATTTAGAATCTAATTTGTGCCTTTTTTGTTTTGGTGTGTGAACATATGCAATAGATCCAAAAATTCTCAAATGTTGTAAATTTGGTTTTCTACCGAACCATGCTTCCTCAGGAGTAATATCTTTCAAAGTTTTAGTAGGAGTTCTATTAAGAAGATAAGTGGCACAAGGCAATGCTTCAACCAATAACTTGTAATGTAAATCTTTAGCATGTAATATACATCTAGCCATTTCCACAATAGTTCTATGCTTCCTTTCCGCAACACCATTTTTTTGTGGTGTATAAGGAACAGTAAGCTCATTTCTTATACCAAAAGATCTCAAGTAAGAACGAAATGCATTGTTAACATATTCAGTACCATTATCTGTTCTAAGAATTTTATGTTTAGAACCATATTGCCTTTCCACAAACATATGAAATTCAGAAAATGTGTCAAGAACTTGATCTTTAGTATGCAAGAAATAAATCCAAATTCTTCTAGTGAAATCATCCACAAAGGTAAGAGCATACTTTGAACCTTGTATTTAGTTATTCTCCATTGGACCCAAAAGATCACTATGAATAAGATGTAACTTATGAGACACCCTCCATGAACTACTATGAGGAAAGGGATCCCTTTTCATTTTGCCACTCATGCACCCTGTGCATGTAATTTTAGATGGAACAAGAGGAGGTAATCCTTCAACCATGTTAGATTTTAACAATCTAGAAATATAATCAGAATTCAAATGGCCAAGCCTTACATGCCATCTATTGAAATCAATATTCACTTTCAAAGAGTACCTAGATCAAGAGGCAAACTCATAGAATTTAAAAAATTTATCATGATCCATCTTAGCATTAGCAACAACAAGATCAGTGTTAGGATCAATAATAGAGCACATATCCTTATGAAATTCAACTTTGTAATCTTGACATAATTGAGCAACTGAAAGAAGATTGGATTTCAATTTAGGAACATAAAGAATATTGTGTAATTTTCCATTTGGAACATTAACATCACCAACTCCATCAACTTTGCAACTACTATCATCAGCTAATTGAATAGGAATATTAGTAGTATCAAGTTGCAAAGAATCAAAAACTTTTCTATGAGATGTAACATGATGAGAAGCACCACTATCAATAATCCATTCTAAAGCATGAGAAGTTTTATAACAAGAAGTAAAAGCACAATGAGATTGATTACCTTGAAATTTATTTTGATTATTGTTATTCATTGGCTTCTTATCATTTTTCTTTTTAAAATAATTATTGGCTAGGTGACCATCTTTACCACAATAAGTACAATGTGGTTTCTGATTTTGTTGATTATTGTTATTGTATGATGGCCTAGAATTAGACCTATTGTTTGAATGATTATAACTATTATTTGAAGAACCATTATTATGATGATTTTTGTTATTGTTACAATAATTATAATTGTTATTAGAATGTTTATTGTCATGATGATTATTATTATGATGATTAGTATGAGACTTGTTATTGTGATTTTGAGTTTTAGATACAAAAGCATGTTCAAAAGATTTAATAGTACCAAATTGTAATAATTTTTCCTTCTCTTGACGCAACAAATTTTGAAAAATAGGATAAGTTAAAAGAGGAGCTAAAGTAGAAATATCAAGCTGAGAGTGGATATTAGTGATAAATTGTTGAAATTCTTTAGGGAGACATTTTTTTAAGAATTATAGTAATCAATCTAATATCTTTAAGAGTAACATTTAAACCATTTAACCGAGTTCTAATAGCATCAAATTTGAGTAAAAATTCATCCTTAGATTTAAAATTTGTATACCTTAGGTCTTCCAAGTTGTCTTGGAGCTGAATCTTGCGTGATTTGGAGGAGTTGTCATAGGTTTGCTTCAAGATGTCCCATGCTTGATGGGCTTTAGTATAGTGTCCAATTAAGACAAAAAGATTAGGACTGATGAAGAGTCCAATTAGACATAGTGCTTCATCATTCTTAACTTGTCAAGCATCTTTGGCGGTTTGAGTAGTAGAGGCGGCTGGTTTAGTAGTCGCATCTGTGGAAACTTCAAGTAAATGTTTAAAATGAAATAGAAAGGAAACATGTGTCTTCCATTGATGATAGTTAGAGCTATTAAGTTTAATTTCTGGAATTAGAGTGGACATAATGATAAGATAAAGGTAACAAAATTACAACTATGAAATTTGAACAGATTGAGATAAAGAATTTTTAAAAAATTATTAAACGCTTTAACAAGAGTGAGCTAGAATGATTAAAAAATAAATATAAGATTGAATTAGAAAATAAATAGATTTAAAGAACAATGTATAACAGGTAACTTTGATTTGTTTACACAAAAAATTAGAAACAAAAAAATAAATTTAAACTTAAATACTATGATAAAATTGATAAACTTTAAAACTAAGATTAGAAAGAATTGACGAAAGAATTTTATTATGAATATATAGATTTGAATAGGTAAAATAAACAACTGAATGATTAAAAAATTATTAAAATGATATAATATTTTGAATGAAAAAATAAAACAAATTGATAGAATGATAACACTTAAATTGAACTCCAAAGCGAGATTGAAAACAAATTTAATATGAAGGATTGATTTTTTGATTTATATTTAAACTAAAAATCTTAATAAGAAACCAAAAAAAATTAAATAATTCTAAACTGATTCTAAACTTAAGAATGACAGAGAAAATCTCAGACCAAACTAGAACTAAATATGGAAGAATCTCATAATCAATTCAGAATAAATGCCTGCTAGAAAAAAAATGTCTACAACCACAGAGAAATAAGAGATTAGAGAATATGAAGAATGAACTAAAACAACAGAATGAAGAAGGTAGATGAATTAACGTGAACTGTTAATTAATCATTAAATTGATTAATGCAGCAAAAAACTAGTGAGAAACAAAGAAGAAGCAGGCAGAGACGGGCTACCAAATGTATGAATGGCAGAACTATTTTAGAGCTAAAAAAAAGAAAATTCATAACAAATTACAAAAAAAAATGTTACTAGTTAGAACTAGGCATTACTTTTGCTAGATTCTACAAAGATGGAGACAAATTATAGAATAATGGATAGAGACAGAGACATTAGAATATGACTAAGTAAGAAGCAACCCTCACTAAATTACCTAGCAGAGAGCATGTAATGTCTAATAATGACAACAAAGAACAAACCAAATGAAATGTTTGGGTGAAACTAGTAGAGAACGAAGATGCAAGAGGTCGAAACTTGCAGAAAAGACGTTAGGAAAAGATAAATAATGTTTTATAACAAACAATGTTTACAACAGAGAAATAACGTTAACAAACAACGTTTATAAAAGAGAACTAATGTGGTGAGATATAATACTAAGTTTATATATAAATATAAATAAATTAAACTAGATTTAGGAACACAATTAGATTGATATGAAACCTTAACCAAGAAAAAAAAATGTTAGAGAGGAATAAAGAGAAGAGATATGACTGTTGAAAAAACATACAGCCCTATTGTAGGGACATTATCTCCCAACTTAACCGTTGGATTTATCTGAATTTCAAATATGTTTTTCAAAACCTAATTATCTACAACTCCACCGAAGCGATTGATGAGATTATGTATATTTTAAAATTAATTAAACATTGAGTGAAGGTCTATAAAACTATCTTCAAAATGACAATCACATATATGCAACACAATAAGAGGGAGATATGCTAGCATGGGATACAGTAGAGAAAAAAAGGAATGAACAAGAGAAAGAATGCAACACAATGAAGGATAAATACAGCAATAAAGAGGTAGAAAAATGAGTGAAAGAAGCTAAAAGCCTTCTTGCAAAAAGAAACTCTGCTAGAGCAAGGAGATTTGAAACCACAAACTGAAAAATAAACAACTCAAATAGATTTCTATTAGAATCGATTAAATCCTGCACCGAATATAAGAGCAATATAATAAATAAGTAAAAAACCAGAGATATGTGGAAATCTTGGATCTTAAAAACTGCAAAGCAATCATTAGCACAGATTAAAGTTATTACAGAGATGTTAGAACCTTGAAATATATAGCTATACAACCTGCAAAAAGATTAGATAAATTGAAATCTGATTAAGAATAAATAATAAACTTGCAGATCAAATTGTTAGGAAGAACAAGAATGCGTGAAAAGGAAAACCCTTGTGGCTGGTTGACTAAGGGTGAGTTAGAAAAAAAAATTAGATTTTAATGATAAACAATAGAATAAGCAAATCTGAATTCTTCCCTTGCGGTTTGCTCGACTGAGGGATAGATTAGCACTAAAAAAGACTCAGAAATAAAATTGAAAGGACTTATTCCTGGTGGCAAGCCATCCATAAAAAGTTAGATCTTAAAAAAACTTGAAGAGAAATGAATAAACTTAGATTTGCAGAGAGAATGAAAGAAAATCACTGCAAACAAGAGTTAGAAAAATAAAAAATCTGATTTCTTCTCCTCAATAGAGATATATTTCAACTATTCTTGCATGCACACTCAAAACAAGGATTAAACCAGCTCTAATACCTATTATACACTAAGTTTTGCACCCTTTTCAAGCTCTCTTGGTCTTGATAACCTAGTATAACTTTGGGATCATCTCCAGGTTGTGGGACCTTTGCTAACTGAGATGAAACCTCCAGGTTCTAGGTTGGTTCCTCTTGGATAATCACCTTAATTTGCTTCTTGACATAAAAGTAAATTCTTGAAGGGAAAGGGAAACAAGGAATGTTGAAAGGGAAGTAACTGAATAAGAAAACTATCCTACTAGGTGATACACTGAAATGACATGAACATAATATATTGACCAAATTAGCATGAAGGCTCTCAGATCTAATAGAACACAATCTTCCTAAACATGCTTGCATAAGTATTTCATAGAGAGGTTTGAACAAAAGAAACAGACTGTGACCTGCAAGCAAACGTTCTTTTCAGTGAAAAGGCACAGGAATGAGACAAGATAGCTCGGGATGAACAAAATCCACAAAACATATCTAAATCATATCAAACACAATAGCACACAAATAAGCTAAAAGAAAGAAGGGCTCTGGAACTCCAAGATTTCTCTAACAAAGCTAGTATATTATACTCAATAAGAGAAATATAGACAAGGGAAAGGCTTGAGGGCAGAGAAAATGCCACGAAAACCTCTATTAAATCTAATAAATCAATGAAAAATTACACACTATAGAAGCCAGAGGGCAGAAAGAATGTCATGGAGAACTCCTAAGAAAGGAAAAATCTGAGCTCTAAAAGCTCCAAAAGACTAATATATACATCTCCCTTTTGCACGCAAGCCAGAGTAGAAAACACTTAGGGTTACATTGAATTTCATATAATAATAGAAACCCTAACTCTGTCATTTCTAATCATAAATGCATCCTTGAAATATCCTAGTCGATCAGATATATGCCTCCATGCCTCTCCAATCACCATAACTGTCTCTGAAAGGTTGGTCGATCCATCCACTTCTCTGCAAGTCGGGGTTTCCATGAATTCTCAGATAAGATCTCTTGTAGATATTTTGAATTTAAAAGTATAAACGGTCATAGGTGGCGCCAACCCTCCTTCTTCATCAGCAGTTGATATTTAAACTAGCATGGCTCCCCAGAAAACAAGAATCAGGCCAGGACGACTGCTCAGATCTTTGCATCATTTCCTAACTACAATCGTCATAGAGAAATCAATTCCAAGCTACCCCTTTGTCGTTCATGATTCACTACAACAAACCCACATGAAACCTTGCAGAAAGATTCAAATGTTGGCCTCAATGGCTAATCGATCAAATTTTAAAACACGATCGTCGATCTTGTATTTTCTCGGTAGATCGGGCGGTCCTTATAATCCATCAATAGCCATAAGCCCCTTTGAAAGGTTTATGGCCACATCACCACCTCTCAGCCAATAAAAAAAAATGAACACCTCAGCATGACTGACACCTCGGAACCACTGCTTTACTTACCTTTCCATCAAACGACTGTTGCAATGTCGTGAAGAATAAACTTTGAGCACTTTTTCATAGTGGCAATGTGACAACCATAGATATCAACCGAACCTTAACTTTCCCGGACGCTGAAAAACTTGGCCCCACTGAGAAACTGCCAAGTCACTGTCTTCACAACCAATGAAAATCAAACCCCTCAGATCGCCTAGTAACACGGTCCCACCTGTCAGACCACCTTTATCACATTAAAGATCAGACGGCTGTCACAAAGCTGGAAAGACTAATCATCGGGCAACTTTCCATGGTGGCAATGTGACAACTGTCAGATATGACTGAACATTAACCACTTTGGAATTTTAAGAAACTAGGTCCACCATGACAATTGGCAATCGGTCGCAACTGCACAGATAGAAAAATGCTGACGTCGGGAAGAGAAGCAAAGGTACGAAAGGTAGAAAACAACCAAGGTTTCCAAACTTTGACAAAAAGCAATGAAGAGGCCAAAAACATCAGGGGTTTTTGTATTGAGATAACTTTTATGAAACACCTGACATAACATCAGTTATTTCCCATAGAACTTCAAACTCGAATATCCCCTTATTTTTTGTGATTTAGCACATGCACTCAGAACTGGAGCTTAGTGATAAGGAAAACAATATGAGGCTAGGGGCGCAAGCCATGAAACTTTGAAAATTTTCTTCGCAAGTTAAAACAAGATTGTAGGTAGGCAAAGAGAGAAAAGATAACAAAAAGTATAACCAAGATCAAAACAAAAATGGTCACTCTCACTGGCTGGGATCAACCCTTGTGGGAGCCTCATTTCACTCAACCTGTGGCCAAAACAATATGATAGGAAGTTTTGGGTAACATTTTGGCGATTTCTACTAGTTGTCAGCCTACTAGACATGGAAACCCGTGGCCCTGATGTAATCCATTGGACATAGGATTTATCTTTTGAACACAAAAACTTTCTTGATAGAGAGATAGACTTGAAACTAGGAGGGATGAAAATGTGCACAAGCACTTCTTGAAAAGCAGGGAAACTAATCTAGAAAGAAGGGACATAAAACAAGGAAACATAATTACAAATTTACAAGGAAGGAATGACTTCAAAACAAGGCTTCAAGTGAAATCCATTAACTGGTATAGGCAAGGCATCTCCTCCAAGAGTTGATAGCTGAAAAGCATTATGCTCCTTGCACCCAGTGATAACAAATGGTCCACCTTAGAAGGAATCAAATTTTGTATGTCTGCCAGGCTTTGATCTGAACTCATCCCATTTAAGAACTAGATCTCTAGCTTTGAATCTTCTAGCCCTAGCTCTTTCATAAAAAATTTTCTTTGTTTATATCTAATGGAACTCCATGTCTTTCACGGATTTATCTCTGAGTTCATCTAACTCCATAATCTGAGCATATCTGATGTGTAAGGGATCTCCTTCTTCAAATAAGACATATTGAGTGGCCAAGTCCAAAGCTGGTAATTCAGTTGAAATGGACAACTTAGCTTCTTTTCCATACACTAACATGTAAGGAGAATTTCTAATGATCTTTTTTGGTGTAATCTTGTCTAACCATAAGGAAGATTTCAATTTAGTATGCCAGTTTTCTTGTAGGGTCTTCTTGATTATCCTAATCAAGTTCTTGTTAGTTGATTCTTCCAAACCATTGCCCTGAGGATAGTAATTTCAACTTTTTTTCAGATAAACGCCATTTTTTATTGCCCATTCTGAGATTTGAAGGCCTGTGAATGCCAATGCATTATCTAATATTATGGAGTCTGGAGTGCCAAATCTGTGAACTATATCATCATAAAAACTTAAGATGACACTCTCATTCACTTCTTTCAAGGCAACTGCCTCTGTCCATCTAGTGAAATAATATGTTGCAGTGATTATCCACTTGTGGCCTGCACTAGATGGAGGATTAATCATGCCAATGAAATATATGCCCCATCTCATGAAAGGTTGCTATGTTCTGATTGGTTGAAGGAGAAGAGCTGCAAGCCTTTCTTTGCATGCAAACATGGCACATTTGATGCATTTTCTCACATCATCATGACTATCCTCTAAGATAGATGGCCAATAGTATCCAGCCCTCATGATTTTAAAAGCAGTAGTCCTAGAAGAGAAGTGACCTCTAGAAGGCCCATCATGAAATTCAAATAGGACATCAACTATCTTTTCTGACTCAATGCATCTTAAAAGGACACCACTGTGACACTTTCTGAAAAGAACTTCATCTATTAGCACAAAGGGAACAAATTGTAATCTATAATACCTTCTTTTTGCTGAATCTAGGTCTATAGGACATTATCCTATTTTTAAGTAATGAATCATGTTAGGAAACCAACCTACTACCTTGGCATGTTCTTCGGTAGAATGCACAACCAGAGAGGCATCTATTTTCTCTGATTTCTTTGAACTTTCATCCTCTGTCAGATGCTCACAAAGACCTCTTCCTCTAACTAGCTTGGTGGTTTGGATATCAATGTCATACTCCATCACTTTGGTAATCCAACCAACTCTCTTTTCATTTAGGTCCTTGGATAGTAAAAATTCTTTGACACTTGGATAAGTAACTTTCAAGTGTACCTTGCTATGGGTCAATAGATATCTAAAATTTTTAAGGCTTTTCACCCTAGCAAGCACATGTTTTTCCACAAAAGAGTACCTTTGTTCATAATCCTCTAAACCTTTTCTAAAGAAGGCAATAGGTTGCTCCAATCCTTCTGAATTTTCTTGGGTCAACATTGCAGATATAGCATCAGATTCTACATAAGTATAAAGGATAAAATCCTTACTAAAATATGGGTTTAATAGAGCAGGAGCTTCTATCAAGGCCTCTTTGATAGCTTGGAAGTTGGATTTTGTTTCTTTAGTCCAGTTGAAGACTGAAATCTTTTTTAACATGATTGTCAAAGGCTTCAGTGATTCTGCAATATTAGGCAAGAAACACCTAACAAAGTTAATCCTTCCTATGAAAGATTGAAGGCTTTTCTTGTGATGTGGCCAGGGTAGCTCTAAGATAGTTGCAATCCTTTCAGGGTCTACTATAATTCCTTTCTTGGATACTACATATCCTAAAAAATTCCCCTCATGAACTGCAAACATACATTTCTTGGGATTAAGAGATATCCCAAACTCTCTACACCTTTCAAAAAATTTCCTCAAATGTTTGATATGATCTATTGCATGTTTGGAATATACAGTTATGTCATCTAAGTAGACTAGTACAAACTTGTATATGAGGCTTTTAAATGGTATATCCATTGCATTTTGAAAAGTAGCACCTGCATTTGATAAACCAAAGGGCATCTTTTGATAAGCCATGGTTCCCCACTTAGTTGTGAATGCAGTCTTGTATTGGTCCTTTTCATTAACTAGGAGCTGATTATATCCTGAATAGCCATCCAATAATGAGAATCTCTTAGACCTAGAGACACATTGCCAGATTTGTTCCATAGAGGGTAATGGATGGTGATCTTTTAAAGAAGCTCTGTTGAGATCCCTAAAGTCAACACATAACCTCAACTCCCCATTCTTCTTCCTGATAGGAACAAGGTTGGAAACCCAACTAGTATACTTGATGGGATAGATGATACCTCTTTCTATTAATTTGAGCACTTCTCTATGCATAAGTGGCTCAAGCTTGGGATTAACAAGCCTTTGTTTTTTCCTTACTATTTTGGCATTAGGCTCTAGTTCAATTGTGTGCTGAGCAAGGGCTGGATTAAACCCTTTAAGATCTTCATATTACCATGCAAATACATCATCAAATTCTTAAAATAATTGGGCATAAGCCTTCTTTTCTAAATCAATATTTACCTTTCCAAATTGTAAGCTTTTACCTTGTTCCAACTTCAATTCAACACAATGTTCTTGTTGAACCACCAAGCCAACTTTGTTCTTCTTAACCTGATCAAACTTGTTGAAGACAGCTTCTAAGGTGACAAGACCTCTAGGCATCTTATTTGACTTGAGCTACATTATTTGGTCACCATAGCTCTGAGATAGCCTATCCTAATTATGTTGTGAGAAGACATCTTCTTTAAACAAGAATTGTAGGATTTGTTCATCACTGTCAAACACTTACCAATTAACATTGTTATCAGGAATAGAGGGTCTAAAAATCAATTCAATGTGTTGCTGGTCCCTTTCTTTTGAAACACTATTAGGAATATCATACTGAGATCCAACAACAACTAACCTGACTGCATTTTGATTTAACTTCGTAGGGATGGCAACAATATTGAAAGCACAAAAGTCCTCAATTGCATCCCAAACTCTATGTTTGTATGCTTTCATAGTGTCATTTTTGGTTGCACTTATCCCTCTCACTTGGCTAACTACTAACTCACTATCACCATAAACTTTTAGGGCCTTGAGCCCTTTCTTCCTATCCCACTCTAGTCCATTCACTAGACTTTCATACTCTGCAATGTTACTTGTGCTGGAGAAACTAAATCTGAAAGCTGTATAGTATCTTTCCCCTTTTGGGGACACTAGCATACCACCACCACTAGAGCCATGTCTACTTCTAGAAACATCAAAAAACAATTCCCAAACCTGATTTCTCTGATCTTCTAAATCAGTGTCTTCTTTGAGAAGGTTTGGCTCCATGGGTCCACTTTCTTGTATCAAATAACTTCCCAAACTAGCATCCCAAATAACATTTTCTTGGGCCTCTAAAGCCTTTTCTAATTCTCATTCATCTAGTAAAATATCAGGGATATTTTCTATCTTAGTGTTTGCTTCTCTGATAATTGGGAAGTCATTGCTATCAAGTGCAAGGTAGCTTGTATTGATCACATTGGACACATATGGTTCTATATGGTGTGCTGCCAATGATTCAAATTTAATGGTGACCTTGGTCCCATATCTTGTGTGGATGAGCATATGAGACCAGTCAGAAGAAAGGTAGCCTCCTATCTTGGTTGTAAACTCCCTTGATAGACATATGGAAAATAAAGTAGGGAGATCTATGATATATATATCAAGTAGGATGGAGAAATTAGGACTTGCATGGAGGATTAGATTGGTATCCTTGGCTACACCTACTGTATTGACTAAGGATCCATAAAGTTGTGTAACCTTCTTTTGAAAGGGTTAATATTTAAGTCCTAATTGGTCAGCCACCCTTTTTGGCATTACAGTGCTAGTAGCTCCACTATCTACCATACAGTTATGTACTAAGGATTTTTCAATAATTAAAGATACATAAAAGGGAGGTGGTTTTCAGTTCCTACCTTGAATGGTATTTTCTTTGGAGTTTCTACTTGGAGCCTCCTTTTCTTGATCAATGTTGACCAACACTAGCTTTGTTGCATCATTTGTAGGCTGAGGAACTGTCATTTCCCACATGGCCTTCTTCAAAATATCAGGTTACCCTGGAATAGCCAAAGAGTCTCATATAAACATGGTAATGTTCACCTTCTTCATATTGTCTATGATGTTGAAAGGTGTCACAGTGTGTACTCTTTGTTGTGATTTTACTATGATAGGCTCCACCTCTTTGAGAGGTTGGCCTTCTTTGCTTGTAATGAAGGGAGCCTTCTTCAATATGGTAGGAGTAGATAGTTGCAATGGTACTGTAGATGTAGTAGCTTTAATCCCAAAATCTACTCGCTCCATTTCTTGGGCTCTTCTCTGTGACCTTTTGTTGGTAGAAATGGAAGATTTGCCATTGACTCCATTGAAGACTTGCTGCTCCCAATTGAAAAGAGCAGTCTCATTATTTTGTGCTTCTTGCTGAGGAATTGATCCACTAGAAGAGGCCTTTGATTGGGCATGTGAGGCATTATAAATCATTAGAGCTTGGTTCATCCATCCATTTGAACATGTGGTTTGATTATGAGGTTAATTACAAGCTGGAAAGTACCATTCATTATCCAAGGCTAGATTGTTTTGGCTAGGGACCATATCTCTGACTGGATTTGTAGAATTAAGGGGCATTGGGTTATATGGCTGGAAAGGTCTTTGATTAAAATTTTGCCTTTGTCCTTGATAATCTCCTTGGTATGGTGGCCTAATTTTCTGATAAGATTGTCCCTGATTTTGATATTGCTGATTGGGACCCTGACCTTGTGGCTGAAAGGGTGGTCAGATTCCTTTCCCTTGCTTCTTTAGGTTTGTCACCTCTTTAGTTAAAGTCTACAGTAGATTTGTCATTTCTTGTTGACTATTTTGCTGACTATTTTTCATTTCTTGCAGTTCTTGAGAGAAACTTGACTTTAACTCCTCACCACTAGTATTAGCTTGAGGTGCTAATATGGTGGGAATAGGGGTAAAAGGAGGTACTTGCAGAGGTGCAATGGGCTAAAGGTTAGGAAAGATGGGCATGGGTGGCCATCTTTCTATCATGCCTGCCAGGATTAAACAATTTTCAGCCCTAGCGGCTGTGTCAAAAGCTTGGGGTAAAGAGGTACCTCCCATAGATTGGATCATGACAGAGATTTGATTATTCAAGCTTTGCAAGAAGTATAAGAAAGCATGATCAACTAATGACGTCACTGAGACTGGAATTCTATTCCATGTCTTGAGAAATCTATTATTATAGTCTGTCATTTGCTCTTGAGGGTCTCTCTTTATGGTTGTTAACTGCTCAACTAAGGATAAGTTGTCTGATTTGTCTTCAAGGTGTTTACTTAATGCATCCCCTAATCCATCCTATGAATTGATAGAACCAACAGCTAGAGTTCTAAACCATTCAAGAGCCTTACCTTTGAGAGAAGCGGCTAAAAACTTAGTGGCCACATCTTCCTAAGTTATATTGTGTATACTATAGATAGTGGTCACATATCTTATATGTTCAAAAGTTGTTGTTTGTCCTTCACCTATGAAATCAGGTAGAATTTTTAGTGCTACCAGGGGCACATCATGATGTTGAGCAAAGTTCAATGGACTGCCTTGGTTGAAAGGTGCAAATGCAAACTACCTAGCCATTGCAAGAGCTGAAATTTTCTGAGTAGCAAATAAATGAGTTGTACTTGATGTTGGATCTAAATCTCTTCTAAATCCCTAGTTAGAGATATTCGTCTTCTTTTGAGATGAAAGGACAAAGGTATCCCCTCCAAAGTATCAGGTGGTGTAGACTGTACTCTCCCTGTAGGGGATGTTCTTTGAGACAACCTTCCTCTATATTTTCTTTTTGGGGTTAGCTCTAAGAATTTAGTGGGCTTTGAGCTCCTTGTCTCTATCTTTCTTATAAACTTTGAACAAGACCATCCTGGATCCTTACACCAGGGGAGTTGCCAAATATTCTTGACAGAAAAACTTCTGAAAGGTGTGTATTATGCAGTTAGTATATCAGAGATAGCATAATCTTTTGAAGATGAACTTCATTTTTTATGGTCCAACTGGGTATGCCAGAACTATTATACACTAAGTTCTGCACCCTTTTCAAGCTCTCTTGGTCTTGATAACCTAGTATAACTTTGGGATCATCTCCAAGTTGTGGGACCTTTGCTAACTAAGATGAAACCTCTAGGTTCTAGGTTGGTTCCTCTTGGATAATCACGTTAATTTTCTTCTTGACATAAAAGTAAATTCTTGAAGGGAAAGGGATAGAAGGAATGCTGAAAGGGAAATAACTGAATAAGGAAACTATCCTACTAGGTGGTACACTGAAATGACATGAACATAATATATTGACCAAATTAGCATGAAGGCTCACAGATCTAATAGAACACAACCTTCCTAAATAGGCTTGCATAAGTATTTTACAGAGAGGTTTGAACAAAAGACACAGACTGTGACCTGCAAGCAAATGTTCTTTTCAATGAAAAGGCACAGGAATGAGACAAGATAGCTCGAGATGAACAAAATCCACAAAACATATCTAAATCAAATAAGCCACAATAGCACACAAATAAGCTAAAAAAAAGAAGGGCTATGGAACGCCAAAATTTCTCTAATAAAGCCAGTATATTATACTCAATAAGAGAAATACAGACAAGGGAAAGGCTTGAGGGTAGAGAAAATGCCACGAAAACCTCTATGAAATCTTATAAATCAATGAAAGATTACATATTGTAGAAGCCAGAGGGTAGAAAGAATGCCATAGATAACTCCTAAGAAAGGAAAACTCTGAGCTCTAAAAGGTCCAAAAGACTAATATATACATCTACCTTTTACACGTAGGCCAGAGTAGAAAACACTTAGGGTTACATAGATTTTCATATAATAATAGAAACCCTAACTTTGTCATTTCTGATCATAAATGCATCCTTAAAATATCTGAGTCGATTAGATATATTCTTGCATGCCTCTCCAATTGCCATAACTATCTCTAAAAGGTTGGCCGATCCATCCACTTCTCTGCAAGTCGGGGTTGCCATGAATGCTCAGATCAGATCTCTTGTAGATATTTTGAATTTAAAAGTATAAAAGGTCATAGGTGGTGCCAACCCTCCTTATTCATTAGTGGCTGATATTTAAATTGGAATGGCTCCCCAGAAAGCAAGAATCAGCCCAGGATGACTACACAGATCTTTGCATCATTTTCCTAACTACAACCATCCTAGAGAAATCAATTCTGAGCTACCCCTTTGTTGTTCATGGTTCACTGCAACAAACTAACATGAAACCTTGCAAAAAGATTCAAATCTCAGCCTCAACAACTAATCGATCAAATTTTAAAACATGGTCATCGATCTTGTATTTTCCCGGTAGATCAAGAAGTTCTTATAATCCATCAACATCCATAAGCCCCTTTGAAAGGTCTAAGGCCACATCACCACCTCTCAGCCAATAAAAAAAATGAACACCTCAGCACGACAGCACCTCGAACCCACCGCTTTACTCACCTTTCCATCCAACGGCTATAGCAATGCTGTGTAGAATAATCTTTGAGCACTTTTTCATAGCAGCAATGCAACAACCATAGATATCAACCAAACCTTAACTTGCCTGGATGCCAAAAACCCTAGTCCCACTGAGAAACTACCAAGTCATCATCTTCACTACCAATGAAAATCAAACACCTCGGATCACCTGGCAACATGGTCCCACCTATCAGTCCACGTTTATCACTTGGAAGATTGGACGACTGTCGTGAAGTCGTAAAGAGTAACTGTCGAGCAACTTTCCATGGTGACAATGCCACAGCTGTGAGATATGACCGAACGTTAACCACTTTGGAATTTTAAGAAACTGGGTCCACCACAACAATTGGCAATCAATCACAGCTGTGCCGATAGAAAAATGCTGACATCAGGAAAAGAAGCGAAGGTGCGAAAGGTAGAAAACAACCAAGGTTTCTAGACTTCGAGAAAAAGTGACGAAGAGGCTGAAAACATCAAGGGTTTTTGTATTGAGACAACTTTTATGAAAGCCCCGACATAACAACAGTTATTTCCCGTAGACCTTCAAACTTGAATATCCCCCTATTTTTTGCGAGTTAGCACATGTGCTCAGAACTAGAGCTTAGTGATAATGAAAACAATATGAGGCTAGGGGCGCAAGCCATGAAACTTTGAAAATTTTCTTTGCAAGTTAAAATAAGATTGCAGGCAGGCAAAGAGAGAAAAGATAACAAGAAGTATAACCAAGATCAGAACAAAAATGGTCACTCTCACAAGCTGAGCTCAACCCTTGTGGGAGCCTCATTTCACTCCACCTATGGCCAAAATTGTATGATGGGAATTTTTGGGTAACAATACCATGTTAGAATAATAAAATAAAAAGGAAAAGTTAAGGAAAGAATCCAAGAGAGTGTGCAATGGAAGAGATATACCAAATACTTGAGAGAGAGAGAGAGATAGAAAGATTTTCCTTCAAGAGATCAAACACAAGCTCATAAGAATGCTCTAAGAACCAAGACAAGAACACAAGGATTTGAAAGGGGAAAAGAAAAGAAAAACCCCTTGTGAATTATGAATGAGGCTCAAAGCCAAAAGAAGGAGAAAGAATTGGAGTTCAAATCTCATTACAATATGAGAGAAAGAATGAGAGAATAGAGAAGACTAATTGAGCAAGTGTGTGAGAGGCATCTCTTTAAGTAGAGATGAGTTGAGGAGTTTGCATGTAAATCCCATCTTAGATGAATGCCACATTCATGTTGTGTGTGAGACAAATGTGAGATTCCTCTTAAGGAGGAATATCTATTTTCCTTATTAAAGGAATTACAAATATGACATGTCCTCCCACTTGGACTAGAGGACAAAAATAATAGGATATGTTGGTTTATCATTTAAATACATATTTTACCAAGGAAACATTAAATTCTAATAGGATCCAATAAACCCATAAAGATTTATAATTGGAATATGTTATAGAATCAAGGATGTCTTTACAAATGCAATTAATATAGACTTTCCAAATCCAAGATCTTCAATGAGTGTATGCTTGATCACTTTAATGGAGAAGGAGAGGAAGAAGGATGGAATGTGGATCCTCTTTCTTTCTTTTGAACTCCTCTACTTGGCCACCATGGAAGAGAGAAACTTGCATCAATAAGAGACAATTGCCTTTGAATGGATCTAAAATGGAAGGAAACATGGAAATATTGAGTTGCAAGCCTTGTCTTTAAATCTTGAATTGAAAAGATCACTTGAATTCACCAATAATTATTTGCACATAAAGTTGATTTCTTGAACATGTGTGTGATGAGATATTATGGATAATCATGCATGTCAAAATAAGGATCTTACATGTCCTTTTATAGTCAATTCAGGATCCAAAATTGATAGGTTGAAAATGATCAAGAGTGGGAAAGGAAATATCCTCAAATTAGGCCTAGATCTCATTAAAAAAAACCTAAAGATGACTAGGCTAAACTATGTTGGCCTTATCTAGGACTAGGCCAAAGTCAACCTAGTCCTAGAGAGGCACATTTTTAAATGGCCTTTGAGATGTGGGAAGATTTGAGGTCAAAGTAAATATGGGAGTAGGAAATCGAGCATAAACACATCTGGGTATATTAAATCACTAAAATAGGGCCCAATAGGTCCTACAACATCTAAATGAATGGTGCTAACATTTTAGGATAGTAAATTTAGCCCCCACTTTAGTGGGAGTATGTGATAAACTCATGCTCACGATAAACTAGATCAACTATATAAGATGATCTTGGGTAAAAGCACAAAGTTGTGTCACATTTCAGGGTAACTTATCAGTATAGATGAAGTTGAGTATTTCTAACTAAAAATTAATTATAGTTAAACATATGGTCTAGCTAGATTCATTCTAGCTACGTTAGATAAGTGCTTCAACTTTTCCAATTGGAAATATCTATTAAATGCATGTTTTATAGAAATTTGGGTCCAATTATCAAAGTGTAAGAGTTTATAATTATAAAATAATAAACCAAGGATCTAGAGGCTAAAGAATAGCACAAATACAGGAGAGATGATATGAACAAGAATATACTTGTATTAATGATGTAATGATTAAATTAAATATACAGAATATGCCTCCTTATATAGGAAAGGTAATAAGATACAATGATAAGAAGTTAGATATCACCTATGCAAGGTGTAAGCACATGTCCACCAAATGTAGATCATTATCCATTATGAAACAAAGTATGTGTCATAGTATGAGGATGATAATGTGATATGTGCACTAATGGTGGATCTCACACCTAAAGTGGAATTTCTCTTACATCATGTGCATAATTAAGGTGCAAACTCCTAGGTGTCTCAATGAAAAACTATGATATAATGCATTATCCTAAGTAAGATTAAGTAAAGTGTAATTAGGAATATTTAATTACACCAAAACCCCCCCTTAAGTGCAACTTAGGGGAATGCACTTAAACTCACAATGTAAGATGGATCTTGGCTACTTGGACATGTTAGGTATGCATGTACAATATGCAATGAAATGCCTCAAATGCAAACTCTCATAAAGTAGAGAAAGAGAGAAAGCATCGTGGGAAAACCCCTCCCACAAAAAGAGAGAAGAAAACACAAGATGCATGGATGGATGGAGTACTTAAGACCTCGTAAGAACTACATACAACATATATATATAGATAATTATCCTCCCATAAGAAGAATAGTTGGATACATGATAATCACCACATAATGAAGAAGCTCCCATGTTGATGAAGAGTACCTTCAAATAAAAGATTAACCAATGCCTACAAGAAACATGTCTCCCCTTAGGAAGAAATAGACACATCAAATGATGAAGAAGCCAATCCATATACAAATAGGATGAACAAGATGAAGGTCTCTATGTATGCATCTCTAAATATTGAATAGGTCTCTCCAAGATCAAAGGATCTATCATATCATGTGATAAACTAGGTGAAGGAGAAGAACCATGAATACCAGTCTCGAAAGAAGGTGAAGATGTATCTCCAACTGTGATGCTATCATCAAAGAAAAGAGAAACACCCTTAGCTATGTCTCCCAAATATGCATTATGAGAATCAACAAAAATGTTGAAAAGACATCCATGTAGTCATCACATTCTGCAAGATCTAAAGTACTATGATCATCTTGTTGAATAGTAGATCCCATGTCTAAAGAAGAAAACGGTGGAGGATTAAGAATCTCAAAACTTGTCTCAACAAAAAAATTATTCAAGTGTCCAAAGTTATCCTTAGATAATTCTCCCTTGGTAAAGGGATGTGTACATCATGAATATAATCATCTTCATGAATAAATGTGAAAAGGAATCCTTGCAGCATGATGTATGATCAACAACTCCCATAGCTATGACATCTCTAGTCTTCATGTCCCTAATGTAGACATAATTAGGAGTGAACTCAAAAATTTTACCTTGTTCCCCATGAGTAATTTAGTAAATAGAAATAAGATTAGTGGTCAAGGATGGTACACAAATAACATCATTAAATATTCCCTCTCCCATAGGAATAGAACCTTTCCCACAAAACCTCATGTATGTATCATTACCCATCAATATATTTCGAGAATTACAAGACTCAATAGAAGAAAAAATATCCATAGATGATGTCATGTGATGTGATGCACCTGAATACACAAGTCATTTACCTTTCTTAGCATGAGTGGAAGACAAAAGTTCTTGTCCTTTACCTTCATCCTTGGATGATGATGGAGATGTAGAAGCTACCAAATGTGTAGAAGGAGTAGACACTAGTGAAGGAAACTTAATATTTTTCTTTTGAATAATGTGAGTGAGCTCATCAATCTTCATGTGAAAATATTTATGCTCATCATCTCCTAGCTTTTTACAATATGGACATTTATCCCTCTTTCTTCTAGATGATTCCTCTCTTGAAGAGGAATTAGATTCAAAAGTAGATTGTGAAGGAGATTCATTACCTTTTTCATGAGGCTTAGGATCCTTATGTTCCTTCTTTCCTTTCCCATTATAAGCCTTTGAAGTGGATTAATTTGCAAGAAATGCATGATGTGTTGAAGACTTAAATTGACCCATGTGTCCTACCTTTTCTTGTTCCCTTCTGATTTGAGCTATAAATTCATCAAGAGAAGGAAATTTGTATGCTCTACCTCATGCAGTGGCATCCTAGCTTATTTCTCAGTGCCTAAAGATTCTGGCAGTCTCGATAACTTTCTGGTGGATTTCGATGGATGTTAGTCACTCAGTGACTTGGTGTATTGTTGCTCAGTGCTCGGTTACCAACGGGGTCTCAGTGTTGATGTTTGTTGCTTGGTCGCTAAAGTGGCTCGGTCAATGGAGGACTTGGTTGATGAAGGGAGATCGGTCATTGAAGGAGACACAACATTTGTGGTGCTCGGTAATTCTTGAAGAGCTCAGTTGGTATGGTTGCTCAGTATATTTCTTGACGCTCGGTAGTTTGGCTTACCGATGGATGTTCTTGGAGATTTGTCTTGCCCAAATGGTGCATTTAATCTTGGTCATGTTCCTGGATTTATGGATTGACCATTGGATTTGTGGGGACCTAGATCTGGCATGTTACATTCTTCTATGTGGATTTGGAGGCCAACTTGGTGAATTAGATATTTGTGAAGTTATTTGTGAGATGATTGATGTTTGGCATTTAATATTTGTATCCTTTGGAAGTCGACTGGCTTTTGGGATTTAATTGTTTGTAAACCTGATTTGTGGCTGGCAATTAGTATTTAAGGAAATGTTTGGGTAGTTGTTTAGGATTAGGAGATGGTAGTGGATTTGTGAAAGCATGAGTTGTCGAGGAGTAGAGATCTAGAGTTAGATTAGATCTAGCAGAGTTAGTATCTTTCGAGCTTAGGTAGCAAAAGATTGCTTGGTGACCCGCGGGTACAAGTTTTGATTCTTCTTGGAGTGCCTACCAGTGTCCTATTGTGTTGCAGACCTTGGCTAGCTAAGAGTGGTGAAGTTGTGGAAAAGATCTTGCATGATCTTGCAGATCAGATTGTTATCTGATAGTTTGCAATAGTAGAGCTAGTGGTCGAGACTTTGAGATAAGGAGATTGCTTGGAAGGTTGCGAGTACAAGTGCAGATATGCCTTAGGGTTTCCATCAGTTGCTAATTATTTTAGGACTGAGCTAGCTAAAGGTGTATTGGATCTTGTGTGATCTTGCAGAACTGTTTCTTTCTTTGTAATTGGCTATAATTGAGAAGGCCTTATAGCCCGACACATTTCATGTAATCAGTTAGTTGATGAATAAAGACACTTGTTTTCTCTCAGACCTGGTGCTATTTTTATATAATTCCACTGTGTGGTTGTTTGGCTGCAAGTTTGGATAGTCATTAATTGGATCCTCAACCCTTGACTACATCAAGTGGTATAAGAGCAGAGTTTGATCTTGTTGGAGCAAAAGGTTGACTTAGCAAGGCTAATCTTGTGAAGTTGATCTTGTTGGTGGAGAGATTGTGTGCAATCTAATTTGCAGATCCATGTCACTGCACTTGTGAAAACATGGCCTAGTTGTTCATGCGAGGTGACAAGTTACGATCTGACTGCATACAAATTGGAGACTATGACAAGGTCCTCAGTGTTGGGTTTATTGAGGAGATTGGTTTTCATGTTCAGTCGGTTGTGCCTCACATAGAAATTGTAGAGCATCTAGTTGTTCTTGATCAAATTACTATTGGAATGGGGTTACCTTTTGTTGTACACCTTCCTAATGTTGTTGTTACTGACCTATTTTTGTTCGGTGTTGTGGTGTTGATGTTGTTTGCTGGTTGCAGACTTGTGTTCTAGTTGACAATAATAAGTCTTATGATGAGATTTTGAGATGGGATTCTTCCTTGATCCTTGGTGATGGGTTGAAGGCTCAGTTTGTTCTCGATGTTGGACATGCTGATTGGTTAAGTGGAAGATTTCTTCTCTTTCCTATGATGGAGTGGAAACCTTTGGTGAAGATGAAGTGGAGTTGGTGGTTGTCAAATGTTACCTTTGATGAGAAAGTGTGGGACACACTTTTCTTTGTACCCCGGGAGTCTGATGCAATAGCATCCTGGCTTATTGCTTGGTGACTGAAGATTCTCATGTTAGTCTCGGTAAGTGTCTGGTGGAATTTGGTGGATGTTGGTCACTCATTGACTTGGCGTGTTGTTTCTCGATGCTTGGTTATCGATGGCGTCTCAGTGTTCATGCCTGTTGCTTGGTCGCTGAAGTGGCTCGATCATTGGAGGACTCGGTCACTGAAGGGAGCTCAGTCATTGAAGGAGACTCAACATTTATTTTGCTTGGTAATACTTGAGGATCTCAGTTAGTATGGTTGCAAGGTATATTTCTTAATGCTAAGTAGTTTGGCTTACTGGCAGATGTTCCTGGAGATTCATCTCGACCAATTGGTGCATTTAATCTGGGTCGCATTCCTTGAGTTATAGATTGACTATTGGATGTGTGGGGACCTAGATCTAGCATGTTGCATTCTTAGATGTGGTTCTGGAGGGTGACTTGGTGAATTAGATATTTGTGAAGTTATTTGTGAGCCGACTGATGTTTGACATTTAATATTTGTATCCTTTGGAACCTGACTAGATTTTGGGATTTAATTATTTGTAAAGCTAACTTGTGGCTGGCAATTAGTATTTAAGGAGATGTTTGGGTAGTTTTTTAGGAGTAGCAGATGGTAGCAGATCTATGAAAGCATGATTTGTTGAGGAGCAGAGATCTAGAGTTAGATTAGATCTAGCAGAGTTAGTAGCTTGCAAGCTTAGGTAGAAAAAGATTGCTTGGTGACCTGCGGGTAAAAGTTCAGATTCTTCTTGGAGTTCCTACCAGTATCCTATTGTGTTGTAGACCTAGGCTAGCTGAGAGTGATGAAGTTGTGGAAAAGATCTTGCATGATCTTGCAGATCAGATTGTTATCTAATAGTTTGTAATAGCAGAGCTAGTGGTCGAGACTTGGAGACAAGGAGATTGCTTGGAAGGTTGCAAGTGCAGATCTACCTTAGCATTTCCATCAGTTGCTGATTGTTTTAGGACTAAGCCAGCTGAAGGTGTATTGGATCTTTTGTGATCTTACAAAACTATTTCTTGCTTTGTAATTGGTCGTAACCGGGAAGGCCTTACAACTCGATACATTGCATGTAATCATTTAGTTGATGAATAAAGATACTTGTTTTCTCTCAGATCTAGTGCTATTGTTATATAATTCCATTATGTGGTGGTTTGGCTACAAGTTTGGATAGTCTTTAATTGGATCCTCCATCCTTGATTGCATCACTACCGAGAGAATCCATAGTAGCATAGAATTTAGAAAAAAAAAGATTGGATATTCAGGACCTAGCTTGGAAAAAATAGAAAATATCAATTGTTCATCCCCTTTAGTCATGTCACAAGTAGAAATATCCAATCTAATAGAATTGAACTTAGAGAAAAATTCTTGAATATGTCAAAAATCACTAGGATTTAGACCTATGAGCTCATTCTCTAATCTGACTTTTCTCATTCTATCTAGTTTACCAAAGAGCCCCTCCAATATTACCCAAGAATCATGAGGATGTGTGCAAGATGCAATATGAAAGAGAAAATCATGAGAGATGGATGATCTAAGAGAGACAAGTGCTTTATCTCTTCAATCAAATAATTTTATTCTTTCTACAACTCTTGTAACTAGTTCTTGATCCTTCCCAAGAGTCATTCTAAGAAAGCCAATCTTTAACATGTGTTCACATAAAGATTCCTTCCATTCATGGTAGTTAGTTGGAGTGAGGATTTTAACCTTTGAACTATCTATAATGCAACCAAATAATGACTGATAACAACTAATAACTCCTTCAAATTACTAATTCAAATCAGAAAATAAAACCCAAGGATTAACCGATTGTAAAATATAGCCGCAAAATGGCCTATTTCTAAAAGTGATATTTCCACCCCAAATCAATAAAATACAATTACAGATCTAGAAAGTCAACAAAAAATCATGCACTTTCAGAAATAATTCACCTGAAAATGTTACTGCATGTGCCCAAACAAAGCCCTAGAAGTTGTAGAAATTAAGAATAGATAGGAACAATCATGAAAATATGTGATTTATAATTAATATAGCCACCAAAATGTGAAAATAATTTCACCTTTAGAAACTTCATGAAATTCTACCACAAATCAAAAAAATAGTCAAAAAAAGGATAAAAATTGAGTAAGATGTGGGGGTTTGAAGTTAGGCTGCAAAACCAAAACGTCCAATGGTGAAGGCAGGAAAATTCAATCCAATTCTAATATCAGCAAACCACTATGTTAAATTTAATCTTTGTATGGCTATCAAAAAAAACCTTTAACCCTATGATGATATACAACCAAGCATCAAATTTACACCCCTCAACCTGATGACATGGGAAAAAGGTCTTCCTTTGCTGACATGGTAAGCTAATTTGGTGGTTCGTATTGATGATGTGGAAGAATGATGCACTGCTAGCATGACCTACTGAATTGGTACTGATGTGTCTTCCATACAGATGATATGGCTATCTGTACTACTGAGGTGGCAATTCGTACACTAACTGGTCCTCTCTATTGATGTGGCCAGTTGTTTTAATGACGTGACAGACTCAACACGTGGTGTGATCTGACTAGCCATGAGGGATATGCATGGTGATTGGAAGGCTTTCATGTAGATGTATCAAATTTGGTGGCCCACATGGTAGGGCAGTGCTTGGGCGAAGGCGATGGAGAAAGCCGCTCAGATGATGATGATCCGGGGACCGGTCTGAGACTTTTAGTCCCATATTGGCAGTGTAATGAGGCAACGACCCATTTTTATATGTAGCTTGGAAGATGAAAATAAAAACTAAAGTGTTAGGGTTATTGTCTTGTGTGGTTGCCTTGTTGTTTGGACCAGCCAAGAGGGGGTTAAACTATCAGTTGACCAAGATTTGGTGGTTTCCCGAGAATAGATTGATGACTTCATTCCTATGTCAGTCTGACATAAATAGAGGGGTCATACCAACCCCACAATTTTGCCCAAAAATAATAATAAAATTGTGAATAAAATCATAAACTCGTAGAAATTAATTTTTAATCAAATTGTACCATGCTTTCATAGGAAGATCATATGAATTGCCTTTGCAAAACAAATTTGCCACAGATTTTGACTTTTTTCGAATATGGGTAAATTTCTAGTCAATTTTCACTGAAACAACCACCCAAATGTGATGACAAGGTCAGATCTAACCCAAAATACTTCCACAACAAGCTAGTCTTTAGATCTAAAATATGGACCTCCAATGCTTGGACCAAGATCTTTCCAAATAGGAAAATCAAAACACTCCAATGGCATTGACACCATGTAAGAATTTGCAAATAAAAAACAATGAACCAAGGATCTAGAGGTTAAAGAATAACACAAATAGAAAATAGATGGTATGAAAAAGAATAGACTTGTATTAATGATGCAATGATTGAATCAAATGTACATAATAGGCATCCTTATATAGGAAAGTGTTAGAAAGTAAAGTCCACCAAGATAACTGAGAGGGTGGGTGAATGAATCAGTTATCAGATAATTATAACTTTTATCAACTTCAACAACATTTAACCATGTAAGCAATATAATTACCAACCATAGAAAGATATTCATACACAATAACACAATGACACAAGATATGTTGACTAGGGAACCTCTTGATCAAAGAGTAAATCCCGGTGGGAATTGTTACCCTCATTTTTCTCAAAACCCTCAAGTGAAGTCTTAGTAAGTTAAAGTCCTCAAGTCAAAGTTGAAGTTGAACTTCTATGAAATCGGTTTAGGTTCAAGTTCAACCCATTTCCTGATTCTAAGTCTTGTAATACTCATGTTTGTTTGTTCTTATAAGGTCGGTTGGTCTCGAAGATGAACCTGAACTTGAACCTAGTCTCAAACCTTAAGTTAGTTCAAGTTCAAGTTCATGATTGTAAAAAGATAGCTTATGTATGGGAAAGTCGGTGGGATTGTCTAGTTTTCAAAAAGAGGAATTGTGTTTTGAAGCACTCTAAGTGTTTATTCAGAAGTGGAAACTGTCATACAAAGGTTGTCTTATTTGATTACATAACTCATGCATATGAAAATTGGAAATGACGATGTGACGTAGAGGGGGTAATTAATATACAAATATGGAGATCAGGTACTTTCCTTGGGAATTGAGATTTTCATGCCGAAACACCTAGTGGATTAATTAGGAGTGGCTCGACCTATCAAATCAATCATTCCTTCATTATGAAATTTATTACAAGCATGCCTTGAGGATTTATTGAGATCTTACGGTATTTGTGAATAAATGTTGATTGATTAAGGCTTCTCTGTTAAGTTATTTTTGTCTGGAGAAGGAGAAGGAGTGACGAAATTAGTGGTGAAAGTTTGCAAAAAATTCTTGCGTAGAAAAGAAGTGAGTATTTCTTTCCCTTTGCAATTTTAGATTACAGAGGCTCATTCTGTGTTGCAAATCTTTTCCCTTGATATTGTTAAGATTCCATTTTTTCATCCAAAACTTCCTAAAGAAGAGAGTAGAACACACTTGCTAGTTTCCCTTCTAGAAATAGGAGATACCTTCTTGTTAAATGTAAACCTAGGGGAGCTCTGTGATAGAGTCTGGACTACTTCAGAAGGAGCTTTTTCTAGAAAGTTATTAGGAAGCAGACTTTTAGAGGTGGCTGCATTTCCCTTACCTTTGAGTTGCCCTTAACTAGTGTTGGAATGTGCTAATAAATATGACACAAAGGATAGGTGCATTAGGGATGCGTTAGGGGAGATTTTGGTCAAAATTAGCAGAGAAATAATAATGGTGGCCCTGCGGATTCCAAAAAAGGCACCATATGAGAAATGGACATTTGCAGAAGTAAAGCAAGTGTATGAGGTAGAGAAGAAAAAACATAGTTCTTCTATAGCTTAGGTATGGCTTGTGAAACTAGAGAAAGGAGGGTCCAGGCTGCCAAAACCTCTGACAATTGAGCATTTTCTTAAAGATATAGCTAATATGGTACTCCTTCTAAATAGGGTAAAAGGGAATCCTCATGCATTTCATTGGGAAAACTAGATGTTCTATTTATCCAGAAGATTATAGAGGGAGATAGATTTATTGACTGGGCGGACCTGATAGCAGAAAAGCTTCATAAGGAACTCTTAAATGTTACTAATTTGTCTACATTTTATATGTCCTATCTGATTTATGTTTTAGCCTATTGTCAAGCTTGGGAGGGGTTACCTCATAAGGTGTGGATGAATGATATGAGGGTGTATGATTATTTCACATGCCTACGGAAGGAGAAGTTTCCCAGTGTCTACAAGTTGGTAAATGATAGATTTTTAGGAAAGTTGGTATTTGAGCTAAGAGGTAAAGATAATTCCAGACTTTCTGAAGAGGCCAAATAGGTAATCAATGTGTACAACTATCATTTCATTCAGTTCTCAAAATTTACTTATCTCAGGGTAGGTGCATTTGATGGAGAACCCTTCAAACTCCCTAGATTTTGTTTAGATGATATAGTCCTAATGGAGCTATGTAGGTAGCTAGTTCTAGTTGAGCAGAAGGCTGGGACCCCAAAAAAATCTTCGAGTATTCTTTTCCCAATTGAGTTAGCGCATTATAGATGTAAGAGTCTCTAGGATGCTTTGGCTATGAAAGAGGAGTTGAATGCTTTTTGTTTATAGACTTATATTCCCAGGATGGATTTTGACTACCGAGGCTTTCCAGGAGAAAACCTCAATTTACCAGAGACCTTTATGCATCTCCCAGAGCTAGAATATTTCTGGATTGGCTGCCTTGATGAATTGGAGGTGAGGAAAAGATTATGGTCTCGGTTAACTTTGAGACAAATCATTACTTTCAGGCTGAATATGAACACAGATGGGATAGAGGAAGACAGTGAAGCAGATATTCTAGATTCCCTATATTTGGAGAAAGTTGAAGCTCTTCCCATCCCTGAATTTGATTGGTTAGAGCCCAAAGAAGATGATCTACATGATAAAATGAAAAGAGTGATTGAGAGAAAAGAAGCATGGTTGCTGATGAAAAGAGTTTATGTTACTCCTTTGTAGTCCTCTAAAGGACAAGTGAAAATAAAAAAGAAGTGTTCAGCAAAGAAAAGTTTAGTTTTGACTAACTTAAGTGTTGATCAACATTGTGCAGGGAAGGCCAAATCTGAAGTCAAACTTGAACTTGAACAAATTTCTCCACAGGTTCAAGTTCAAGTTCAAGTTCAACACTTAGCTAAACCTAAAGTCGGAGTGAGCTGATCAAGTGTAAGGGTAAGGGAAAAGTCTCAGAAGCAAAAAGCTATTCCTAGCATCGTTGTGGATTTAGATGCTTCAGATCCTAATCCTGAAGTAGTGCAAATAGAAGATCATAGTGTACCTAAGATGGTGCATCAATAGGCACCACAAGAAATAGAGAATACTCATACGGACTCACTGGCACTTCTCAGTAAGTATGACACACAAAAGAAATCCTCTGCTACTCCACCATGGTTAGAAACTCTGACAACCAAGAAAAGGAATGTGGTTCCTTTATCAATGCCTATTCATGATGTGGTAAGTAAATATTTGGGGAAAACATCTAAAGTTAAGAAGCCAAAGATGGAATCAAGGATTGACTTTGATGAAGGCAGTGGCCGCTGGGTGGCAAAAATTGCAAAGCCCGTGGGTGATAAGGTTGAAGAAGAAGCCTTAGCTTAGGATTTTCAAGTATCCAAGGTGATGTGGGAAAGGATACTAGAGCCACTGACATGAGATTTTTTGAAGTATCAAACAAAAAGATTGCCAGTAGGGTCTGGAAGGATGCCAGAGAAGGTAGGATATGAAGGAGGCAATAAAAAGTATGGCTTAATATATAAATGTCATTCAACATCTTGAACCATTTCCCCTAAGTGAAATGCCTGCTTTGATTGACATGAAGTCCCTTGATAACCAACGTTTCCTTGATCAAGTTTAGAGGAGTAAAGCAGTCAGAAAAGCATTTGATGACTGGATTAAGCACGTGAAATTGGAGGTTGTCAAAATGTTAAATAATTTAAGTCAAGACCATAATGAAGGAGAGTGCATGATAAAGAAGATAGAAGACAAAATTGAAGAATGGGAGCTGGAAAAGACTACTTGGGTTAGAGAACTCCATTGGATTGGAGAGGTCAAAGAATATGGTTTACAGAAGTTCCTTAAGGAGAAAGTAGTGCCAGGGCTAGATGATAAAGTCCTTTATGTCATAAAGGAGTGTATTGACTGGAGAAATGAAGTGATGGTCCTGGGAATTACTGAAGTTAGGAATCTCGAGAAAGAGTTAAAAATAATAAAGGAGATTCTCTCTAGTGATATAAAATGGATCAGTGAGCGGTGTCAGGAGGCTCAAGGGGAGTCCGATATGTAGGTTGAGTAGGTAATAAAAAACATAGGCACCTGGTTTGATGAAATGAAAAGCATGAAGGCACCTACAGATGAACATTTTACAAAAGTTGTGCAGATAGAATCGATGATGATCCTGCAGCAAAGTCATTTGGTCATGCATAATGAAAAGGTTGCCGAGATCACTAGGGGAAAAGAGGTCTGGAAACAAAGGTTAGATTTTATTGGTTTGTCACATCAACCAATAATATCCACATTTATTACCTCATTCGAAGACTGGAAAGCAGCGTGACTTGTAGCAGCTTCAGCTCTGTAACCGCCAGGAACACTTGGCAGCAGTTGAAAGGCATTTTTGAATCTCACTCCAATTTTTATGCTTACTGCTAGGGTAGTTTCTTAGATTTAGAATTATTTACTTTCAAGAAGACAATTTTATGAAGTTAGTTATTAAGGCTCTGCGTTGCTATTTATTGCAAAACTTTAAACTGATTAAGGGTTTGGCTCTCTGGGATTTTATGGAACTATTTTCATGAAGTCTATGTTTTAAGTTTCTGAAACTAATATAATAGAACATATATGCTATCTTATGGTTTTATATATGTGATTAAGCTTTTTGGAATGGTAGATACTGTTATTTATCAAAGTATGATTTGTTTTCCTATGGAAGTAAATTATATTTGAGGAAAGCTTGACTGTTATGATTGGTTGATTTTATACTTGAAGCAACATAGGGAATTAGTGGAAAGATTTAGTTTTAAGTAGTGAATCTTTTGATTATATCAGAAGTGAATGTTCTTTTTATTCTGCACATTCTTTTCATGGTGATGGAATGAGTGTTTTTCCTTATGTGTTTTCTGGTTAAAGACACGCATGTTATTCATTCTTTGTCAAATAAAATCCTATTGAAAATCCACTAGCAAGGGGCTGCACCTTGTGAATTTGTAGAGAGTTGGCTTTTAGCAACTCATTTGTTGGTATTGAGTTATTCTTTTTCTTTTCTTCATTCTTTGAAGGAACATAAGATTAATTTAAAGAAGAGGAAAAAATTGATATTTTGTACTCAATGATCCATTATGGTGTTGCCTACTGAAGTAATCCCTAGTCGACAAGAACTTCCTTCAGTTTTGCAACCAAACCTTGATTTTTCTGATACCCAAGAGGACATAACTACTGACCTTAATGCAGCAACTTGGAAACTGAGAACTAACGATCAACAATATCATCAAGGTTAGTCCTTGAGGAAGAGGAAGAAATCAGAGAGTGGCTCAGAGGCTTGCCTATGGTCCAAGAGGCTATTGTAGTTGACAGGGCAGTCCAAAGGCCCTGAGAATAACTGGTTCTTTATTTGTTTCAGTTCACTTCAATAAGCTAGCTGATAAAAGATTTACAAGGGGAGACAGAGCAAAGAGTCTTGTAGATTTTGATTTTGAAGATTTAGCGAAACTTGATTTTAAACCCTAGACTCTTTCTAGGCGAAGACATTTTAAGATTGCTAGCAAACCTTCTTTTCCCACTAAGTCTCCTCCTATAACTAGTTTCAGTTCTTTAGTCTCACCTAGAACTATAAGTCCTTTTGTAAATTTGTAGCCTTTGAATTTTATCTTACCTCCAATGGCACAAAATCAACCCTGGGGGTAGGCTGTAGGGCCTTTGAACTTTGGAGCAAACTTGGGAAACTTACCTAAATGTCGTGAAATCCTACCCAAATTTAGTGGGGATGGAAAGAAAACTCTTGAAGACCATTTGAATGCTTTTAACAAAGCATGTGGAGTTTTAGCAGTAGCTACTCCAGATGTTGCTGTTAGACTCTTTGTCTTGACCTTAACTGAAACTGCAGCTGAGTGGTTTCATAGTCTTCCTCATGCCTCAATTACTGATTGGGATTCTATGAAGACAACATTTGAAACTTAGTTCAAGTCATCTAATGATGCTAATACTCTCTTGATTCAGTTGAGTCAGATGAAGAAGGAGATTCAAGTTCCTATGAGAGAATTTGTGGCAAGATTTAACAAAGGGATTCAGGTAATCCTGACTACTAGTAGACCTAATGATGAGAATCAAAAAGGATTCTTCTTGAATGCAATGCCCCTGGATGTTGCTTTTCCTTTGAAAAGAGCTAGACCAGCCACCCTAACAGTTTCTCAGAACCTTTCCATTGAACTGGAGGATGATCTCATAACAAGTGGTAAATAGAGAAAAGATGTTCAAGCATCCAACTCTCAACCTTCTACCTCTTCATCATCAGACCCTATGATTCAAAGACTAATGAATGACTTGATAACCATCAAGTGACAATTGCCTAAAACTACCAGTCCCTATCAAGATATTCCATGCAAATATCCAGTTCAAAGATCTTCAAACTCAAGAAAATAGTTCAACTTACCTCCTGCTCAGCAGAGATTGCAAATTGAACCCCCACTGAATAAAAGAAATATGTGTGTGTTCCATCTAACTGATGAACATGAGGTAAGTACATGCCCTGAAAGCATAAGATATGCACAATTAGAAGCTGAAAAAGAAACAGCAACAAAGGTGACCATTGAAGACATATCCTCCAAGGTACCTGGTGACTCTGGAAACTTTTACCTTGAATATGAATCAAAAGCCGAAAGGGGTGGAGACATATTGGTGACTTTAGAGGATATATCTTGCTTAGTTTTGACAAGGAATCAGTGTGGAGGAAAAGTAGGCAATTGGACAAATGCAGCAACTAAAGGTAGTGAGGGCCAGGCCATTAATCATCCAAAGATTCTGAAAGCAGGCACTCCAGAGGAACAAGTTATGGAAAGGTCTAAATTTGATTCCCCTTTTAGTATAGTTGATGTTTGTAAAACATCAAAAATACAAATTTCTAGGCCAGTCTGCAAAGAAAGAAGATACAGTAGAGCAAAAACCTACTGAAAAGTCTACTCCCACTATTCTTATTGGTTTGAAACCTGAACCTTTTAATGTGTCTCTATTCATTCATGGTTTTCAACTAAACAAATGTATCATTGATTCGGGAGCGTTGGATAATATTATGCCTTCATCTGTGGCCAAAGCCCTAGAACTTCCTATGATTGACACCTTTGGACGCTATTATTCAATGGATGCCAAATAGGTCCCACTCCTAGGTCAAATTAAAGATGCCCAAGTTGTGTTAGCAACTTTCCCAGATAAGAGGTTGAAGCTAACCATCCTAGTAGCTGATATTCCAACCAGCCACAACATGCTTCTTATTAGAACATTTTGTAAGGATCTAGGTGGTGAAATAAAGCTGGATTGGTCTTAGGCTATAGTTCATATAGGGAATAAGAAAGTAACCCTCCTCCCAGAACCCAAATCCAAATATACAATCTTTCCCTCAGAGGATCCTAAATCCCAAATATTGTATCAAGAATCTGAGTTTGCTAATTATGTTATTTTGTTAGGGGACAATGTTACAAACCCAATGACTGTAGATGAAGAGGTCCCTTGGACACTTGAATTTGATGGTAGCTATTTTTCTACAGGCTCAGGGGTTGGAGTAGTCCTCATTTCTCCTGCTAGACACAAGTTTCCTTTTTCATTCAAACTTGAATTTGAGAACACTAACAATACAACAGAGTATGAAGCTATATTGTTAGGGTTAGAAGAAGCCAAGAAGAAAGGAATTAAACTTTTAAAAGCTTGTGGTGATGTAGAACTCATCGTCAAACAGGTCAAGAATATGTTTTCAGTGAAGAATGAGAGACTGAAGCACTATAGAAATAGGGTGTGGGATGAACTTGAGTGGTTCGAAGCCTTTTCAATTGAAGCAGTTCCTAGAGAATTTAATTTGAGAGCTGATGCTCTTGCAGGGTTAGCATCCCTGCTTATACCACACCTAGATTTTACTAAGGATCGTTACACCATTGAAGTTATCCATAGACCCAATGTTCCAGATAATTCTTCTTCCTGGCAGGTTTTCTCAGATGATGCTCATATAAATGAATTTCTCCAAGGTTTGGATAAGTTTTCAACCAATTATTATGAAGGGTCAGAGGTTGAATGTCATGAGTTCTGTCCAGGGATGGAATATAACGCTTTAGAGTAAACAGTTCAACTTAAAGGGAACTCCATACCCAAAGGATTGGTTGAGTTAGAGAGGTTGTTTGATAGAAGAGACTGATATTTGAATTCATCTGACATACCAAATAGTATTCCTTCAAGTGAATATGAGAAAATTAATATTGGTGATGAGTTCAATCCCAGAGTGGTCAATTTAGGGTTGTGTTGTGATGAAGATGAAAGAGGTTGTTTCACCAAGTTATTGAAAGAGTATGGTGATGTATTTTCTTAGACTTATGAAGATTTAAAGAACTTTAGATAGGGGCAATTTTCACACCATATCCCCTTGAAGCCCGATACATCACCGTTCTGTCAAAAATTGAGAACATATAATCCAAAGGTGGCAGATGCCATTTTTAAAGAAATTGACAAGATGCTTCAAGAAAGAATTATTTTTCCAATTCATCATTCCATGTGGGTGGTCAACATTGTTCTTGTGTAGAAATAGAATGGAGAAATTAGAATATGCATGGATTTCAAAAATCTTAATCAGTCTAGTCCCAAGGACAACTTCACTCTGCCTATGATGGACCAAATTCTCCAAACTATTACTGGTTCAGAGATGTTATCACTACTCAACAGCTTCTCAGGCTACAATTAGATTGTTGTTGCAAAAGAAGACTAGCACAAAATAGCTTTTACTATGTCGTGGGGCACATTCTCCAATAAGAGAATGACCTTCAGCTTAATTAATGCTGGAGCCACATTCTAGAGAGCCATGAATTCCACTTTCAGCCATTTGTTAAACAAGACCATCACCATTTACCTAGATGACATGACCATTTTCTCTAGGAGGCGTAAGAAGCATTTGAAGGATTTGAGGGAGGTTTTGTAAAGGTGCAGAGATCACGGTGTTTCTTTGAATCCAAAGAAGTCAATCTTCTATGTAATGAAGGGCAAGTTGTTGGGCCATTTAGTTTATAAGGAGGGTATTAAAATTGACCCAGAAAGAGTCAAAGCTATCCAACAGTTGTGCTTTCCTGTTAATCGAAAGGGAATTAAATATTTTTTTGATCAAGTTAACTTCTTAAGGAAGTTTGTACCAGATTTCGCTGAGACATCAAAGCCCATGGTAGACCTATTAAGTGAAAAGAAGAATTTTAAGTGGGATGAACTAGCTGTCAAATCATTTGGTAAGATTAAGGAAGCCATAGCCAATGCTCTGACATTGACACACCCAAATTTTAAGAAAGATTTTGTTATCTACTGCTATGCATCGGAGCACACGATGTCAGGGGTGCTATTACAGAAGAATGACAATGGTGAAGAAGTGCCTATCTCCTTCATGAGCATGCCACTTAAGAAACATGAGCTACGCTATTCACAAATAGAAAAATAGGTGTTCACAATAGTGAAAGCAGTTAAGAAATTTCAATACTATATACTTCATTCACATTCTGTGGTCTTTGTTCCGAACTCTGTTGTTAAGACCATCCTTACTCAACAAGAAGTTGCAGTGAATAACAGGGCTAGCTGGATTGCAAAGGTGTAAGAGTTTGATTTGGAGATTAAACCTACAAAGCTGGTGAGAAGACAGGGCCTATGTAAATTGATGGCTAAGAATCAAGAAGATCAAATTTTACCTAATTGCCTATTTGTAGTGACAAATGACTGATGGTTTTTAGAAGTAGCTTTCTTTTTTACTTATGGAGAACCTCCAGAACATTTATCAGCTAAAGAGAGAAGAAATCTGAGGTTGAAAGCAACTAAGTATATTATAGAAGATAATGTTCTATATAAAAAGGGGTTGGATGGTATGTTTTTGCAATGTGTTGACAAAGAACAGTAGCAAAAGCTATTGCAGTCATTTCACAATGAAGCATGTGGGTGACACTATTCTTCTTTTGTGACAGCCTTTAAAATCTTGAGAAACTGCTACTGTTGGCCCAGAATGTTTAAAGATGCATACAAGTGGGTGGAAAATTGTGAGAAGTGTAAACTTTTCTCTGGAAAACCTCAATTGGCTGCTTTGCCATTAAGACCTGTGATTATTGAAGAGCCCTTCCAGCAGTGGGGGTTAGATTTTATTGGCCCAATAAACCCAACTTCTAGTGGTAGACACACACATATCTTGACAGCGACTGATTACTTTACCAAGTGGGTAGAGGTAATACCAGTCAAAGTAACCACTTCTAAGATAGTGTGTAGATTCTTAAAGGAGAACATTGTCACCAGATTTGGAGTTCCCCTAAAGATAGTAGCTGACAATGCTCAAAATTTCTCCTCTTGAGAGATTCAACTCTTCTACTATGATAATGGTATAAACTTATCTCACTATTCAGACTACTTTCCACAAGGAAATGGCCAAGCAGAATCTACAAACAAGAACCTAATTAACATCATGAAGAAGCTAGTAGATGAGAAGGGAAAAGACTGGCACAAAAAGTTATACGAGGCATTGTGGGTGGATAGGACCTCTCCAAAGAGAGCTATTGGTATGACACCATTTTAATTAGTCTTTGGAGTTGAAGCACAACTGTCACTTCCACTAGAACTAGCCTCTACCAAGTTACAATGGTGTGTTGAGAATGAAATCTTTCAAGATTCATTGGAGAAAAGGATTTTGTATTTGTCAAAAATTGAAGAAGAGAGGGTGGAGTTAGTTGATCACATTACCAGTCATCAGATGAAGGTGAAGGAGATCTTTGATCACCATGCTAGGCCAAGAAAATTCATGGTGGGTGACAAGATTCTTCTCTGGGATAAGCCCCGAGAGCCAAGAGGAGCACACAACAAGTTCGAGGCTCTCTGGAAGGGACCATTCAAGATCTCTCAAGATTTAGGTCCAAATGTGTTCAAGCTAAAATATATTGACAAAGATGAACTACCCCTATCATACAATGGGTAGGATCTCAAGCTTTATCAGTTGTAAGTCTTTTCTTTTCCTTGCTTGTACATAAAGTTTTGGCTTGTGTCTTAGGAGTAGAAGTTTTGTTGTGGTGAGTCAGCCCAGTTGAATAAAGTTGAAAATTATCTTGTCAAATAGAGATTCTAGATTCATTCCTTAATCCTTAGCAGTCTCGATCCCCAGTCAAAGCCAGTTGTTACCCTCATTTTTCTCAAAACCCTCAAGTGAAGTCTTAGTGAGTGAAAGTCCTCAAGTTGAAGTTGAAGTTGAACTTCTATGAAATTGGTTCAAGTTCAAGTTCAACCCATTTCCCAATTCTAAGTCTTGTAATACTCATGTTTGTCTATTTCTTAAAAGGTCTGCCGGTCTCGAAGATGAACCTGAACTTGAACCTAGTCTCAAACCTTAAGTTAGTTCAAGTTCAAGTTCATGATTGTAAAAGGATAGCTTATGTATGGGAAAGTCGACGGGATTGTCCGCTTTTCAAAAAGAGGAATTCTATTTTGAAGTGCTCTAAGTGTTTATTCAGAAGTGGAAACTGCCATACAAAGGTTGTCTTATCTGATTAGATAACTCATGCATGTGAAAATTGGAAATGATGGTGTGATGTAGAGGGGGGTAATTAATATACAGATATGTAGATCAGGTACTTTCCTTGGGAATTGAGATTTTCATGCCAAAACACCTAGCGGATTAATTAGGAGTGGCTTAGCCTGTCAAATCAATCATTCATTCATTATGAAATTTATTATGAGCATGCACCGAGGATTTATTGAGATCTTATAGTATTTGTGAATAAATGTTGATTGATTAAGGCTTCTCTATTAAGTTATTTTTGTCTGGAGAAGGAGAAGGAGCGACGGAACTGGTGGTGAAAGTTTGTAGAAAATTGTTGCGCAGGAAAGTGGTGAGTTTTTCTTTCCCTTTGTAGTTTCAAATTACAGAGGCTCATTTTGTGTTGCAAATATTTTCCCTTGATATTGTTAAGATGCCATTGTTCCATCTGAAACTTCCTAAAGAATAGAGTAGAACACACTTGCTAGTTTCCTTTCCAGAAATAGGAGATACCTTATTGTTAAATGTAAACCTAGGGGAGCTCTGTGATAGAGTTTGAACTACTTTAGAAGGAAATTTTTCTAGAAAGTTATCAAGAAGCAAACTTTTAGAGGCGGTTGCATTTTCCTCAGCTCTGATTTTCCCTAAACTAGTGTTGGAATGCACTAATAAATATGACGCAAAGGATAGGTACATTAGGGATGCGTCAGGGAAGATTTTGGTCAAAATTAGTAGAGAAACAATAATGGCAGCCCTATGGATTCTAGAAAAGGAACCATATGAGCCATGGACGTTTGCAAAAGCAGAGCAAGTGTATGAGGTGGAGAAGAAAAAACACAGTTCTTCTATAGCTCAAGTATTGCTTGTTAGGAATAAGGTGTCTCAACCTTGGATAATTCCTATTCTTATTATTTATTTTGTAAAATGTATTTCTTGCATATAATGTAATTAAGTGTGAGTTTACATGTCTAGTTGGCATGTTGATGTGTCACTCCACTTGATGTGTTGGCTTCTTGAATTGTGTGTAAGGAGATCATGGCTGAAACGGTTATGACAGATTCCTAGGACATGTAAGAGCTCTATCTGGAA